>WNWU01000012.1:14402192-14420267 GCA_012654045.1 Ptyas mucosa | reverse complement strand
TTTCTTTCTTTCTTTCTTTCTTTCTTTCTTTCTTTCTTTCTTTCTTTTTCTTTCTTTTTCTCCCTCTCTCCCTCCCTCCCTCTATCAGTAGACACAGAAATGTTAAAAGACCAAAACTTATACAGAAGATTCATTGATTGAAACCACGTAAATGGCCTGTTCACAGAAAAGACAATGATTGCTGCTGGTTTGCCTGGTACGGGTGGCAAAGGTAAAGAAGCAAAGGAATCCACCAAGTGGATAGTAGGCCATCACTATGGCCAAAATAAGGAAGGGACTGAAATCTGAAAAGATGATTCTTAAACTGTTTTCCTTTTCAGACAGTTTACATTAGGAGGAAATACCTTAGTGTGATAAAGCTCTTAATCTAAAGATAATTTTCTACTTGAGTGCTCAGAGTTTATTAAATGTTCCTGCTTGTTATATGGTTTTAATGGAGGAATAAATTTAAGACATAATAAATGTTAAATGAATCCATAATAATGAACAAATGTTAGCTACCACTACAAGAATCCAGGATCTTCCCTTTGCAACATTATATAGCTTGATTAGAAAGGTAATTACAAATGTTGTAATCCTCACTTAATGTCCATTTGTTCAGCCACTATTTGAAATTATGAAGGTGCTGAATGGATGGTGTTATGGCACATGCCTGAAGTTATAGTCACTCCAGCATCCCCGTGGTCACATGATTGCAATCGTCTGACCGCCATTTGCAATCTTCTCTGCTGGCTTCCCCAGCATGTCAATAGAGGAATTATTTCCCCAGCAGGAAAGGTTGCATGTCTCTGCCACCTGATAAGAGGACTCCCTCTGGTTTCTGGGGGCTGGCTGAAAAATATCCATACCAAAACCGAAGCATGGTTTTAGCATGGAGGGGTTTGTAGCACAGGGAGTTTGCAGTCAGCCAGAAAGGGAGTCCTCATGTCCCTGGAGGCTGGCTGAAAAAGAACTGTCCCAAAATCCAAGCAAGATTTTTGCACAGAGACTCCCTCTTATTTCTGGGGGCTGGCTGCAATACCCTATACTGCATATCAAAATTCTGCTTTTGGGGACAGACCTTTTTCAGTTAAACTCTTTAAGAGCAAAAAAGCTGCCTACTACTCATCCCAATTACTACTGATCAACATTTAAATATTCAAGGATACTTTATAAATTAGTCCAAATATATGCAAACCAATGTAAAGTCATTCTTAATTCTGCACAATTATTCAACTTTCTTAGAAGCAAGATCTAGCAAATCTATCAAATCTCTTTGAATTATTTCAAAGAGACCCAAAGGATTGAATTTTTTAAAAAAGACATAGCTACCAATATATGCACCAAGATATATATCCATTCCCCAAATAGATAAGATGCAAAGGAAGCCGTAAGCATGCATTAAGTACAGGGGCTGAAATCGGCAAGAGAGAACTTCAGCTGTCTGACTTCCCAGCAGCATCTCACAAAACTCATTGCAAATGAGAGCAGTATAGATTTATAATGGTTCACAGGAATGAATTTCTGAAATGGCATTTAGCAGGAAGTTGGGAATTTCTGTGCCAATTTTTGATAACAATGAAAAGAATAATTACATACCTTTGTCGTAAAGGATCTCCTCCTCGCAGCAATTCATCTTTCTCAGAGTTGTCAATTGCAATTTTGCAAGCTAGGTTTGCCTTACGCCAGGCTGTCTGATTGCTGAAATTATTAATACACACCTTTGTATCACATACAAAATTCCTGAGATATCTGACACCATAAAACTAAAGCATTCAATTTGCCATTGGCTTAATTAACACTTTATTAGCCTTCCTGTTATATTAAAAACTGCATTATACGTTTATTTTTCCATTTCTTTACATCTTATCACCACATAAGTAGTGTTCCTTAATAAGTGATCTGTTTAACAGTGAAAATATCTGGATACTTACAGCAATGGCAATGAGTCTTTATTGATTAGCCCTTGGGCCATATCAAAGTGCAAAGTTCCAGAAACAAATTATTACTAAAATTTGATAAAAGCAATTTAAAATACTTACTTACAGAAATCAATGACTATTATTCAAACTTTTGGCAATCTTTATAATGATTTTTCTAGCACTAGATGGATAGCCTGAATCAAACTATTATTTTTCCATCAACTGATCAAAAGTTGCATTGCAAATCATAGCTAATTGTAGTAAAAGAGTATTGTAGGGAATTATTTTTTTCCATGAAAAGAAGGAAGAACTTACATTGTTGGAAGAAAGCCCCACTAAATTTAATGGAGATGTCTAGATATTGCTTTCTAGAGATCCCCATGCATAACAGGTTAAGTACCAGCTGCAAACAAAAATCAGTCCTGCTATCATAAATCTGTACTTTTAAGCTTGAAAGGCACATCATTTATTTATCTGAGAAAGGAACTCTAGGACACTTGACAGGGAGACAAACAAACAAACAAACAAACAAACAAATAGTTCTGGTCCATTGTTACTTCAAGTGATTCTCCAATCCCATCGTTTCACCCCATTTTACAGAGCTGAATTTTACCTTGATGTTTAATTGATAAATTGCTATGTGTAAGGCAGCAAAGTAGAGATTCTTCCCCTGAACAAACATGCACAAGGTATTACTACTTTTCTTAAAACTTTTTTCCCTCATGAGTCCTTCTTGGATTGTGTCCAACTGAACTCCCCCTTCCTATCCATATGCCTTCCAAATCTGCTCTACAGAGTTGAAGAAACTTTTTGAGTACAGAAATCTGGGAGTACAGAAGAAAAGCAAAAAGCCATTGAATGCAGGTGATTACCTTTTTGTATAATAACCACTTAAGGTTACATAAGGGCCTTGATTAATTTAAAAAGAAGTAGGGAGTTGCTTACAGAAAGGGAAGTATAGAACTGAAATATACAATCCATCAAATCTTGTGTGAGGGATAACTTTAGTGCTTCCTATATTCCAAAGTTCCTATTCTGCAGATTCAGCTAATAAAACGTATTACATCATTGGTCTTGGTAACCTGAAATTTTTAACTGACCTGAGCATTTGCTTTTTATGGTTCTCTACTTCTTGGAGTAATACTTGTTTTTCTGATTCTTTATCTTGTTCCTTAGCCATCTGTTCAAGTTCCTAAAAAGAACCATAAACACATGTTATTTATGAATACTTCTATATACAAAAAGGAAATATGCTAGTAAATGCACAAATACAAAATGCCTTGGTTGCGAATAAAATGTGATCTATTAGGGCTGTCAAATTTTTTCAGTGTTGCTATTAATTTTATTTACCCACTTTCAAGTGAAGGACCTATAAGAACATCTCTCTCAGTAGTAGTGTGCAGTCTGAATCACCTTTTGAATATCTAGATGGGATACTGCATACCCATTCCCACCTTTATACCCATGATCAAGAGCAATGGAATGTTTTAATCTCTCTCCCTATCTTACCCAGGAAACAAGTCAGTACATATCTTTGATTCTTAGATTATTTACAGAGCATTAACAGAACACCTAGTGTTCTTTAGTGGAGTTTGAGGGTAAGACAACTTCCTTACTTAGTAAATAGAATAAAACTAAGGCCATATTTTATGCAGTCGTAGGTGAATTGACATGGCAATTCTTATGCAGAACCAGCTGATATGAAGAAAATATATACACATCCCCAATGGAAAACAATTACTAGCAAAATCAGATTCCACATGATGTTCCTCTAATTAGAGGGCATTAACTTTTCCCCTCCCTGCCCCCCAGTAAAACTACTTTTGTTACTGTATTTTAATTGATTAAATCATTGTTCAGTATTGTTGGACTTTACAACATTGCCCCCACATATGAAAAAAAGGAGCCAACATTCAGTTAGATTTCTAGCATGTTTTTTTAAAAAGAAATCAGCAACCAATAGTAATGTTCTAATAGTGGAACATCTTACATCAATTCGAAGTATGTTTAAGGTAAATTTGTTTATTCATTGAAATTTCCACTCTTCCCTCTCTACAACTGCTTTCCAAGTTTTGCATCCACTTCATCATATGTCTTTAACATATTGAGACTATGAATCATACTTTTAGATTATACTATAGTAATATAGTAATGTATAGATTGTATCTAAGAGATATTCAGCATTATGCATTATAAGATTTTCAAATGCACATAACTGAAGTAGCAGTAAAATAAATTCATGACATTTTCAACATTCTTACTATGAGCTCTGGCGAAACCAAGCTGTGTAACTTGTGGTCTTTGACCATTGCTGACAGATATAAATTCAAGAACGTTAAACTCCTTTAAAAAAACTTTTACAACAGCTTAGTGTTCAAGCAACAAGGAATTACACGCAGGTGAGTGCAAACATATGAGAGCTGGAAGCTAGTAAAAACATCTATGAGTTTATTTTCAAAACATCACTAATATTTTGTCAATATTCCTCACTTGTATTCTGAGACGTAAATGGTGGAATTTTTCTTTTACTTTGGCATTCAATTCTGCAAGTGCACTTACAGGCCCTGTACAATCCCGGATATCCTGAAAAACAAGAAATTCTAATGTCAGCCCAGAACCAGAAAGAATCTTAATGTATGGATTCTAGCCCATCCTCAACCATGGAATTCTACTGGGTGACTTTTAGTCACCCTCTCAACCAGGGGTGAAATTCAGCAGGTTCTGACAGGTTCTGGAGAACCGGTAGTGGAAATTTTGAGTAGTTCAGAGAACCGGCAAATACCACCTTTGGCTGGCCCCAGAGTGGGTGGGAATGGAGATTTTGCAGTATTCTTCCCCCAGGAGTGGGGAGGGAATGGGGATTTTGCAGTATCCTTCCCCTGCCACGCCCTCCAAGCCACACCCACAGAACTGGTAGTAAAAAAATTTGAACTTCACCACTGCTTTCAACCAGCCTATTACCCAGAGTTGTTTGTTGTGGGAAAACAATAAGAGGAAGGAGTGTAATGTACATCACTGTGAGTTCCCAGGGAAAAGACCAGGGGTGAAATGCTCCCGGTTTGGACCGGATCGCCCGATCTGATAGTGATGGAGGCGGGCGATTCGGAAAACCGGTAGCAAAAATCCCTGCCCACCCCCCCATGCCCAGCTGAGCCGCACAGTCATCAGAGGCTTTTTTTGGGGTACTTTTAAAAGCATTTTTTCTACAACCTCTTCCCACGAAAAAATGCTTTTAAAAGTTAAAAAAAAAGCCTCTGATAATCGAATGGCTCAGCTGGGATCGTCAGAGGTTTTTCAAAACATTTTTTTCTGCAACCTCTTGGCCGAAGAGGTGGTTAAAAAATGCTTTGAAAAGTCTCTGACGATCCCAGCTGAGTTGCCTGATCGGCAGAGGCTTTTCAAAGCATTAGAAAAAATGCTTTGAAAAGTAAAAAAAAAAAGTTGGCCACGCCCACCCAGTCACATTACCCCCCAAGCCACGCCCACAGAACTGATAGTAACAAATTTTACATTTCACCCCTGGAAATGACAAAAAAAAATAAATAACCAACACAACAGACACTTTTTGCACCGATGTTCTCTTAGAACATCTATATCTGGATCCTCAAAATGCAGCAATTTCAGGAAGGCTGGATGATATATCAGTGGAATACTTTAATTCAAGTATTTATTCTTGATTTGTTTTTTTAAATAACTATTTGAAGGAGGGGTGCTAGGTGAAATTACCATCACCCACCAGAGTAGGAAAAACAAACAGCTGACAAATTACAGCGTCCAAAGAAGCAATTGCCCAAATCTGAGGCCGCCGAAACGGTCAAGTGACCTGCAGCGTTTATAACAGCACAGATCTTCATTAAATTGAACCAAACTGAGTGACCCGTCCAGCTACTTACTACAAGGCTGGTTGACGGATGCAGCTGAACCAACCTGTACTGGAGGGTCGACCATTGATAAAGAGAGATGGGCGGTTACGGGCTAATAAATAAAAAAAAATGCCCAGCGGTCACACCGTGAATGATGGAGCAACGGCGGCGGGAACTATACCTGCACGGCGGCTTTAATCTCCAGGTCGAATTTGACAATCTCCTGATTGCAAACCCGGACCGGCACGTCACCGGCCGCCGCCATCTTGGGGATAACTACGGCGAGCCAGAAGGAAGCCAAGCCAATTCGGAACGCGAGCGGACTTCGAGATCGGATGTGCACAAAGAGAAGTCATTGGCTGGTGTAGGCATGACGTATTCCTTTCTCACGAAACGTTCCCCCCCGCCCCCGCCCCCCAGGTCTTCCAGCTGCGGAGGGTAAGCGAAGTGGTGGTGGACGTTAAAGAGGAATTTCTTGTGGCTCGAATTCTGCTACGTTTTTCCCGACAGCCGCGGTGACCTGAGTCTTTGCAGGCAGGAGAGGGAACAGTGTCTACTACAGTATGTTTAAGATTGCGGTGACGGAATTATTTGGAAACGACTGTTAATTCAGATTTTCCCTTGCTGTAGCGCCTTTTATCTGATTACAACATGTAATGTTATTTATTGGGGTGTATAATTTGTACCATTATTCTTGCTGTCCTCCAGAGAGAGAACAACTCGATATTTGAGAATGTGCTTGTTTTTTGCAGAAAGTTAGGCTAATTCCCCAGTATTTCCAGATGAAGTCATCCTAGATAGGAAAGGAGAACTCGACTATAGGATTGCTGCGGAAATTGCATTGAATGAGCCATTAGTTTGAAATTATTTAATAATTTCATTATGCTCTTATACTTTTAAGATAGCCTTTTTACAGAAAGCCTAAATAAATAGAGTTACTTGATAATTTCTGAAGTTTTGAAATGTTTTACTCAAATTCAGACTTGATCTAAAATAGCCTAGCATATATAATATAGGTTCAGCTTATTTATCATTTTCATTACTGTTATAATTAGATCCTACAGAATTAAATTCTTTAAGTAAATGCTGGGGTTTATTTAGTTTGGTTGTTGTTTTTGGCTACTGATGCATTTAGATACCCTTTGTGCTTTCCCTTTTTGTGATAAGCAAAGTTATGTAAAAAAAAATAAACCAAAGAAATTGAAGACATGAGATGAAAAAAATGGGTAAAACTATTCTATCATCACCCGCTTACAAAACACTTTTTTGCCCATTAAAATACTGTATATTAAGAAACTTTTGAAGTTAAAACAAGTCTCTAAATATTCTATAAAAAATGAATGATTTCATAAAATATCAGGCACTTCTTCAAAAAGGAAAAAGGCTAGAAACAAGAGCAGAATATTACAAGTTTCCAATTATACTTAATATTTAACTAATTTTCTTGTAATAAAAATAGCAAAACAGGGTTATATTATAAATATGCACATATTTATTCTTCAATTAGCTTTCTTACACCTGCATATTTTATTTTTATCTCCAGAGCAGGTAAGTGATTTTCATCAGCTTGGGAGTCATGTCAACTCATCAGGCAGACAGTTTGTTTTCTTCAAGGCTATTACCGGTAGTTCCTGCTACTGTGTTTTATATTTTTATTTATATTTTATTTGTATTTTTTTATATACCGTTTGCTTTATATTTTTATTTTATTAACTAAGATCCCCCCATAATATGTATTAATAAATCTTTACCTAAATCAAGCAGATGGGTCATCCTTTCAGGGATCACCAAATAGCCCCAAAACTTTCATTGTACTCTGCATCTTGCTCCCATTTATTGATTCATGTTACCTATTTTTTTCTCTGAATTGCAGCATTAGAATGTTGCTCAAAAACGTTTGTTTCTTCAAAACTCAGCTCTGGGATTGGTAACACCAATCAATCTGTGGATTCCTACTTTCAATACTCATGACATCCTGATGTGTTACACAAACTCATGATTTGGTTTACTAAATATATCATAATTGTATGGGATTGCATAAACCATGAACTACTATGTATAACCTATAATAGTTTGATGTTTCTGTGAGGTGGTCCAGTAGATACTGATCCCCACAATTGCCAATTATGGCATTGGTCAACATAACACTTTTTAGTAAGAAAAAGTGTAGTCTAATCCTAACTTATCACATGCAGCATTCCTGACTCAATAAAGAAAGTATCAGTCACTTCTGATATACTGACATGCTCTGCTATGGAAGATAGAATCTCTAATCCAGATTTTGTAAACCCATCCCACAAAGTAGGAGATACATGCAATGTACCAAAACATATTCAGAATGTCTCTTTTTGGCCATGTGTGTATGTGTGTGTTCATCTATGTAAGCAATATATATTCATGAGAAGTTCAACCATTTCATACAGATATACCAAGGATACTAAGAAAAAATAAAATAAATCCTGGTGTTTTTGTGACAGCAATCTATGGGTAAAAATCACAAACATAAACACACTAAATGTACCACAATGTCAGAACTTCTCTTCACAATTTATTTTCAATTACAAAGGATGTTGCATACATTGATGAGTTTGTATGTGAACAGAAATGCTTGGGCTCAACGATGACAGGAAAAAAAACAAACCAATATTTTAATTGTGTCTTTGTTTTAAAAAAAGGAAAAATACACAACATTAAACATTATAAAAGTTGCAAACAGATCATGCTTTGAACAGGATATTTTTTTCTAAACAGAGACAAGACCTTCAATACATATCTCTGAGCTCCAGCTGGAAATGGATCACAGAACATAACAGCATTACAAACATAATCCTGGTAGAGGAAGGTCACAATAGTTTTTAATGTACTATTTTTACCTTTCAAAAACTTTGCTGTGTTTGCATATACTATCAGATTTGCTCCCCAATCTTAAACAGGTTTACAGAGGCATCCCATAATACAATGAAACCTACTTCCAAGTAAGAATGCTTAAGACTGCAGCCTTAATTTTTAATCAGATTTTTAGTATATTTTAGGAAGGACAATTTAATTTGTGGAATATACTACAGTAACCAATGCTAAATGTTGTATTATTTTGCATCTGTGAGACCAGTATTGCAGCAGCAGAAATTTCCATTATTCTTAGAAGCTAGAAATGATTTTTAAAAAAAGTTTTTGAAGTTAGAAATAACTTCAGTCTTTCCATATTGTGGAAGTTGAAACTTTCATGGCTAGAACAAATGTTTGAATCCGAACTTAAGGCAGACCCAATGAAATCAACGGATAATCAAAATAATGTACTTTTAACTCTTAAGCAATAGATATTTAACATCTTTTATAGCCTATTAAATTTTAAAATCATGTTTAAAAGAAATATATGTTTAATATATGAAAAATGCCAACAATACCTGAATGTGCTAGATTAGAAGCTTGATGCCAAGAGGCAATTCAGAGCATTGGGATGAAGTATGACCTTTATACCACTGGAGTTAGTTCCTGATAAAATGGTTTTATATCTTTTTTTACCAAGATTTAATTTAGGCTCAAACTTTCTATTTTAGAAAAGGTTAAGACTACAGCCCTATATGCAACAGTGTAGTAAATTCCATGTAAAATGGGATATTTTAAAGCATGTTTGTTTAGGATTAGGGAGTGACCAGTATATTCTTATGGAAGTTCCTAACATCTTAAGAGGCTAAAGCATTTCACTGCATGAACACTCTATCACCCAAAATAATGGAGGAAAATTAAACAGTATACCTCTGAGATCCAATCAAGTTAGAATGCTTTGGAGGAAGTATATGCTAAAGTGCCATTTGTCAAAGCATTCAGTTTACTCTGGAAATAACCTAAGTATTATTGTGTAATGCCCTTACATGCCATGATTTATTAAAGAAATTGGATTAGTAATTGAATGAAATATAATTTGCTCAATCCCTCAGGTAAAAACAAAATAAAAATAAAAAGCTGAAGACACTGCATTTTAGTGCAGTTTTCAGTCATACAAAATAGAGCTTTCCATCTGATAGCAGACTAAAATACATGATTTTACATCTAAAGCCTTACTTTAAAAAAAAAAGAAACTATGAGTAGACAGGAGTGAAATTCAGGCCTCAAAGCCTAAATGTTTGTACAATATCTTGTGACTGCGCCTCAACAGAATTCAACAGGAAGACTGCTAAATGTCAAGGAACCGACTGGCTATACTATTTGTGCTGAAGGCAACTTGTAAGAAAACCCATGAAAAACAAGTAGGAGAATATTAATGCTTTAAAACTAGTCATATTTATAAGACTTACGTAAGAGAAACCATACATCAGTTATTGACATTTGTGAATAAACAAGCAGATTTATTAACAAAGGCAAACATCAGAAAAGTGGTACAGACTTAAGTGAAACTCACACTGACAGTACGGTATTTGAGAAATGTCTGTTGCTTTTAAGTTTAAGAGACCTTTAATCTGTTATAGAAGTTTTTGCTCTTTCTCCAGTACATTTCAACTTAAATTTAAAAATAAATTACCAACCAGACCACTGAAGTATGTATATCTTTGCCCAAGTCCTACAACAGTTTCACTGTTTGCACTGATGCCACAGTAGCATGAAAGAACCAGTTCTCAACTAGTCAAAAGACTAGTACTAATGAGCCCCAGAAAATTAAATACCAAGATTTACTCAATAAAAGAGGCAGAGAAGCTGTTGTTAAGAGATGTAGTGGAATTATTATAAAAACCCTATTTTCCAAGACCACTAAAAATTGGTCACCCTATGCCAGTACAAACTATTAATATAATTTTAAATCAGATCTATTTGAAGTTCCTTTATTATGCTTTAATTGTTGTTTGCTTCTAAAAGGGTTTAAGGAGTCCTGGGGAATGAAAAATAAACTTGGTTCTAATATACAAGTAAGGCACAATATAAAGCCACATCATAATCTGTCAATGGAGTAAGTGGATAAAGGACAAGAACCATACATGGTACAGAGCAAGTAGTTCATCATAGCCATTCAAAAATAGAAGTGTGGCACTCAGTTTCAGACTGACAATTTTTTAGCAAGAGCATGCTTTCAATGGAAATGAACTCTAAAATATCCAGTGTATGAAAGAGAATTTAGGACTTTTTAAAAAAATGGATAATTGCTTTTGAGGGACATTAGAATATCCACAACATCTACGCTTAGAAAATGACCAAAGACTTCAATAAGATCCACATTCCATGTATGAAGTTTGAAAACCTTTAGAACTCTTCTAAAGATAATCAGCCAAAAATGCATGCCACAATTTTCCCAAACAAAACATGAATATTTGGGTTTTTAAAATCTTTGTGATAATTATACACTAAACGTATATTTAATGACACTAGAGGAAGCAGATTGTTACTGGCATTAAAAGTACAACCATTTCTAGACTGTTTTAAATGCCACAGAGTCTCCTGGTTAAAATGTAAAGCTGCACAGCTTGCCTATGTCATCTTTACAATAAGATTAAACCAGCAAAGGTCTTAACTTTACTCTACATTTTACTGCCAGGTTTTATTTAGATCAAGTATCGCTGCAGCATTCTGACCAGCCCAGAGTTAGCAGCAAATGGCAGGAATCATATAAAATGCAATATCTTTTTTTCTTTTTTTAAACAAAGTGCTTTTCTAAGATATACATACATATATAAATAGATACAAAATAAAGTGTCACCATTAAAAAGCTCAACTATTTAAAAGCTTTTTGACTATAACTTAATACATAGAAAACACTGAAATGCAAGGGCATGGAATCCACTAAAAGGGTTCAAAATCTTTTTTCATTGCTAGAACAAAATCATACCAGTTTTCAGACATGCACGCACACATACACGCACACACACATACAAGCTGCAAAAGCAGTATTAGCTCAGAGAAGACTGAGCTACAAAGGGGATATCATATCTTACTGTCAGTATAATCTTGCTAAATAAGTCCTGATTAGAAAATATCTGTATTTTATTGTAGAATATATCTTTTTCATGCTATTCTGATTCAGAATTAGAATCTTAGCATGAACGGTATTTAAATGCCATTTACCAATGAAACTCAACACTATTCCAGTATATCACGGTAGATGGATATAAAATATTCAGAAGACAAAAGCTCCACACAAGTGTTAAGTCAGGCACATAACTGAGCTGCCAAGTGTTATTTCGGCTGCAGTTTATCTTAAAAATCCTTCTGCTCCATTAGGACATGTAAATTTCTGGTGACGTCTTACAAATACTTCAGATGTTTTTTTAAAAAAAGTAAATGGCAATAAACAGTGATTTGAGAGACATAAAAAGAAAAAAGCTGTAGGATGGTACAACTCTGTAGTGGTATATTGACGTTTTCTAATCTTTCAAACTTAAAAAAATGAGTATTAGGTTCCATTTAGGAATAATCTATTGAGATGCAACAACTGCATTACAAAATGTATGTAAAGAATTGGGGGGGGGGTGTAGGGGGAAATCCATGAGCTTTTTGCATTTTCTTGGAGCTACATCTAAATTATTTGGTATTTTAGTAAACAGTGTTACGTAGTCATCTATATCAAAAAAGGGGGAGGAAAGGCAATCATGAAACCATATAATGATTCTGTCTTAACATAAATAACTCTCTCCTTAAGAGATAAAGCTTTTCATTGGTACTTTAACACTGACTAAAAGCAAACTCTTGTGAGGCAAACTGCACACACATTTGTATTTCCCCAATCATAGAAACTATGAGTTAACAATAAGTCACGTATAAGTTTGAAGAAGCTAGTTCAAATATCTGTACAAAAATATAAAATCTAGAAATTATTTTTTTCCCGCCTGTGTTGATTCTTGGAAACATCACATGCACAATAATACAATTGGAAAAGTGGCAACTAAGGAATTAAATATTTGTAGGTTTTTTGTTTTTTTTTTACATATATACATATTACAATAAAAATAATTTTATTTTGGTTGGTTGGAAGGAAGTATACTACAAGCTAAATTTTCTAATTCCCAAAGTTGAAATCTGTTTTATCAATAGCTTACTAAAATCCAAATATATTAAAATTTCTACGATAAGTGCAGAAAACAAAAAAGGATTTACAGTCTTCTAGATGGCCAATTTATCTACTATGAACAAACTAGAGGATCAGCAAAATAATAATGTATGAATGCTCCTTCTGTAGATAATTGGACCCAAAGAGAGAAAGAAATTCACAGTTCAGTAAGATCCCTAACCCTGACCTTTAAGTTATTTTTCTTTTATACATTCAGTACAGTATCATGTAAGCTGTGCAAAACTTTACTTAAACTGGCAGTTTGCCATTTCAGTTGCATTTGTCTTTGGTACAAAAATAAACAATCGCATTAATGTGCAAGTATTTGTTTTCTTCCGGCCAAGTACCGAAAATTATTTTTCTAGAGCCATCTTTTATACAATACATAGACTCTGTGGCATATCTACATTTTCAACATATTCCTATATACATTCAAAAATTTGTAAGAGCTGGAACAAATACATTAAAACCCATGAGACCATCTATATATCTTCTCTCCCATAGGAGTTTCTTCATCCTACAAAATGTTTACTATTCCATATTTATTCTTCCCCTTCCCTCCCTCCCTATTCAATACAAGGCACAAAGAGTATACATTATTTCTTACTTGCACAGACATTTAAATACCGTATCAAGCTCAGAAAATTATATTTTTTTATATGGCACACTAGCTTTATTGCTAAGTGTGCTATTTACAAGTTAGGTTACAAAGAAAACTTATTGTTTAATTTAGAAGAAAAAAAGCAACAATTTTTGAAAAAAAAATCCTTGAGTTTACATTTTTTTTAAACTTAAAGAGCATAAACCTGCCAAAATGTTTGGCATTTTACTAGATTTTTTCTTTGCAAAAAACATTTTGCTCCTACATAAGTTATATAATCTGGTCCTAGATAAACTTAATTTTAAAATAAACATGTAGCCATTACATTTATGCCAGAAGCAGATTTAGATCTACAAGGTTTATGCTCCAAAATGCCATTAAGCATTTTATATCATGCTTTCACTTACCTTACTACATTGTTATAAAAACAAAATCAAAAAAATAATGGAACTTAAAACTGTGTTTTATACAGCACTAAACTCACATGCAGACCAGAATTAATTCTACAATGTAGTAGTTCATGATGCAGGCAGAGCTCTGATCAGTGTGATGGGATAAAATGATGTCTGTTAAATTTTTGATGTTGGTATTCGCAGCCCAACAAGTCCTCCTGTAGGATCTCCTTCTGCTGTTTTTTCTAAAACCTGGTTCACAAATTCTGAAGTTTGTCCAGATACCGGCTGTCCTGGAGAAATGAGTAAAAACACATCTTCAGAATATTACTAAGAATTTATGTGTCCCTTGCTCTTTATTACAAATTTAAGTTGTGCCAGTGTTAATAAGATCAAACATATTTTCATGTAAAGTATTTAAAATCTGATTCCACTCACCCAGAATAGTCTAAAAAGATGACCAATGAACAATGACAAGCTGAATATATATATATATATGTAATACATGATAAAGCTGAGTAAGCAGCAAGATTGCAGAGAATATAGAAGAAACTGACTGTAGTTGTTAGGTAACTTGAGGCTAGTTTAATTAATAATGAGGTCAGATAAATCTTAGTACACATTGTTTATAACCTTCAAATCTATGTGTAGCACTATACAATTTTTTATTAGGAAATCATAATCTAAGTCAGAGCAAGTAGCTACATTCCTATATGCAGGCTTTTTGTTTTGCCTGGTATCTATCCAACCCAAAGAGAAAGGTAAAAAAAAGTCAGTGAGTAAATTATGAGACCACCCTACAGGGAGAGAGATTAACTTTGGTGTCTTCTAATCAGCTTTCTTTAAATTAAAATCTGTACACTATGGACATTCTCTCAGTGTACACAAGTGTAAATGACAGAAAAGAGAAAGAATAATTTTAAGACTGGTAATTGTTGATCTCTTGAATGAAAGGGAAGATACACAAAGAGTAGAAGATGATATGTGCTATCTCAGCAACCAGATCCGAGTTTGGTTTGAATCTGTTGAGCTTGAAGAACCGGACACAGTCCTGCCGACTGAGCTCAGCCATCTGCTTTTTAGATCTGGCTTGTCAAAGGATCCTGGTGTGTGTGTGTATGGGTGTGTGTGTGTGTGTGTGTGTGTGTGTGTGTGTGTGTCTTATGATTGGGTCTAGCAGTGCCATGGGGGTCTGAATGGGGAACAACAGGCTTACCTGAACCCTAGCAAAACTGAATCATATAGAGTTTGGTGCCTGCCAGTTTTAGGATTATGCCTTTGTAGCTTCATGCTTTGACCAGTTACATCCATTCCTGGATCATGAGGGGGAGGCAGTGCTCACAGGTACTCATGCCCTAATCACTTCCAGATTGGATTACTGTAATGAGCTATACATGGGTGGGACTACCCCCCCTCCCCCAAGAGTATCCAGAAGCTTCAGCTGGTGTAAAGTGCAGTAATGTGGGCAATTATGTGTACTAAAACAAATGTTACATATCTGCTCTGTGAGCTGCATTTTTAGCCAGTCTGCTTTCGGATCCAATTCAAGATGCTGTATTTTGATCTTTAAAACTCTTTATGACATGGGGCCAGGTTATTTGAGGGACTGCCTCTACCAATTACATCTGCTTATCCCATCAAATCTGGCAAGGCAGACATCTTGCAGGTTCCGTTACTCAGGGAACTATATTTGGCAGGCCTGAGGAGGCAAGCCTTCTCTGCTATGGCTCCCTCCTTATGGAATGTTCTTCCCCCTCAAGTGATTCAGCATCATCCTTCCTTTATTTTCTGGAAGTCCCTCAAGACCTGGTTTATCATCGGGTCTAGGGGGGTCTCAAGAGGCCAGTGAGGTTTTGAGGTGGCTCCATTGCTAAGCAAATCTCTCTTGTGTGTTTTTTATGACTATGCTTGATATTTATTATTTTAATACTTTTTTTGCTATATGCCACCTAGAGTCCCCTTTTATGAGATGGATGGCCATATAAATTTCATAAATTAGATAACTAAAATCAGTATTTTCAAAATTTAGAAATACTAAAGCGGGAGTACTGTTTTGATTTTTTACTCCTTATAGATAGTTCTGTGTTTCTTGTTCACTTACCAAGAGTGTCCTTAATAAGTACATCAAGTTTCTGACTCATATTTGTTACTCTCTCATCTTTAGGACTCTGCACTCTGTTCACAATTTCTTGTTTGATAGAATTGATCACAAACAGTAAGTTATCTGCAAAGATATCAAGCAATATAAGTCCCCTTTACTGCAATTTTTCTGAAAAGGAAGAATACACCTATTATGTAAAAGCAATTTTATACCATTCTTCCATCTGAAATTTCCATATTGATATAAAATAACTAATAAAACTACATTAATACTGGAGACCGAACTCATAAAAAGAAATACAGAAAAAAGGTAAACTAAAGATTGGGAGGTAGAAAAAACATTTAAAGAAAAAATCTTTGTATGTAACAAACAAATGGATGCCAGACAAGACTCTGGGGGACACTCTAAACTACAGTAATGGCCAAAATTGTGGAAACCTTTTGGGAAAAGTGTATTTTTCAGGTTTGATGGCTAATAACACCAGTTTTTTTGGAGTTTCAAGATAATCATATTCCACTGCTGGAATGTCCTGGGAATAGCCCAGACCTTAACCCAATTGAAAATCTATGGAGCCGGCTAAAGAAACTTGTTAGTCAGAAGCGACCCAGCAATAAAACCCAGTTAATAGAAGCAATCATTCAATCTTGGTTTCACATTATAACAGCTGCAGAACTAAAAGGCTTGGTTCACTCCATGGGAAGACATTGTAAGGCTGCAATTCATGCTAAAGGTGACCCAACTAAGTATTAACTGACATGGTGATAATTTTTGTGTATCATATTTTTTCTACGGTGATAATTTTTGTATACTTTCTATGTGTTTCATTTTTTTATACTGTAACTGTTATTCTAATAGCAAATCCTTCATAAAAGTTATTGCATTACATTCTTGATTAAATTATCTTTCCATTGATATATAATTTTATGGTACTACTCCCCCCAAAAAGTGGTTATTAACTAGTTTTAGAAAATACACTTTTCCCAAAAGGTTTCCACAATTTTGGTCACTACTGTACAATGCACTCTTCTCCCTAGTTTCTCATCAAGCAATGTGGCAAACATTTCAGATTGTTAAAACTTTTAATGTCTTTACAAAACCACAATAACTTTACCAAATACCTTGTGAACTACCCATATAGACCAGCTTTCAGATAATTATCATACTTCAAAACGGACAGTTTCATCAATCAGCACACTTGAAAGATTTAATAAGGTATCTAATTTTGATAAGTTGAAACTGAGTACGTGTAGTACTTTCAAATACAAGACAGCTGTTTTTTTTCCTTCTATAAAAGCTTACCATATTCAGTATTGAGTCCCCAAAGTTTAACTTTGTTGGCTTCATACTGAGCTTTCTTTTTCAGTCGGCATGCCCTGTGATGTTGAGAAGGAAAAGAATTGAAGGTGAGATATTGTTCCTGTTGTTCAGACCACTCGTCACACAAATAATCAGAAGTTCAAAATATTAGATGTTACCAAGCAGTACACCCAGGCTATAATTTCTGATTCCAGCTCTCATTTCTCCTTTAGCTAACAAAATGATTCCTCTGTGATTATTTATTTATTAAACATATTTCTATCCCATCACAATCAAGAGACTCTAAGGCATTTACATTTAGCAAATAATATAATTTAAAACATGTACAGTACAATCTTAAAAACCAACTGTCATAAATAGAAATAAAAAATGACATTAAAACAAATACTATAAAACAATACTATAAAATTTTTTTAAAAAACCAAAACAAAATTGATAACATCTTACCATCAGTAATACACTTAAAAGTAAAGCATTTTGGCTATACACAACAGGCAATTATGATCAGAGACTCTTCTAATGTGCTATGAGAGGTGTGAGGCAAGAGAGTAAGGGAGAATTTTAACTAAGGAAGTAAGGAAGAATTTAATGCCCTCAGTCACCATGAGTTGGGCTGCCATATACATTTATTAAATAAATAATAAACAACCTTTTGCATATGATTAGACTTAACCAAGCCATCAGATACAAAGCTGTCACTTGCAGAATAACGCTTCCTTTTTCAATATATCAGTCTACAAATCCTTGTCAATAGGAATATAATAATAATTTATCAAATTTGTATACTACCCAATACTTAACTACCCAACTCTCGGTGACTCACAACTATCGATATATATATATATATATATATATATATATATATAT
>WNWU01000012.1:14351059-14402182 GCA_012654045.1 Ptyas mucosa | reverse complement strand
ATATATATATATATATATATATATATATATATATATTATATACATGCATGTATACAACCCAAGCATACAAACACAAAACATAAACAGGGAACAAACAGAATTGCTAATGCTATATTTATTCAGGAAATTGTTACCTAGAGGCAAGTTTATTTTTTTCTTTCCTTGATCTTGGTCTTGCTGTTAAGGGAAGTTCACTGACAGGGGTCAAATCGCTAATTACTTTATTCAGTTTCCTAAGTTCATTTCCAATTTGTAGCAGTTTTTTAGGGTTAGGTGTGAGATCTTCTACATCAGTCCTTCGTGACTTTTTAACAGCATATTTTCCTGTTTAAATATATACAATCATAATCAGTAGGTTGCCAATTTTCATTCAATTTGAAGATACACTTTTAAATTACAATGCTTATTGTACATTGGTGTTTATTTGCCAGCACTGTATCTTATATAATACAACTAAGAAGTCTATGTGAACTTTAAACAATTTACAAAACATGTTAGAAGTAATACTAGGCAAAAATAAATAAATAAATACCATGCTGCAGGTGCACAACGTATAGTTAGAAAATCAGTAATACATCTGTTTATTTTAGATTATTTCGCATTTAATTTAAAGCATTTTTGATAAATGTTGATGTAACTATTGACAATTGCTCTAACCAATAACATAAAAAGTATCATTTTCATTTCTTTCACCAAGTTTAATGTCTACAAATGCAGACCATTACAAGTAGTCCTTGACTTACAACCTTTCATTTAATGACCGTTTGAAGTTACAACAGCACTGAAAAAAATGACTTATCACCCCTTTTCACACTTACAACTATTGCAGCATCCCCATGGTCACATGATCAAAATTCAGACACTTGGCAACTGGCTCATATTTACAATGGTTGCTGTGTCCTGGGGTTGCATGTTCACTTTTAGCAATCTTCTGATAAGCAAAATCAATGGGGAAGACAGATTCACTTTACCAACCATGTTACTAACGTAACAAATGTGATGATTTACTTAACAAGTGTGGCAAGAAACATTGTAACATGGATAAAACTCACTTAACAACTGTCTCAGTTAGCAACAGAAAGTTTGGGCTTGATTATAGTTGTAAATTGAGGACTACACATAATGCATTTCTTGGAAAGAGGAAGATGAAAACAAATTTTGCCGAAGTGTCACAAATGATACACAAACTAGGGAAGAAATGTTTGTAAGTTGCAAAAGCAAATTGTTTTATGACTCCTTCCTCCTTCTACAATTACTTCAATAAATTAATGGAATGGTGAATAAAAGTTGCATATTTTATTTAAAAGAACGTTATGATGAGGAAATTTTAGAATACTACCAACATATATTCATGCACATTTCAATACCTCCAAATCCCAACACAATGTTAACCCAACACATATTAAACAGGTTTGAAATGCCTATACACCTTATTTAAATGATACAGGAAATTCTGACAAAACTTTAAGAAGTGTGCCATGTACCTATAAACAGCAGCTCTTACCATGATGTAATCCGTTCTTCTGATACATGTTGCTTGGTAAGGTTTCTCGATTCCACTCAGAAGGTCTTAACATTCTCTCCTGCTGTGATTGCGTCAGTTGTTCACTATATTCCCAGAAGTATCTCCGCTTGCCTCTTTTTCGACAAGATATTGCAGTCATTTCTTTCAAATCTTCTACAGAATCATTTTCAAAACCTAAACATTTATAAAGGTGTACTTTTATAGAGCCTGTCCAGAGCAAATGGACCAGAGATAGGTAGAAGAGAGTGTATCAAACGTAAGGGTAAAAAGGATTGGAATAAAGGGAAAATGAGACTTTAAACTTTGACAATTTCTGGCAGTGTTCAATTTTTTTCTCCCAACTGCCGACAGAGAATTTATCAGATGACTAATGGACAAAATTGGGATGATGGCATAGGACTTTTCCAGAGCATCTATAAACCATTTTGTTCTTAAGCAGAACCTGGAAGTTCTTTACCGGATTGTCTCCTCAACTAATGGTCTCTTCAAATCAGCATTCTACCTCTTTGATTTTGGAAAGTCAAAATCATTACAGATATAGAGTGCACAATCAGATACAGATAAAAGTATGCACTAGAGTTACAGAGTAATATTATATTACATTATATGCATATATTTTTTTAGCTTCCATATTATGCTTTAAACCAGCTGTCCCCAACCTTTCTGACTCTAAGGACCAATTTTTTGGAAGACAAATGGTCTTCCATGGACTGGAGGGGGTGGAGGGAATAGCTTCACATATGCAACCTAGATCCTTCGCATGTGCAGATGAAGCTTCACTCGCCTGCTCACCGCTTGTGCAGCCCGGTTCCCAACAGGCCGTGGACTGGTACCAATCCGCGGACTGGGGGTTGGCAACCACTACTTTAAACAAAGAGTGAAATTTTACTATTCCAAATCATCCTAAATAGGCATTTTTCTAATCTCATATTAAAATAGGCATCTGGCTTCCCAGACCAGATATGATTTTTTTTCCACAGAAATCATTTGTACTTGTGTCTGTTTATGCTCATAGGAAACAAATGTTAAGATAGAATGTTAGATAGATACACCCATGAATTGTTTATATTAGGCTATGCAATGGAAAGAATAAAACATCACTTGATGGACAACAAGAGCAGTGGCATTTATTCATTAGAATGATCAACACTATTTCCGGAAAAACTTCTACATAGATCATGCAGCATGGCCATCAAATTTTCATATCAGACCTCAACATTTCCAAAATGTAAAAAAACCTACACCTCTAAATGGATGCTTGACAGGCTGTTATATATATTGTTGATGATTTACAGCTTATCTTAAAAGCAACCTACACTGCTCAGGGCCTCCCTCTTTGAGGGAGGTGGGTGGTTTAGAAATATGAAATATAAATAAACAAAGCTCATCAGTGTTGTATAAGACATTAAATTACAATACAACACTGTTGCAGTCTAGACTGTGTTTCTTTTGGTTACATTAATCAAGAAGTTATTTGGCTAAAAACTCATTTTCAGTTTGAGAATGTGTAATGCTTTTAAGAACATCAAGCGTCACCAAGAAGGTTTAATAGTTTGTATCTAGATCACATGAGTTTAATTACCTGGTTCAGAAAATGTATCACTGATGTCATCATCTTTATCATCCTCATAATCCTCCTCTTCATCATTTTCAGATAGTTCGTGCTCACTTCCAAAGCCTTCATCGTGATCTTCATCTTCCAACTCTTCCTCATCATCTTCATCCTCATCAGGATCAGCTGCGCCTGCATGATCAGCGGAGCCATCACTGACAAAAAGAGAATAATTATGCTCTTCTTTTTTCTGTGATGGGTCTGACACCGAGGTGCTAGCAGAGAGGTTGCTCTTCTCAGCAATAAGTCCTGGAGCTTCCTGGGGTGGCGTGAGGAGCAGAGCCTGAGTCTCTTTGAAAGGCAGTACAGGAGCACTGTGATTCTGAAGGGGGTCAATTCCTTTCTGCTCTTGTCTCTTTGCTACAGCTCCACAGTAGCAGGTGTTTTCTTTTGCAGCATCAGCATTTGCCTGGCTCAGAGCAGACCTGTTCTGGTGCACTGGATTTATCTTCACTTTTGCCTTTTTAACATAATCCTTACATTCAATGTGAATATTCACTTTCTCATTATTGTACATATTGGTCTTAACCATGATTTGTGTGCTTGAATTGGCCTTGCTTGCTTTCTGAGCAAACTCAGATAAAGGTGCTTCAGCCTGAGCAGTTTTTGATGAACAAACTGGGGCAGCTGCTCTTGTAATTTTCTTGGTTGGCAGAGACGTTAATTGGGTTTGCTTTGCATTGAACAGCAACTCTGAATAGCATAGTGGATCTGAGACAGGCTGAGAGTCCTCACTGTTGAGCTGAGCCAGAGTTGGAGTTTTACTTATTACCTCTTCATCTTGATACGGGCTTGAAAAATCATCAAGACCTAAATAGTCTACCTCTTTTGTTCCCCAAATGTCACAGCTGGTTAATTTTGTATACTTTGTTAAATCTTCACAGTAAGTATCCCACTGATCCCAATTAGCAGGGAAAGACATTTCAGTATCCAAAATCTCAGTAAGAGTCTCTAAGTTCTCAAATTCTTTACAGTCCTCTACAGAAAGGAGATTGTCCCTGGAACTCTGTTGGCAATCCATTCCTCTGTCCTATTAAAGTAAATAGACATAAGCATATCAATAACAGTTAATGCATTTTCTATCCAGATTCTTACCCCATCAGCCAGCTAAGACCAAAAGAAATTAATAATTAATATCAGGTGCATCTTGAAGGACATATTATATAAAGCATGTTAAAGCAGTAATCCTAAAGTAAGTTGCATGGAATCCAGTGGGCTTACCAAATGATCATATATAGTCCTATGCTGTGTATTGGTTCTGAACATTTTGGGAGTTTGGGGAGTCAATGATTCCTATGCTTATCTCAGTGCTTACCCTGCCAATAGGAACACCCCATCAGTTCTAGTATCTTATAGACTATTCCTTTCTTTAAAACTCAAGAAGACATGGTCCATGACACTGAATGAATCAGAACAAGAGACAAAGTGGTAAGAAGTCCATTCTTTCTCTAATTAATCCCATAACATTCAAATTCTGAAGTGCTTTATTTTAATTATATATTAAATGTATTAGAATATGTTTAAAATGGGCATCATCCCATCTGAATTAATCTTCGAACCAGGAAAGACCACAAGTTTGGAACTATGTGTTTTAGAAAAAACTGTATAAAAGCATAATTTAAAAATGTACACGACAGGTAACAGATAAGGCTTTTGGTCTGATCCAAAGGAATCTTCTCATGAATTTTTAGTATCCACCATATAAAAGTCTAATACGCATACATACATTTACTCACTCACGGATACACACATATTTTATTTATTTATTTATTTATTGGTTCGATTTATATGCCGCCCTTCTCCGGAGACTCAGGGCGGCTTACAATGCGTTAAGCAATAGCCTTCATACTTTTGTATATACCTGCTTAGTAGGGCTTTGCCCCCCCCCCCCCCAGCAGTGTTCTTTTTTATACAAAGTCAGCTTATGTTATAACTTAAAAATCAAGTTATATGATATATGTATTACTGTTTCAAAGGGTAGCTTCACCTAAATTTGTTTAGGAACAAGAAATATGCTTCATGCAATTATAGACAAATGAATGCAGCTTACCAATTCATACATGAAATCTGGGTCAGAATTATTAGCCAGGAGATCTGTGCTGATCAGAGTCTGTTCCGAAAACATGTGGCTTTGAAAGGCATCTCCAAATGGAGGTTCCATTCCACTCACACTGGGCTATAATAAATTAATATTAGTTTGTAACTTAAAACATCTCTATTATAAAACAAAACAAAAATATCAATCCTTCAAACATTCTATCTTTTCCTTTTTTTCATTCTTACAATGCATTAAGAATAAACATTTGAATTTAACCTTTTAGTATTTTCTACGTATATGGTATTATGATTCTGGCTGACTTTATGAGATGTGCTAAGCCAATTTTGTTGAGTTTGGTTTAGCATTTTTCTGAACCCATCTTTATTTATGTCTGTGAATCCAGCTACTGTAATTTATTCAATAAAAATGATTAAAACAAACGATGGGTTTGCAGAAGGTGTGATCTCTACATCTTTCTATCCTATCTACAATATTTGAAATTAAATAAATGTGTACTGTAGCCATCTAAACTTCTTACTTTTATTGGTAATAAAAATTATCTTTTCATAACAGAATAGTCAGAAGAGATAGCAAGTTCTACATGCCTTCTTGCTTGGTCTACTTTGGAGTTCTTTCCCAAGAACATATATTCCTGTTTTAAGCAATCAACCAAAGAATATTGTTTTTGGGAAGAATAATGGTACCACACTGGTAGATACCAAATTAGATACAATTCTTTTAAGCGGTTATTTTGCTTTTGAAACAGTATTAAAATTGCTTCGATAAGTGGTTTTGACATTTACCTGAGGCATTTCCAGGCCCAGATCCTCCAAATTCAATTCCAACTTTTTTGTTTTCCTTGCTTGCAAATTCTGTTCCAGCTTTTTTTCCGGGTTAATAGGCAGCATATAACTCATACAAGGCGAGTTGCAGATTTTTTGCTAGGAAAATTTTTACTTTGATTACTTGGAATATTTTTTTCTCTGGGGAATTTGTGCCTGAAATGAAAAGAAAACGATTAAGTGATTTTACATTAAATGCATGCTTAGTACCTTAGTCCTCATTTTTTGCTGCAATTATTTTTACACGCATCTCTACATTCTCTTTCTCTTCATCCTATCTTTTCATACTTTCTATTAACATAATTGCATAGATTTCTGAGGTAATTTGTAAAACAATTTTGTTCCAAGCAGCTTCTATATAATCTTATATCCACTGGGATTGTGTTACGAGATTAACCTAATCAAATACTTTTCCACATAGGACTTGTACTTTCTATTCCTCCAGTTTTTCTATTTTTATTCTCTTTCTCTTTTTCTCTTTTTATCTATCTTGTCATATCTGAGCTATGTTTGGAAACAAAGAAATGGTCTGTGCAGCTGTTTAATATATGTTTCCTTCATCTAGCTCTGCTCTAAAACACAGTTTTGTATTCAGAACATTTGCAATGACTGTTTCTCAATTGTTTTCAAAGACAGCCCCACACTGTATGTAAACTGAACAATGTGTTACCAGGATGTGGAATTGGTCCAGGAATCCTCATTTCAATATTCTAATTAGTATCAAAGTACAACCAGAGCATGGAACTGCTTCAGCCTAATGTTAATATTCAGATGAAGTATTTTAACATGGGCCAAATGTTTGTGCTTCTATAGTAATTGGTACTTTCTATGCTATGTCACAAGAAAGTAGATGGTCCTATGGATTCAGAAGAATTCATATTCATACACAAGAGAAGTTGCCTCTTACGACTTTACAGAGGCAACTATTTTGCTGATGATTGGCTATTTTGTCATTATGAAAGACAATATTTTAGTCCTACTTGTATAATTATTCCTAATATAATAGAATTACTTTTGGGCACATTATCCTAAATCATAAAAGCATATCCATCTCTTTTTATAATGTATAAAGCTATTTTTTCAAATGTAGGAAAACTTATACTTCCAAATGTAATTCAAATAAAATATGAAAATGATCTTATGCATATCAAGTTCCCAAACATTGAATAGTTTCCATCCCAGTCTGTATTTGATTATGCAGAAATAGGTGATTTATCTGCTGCTATTATTTAATGTTTTATTACTCCTGATTTCAACTTCATTTGTCAATGTTTTTAATGTCCCATGTTATGATTATGGTGTTTTTGTGAAGCCTTTATTGTCTACTACTGCTTATTATTGAAAAAGAAATATTTCATGGTATAAAATCCCTTAAAATAAGCAAACAAAAATTAAGCATATTAAACAGGGTGCCTAATTTACATACTAGGAACAATTTTATATAACAATTCAGTGAAACATTAGCAGGTTAAGATATACCAGAACAAGGAAACAAAACAAATCCTAATAACTGTTATTTCAAATAAATTTTTCCCTAATAAAGAAGATCAGACTTTTTGTAAAGAATTAAACTTTCTTAGAATTTCCATGTATAGCAACTGCATAGACTGATGTAGATACAAATTATCAACACTGAAAGTTCTTAATCATAAGGATCCAGTTCAGTTAACTCAGCAGCATTACCAAGGAAGTGTATGTATATACATGTACTTATTTATTTATAGATTAGTAATTAACACAGATTTTACACCTGTAGATTTGGTTTGATTTGATTCCACAAAGATCCGTTTATATTTGGTTCCAAAAAGATCCTTTGAAACACAAGGAAGACCAAATACAGCCACTGTCAGCCATTCAGTCCTATCCAACCCTTGGCCACTCTATGGATCCGCACTCTCCATGCCCCTCTGTCTTGCACTATCTCCTTCAGATCTGCAATGGTCATCCCAGTGTCATCCTTTATAGTGTTCAGCCAGCGGTACGAGGGTGGCCCCTTCTCCTGCCGCTGATCTCTCCCAGCATGATTGACTTTTCAAATGAGTCAGTTCTCATGACATGACCAAAGTATAACAGCAGCCTTTGTTTGGCAATCTTAACTTCAAGTGATATTTTTGGGGAGTTTGAGTCTAGACTTCTTTGTTTTTTTGCAGTCAATGGGATGTGTAAAATAGTCGCCTCTAGCACACAGTTCAAAGGTGTCCATCCTTCTCCTATCTGCCTTTTTTAGAGTCCAGATTTCACAGCCACAAGTAGCAATTGGAAAAAAAAATTGTGTTGACTGATCTGCATTTAGTTGTGAAGCTGATGTCTTTATTCTTCCAGATGTTATTATGCCAGACGTTGCAGTTCTTCCAATTGCTATATGCCTTTTAATCTCAGGGCTGCAGACACCAATTTGATCGATTTTAAAGCCCAGAAAGATGAATTTCTTTACCTTTTTGAGGGTCTCACTAATCTGCATTCTGACCTATATGTTCTCTGCAGTTGTCATTTATCTTTTTTTTCTTGACATTAAGGTGCAGTCTAAATTTTTCACTTTCATTCTTGATCTCAGAATTAGCCACTCCAGATCGTCCTTGCTTTCTGCGAGCAATGTTGTATCATCTGATATTGGAGGTTGTTGATAGTCATACCATTGATTTTAACCCCAATGGTAGATTCTCCAAATGTGCATTTCTCATAACTATTGGTGTGTACATGTTGAATAGGATAGGTGACAGGATTCAACCCTGTCAAATATCTTTTCCAATTCTGAATCATTTTGTGTCTTCATATACCATTTCTACAGCAGCTTCCTAATCAGAGTACAATGACTGAATGAGCTGAATGTGGTGTGATGATATTCCAGTTCTTTGAGGCAGTTCCAAAGCTTGTCACGGTCAACACAGTCGAAGGCTTTTGTGTAGTCAATGAATACTGCACCTGTCTGCAACTCTGCATCTCTTCTTGGGCTTGTGCAGTTAGTTTAAAGATACAGGCCTTTAAAAAGCAGACAGGTGCTGTGTTCATAGTTCCCAACTATGCATCACCTAGAGGAGACTTAAGGCTCCTGAGCAATACTGCATGTATTGCTTGTAATGTAAGAAAAAAAAGCAACATCTGATTTTTTTTGCTATGAGGAAAAATGAAAGATACAGGTCACCTTAATGTCCATTCACAAGAATTATTGCAAGGAAAAATGACTAATCGTAGCACAGATTTAAGTTAAGTAGCAGTCCATCACCCTTTGTTTTGACTGCTCAAATCACCCTGCTTGAATCCTTTAAACTGCTTCAAACAGCTGAACAGAGCAGCATCCATCAGCCATCTAATTTTTCAATTTGCTTTCTATTTCTGCCTTCAATGGAAAATTACAAACCGCAATTACAAACCACACCTAGATAATTTAGATTCGAAAAAATGTTCTTTTTCTTTTTGAAATTTTAAGGGACTATAACAATTCTTTGCTCAAAACAATAAGGTTTTTAAAAAAGAATAAAAAGGAAGTTTTCATTTTTCTAGTTCCGGAGTTCTTGCTTCCTTGATTTTTTTAAACTGACTTCCAGAAGGTGGCCTTTCACACTGTTGAGAACAGTATTTATAGAAAGATTTTTCCTGTGTACAGCTTGGTGTACAGAACACAACACAAAGCAGACTTCAAATGCTCACACACAAAATAATTTTCTCTGTTAATAGCTTTGATAAATAACTTTGGCATTCATGACAATTTTGCCAGATTACAAAAATTATGCATTATGCTATTGTATCCTTATGCACAATATATATAAATCTTTTATTACAGAATGATATAACATTGATTCTGCTTGTGCATAATACTACTGTTGATCAATTATCATAGCTGCAATGAAAAGCTCATTTTTATGTCTTCCTTTCTCAACTTGTGGAGACTCTCCACGTTCATTATGACATTGTTCTAGCTGCAGTGGCACAAAGAATCCCTACAATCTCCTCAATCAATACATCCAGTGAACAAACGTGACAGGAATTGTATTAAATAAATCTAAAAGTCACCTAGATAATTCCATGTTCAAGCAGAAATATTCCAATTATTTTTAAACCCTTCTCAACTAAACTGAGAATTTATTGGTAAGTAGCAGCCTGGAAAAACACAAGTGCAGTGTTGCTGAGATACAAATGTTGTGAAAATACTCTGAAAAACAGAAATGCTTTAGCAATAAAACTGTTCAGAAAGACTAATTTAAATTTGTGAATTTACCCTTGTTCTAAGAAGAAGCACTAGCCATTTCCTCTAAAATATTTGAAACTTGGGATAGAAAGCAAAATAGAAACATGATCTGAAAATGAAAGGCTAGTATAGACTTCTTTAAAAAAACTTGGGACTTTTGTGTTATTGACTTCATTGACTTATCTACTTCTGCAGGCTTAATCAAGACTAAGAGAGCCTTGGATAGTACAGTGGTCTAAAGCCCTGTTATTAACATCAGCTGCCTTCAATTATTGCAGGTTCGAATCTCACCAAGGCTCAAGGTTGATTCAGCCTTCCATCCTTTCTAAGGTAGGTAAATTGAGGACCCAGTTTGTGGGGGCAATAAGCTGACTTTGTATAAATATACAAAAGTATGAAGGCTATTGCTTAGCGCATTGTAAGCCGCCCTGAGTCTCTGGAGAAGGGCGGCATATAAATCAAATTAAAAAAAAAAGACATACCTAAGAAATCTAGCATCCATCAATTTAAGGGATCCAATCTTTACAGAGAAATATTTAAAGGAATTTTTCCCCAACCCAAGTAATTCAAACTACACTGTAAATTGTTTCTTGCCGTCCAATTGTATCCTGCTGTATCCAAGACTCAATTTTTTGAGAAAAGCTCCAGTGCTACTGACATGGGCATGTCAGTGTAGTTTATTTGATGATTTGCCAATGTCATCGTCTTGGTAATTTTCTATTTATTTTCCAGTTGAGCCTTTGGGTCTCAAATTTCTGGTAACTTACCATGCAAATACTAACCACAGCTACCCCATCAGCTTTTTTGCAAAATCAATTACTTAATGCTTAACAGATTCTCTTTTATGATCAGGCTAGTAGCTTTGAGGATAGAGTATTAGAGATAGGACAGAGTATTCCCCTTTCAGCTTTATGTAATTGACAATTCTGAATGTTTCTGGGATTTGGAAAGTTCCCTCTGAGTTTACAGTTACCTGTGCTCTAGTTATTTCTCTACTTGCTTCATCAAATATGCAAATAGAAGAAAAGTTAGAGCAAGCTAAATGGAGCACATGTAAAACTCAGTATCTGCATTAATTCTGAGGCTAAATGATAGCATTTTGGAAGTTATACTGCTTTATTGAATTTGCATACCAACATATCTTCTTGGATATGTTGCATACCAACATATCTTTGCATACCAACATATCTTCTTGGATAATTTAAAATAAAAATACAAGTTGCATGTAAGTTTGGAACCCAACATTTATAATCTAATATAAAGGTCATTTATGGTAGTCTATTAGATATACAATGAATAAGATATCTGGACATTGGTCTTATGACTTTCATAATTCATATCAATAGTGAGGGATGTTTGAAACTAAACTGTAATTCAGCAATATGTAGATCACTGTGCCCAATCTACACGACCATGCCAGAATAGTTCAAATGTTTTTTCCCCCTCCAAGCAAAGTAGTGCAAATGCTTTAATTGATAATGAATCAGATGAGGCCCGAGCATTCCTGCATACAACACCGCTGACAGAAGCACAAATATTTTGTATTATATGAAACATTTGAGGTTCTATGGTCCATAAATGATAGGTCTTCTGAAGACAGACAGAACTGTCTTCAATTGCTAAACATCTTATAATAATTTGTACAATATCAACTGGAATTTACATAACTCTCAGCATAGGACAGCTGTGATTTTTTCTTAAAACTAATACAAAGATTTAGCTTATTTACTATTACTGCATCACAACTCCTAACAAAACACAGCAATATCTTCACTACAGTATAGTGAAAATTTATAGTAATTTTGTAATAAAATAGGCGGTCAATTTAGAGAAAAAATTAAATTCAGTGCGATACAAATTTACTTTCAAAATATAATATTTGTGATTTGTGATTTCTTTTGGGTTGTAATGTCAATGATCAGAGTTGTTTTCCTTTTCTTCACAGGAATTTTAAAACTTTAACTGCCTTAGCTTCTCCAGTGTAAACATTGTTTAATACAGGGAACACAATTTTTTTGTGGGAAAGGGGAAAGAGAACTAAGTGCATGTATGGAACACTCATCACAGGTATTGTAAAGTTAAAAGCTGAATGACATAGATGTGTCAATATTCCACTACTGAAAAGCCTGACTAGTATATAAGGCAGGACCCAGATTTCTCCTTAGAATATGTAACTATACTGTAGGTACTTGTGCTTAGCTCTGGAGATATAGTCAACAGCTGCTGCAAAATTAAATAGATAAGACATTTACTGTTGTAGGAAGTTAGCACCCACCCCTTTCCTAGAAGAATGAAATATTTTAGGAAATATTAAAAAGGCAGATTATTATGTTTCCCTGGATGAGAAATGGAGAAGCATGTTTTAAAGACAAAGCAGCTTCCATCTTCCTGCCTCCACCCTTTGTCAATGGGCCAGAGGCAGAAACTCAATCTTTGTCAATGGACCATCATCTGCAACACAATAGGACCCATCTAGCAACAGAAAGTCACCACATGGCACCTGGGAAGATTACATCAGCCAGCAAGGCTACCTAAGACCCCTACCCCCTGGGAGTCTGACAACAAATCAGGGTACTCTTCCTGGGCCCCAGGAAGTTCAAAGCCAGAGAAGGCATAAAACCCGGGGACTCGCAGCATCTCCGTTCCTTTTCTGTTCAGGAACTCAAACCATGTGATCCTGTCCACCATTAAACCATCTTTCCAAGCAGTCTCCATGTTTCCAGTGTCTTTTTCCCCACTTGGAGCTGAACCCAGAAGGATATTTCTTCTAACACTGTCATAAAAGCCATATTTTAAAATACATCGAAAGTAACGTCATTTAATTATATTGCAATTTCATTTTCCTTTATCAATGCTCTGGTCCTGTTCATTTTTTGAAGTGCTGCCCTAAGCAAACTACTTAAAAACAAACTCTAATCTTTGGCCCCTAGAGTTTGTGCATCCCTGAAATAAAACTAAAGTTGAGGGAAAATATTTTTAAAAGAAAAATGGTTTTTAAAAAAGAAAAATAAAAGTACATATTTTTCAATTCATAATACAAATTGTTAAAGCAGCTTGCAATTTACAATGCAAATATTTTGTTTCATTCTATTCCTGCTTGACAGCCCTGTGCAGCAATTAAAATAAAAGGGAACTCATGTAATTTTTATCCTCAGCAAATTTTTCTTGGATCAGTTCTTAATTTTCAATTCTAAATCAATATACTTGAGATCTTTCATCTAAGAAACAGTGAATAAACTGATTTTTCATAAACTGGTTCTCCCTAGTTGCTTCACAGTCTTGCTGTTTCCAAGTTCAGATTACTTTTGTTGTTGTAGGCCTAAGAGATATCAGCCAAAACAAAGATATTATTTTGTCATGAAAAACTCCTTAGTACAGCCTCACAATACAAACATATTATAGATATACCATATAATGAATTTAAAAATAAATCTTCCTGTAAAAATAATGATGTATTACAGGTGAAGCAGGAGATTAGTCAATAAAGCATCCTTTATAAGTCTGGCATTTGTATAGTTAAAATTTATATTCTGCTCTGATTATGTGTACTGAAGCATCCTTACATCCATGCTATTACAAGTTCTAGCAGAGGCAAATTTCTTCTGCACTCTTCCAGACCACAAAGAGTAAAAGAACTGAAAGTCCTACTTCATTGGTTCTTCAAAAATACTGAATTTTTCATGATTAGCACCCTAGAAGGCTTTTCTGCTTTCAAAAGTAATTGTTAATATAACTAGCTTAATCTCTGATTCATCAAATCTCATGTTGCCTGCTTATGTTTGAAGCTGAAGATTGCACCTGAGGTCTCAAGCCTTTGAAAGGTCAGAACACATAATAGCCTGCATTAATGGATCACAAGTGGCAGAGGCATAAATAAACCAGGAAAACATACAAATTTGATGTAGCAGTTGGACAGTTAACCTATCTTATAATAAATTAAAGTTTTAGGAGAAACTTCCTAACAGTGAGGACAATTAACCAGTGGAATAGCTTGCCTTCAGATGTTGTGGGTGCTCCATTACCGGAGGTTTTTAAGAAGAGACTAGACAGTCACATGCCAAGAAGGAAAAGTGGGGACTTAAATTAAGCAACATCAGGCAGCAAGAGGTTTCATAGTGAAAAGGAAGAGTTTGATCTTCGTGTCTTGTTTTTAATTTTGATTTAGAAACTGTATATCATATCAACAATCATTGTCTATTCTGTAGAGTTGACAATAAAAAATATCAATGCAATCAAAACTTGATTAGCTTTATATAATTTCTCTGGTTTGTACTACAAATATAAAACATAATTTAGACTTCACTAAATGAAAGTTTGTAAATTGAGGACTACTGTATACAGTACTGTATTCATTTCAATTATTTATTGGTGAAAATGTTTTGATTGTGTTAGTTTAAAATTTACAAAAGAAATTGGGTAATGGAAATGCTGTTAATTCTTCTGGATGCTTAGGGGTTTTTGTATTACAGTATTAACCCAGATATCTGTCTTGATCACCTAGCAAAGGCATATCTTTCTGATGCTTTACAGCAGCAACTGTTTCAGTCCTACTGAAAAATGTTTGGCATACTAGAAAATTGTTTGATACCATATCCTTTGATATGCTACAGGTTCTATTTTGTCCCAAGTATTATTTAAAATTGGAACCTGTTGGATAAATAATTAGGAACTGTAGAATGAGATGGCACCAATGTATTGATGATACTGGACTTGGATGATGGATGATACCTTAAAGTTCAGTGTATAAGTTTCAACTTTTTCTATACTCAGCTGAACATTATTCCATCAGTGGTAACATCATATATAGAAGTTTGCAATACATGTTTATATTTATACATTTAAAGAGCCCCTGAAAATTTAAATTAATACAAAATGCAGCTAGATTTATATTACTGAGATTATAATCCAATAACAATGGAAAAATATGTGCTGATTGGTAATTATTTTCTAGGTCAAGTCAAGATTTAAATCTTTAAAATCTGAATCATGTGGGGGCTGAATAAGAGTATGGTTGTTTTAGGATGAATATGTCCGATTTAAATCTATAGCACAATCATCACCTTTAAAAAGATGCAGAAAAAAATAAATTCCACAAACTGCAATCAAAACACAGTATCAAACAGTGTTAAAATGCAATTAAACCAGACAATCTATTGTTTATCTAAAATAGTCGTATTTCTTCCATTCAAAATTCCACAACCTAGGTACTGCTTGCAAAGAGGTCCAACCACCCCAAGTATCCACTAACTCGTCTTCAGTGACCAGCTGAACAAAATGTCCTGTAATGAAGGACATCCGTTCAATGGGCAGCCTGCATTTACTTTCATCTTCACCGTCACTTCTCAAAGATGGACAGTCTGCTATTTCTCAGCTAGTCATTTAGCTATTTATCTACCTGGTAATAAATAGAAATCTGGCACTGTATTTGAACTGCACCCATTAACCCAGGGAAGGAAGTTATACACACAGCACAAAACAAAGCACGTCCTGCCTACTTTTTATTTAGTCTTCTTGCACTTTGGTGACAATGGTGGAGCTTACAACTTTTTCTTCTCTGCTATGAGAAAGGTGCCCAGCTTACTGCCTGCCAGTTCTACAATACTGTATGCCCAATAGAGAGTTGTTTCTCAGCTGTAGCTTTTTTCTTATCACCCCTCAATTCTAATTGAGCGATTTCTTTTAATAGTCCGGTGCTCGAAACTCGTCAATTCACATCACTAAACTGAACCACTAACACACCTCCCATCCAATATGGCCGCTCCACCAAACAGGACCGAAACACACTCTAACGAATTGTCGTTTCGCTCCGCCCTCCCTGTAAGCCTATTGGCTCGCTCTATTTCAAGGTCTGCCGCCATTGGGCGCGCCCGGCGTCGTTCTTTCTGACTAGCGGCCTCTCTCAAGTTAGGATGACGCGACATGTAAACAAATCACTTTCTGGATGTTCCAAAGTAATCAGAACTCCGCCGGCCCACGCCAGCCCCCCAAAGCCAAAGAGGGGAAGAGATCTGGGCAGACCTCTGCATCCCATCGTGGAAATAAAAAAAACAACAACAACATTTTTGTGCTGCAAAGTTTCTTTTTTTAAAAAAGAGGGAGAATAAGATACCTGTAGCCTATCAATGCGGGACGGGTGGGGTTTCTTCTTATTTTATTACAAACATTCGCATGCCGCCTAGGAGGATTTCAGAGAAGAGGGGTCCGCACTAAAGGTGGGTAGCGATGGTGAATCTCAGATGCCTCCCTTTCCCTCCTTAGGGCTACAACTGAACTTTGCCAACTCCTAGCGTTGCAATGCATACAAGGACTCCTCACACGCCCCATCCAGTCACATTCAGCATTGCAAAATTGAAGGGAAAGGTTTTCTCTTTTCCCATCAATGTCTGCTCTGTGTGAAACACACCTTTTTGGGGTGGGTGGGAGGGAAAATCCCACCGCCAATCACTTGCCGGTATTGCTACTCAACATGACAACCACGAGGGTCGAGGCAGATAACCTTGCTTCGCTTCATTCCCCTATAGATTAAGCGGGGAAATAATATTGGGGTGACCACACCGGGCCGACGTGTGCAAGATTTCGGCTGTGAACACGATTTGAAACCTATGAGATTCTTCGAACACTTGTCTCTCTCACCATTTCGTCAGCTGTCCTCAACAGTGTTTACAAATTTTTCTCATTAACAAAATAAAATAAAATAAAAATAAAACCCCGAGAGCATATTTTTGTCGGTACACCCAAGACAGACAAAACTCTTCTGAAATGGGAAATGTTGAATCGAACCAAACCGAATCGCAAGACTGGAGCGTGCTCTTTATAATAAGTGAAAGAGTTTTCCTTCAAATGTCCAACTAGTAAAAGGAAACATGCCAAAAGTCTGCACAAAACAAGAACAGCTAGGTCTCCTTCTCACCCACCCCCATCTCTCTCCTTCCTACGGTTATAAACGAGTTAAATCCGTTTTTTTGGGGTGGGGAAAGGAGGTTAAAATGAAAAAAAGTTCCTTACAAAAAACGAAGCACTAAATTCATTCCAAGGACTCAAATGCCGATGTCTGTAGAAACGCCTAGCCTAAAAGGTCCCTCCATCAGTTTTACACGGAAAAAGGAGACTTAAAAGAAACCTCCGGGCTCCTCTGCAGTCTGAAGAGAAAGGCAAGCAGGCAAGCAAGCAAGCAAGCACACGCCCCCTTCCATGTCCCTTTCCACCCAGGGCGAGCGCTCGAAGAACACGGGCATTGCTCTCTCTCTCCACCCTGGGATTGCAAAAACAGGGAGGGAAAAAAATCCCACCCCCCTTTTTATCTTAACTTTAAACAAACGCGTTTGCCCTAAAAAACTATCCCTTCCGTCAATAGTCCTCAATGCGGTGGCCCCCGGATCGCCTTTTCCCCCAAGCCACGCTGCAGAAGGACAGCAATCTTTCGCTGCCGCCTCCACGAAGATGACCTCGACCGCGCCGTTCTCGGCAGCCTCCATCCTAAATCGCCCTTCTCCCTCTTTCTCCCGCTGCCCCCGGGCAGCAAGGACCATCGGCGCCTCCCTCCAGCCAGAGCCGCCACATCCTTCCGCCCGCCGAAGGGCTTCCCGGCTCATGCAAGAACCTGCTGGGACCGTCGCTCTGGCCGTCCCCATCCGTCCCCCCACTCCCGCCGCTCTTTTCCGCCCCGACGCGGGGCCACGGAGCCCCCCAAACTTCTCTCTCTCCCTCCCTCCCCCCCACCTCCTCCTCGGTCGGCGCTTCAACGGCTTCCCATCTCCCTTGGTGGCTCCTCACCTGGGGCCCCGACCCAGCGGGGGGATAGAGGACGTCTCACTTCTGGTCCCAGCTTCTGCTGGGGCTATAGCGCTGGCCCGGCCCCTCCATGCCGCTCTGGGGTTTGTTTTGTTTATGTCCCTTCCTGACGGATTCCCGGAAATCGCGTGACTCGCCCCCATCACGTGGCCTTTAAAAAACGGGGAAGGAGGGAGGGAGGGGGGAAGGGCGAGCACGGCCAAGTCGAGGCAGAAAGCGAGGCGTCGAGGCCTCCAATCAGAAAGCCCGCGGTCGAGGACCAATCAGCGGCCGGAGAAGGTGGTCTCCCCTCTCATGTGACGGGCCGAAGGGCGAAGGCGGGGAGAAGGGAAGGTTTCTCGCTCAGCTGACGGGGACGGCGGCGGGAATTCAACGGGGGAGGGTGGGGTGGGGTGGAGAGCTACCAGAGCTTCTAATTGCAAAGGAGTTGCACTGGCCGCTCCCAGTTAATTTCTAGTGATCTCTATATATTGTCTCCAGTCTTGCCAGACTCTTGCAGCAGGGGGAGAGCTGCAATCCCGACAACTCTTGTGTGTGGGGGCCCCCCACCGAATCGATCCTGCAACCTTAATTCAGAATGAATGGTGATGAGGTGTCATCCTAGAAATTGACACGAATCCTTTAAAATACAGAGATGTGGAAGGATGCATAGTCCTGCTACTTTGCAGGTACTTGGTGAGGGTCAGAATGACAGTCCTCAGGGCCTGCTCCTTGTGCAACTATCTATCTTCAACTGCACAATTAAGGGCTGCAGGATTAAGGGTCTAGCCTATGGGATCTGAACTACTGAAGGCAATTTACTGCTCTGTGGTTTAATTCTAATAAAAAAAAACCTTACCAATTGATCCCAAGGAAGCATTGTCTTTTCCAAATGATTCTCTAAATCCTATCTAACATGGGATTGAGTCATTTGTAGTTGACTAAAGTTGTAGTTGTATTCTAATACAGGGAGTCCTCAATTTACAGCCGTTTGTTTAGTGATGGTTTGAAGTTACAATAGCACTGAAAAAGTGACAATTGGTTCTCGCGTTTACTACCATTGCAGCATCCCTACAGTCATGTGATCAAAATCTGGATGCTGGCATGTATTTACAGGGTCATGTGAGCACTATTTGTGACCTTCCCAGATGGCTTCCAATAAGCAAAGTCAATGGGGGAAGCTGGATTCACTTAATGACTGATTCACTTAAGAACTGCAGTGAGTCACTTAACAACTGTAGCCAGGAAATCATAAAATTTGGAGCAACTTTCTTAACCAACTTGCTAGCAATGGCAATTCTAGTCCCAATTGTGGTTGCAAATCGAGGATTACCTGTCTGTGTAAATAAACCTTCAGAAGTCAAAATACTGGACCAAAATTTTCTTATTAGCTTTAACAGTGTTCTTCAATGTAGTTTGTTCATACATGCTAGTGCAAATATCTAGAGATGAGGGAGAAAAGAAAAGTATGTACGTGTATGGATTCAACCTAGAATTTGGACCACAACTGTCTTCAGAAAGCTTAGTCATCCCCTTGCAGTATTTCCACGAGCATCATATTCTTTTTGAAATGTATCCATGGTTACCATTTACACTGAATTATCCTTTGTACCTGACATAATTTATTAATATTTTCCCTTCAAATTAGATACACATGTCATTCAGCTCTGACCAATCAACCATCACCAGTGTTTCTGCAGTAAATTCTGATCTGACCTGAACAATTTTAGCTACGGTATTTAATGAATAGATCTCTCTCTACAATTTAATTTTGAATATAACAAATTCTGGTAACCTCAACTAACTATACATAAATATTGAAATTCCTGACCAAAATCACTTATTTGTAACTTGGACATTATTAACACTGGACTTTAGAGCAGAGTTTTATAGGTTTCTCCTGTACAAATCCAATGAATCTATTCATATTTCCGTATCTTATGATATTTAGGCTCTGGAATTAGTTAAATCTGAGAGAATAAAATTGAGAAGATATTGGACATGAGATCTAGATTTTCTGAATGCGCAGGTATATCTGCAAGAGGAAGTATATCATCAATGAAGTTACAAGGAAATAGCCTAGATAAATGTAACTAAACTGAGAGAGATTTGAATAAAACTAATAGCACTCTAAAAGTTACGAATTCATAAATATGTGATTCAGGGGTGAAATGCTCCCGGATCGGACCGGATTGCCTGATCTGGTAGCAATTTTTCCCTGTGGTTCAGCAATCCGGTAGTGATCGCAGCCCGGGTATCATTACTTCCTGGTTTTAACCAGGAAGTAATGTTTTTTTTTAAAACTTTCTGCGCAGCACAGGTTTTGCACATGTGCAGATGTGTGTGCGCGCACGGCACGGGTGCTTCCAAACCGGTAAGGAAGGTAAGTAGATTTCACTCCTGGTGTGATTCAAAACTTACATTTCTATATATTAATGCAAAAATAACAACCCAAGTCAAGCCAGAAAAGTAAACAGAATAGAAATTTATTCCAAGTTTGCTTGGTGAGATATACGATGTTGTCAATAAACCTAGCCATCATAGGAATGATGGAATATTTTGTAACACTTGAAATTCAAGCAAAACTTTGCAGAAATCAGGTACAAAATACCCTTTAGGCACTTCAGGAGTATGAAAAATGTCTGAGTTAAATATTCTTCATAATAGAACAGAGGCATTAAGGTAGACATGGATTGATTCAAAATACAGTAAAGGCATCATTCAATCAATGGAACTTTATCATAACCTATAAAGAAAGAAAAAACAATTGATTTCAGTAGCATTTTAATCCAAAAGTCAAGCAATTATAAGATTCCAGAGGGTGGGGCCAATATAAAACTTTCATATTCAAGATACTGCAACAGTTCAAATAGTTTTATTTTAATGTACACTATCATTTGGGTCTTGAAATACTAGTTTTTGCTTCAATATAATTGCTAGTTATATTATCCTGCTAATAATGCAGCAATATATGAATATTAATTAACAGTCAGGTGTAATCTGACTGTTCCTTTTTAAAAAGCTGTGTAAAATGAAAACTGAACCTAGTGGTAGAATATTAGTTTTGACTAATAAGGCTGAGACCCTAGCTAATCTTTTGTTGACACTCCCATATTTCCAAGTTATTTGGCAAGAGCAAATTCACCATAACAAATATGACAAAGATCATTGCTTCATCATGTAAGGTTTCTCTTTGCAAAGAACAGTATGATCGCTGACTTTTATGAACTACTAAAAATTTAAATAGGAAATAAATCTACACCCCCAATCCTGAGTCATCACCCAAATTCATTCCATGTCTGATTTGAAAACACTAAAGCTTTGTCTCAAGGGGAAAAAAAGATAATTAAAAGCATAACATTTCTCCTCAGCTTGTTTCCAACAGAGCAAATGATATTTGGGGAAATCAGAGTTTTGAAAATAAAAGCCAAAGAAGCTTTCTAAACTGAACTGGTTATAACAGGAATCCGATTCATGGTTTGGTATAATCCTTTCTGTAATCATATTTCTGTGGCAAACTTCACCATTCTGCACCCAAAACCATTTCTGCTCTGGACCTGAAAAACTTGCTCATATCCCATACAATGCACTTCAAGTCCAGGTGATACGGTTGCTTTTCTGTCTCGTATTTAAAAGGCAAATAAAATGAATACTGTAGTCTTGCTAATAGCAATGAATAAAAGTACTTGTGAATTAATAACATGGTGGCTTTAGAAAGGGGACAGATTTGCCTGTTTGGCTTAGAATAATTAGTATACAGCTCAATAAACAATCTACTTACATTGGGTTGCCTTTTTCTGAAGTTCTCTTTGACAAGTACGTAGTCAAAGTCTTCTATGGTATGGCAATATGAAGTTTAAAATTCAGTTTACACAGATATTGCCAACAATCAAAAAGGACCCATTCTATTAATAGTTACATTACAATAGTAATGTAAAAGAAAATATCCATTATTTTTCATATGAAAAGTAATATTAAGGAAGAATCAAAGAAAAATTAAATTTGGAAAATTAACTATTACTAAATTCTCTAAGTGGAAATCTCTTTTATTGTGGCTATGAAACAGGTACAAAAGAATGTTTTGGTTTAGTCCATGAGCTGCACATAAACATCAATCTCAGTTTATATGATAGAGTCTCTATGTTCATATAGCACACTATATTAGGGTCATCTGTCAACAGATGGAAGAAGAGAAACTGTTCTGTTGAACAGAATATCAATTCCTATGGTTAGTTCCATTAGTCCTCTCCTTGGCTAGAAAATGAGCCTGAAAAGCTAAGTCTTTCCCCTTACATAATAATATTGTTAGGAAAAACAAGGTTTATGATCATATTTTTTTCAGCAAGTGAGTTGGTTTCATCTTATGCAATAACTATCCTAACTCGGTAAGATTGCTTTGAGCTCTCAGTTTATGTTCTGTCATCTCTGATATGTTGCACACATACACAAAAGTAATCACAAAACTATATAATAATAATGATGGAACAGGGAGAACATTATTCACTCCTTGAACAAAAAGAGATATATAAATATAATGAAAACCAACAAGAACAAAATGGCATTTACCTAGCTCATATACTGCCATAGAAAAAGACGTAATTGTTAAGGCCACTGTTCCTTCAGATACAGGATTGTGTCACTTTTTAACTGTGGTCCAAAGAGTGGGTTCAACTGAGCCAGAATGGCAATCAGCCAGCTGCAAAATAAGAACAGATTTATTAAAGAATTGGCTAATAAGGAATATTGACAAGGCAGAAAAAGAATAAGTCTAGCATCTACACAAATACTAACGGAACTATAATTTCAAAAGAAAAGGACTATAATAGTTTTAGGATTTACTTGGAAGTCCAGGATATATTTCTTAGAAAATGCACTTTTCATTTCAAGGAATAGATAATCCTATCAATTATCCTTTTTTAAAAGGGATAAAATGTTATATAACTAAAGATTCAATATCCCAATAATTTTCCCCTACCAAATTTTCAAGTTTTAGATTCTGAATTATGTTTTTGTAGCCAAATGACTTCATCACACATGCTTGGAAAAATTGCTGAAGTACAAGGAAACGTACAAGAAAAAAAAGTCTTCCCTGTCCTGCTCCTGAAAATAAGCAGTAAGTATCTCAAGCAGCCACCGAATGCTAAGACAAAAAATGGAAAATGAGAACGTCAGAAGAATTTGAAAAGAATACTACTGAGAAGGAGACAGTTGGCAAGAGGACTCTAAACTCCAATATTTTGTTGCAGACTTCTTTAGTTTCTTCTAATGAAATATGGTTCTGTTTTAGCATCATAGCAGTTACATATATGACCTGTGTATATCTCTTAATCTGAACTATAAATTACCTTGTATTTTGTTTTCTAAGTGAATGTGTTCTGTCTTGACATTTATTTTCCTTTATACATAGATTTTATATGTAGACTTTTTGCTGAAAATGGAAAAAATGAAGCAAGTTTGGGACTGATTACAAAGGTTTGTTTATGGAAAGAAGGAAACTATGATAAGTAATATGAGAGGCTGGAAATGGTAATTACCATGTCTATGACTGCTGCAAAGATGATCAGAATTCATTTTTTTAGATATTTTTCCTTTATAGATTTCTTGCTGAGAATGGAAAAAAAAATGAATTGATTTTGGGACTGATTACAAAGGTTTGTTTATGGAAAGAAGGAAACTGATATGTACATGAGAAGGTGGAGATGGTAATTACCATGTCTATAATTGCTACAAAGATTATCAGAATTTGCTTTTTAAAATATCTTTTTTGTTATTCCTTTTTCCTTTTCCTTTTATTTTACTCTTTTCTAGTTTTTCTGTTTCTGTGTTTTTAAAAAATCTTTGCAAGATCTTCCTTTAATAATTTTTGTTTTTAAAAAAGAGAATCTGTATATATCTGTATGCCACTTTGCTACTGATTTTTTTTTGCCTTAGATACAAGAAAAAACATAAGAGAGAAGTTAATTATTTTTATCATATATCCCTAGCAAAGAAAAAGCTTTTACTCACATATTTTAATAATGTTATGCAAAATTGCTCTTAAGAACTTTTGAAATCACTGTGGTATATGACAATATACATGACCTTTCTTCTCAAAGCAGTGGTCACATTAACCAAACAGAAGTCATGGCCAAGACGCAAACATTTTTCACAATGGAAAACACAGAGGAAAATGTAGCACGTTTGTTTTTGAATCACTCAATTTAACAATTCAGATTTGAAAATGGACTTTAAAATCTCTTTAAACTGTAGAGAATTACTGCTGAACTAATGTTCAGTATACAAAACAGGTTATGAACACAATGGTACATCTAACTGCTATTTCTAGAATGCTTTTGAAGGAGGAGAAACAGCAAAGCAGCTTTGTAATGGGAGCTGCTATAAATGCAGAGAGCTTTGGCAGTCATGGAAAATTCCACACAAACCTGGATGCTTGCACCAGAAAATAAAATACTGATCAGATGGGGGATAAAACAACAGCAACCATAGACAGATACAAAGATTAACTATTTTTAGATTTTGTTAATTAATTTCCCCCTCTAATGTTAAGTACATGTTAAACAACTGAACAAAAATGAGTCTAAATCTTTAAAACAAATACAGAACCTTAAGAGGTATTAACATTTTACTTATTTTACTGCTAGTCAGCGGGGACTCCAGGATAGACAGCTGCATTACAGATATCTTTAGCTACATCAAATTGGTAGGACCTCTAGTAGCACAATATTATATGTGGTCCTTTCTAGGAAAAAAACCCTCATGTTTTCTTATCTTCTTACCATATAATGTGCAAGTACCACTGCAAATATTTACTTATGGCTGCCTAAGTCAGTATTTCTATCAATTTATATTTCATAAAAATTGAGAGGGCCCTTCAGAAATTGTTGATAAAAACAGTGTTTTCTACAGGGTATGGACTCTGCTCTTACCAATATTTATTTCCTGTCATGTGCTGTTGTGCAGCATCAAAAATCTTGGAATGCCCTCTATGGTCTATGCTTAGTTCATAAGAAAACACAGGGTTTTAGTTCCTAGCCATAGTTAATTATAATTCCTCATTCCAACCAACTGTGGAATGTAATCTTTGAAACTAACAGAGATTCTATGACAAAAATGTAGGAAATGTCTTCCGAAAATTGATTATTTTGAAAAAGAAAATGCATTCCTAGAAGCTTACAAAGGCAAATGGGGTTGCGGGTGGGAGACTGAATGAATGTAAACAGACTCTTTTTGTTATACTGAATACTGGGCTTTTAGAAAGCAGACTAGCATTACTCAAGACTTGTGGAAAAGCATACTCACAAAAACACAAATATACTGCACAGTACACACCTATTATCATGAATTCCCCAATGAAATACCATGGCTAATACACAGCTTTCTATGTTATTCAGGGGCAAATTACCCAGTTTCCAAATTACCCTGGATTTTTCAAACCCTTTTAGGCAAGAGTTAGTTTAATGACTGCATAGACAAACAAGCAAAACACATCCATGAACACCAACTAGCAGACAGAAGGTATGACAAAAACGGTTCAATTTCACAACATATGGACAGACTCAACCATAGTTTCAGTTGGGAAACTGACCATCCTAGACCAAGCCAAGTCCAAAAACACTAGGGAATTTCTAGAAGCCTGGCACTCTGACAAATTAGCCATCAATAGCCACATGGACATAAAGAATATCTATATATTGTGCAAAAGAGATAATCAATAAGCCAAAAGGGGAAGAAAACCCCCCAAACACCTCTCCACCAGCAATCAGCACCAAATACGCATAGATCAACTTCAAGATTAACGTCAGACCAACAATCTAGTAAAAATATTCCAATCAAGGAACTATCGAACTGCCAAGAGTAAGCAGCCCAACCAAAGAAACTCTAAAACCGTCCCACCAACACTGACAGGGGAGCCACCAGAATATAAACTGAGAATAAACTCCACTCCTTACTAGCACTGAAGATGTTACCTAGTTTGGGTAATGAAATGTCTGCAAGAAAACAAGCAAGCTCAGAGAGCATCAAGGACCCTTCAAGAATTAGTTTAAATTCTTCTGAACATGGAAGATATTATTAACTTGAAAAACAGATTTAGTCGCTGGACACAAGAAAAACTGATTCACGCTGCAAACAGAGCAATTCCAGACAATGTCAGTACTGTCTTTTGCAGATTTCATGTGGGTTCACTTCAGTATATTCCAATAGTCTTTTATTGCCCAAGGGTATGAAGAAAAGAAGAACTCCTTGTGCTAGTTATGTCGGGTTAAGGCTTTGTTTCCTTGAACAAGATAAAGCAGGTTTAGCAGTCCCAAAAATATGTTGCTGGAATATTGTATATAAACCAAAAGCAAGAATTTGTTACTAATATCTGATTTGTTATTTTAATGTAAAATATAGGTCCTAAAGGCAAACATCAAAAGGAGATAAAGCTGAGCTCTTGATAACAATGTAGCTGCTTAACATTTCACTCATCCATCTATTGAAATAATTAGTTATACCTGGAACAATAGAAACCCCATTAGTACAGCAATAGTGACATTCAGAGCTGCTGTTTGAATACTGCATTTTTCATTGGAAGCACAAAAATTAGGATTATTAAATTAAGAAAAGTCATGTATTCTTTATGAACTATAGACAGCATGCAGGAATATTGGGAAATGGGAAATCTGCTACAATCATCTTCTAATGCTATCTTCTAAAACTGAATTACATAATGGACAACAGGACAGAAAGTGAGCTTAACTATGCAGCTGGGAAGCTGAAGCAGGAAATGTAGTCAGAAAGACATAAAATTATTGCATGACCATTATATTTCAACTCTTAAGAAGCTCTTCACCCTAAGCTTTATACTAAGACATTATTTTTACATGTTTTAATAATAACAGAATAACCAAAGATGATTTAAATTGAGCATCTCATACCTTACTATCACTTGCCAGGGAAAATTTCCACTCAGTTTTGCTGCAATTCACACAACTTAAATAAACACATATAGACTGAGATGCTGTTTATGTAAGATGGTTAAGTGTAACATGGCTGTATAGAAGTATCAGGAAAATTAAAAGAAATGAATCTGATTTATAAACAGTCAATGATAATGCCTATCCTTTTATTCTCTGAAAGATAAAAATGCTAATTAAAAAGTTCTTGAAGGTATATTAGTAAGTTATTATCAAGTGATAAAATTACATACAATATCTGCATAGCACTAAAAATTAGGTTTCCAGTCATACAAACAGTTGTAATTCTGTTCTATACTCTAATATAGTATTTGGTTTCCTCTACACGTGTCTTCCCAGTGTGGTGGCTTCTAGATCTGGTGTCTGAGAATTTGGGGAATTGTGCTTCAAAACACATCTGGAAGATGTCAAGTCGGGCAAGGATGCTCTCTATTGTGAATGAGCGATCATTACTTTGCAGACATACATAATCATATTTCAAGCCAGTGAAGTACCACAGCCTCCCCTGTTTTCATGAATAGTAGAAAAGTATCTGAAATTATATTTGTGTAAATGAGCTGTACCCATCCTAAATATAACCATGTTAAATATATTTCTTTAATAAAGATATCTCTTCTTCAAATGTAGTATCTGCTTCCAATTCAGCTTGACTCCAGTATCTGCATGAGCAAATCTGGGTTGGTAGCAATGAATTATACAGCAGGCACTACTGCTTTCCTCTGAGAAAATTGTTGGTCTCCCCAAGCTAGCCAAGCTTTGCCTTTCTTGGTTGCTTCCCAAGTATTAAGTCCAACACTGCTTAGTATTTTGGGGATCAGGGAAAGTCCCATCTGCTATGACAACTTCTATTTCTAAAATTATAAAGTATAAAATTAATGTATAGAGCGCACTGATGAAATGGAAAAAAGCAGGTGATATGGGAGAAAAAAGAAGAGCTTTAATCTGAAAAACCTCAGCATGTTTTCCATCGATGTAAATTCTCCTTTTTTTTTTTACTATTAAAGTTTTATTTCTATTTCTTGTCATTAATAGTTGTTTATACTTGTTTCAAATATTTGTTGTGGTTTGCTGCCTAGTCTCATTTGTGAGATGGGCAGCTATATACATTTGCTAAATAAATACAATAAATAAATTACTACCTTGGGCACGTAACTCATGCTGCAGAATCACTATATAGTATAGTATTGTTTTGTAGATCTTGAAATTTCACAATTACCATATGCTGAAAAATTATGGTCAAAGCCTTTGGCACTAAAATGTTTTAGGCGAAAGGTCATACATAGTTCAATATAGAAGGTTCCATTCATAGCATTTTGAAGTTTTATTTTAAATAAATACAAACAAGCTGTTGCCTGCCACTATCAATAATAGTATCAGTTGGCCGTATCAATAGTCTGAGTCACCATAGAGGGCTGCAGGGGGTGGGTAACTAACAAAAATGCCTTGTTTGAAGTTTGAAGTTTATTTAATTTGTATACGGCCCTCCTCCCGAAGGACTCAGGGCGGTGAACAGCCATAAATAAAACATATAAATACAACGTTTTAAAACCCACTAAAATCCAATTAAATAAATTTGGCCATAGAAATATTAAAATTTGTGATAACACAACATACACATACTGAGATATATGTACTTGCATGCAATATTGAAATCAAAGTACGAATAGTGACAGGGTTGTGCCATGATGCATGTTTTATCATTTCACTATCACTGTAGTTTAAAGCAGATGCTTGGGCTCTGTATAATATAAAGGTAGCTTTTTGCATACAAGGACCTACTTGGTTCACCACTTACTACAGTCAAGTTCAAATAACAGAACTAGCTCCAGATATTTTTGATGGGTAACTGAATACTCTCACTGACATATTTGACACTGCCATTGTTGCATTTTGGGGGAATGTAACAATGGGGGTGGGTGGATGGTCATTTCCCCCTCATACATACTGGCATTCTACCAGATCAGGAGTGCAATAGCCCCTTCCTTCCGGTCTATTGCAATGGATAAGCCACTGGGTAAATTCACTTACAAACAAGAAGAGAGGCTGACAATCACAGGGATCTCATACTCACTAGCTCAACTAGTAGGTACTAAAGGGAAGAGACGAAATATGTTAGCTTTGGTGTGTCTACCAAGATAGGTGGGTGTAAACTATGCTGCATTCACACATATCTTCTGAAACTTACATTCCCAATCATATTTCCAAGTTTATTAACACCTTATTTATTATCAAGACAATCTCTCAACACTGTAAAAAATTCTCAAAGTACTTTATGGATGGCTGTACACAAAATATTTTAAAATATTATCTGACAGATTGGTAGCCAAGAATTTAGGATAATATAACTTCCTTCTTTTGCTAGTAGGCTAGCCTAAAAGAAAAATGTATAAAAATGGCTAATATTACTATAGGTGTATGTTGTGTGAATGTATGTATGTGTGTAAATCTGGAAATCTGACTACTTCAAAGATGGTGGGCAATGATCCTTCATACATTAATCTACAATTGTTAAGAGCCAATGATAAGGAATACAGGGACTTTCATTCAATGCAACATTAAAACAGAGAAATCATAATGCAGAGCATCTTTAAAAGTCATTGGGGTCATAGCTTCATATTTATGAGTCTTTGGCTTTGTTGAACCATAAATAAGTATAACATGTGTATAAAAAACAAGTTATGTAGGATTTCTATCTCCTAGGCTACTTCAAGCTACAGTAAGTTAAATCTTGTTTAGGAATAAATAATGTGACTCACAGTTTACAAAGGCAAGATGAAGGCCAATGCTTAGATAAAACTTGCTATACACAATGGTATTTCAGATTATTTGGTTGTTTTTCTGTTTTCATTATTACATTATTCAGGAATATTATTTCTGCAACTATTCAGAGAATTTAAAGACTAGCAGAAGATACAGCTTATTAAAATGCACAGATTGTTGCAAAGTATAGCAATACCAGAGAACAAAAAAGCACTTAGCCTTCATTCCTACTACAGAATCCAGATACAGAATCCTACTAAAATAGTTTAACTTAACAAATAAAAATAAGTAGAAACAATACTAAAGTAGGTAATATTAAAAGATGAACAAGTTGCATATATATTTGCCACAAATAAACACTGAATGACAAAAAATACATGAACACTTACAGATCAATACTATATGTCATGTACACATTTTCTTGCATTATTCACTATGATGCAAGTCTTCCCATTCCAAAATCAAGACACTAAACTCAAAATACGGTATGTTGTAGTTACAGCATATTTTACCACATACGAAATAAAACATTAATACTTACAATAGGTAGCAGCACACAGCAGTTATCACCAGCATTGTATTAATAACACTGTGGAAAGAAGAAAGATGGCTAATAAAATAGAAGTCATATTTACAAATTGGCATTAGAAAAAAGGGGGGGAGGGAAAGATATTTCTCTAATCTTATTACACACAAGTGAGAGATACTGATATAATCATTAAATAATGATTTTCCAAAGTGTTCCTAAATGTTAAAATATGTAGGGTACTTTACAGGCGAAACTTGAAAAATTAGAATTTTCTGAGATTGTGAATTTGGGGTTTTCATGAGCTGTAAACCATAATCATCAAAATTATGACAAATCAAGGCTTGAACTATCTTGCTTTGCATGTAATGAGTCTATCTCATATATTACTTTTACCTTTTAAGTTGCATTACTGAAATAAATGAACTTTTGCATGATATTCTAATTTTTTGAGTTTCATCTGTAGATTATATTAGGTTATTGTAGGATAAGTCAGTACTATAATCATAGCTCAGAGTAAACAAGGCCATGTTTACAGTAAATTAAGAGTGAATCATTAGGATACAGCCAACTTGTATAAAATGTAAAATGAAAGTGTAAAACTTTTCTTTTCAAACTCTCTAATCCAGATCTTTGGGAAAGAATGGGAAATCTGTTCCAACAGTAGTTTCCATTCTGCTGTCAGGAATTTTTAGATCCACAACTCAATCTTTCAGCCATTACCATATTTTCAAAGAATGAAATGTCACCAAATTCCAAATTTGGGATTTATTTCTCCTCTGCCTCTCCTCTTTATTCTCATTTTTTTTAAAAAAGCACCTTTCGTATATACATATCTGCCATGAAAAGCCAAAGGCATCTAGAGCCTATAACTGATAAAGTCTCAGCAACTATAGCAGGTAGATATATTTATCAGAGTTAGCACCATAACCTTCCCAACTAGAGCAAAATAAATTATCCAAAATAATAAAATACTGTCCATTCATATAAGCCAAAGAATTTATATATACATTTTTAAAATATGCAATATTCAGACATTATCATATATAATCCAGTGTCTACAGAGGTCTTCGAGTCACCATTGACTCCTGGCAACTGTCTGGATAAGTCCTTGTAGTTTTATAATATTTCAGAAGTGCTTTGTCATCGCCTGAGAGTGACTAGCAAGGTCACACAGCTGGTTTTGTGATTAAGGTGGAACTAGAACTTATGGTCTCCTAGTTTCTAGTTTGATGTTTTATTCATTGCACCAAACTGGCTTTGGCTGTTGTTCCAGTAGCATTAGTAAATCAGACCAAAAAAAATCAATGTTCCAATTACATTAGAAAAAGACTGCTTGCAAAGCTGAATGAATAAGACTTTGTTCAGAATAGAGGGCATCAAAATATGTCCTGAGAACCACCATTCATTTGGTCATTCTTTTCCCAGACTCATGAAGCTTATGCAAATATTATTCAACATCTGACACTTGGACATAAAGACATTTTTCTAAATAGAAGACATTGCAAAATCAGTATTCTCACTATAGGCCATTAATTATTTACGCAATTTTAACGGAAAGCTATTCTTGCCACAGAGATCAGAACCAAGCTAATTATCTCATTGATATTTGTGGGTTTTATAAGGAATGTAGTACTCTATATGAAAGGCACCATGGCAATGGTAAGAACAATGTTTTTAGGAAAAGTTTCAGTTCAAATTACCGTGTACTCCAGGGGTGGGTTCTAAATTTTTTTACTATCAGTTCTGTGGGCATGGCTTATTTTGTGGGTGTGGCTTGATGGTTATGTGACAATTATTTAGGATTTAGCAGAGGTACTGGTCTACCAGGCTTTTAACTGCTTGAAGAGCTATACTGATCTACCCATTTATTTTTGCAGGCACTGGTCTACTCATTTGTTTTCTTTTAACACTGATCAGCTGTAGGGCGGCCCTTTGAAGGCCTGCTGCAAGAGTTTAAACAGTTTTTTTCCCTCTAGCCATCAGCTGGGACTCAGGAGGCAGCAATAGATTGGGGGCAGGGCCAAATAAAAGGTAAGAATAATGCGGGGGGGGGGGCGCAGAACCGTTTCGGTGACGTCATATCATCACTGCTACTGACTCGGCAGAACCGGGCTGAACTGGGAGGAACCCACCACCGGTATACTTCCTATGAGAGAATAAAAATGATTTTTTGCTGATTTCCATAACTAAAAGTCCAGGGAACCACTAGTATGGCTAGTTATGCTTGCTTTCCTTTAAAAAATATATTCATCTTAATATTTCTGCCAAGCATCTACACAATCATTCTCACACTGAATTAGATTACAGTTAGAATAGATGACAGTTGATTCAGCTAGAGAATTCAAATTCTATTCAAGACAAAAAGAAAATACTGTACACTGAACTAATTATTTTAATCTGTTAACTATGATTATTGTTTTCCAGTGAATTTTATGAAGAAAAGTAGTTACGGCCATTTTGGAAGCTTATATATTTTCTGTGCCAAAAAGAGAATCATATAAAGAATGGTTGCTGGAATTGGGTATGTTTAGTTTAATGAAAGAAAGAATTAGGGATTACATGTTAGCAATGTTCCGATATCTCAGGGGTTGGCACAAAGAAGAGGGAGTCAACCTATTCTCCAAAGTACCTGAAGGCAGGACAAGAAGCAATGGATGGAAACTAACCAAGGAAAGAAGCAACCTAAAACTAAAGAGAAATTTCCTGACAGTTGGAACAATTAATCAGTGGAATGACTTGTCTCCAGAAGTTATGAATGCTCCAACGCTGGAATTTTTAAAGAAGAAATTGGATAACTATTTGTCTGACATGGTATACGATTTCCTGCCTGAGTAGGGGCTTGGACTAGAAGATCTCCAAGGTCCCTTCCAACTCTGTTATTCTGTTATACTTTGGATTATTTTCTTAATTGTGTTATCTATTATTAATTGTGTTATCTATTATTGTGTTATCTATTATTAATATAATCTAGTCACACATTGAACTGATATGTTTATTAAAAGTGATCAGTCACAATATACCTATCTACGATATAGTGGTCTGTTGTATGTGTAAAGTTAGTATACAAAGACTCTTTTGTATAAGTGTTTATAAGTGTTTATAAGTGTTAAAAGAAAACAAATGAGTAGACCAAATTCAAAGAAATAAAAACCCACGTAAGAGCAATGTAACTAAATCCAATGCAACACATGAAGTGCAAGACTTTACTGTACTCCACAGACCAGCTCAGATATTCCTTGGAGAAGGCAAATCAGGACATTTACTCATCCCTTGCTCAAACATCAAATGGAGAAGTACATTGGGTGGCCTTCAGAAACTGCAACTGGGTTAAGAAGTATGCAACTCTATATTGTTTCATCTACAGTACATTTGTGAACCCAAGTTATTGTAAAAGCCCCAAGTAATTTTGGGCCAGAATACCTCAGAACCTGTTTCTTCGTCGACAACTGACAAGGACAACTTGCTTCAAATGTCTTTTGAAGTCTACATGTAGAAATAGTAGAGTCTTCTTATCCAAAGCAGCCTAATTTTGAACCTTCCTTTCTCAGAAGCCTGCCTTCTAGTGGCAAAAATAGCTTCCTAATTTGCACATTAATTTTATTTTGTTCTACTGCAAATGGTGCTCTTTTTTCTGCTTTAACTGTAGGGAGCAGCAATCTCTTACCTTCAAAATCCTTTGAACTACAACCTCTCCTGGTAGTACCACTACTATTACTATTAATAACAACATCAACCACCTCCTGGGCAAGGATTATGAGAATCGGAGTTCAAATCATCTAGGCAGCACTCAGTTTCCTTTTGTTTTGTTGTTCCCTTCTTTCCATCCACCACCTCCGCTTAGCAATTGTTTTTAAATAAAATAAAATAAAAAGCGCTTTGTAGATTTAAAATAAGCCAAAACGAAAAGCGATCATCACGTTTTGACTTAGTATCAAAGCTGTAAAAGGAAAACGAAGAATTCGGAGCAGCGATAAAGGGGAAGTTACCTAAAATGCCATATTCATATGCAACGATTAGCGTTACAGAAGTATAAAACTATATAAAACGACAGAACGAACCGGAACATTTGTCTCATGCCCCCCCCCCCCCTTGGAGTAAGAATAGGAACTTAAATAAAGAGAGCAGCCTGGAAAAAAAAATATTAAACCATCACAAGACGCTGATAGGGCTCTGCCCATTTCAGACAGCCTCGCAGGAACCGATGTTCCGAGGAAGGGCCTCGCTACATACTGGATTCCTTCCCCTCCCCTCCCCCCAACCCACAAAGCCCAAGTGGTTCGGCCGGGACACCGGGGTGCCTTCGGGGGGTGTTATCATGATTAAGAGGCAACCCACAAACACCCACCCGGGACATGCTGACAACATTGGGGGAAAGCGGGGAGGGGGAGAGAGAGAAGGAAAAGGAGCTGCGTTGCGGTGGTTCTCCAAGCAAGAGGAAGCCCAGGTCGTTTCTTGTCCCCCCCGGGAACGGCACCGGAGCCGTGACAAGCGTTCTCCGGGCAGCCAACCCAGGCCAAAAAGCGGGGGGTGAGGAAAGGGAGGGAAGCCAGGGTCTTCGCTTCTCCTTCCTTCTCCACGGCGCGCCTTGACGTCCTCTTTTTTTTTTTTTTTTGTCACTTACCCCCGGTTAGGGCCCTTGGGGACTAACCACGGCAAAACTCCACCGATCACCCCCCAGAAAACGCTCATGACGATGATGGGCACTAGTAGGCCGCCGTACGCCATAGCTGCCTTCCTTTCCGTACCGACTACGGCTCTCTAACCAAAAGCTACGGGCCGATCGACACCCCGTTTTCCATAGCCACGCCTTTTCTTGGCGTTCTGGCCAATCGGAGGAGCCGTAGGACGGGTCTGCGGAAGGCGTCTTTTCGCGCCTCCTTGGACAGGAGGAGGGTGAGGGTGGGGGGAGCGCGGCTTTTCTAGCCTATCTATTCGACGTTCGCTGCGTAGTGGCCTCCTTGGGCCAAACGCAGAAGGGCGGCCTTTTCCTTGAACTGCCCCGGTGGCTTGCAACTCGCCACCTAGCTTTGTGGTTCCTCTTACTCTCACAGTCCCCCCTCCTCCACACGTTGATCATGGCTATATCGTTTGTAGCTCTTAACTACTCTCGTCATCTTAACGTTTGACACATTTCACAGCGAAATACATTTGCAAATTTAAGATTTCTTTCCTTCCCCCGTAGGAGTTGAAAAGAAAGCTGCTTTTGCTTAAAAGCTATTTTTCCCATGTTCCTTTTTCCCCCTTACGACAGGAACTGCAGCAAAATGGGCAGAAAAGGAAATTGGGAAATGAGGTTCACCTGAGCATCTGAGTGGTGAGATTAGTAATGCATTTCACAGTAATATCCACAAGCCTGTGTGATGTACAAGTCTAAGGTAGTAGGTTACAGATGAAGAATGGGCAATGCTGAACAGAGGGGAGCTGTTTCAAATTCAACTGTTAAAGCAGAACATCTGGATACCAGAGACTTTGGCCTTTAACCAACAAGGAATGCAGGTTTGTATTCCATTCCCAGGCCAGCTTGTTAACTAGGATTTTGCCAATGAAAATAACCCTCGAGTATGTCAAGTTATTATGTTCTCTGCTCCCAAACATTATAAAGGATGCTGTAGTTAAGATTTTGCCTTGTAGAAAACACCGTATCCCTACTAGCTTTTCAATGTTAATTATTTATGAACTAAGATGTTAGGATAGTAGTTCTCTAATTTCTTAATTTCAATGATTTGAAAAATAGCCCTGGAAGTTAATGTCAAATACCATAGTTTTCACTTTCAACCATGAATTCCCTGCAACAAACATACTATTACAGGAAACTAACTAGTATGGCTAAGCATTTCTCTGCATCCATGCATTATTTGATAAGGGCAAAATCTCTATTTTTTTTTTCTAATTTGCAATATATTGCTTTTTTGTTACTATACTAAAGTTGCAAAAATAAGAACACTGATACAATACAATTTACTGAAACTTTAATGGATCTGACAAAAAAGTCCATTTTATTCTTGCATCTTCTCAATTGTTTCTTCCTTGTATTTTCCTTTCTCTTTTCCAACCTGGCGAGACTTCGCTTTGCGTTCCAAGATCTTTTTTCGATCCTTGTCCAGCTTTAATCTTGTGATCACCACCTAGAGTCAAAGCAAATACTTTATATTTTTCCTTAAATCTTCCAAGGCATGTCAGTATGAATGATTCATTACATAAGTTATTTATAGAATTTATAAATAAATTTATAGAAAAAAATAACTGGTTCATACTTGTAGATAGGTTGCTCATTTTTAAAAAATGTTGCAGTTATGCCCTACATTACAGCTTATCTCGGAGGTAGATTGTGGCTTTATTTTCAGCTTAATGACCCTAATTAGCACCAGAATTTCCACTGTTAAGCAAAGCAGTTGTTAGGTAAAACATCACTGCACTGCTTAGCAATAGTAGTTCTAGTTACCCGAGTTGCAGTCATTAGGCAAAGACTTCTCTTCCGCCCTGCTGCTCCCTCAACTTCCCCCATCCTCTGCCCTTTTGGCCACCCTGCACTCAACTGCCTCTTCTGACTTTTATTGTCTTCTTTCTCCTATTGAGGTTGCATGGTAGATGTTAGGTGGTGTATTTTGTTAAGGCAGTTGATAGTCTTTCGTGATGCCTGTCTTTCTCCCCTTCATCTCTGCCCTTTTGATTGCCCTGCCCTTTGCTGCCACCACCTATCCTGCCATCCACACCAATCTATACCATCTTCTCCCACTGCCGAGCAGCACACCTGGCCAAGCTTCTAGGAACAAAAAATAATGCACTTGATGGAAAGCTAAATTAAGTGAAATGCAGAAGTGGATCAATGTTTAGTCAAGGAACAATGGAAATAATGAATTCAAACAAAGTCACATAAATACAAACATGCCCTTTGGAGAATCTTGAGCATGTTATAGTCTGGCATTTACAAATTTCTCAATTATGAATTTCTAAATGGATGCAGGGAATGCTTTTCAACATCTGATGTCCATATAAGAGATTCATTCCAAATCTTTTTTATAAAGTATGATTCCAAGAAGTAAAAAATAAATAAATTATACATTCCTTGTAAACCAAGGGTGTCAAACTCTAGGCTGGAGGGCGAGGGGAGATCTGGCCCGCGGTGTGCTTAGATCTGGCCTGTGGGATCACCCTGGAAACAGTGATAGACTGGCCCACGGTGCCTCTGCCAGCAAAAATGGAGCTCGGGAGGGCCACAGGCAGCTCTCCCAAGCTCTGTTTTCATTGGTAGAGGGTTGCAGGGGGCTGTTGCAGCTGAAAACGGAGCTCAGGAGCCTGTTTTCGCTGGCAGAATGCTCGGGCCACCACAGGCACCCCTGACACGAGTGATGTCAAGCTGGCCATGCCGACCTTGGCCCCCTGAGGTCAAACACAACCCTGATGCAGCTTTCAGTGAAATTGAATTTGACACCCCTGATGTAAACTGACAGTTCACTTAAACAAGTCATAACTTTTTGAAACAGTGTTAACATTTTTAGAATATAGCAGTCCTTAAAATGTTAGTCTCCTGGAATACTGCAATAAGAAATTTACTGTTTCTACTCTCCTTATCACAAAACATCAAAAATAATGATATTCTTGGTAAGCCTATTGTTACTCTGTTATTTGAATCATATAGTCAGTTTCTTATCTTCTGTATTCGAATAGATGGCATTAGTTTATAGAGATCCAGAAAAATTTAGGAATACAATGATTCAGTTAAATATGTATCAGTTCATTGGTGGCACTATAATTTCTATAAACAGAAATAAATTAACAAAAAATATATTATTGCTACCTTTTTTCATCCACACAAGCATTATGCAGAGACAGAACATGTTTGTCAATAATAGTAATAATTTTGTGTAATAGAAATTATGCTTGCTGCCTTGGATAGAGTCTCATCTGATTCTTACTAACTACATTTTCTAGGAATAATATGTTGCTAATTAAGTCAAGAAAACACATCAGCATGTCCTTCAAAACACATTCAACATAAAGAGAAAGCTGAAGAGATAAAATGTAACCACCACCACCACCCCCTTTGGAGGAAATCTCAAGTTTCTGGTGATTTCACAGGCATGTCTTGGCAGCAGTACAGGACTGATTTGTCACTGCCTTCTTTTGGAATGTTTTTTTAACTTCTATGTCTAACACCCTTGGGCTTTCTTGATGGTCTACCATCCAAGTACTACGCAGGGCTTGCTTAACTGAGAACAACTTTAATTTCAGAACTTAATAGGTAAATCCCAAGTAGAATAACTGTTTGACTAATACTAAGGAAATAGCTTTAGAGAAATTAACTATTTTTCTACATCAGCTTTGTGAAAGATGGATGCCGTAAACACATGAACTTCAAAAATCCAGAATTGCTAGCCAGCAAACCCTTGCTGAAAATAGAGGGGGAAGACTAATTTATTCTGTATTATGGTTTATTATGCCTTTGTACAACTTTCTATTTTAATGCATTCATTTTTTAAATTAGTAATAATTAACATATAATTATAAAATGTGTAAATAATCATCTGATTAAAACTCACCTTACTAGGGTGAATGCCCACATGTACAGTTGTGCCATTAGCTTTCTCACGCTGTACACGCTCAATGTAAATAACATACTTCTTTCTGTATACCTGGACTACCTTGCCAATCTGCTGTCCTTTATAATGGCCCCGAACAACCTAGAAATAAAAATATCTGTTATTCTTTAAAACATTATTTTAATATAATACTTAAAAATATTAAGAATTTTAATAGCAGGAAGTGCAAGAATGGTTTATGAATGCATCCTAACATGATTTCATACACTCATAATATAGTAACCACACTAGTTGTAGTGAAGCCCCACAGACCTGGAAAGCAATACTGTATGCTTCAGATCACGGGTGTCAAACTTGCGGTGTCATGTGGCCATCACGTGACGGTTTTCCCCTTCATGGAACTGGGGTGGGCATGGCCTGCGCATGACGTATCCAGCCCACAGGCCACCAGTTTGACACCTCTGCTTTAGATGGGACAAATGTTATCACCTGTTTACTGTTCCTTAAAGCAGCTGTGACTGAGAGAGATTGTGGAAGTTAGGAATGGAGTGGAAGAAAGAGCAGGTATAAACAAGATACAAGGGTTGAGTCCATTGGCAGTCTTAACATACATAGCATAACGCCAAGCAACAAAAAACCTGGGAAGAAAGCTTTTTAACTCAGAGACTCTGCTTGTAATGAGCTCACTATAAATGTATAATGCTTTCTCTGCTGCAGTACCTGCCCTATGTAACATTCAGATAGCCCAAATCACCTTAGCCTTCCAGAAGACTGTTAAAACTTGGGTCTTCCACAAGTAGTAGGGAAGCTCAATTTATGGACTTGTTATGTAGTACTTTGGTTAGAAACAAGAGAACTTCACATACTTGAACTTCATCATCCTTTCGGATGGGCATAGAGCGAACATTGTACTTCTGCCTCAATTCTTTGGATAGGGGAGAAGACATGATCTTCCTCCGAATGTGAGACGGAGCATTGAAGTGCCGTTTGCGATTCTTGCTGCGATCCGAAGTCACAAATGGATTGAACTTCATTTTGACTGGAGAAAATACACATTATGTAATTAAGCATTCATTGAGAAATATATTAAGATCGCAACTGCACCTGCCTCCAGGTGCAATTCAAGGTGCTGCTTATCACTATTAAAGACATTCATAGTTTAGGACTATCTCCTCCCAGTTGTTTCCATCCATCCAATTTGGTCCAGCAGGTTGGGCCACATCTGCCAATGAATGTCAGCTGGTGTGAACTAGAACAATAGCCTCCTCAGCCATAGTTCCTGCCCTCTCAACATTTTCCCTTCAGAAATCAAGGTGACTCCAATCATGTTGGCTTTTCATAACCACAAAGACTTGGTTGTGTGCCTGGGCCTCAGGTGTGTTAAAGGTCTGTTTCTTGGCTGTATTAACATCCATGGCAATAGTTCTAATTGGTGACCATATATATATTTATTTTCTTTTGTTACAACTGATCTTGTTTCTACATTTTAAGATGTATGCAGCCCAGAGTCACTTGTTGAGATGGAGGGCTATAAAAATCAAGTAAATAAACAGTAAGACCAATTGCACTTTGGGCAGATATAATTGTAGTATTTTTAAGCCAAGAGTATATTACTGTCAGAATATGTAAGTAACATCACCAGTATCTATGGGAACTTGAAGCTACTTTTCCATCTTGGACATAAGGGTAGGGACATGACAACTGAATGCCAGTTTATAAAACAAAAAAATGTATTTCTTTCCTGCTCTAACAATGTCCTACAATATGGTCTCTATAAAGGTCTGAAGTTTATGAATCTTCAGTGTAGTATTTCTAATTATCAACATACCAATAAAATCATGAAAGACCTTATTGTCTTTGGTAGACTATTATTCAACCGACAATAATTAATCTTCCTATGTATATTTGCCATTATGTCTCTTAAAGTAAGTAAAGAGTTCAGATAGTAACCTGAAAACAACCAATAGATAACTGACAAAAAAATCCTAAACAGAAGTATTCATAAATTTCACTATGTTCACAATACCGTACTTCTTTGCAAGCTTATGCAAGATATTAAACATTGAAATATTGCTGCAGTCATAACGATCCCCAAATAAATGTTAACACTTTCATTAGGGTGACTAGCAGACAAATTTTGAAAAGAGCTCATTTCCCCAGTATCAAAGGGGGGGGATGGGGGGATAAGTATTGATATGAAAAATGGCAAGCCACTTCAAAACGATTTGAAATTACTGTTCTAAGCTCTCCTCTTGCTGAAGCTGAACAGCAAGCAGCCTTTTAAGTCTACACCGAATAGAACAGAATAAAACTTTATTGTCACTTTAAATGCACACTAATCAACATACATTAAAATGCAATTTCGTTGTATTCAGCTCTCAAAAGATAAACATTATGCATATACCCACATACCCACATATTAACAAAACAGAGAAACATCACAGTCTAGTTCGAATGTATACATATACACGGAGAAAATATACACTGTCATTCAAATAAGACCCTAGTAGCAGCTTGAAGACAACATGCCCTAGGCCAGAGGTCTTCAAGCTTGGCGGCTTTAAGACTTGTGGACTTCAACTCCCAGAATTCTCCAGCCAGCAGAGCTGGCTGGAGAATCCTGGAAGTTGAAGTCCACAAGTCTTAAAGCTGCCAAGTTTGAAGATCTCTGCCCTAGGCAACCTCCACTAGGGAACAGATTTTACCAGGCCCATCAGGCCCCCAAGAAGGGAGAGATCGGCGGACAGAAGGGCCGCCGCAGAAATGACGCCCTGACGTTTCTACTGCTTAAAATACAAGATCGGCAACAAAAGTCTATCCGTTTTTGTGCATTTCCCCACAAATCACAACAGAGAATCTACGACCAACGGACGGATGACAACGGATTATATAAAACCCACCCCTCCGTCTAATCTTTACCTGCAGCTCGATCGGCTATGGCCGCCCGGAAAGAGCTTGCTTCTACTTCCGCCGGTTCTAGTGAGGTCTCCTCGAGGTCTCGCGAGAATTGCCTCATCTCTGAGAATGTTTTGAGTAGAAAGATGTGTGGGTTGGCGCCACCTGGCGTCCAATGCGGTGTAATAGCAAGTGGTGCTGGACAATACAATTCCTGTAATGTCAATGCACCCCCCCACCCCACATGTTCTCTATTCAGGCTCATGTCCCATGCACCCGTTCATACTTTTTCTTTCCATTCGCAAAAGCCGCAACCTACTTTTATCAGTTCATTCAACTTTCACTCACTTCATTCTTCCGTCGCCCATTTCTTGTGACTGTCCCTTCCCTTCACCGTCCCCCTTATTTAGGACTCAGGAAAAGTTCTTATTGGCAGGTGTACGCGCGCCGCGGCGGCGGCGGGTTAGTGGAAATGGAAAAGGCAGCAAAAGTAAAAGAAACACCAACGTTTCTCTTTCTTTCATAAATGTGAACGATCCCTCTCAAATTGCGAGACATTTTAAAGAGATTCCGTGCGTTTGAATTGGATCGTATTCAGTAGGCGCACTTTCCAGTTTGGGAGCGAGAAAGGTTTGAGCAGGATCCAAGCGCGGATTGAAGGAACCGTATAAATAATGTATGATTACTACTGCATAATACAGAGTTGGCATGAGCGCTTGCCAAATTCCTAGGAGGAGCTCACCTGCATTTTCATACAGATTTTAACCAAGAACGAATTAAAACGTAGATGATTCAGACTTTTAACCAAATGAGATTATGAATATTCGTTGATAGTTCCCCCAACTATGCAATGGCATCACACATTTAACAGATTAATTTATTTTAACAATGGTACTTAAAAATACCACAACATGTAACTAACATTTTCCTGCAGAATTAGCATTGAAATACACATTGTTCTCCCAATATAGGGAAATCTAAAACTCACTGTTGCTCTAATAGATATGTTATTAGACTAAATCACACTACTACATGAGTTCAAAAACAAAGCTTTCTTGAAATTTAGCAAAAAAGAGAACTCAGTGGGTCTTCTTAATATTAGGTGTTCTGTTTTTTTTTTACTTAAGCCAATATTCTGTTGATTTAGCATTTATCTTGCACTTATCTTTTTTCTTAATGATAAAAAACAAAATCTGAGGCAAACCAACACTGTTGCCAAACCTTCCACCTCAAAAAGACCCATCTTCATTTCCGTAGAAGAAAGGCACAGGCAATCAGAAATGACTATGTGTTCATTGGTTTCAGGTTTTTACATATTGAAAAATATATGTAAAATCCATGCAAATATACAAATCAGTGGTGGGTTGCTCACAGTTCTGTCCGGTTCTTTAGAACCAGTAATAAAAGCGGTGGAAGGCTCCACCCACCCACCCGGACGTCATAATTGACGATCTGCACATGTGCAGAAGTATGCGTGCGCGCTCCTGTTGCAAACCAGTAGTAAAGGTAAGTAGAACCCACCCCTGGTACAAATCCATCAAAATAAAAATAATTTCTCAAGAAAAATAGTGGGAAATTCTAAACATTTTATAGAAAATTCAAGAAAGAAAAGGATGGGGAAAAAATCAGCAAGAATTTCAAGATAAGAAAATTATCTTTTCTTTACCTGCAATCAAGTAAAAGTAGACATATTGGGGAAATTAGAGGAGCATGCATTTCTACAAGTTTGTTCCACTAAACTAATGGGATTTACTTCCCCCAAAAGAATCATAGAACAATAGATAAAGGTTTTCTGGCCCAAAGCAGTTTAATCACAGCATATTGATTTGACACTTTCAAATTTTAAAAGGTCACCCTTAAAAAGACCACACGTTATTCTGACAGCAAATAATGACTGTTTCCAAATTGTAATATCAGTAATCTTACTGTTTCTTTTTACAGGTACAGAAAAACTAGAGAACATATCATTTGTATCCATCTTAGGTGATATAAAATGTACAAAGCATTCCCAAATTATGAGTCATACTGTATATCAAAAGAGTTGTAGTTATGAAAATCGGTGGGTTCTATTGAAAGCCCCTATAAATCAATGCCAACACCATATAAAAAAGTATTAACTTGCATGACATTTGCCTTATCACTTTGTCCCCACATTCACCTGCAGAATGGAATAAACAATTATTTTACACTCAGAAAAGATACAAAAGAAAATGTTCACGCACAATGTATGTTTCCTTTTATACAGTGTGGTACCTAGCTCTTAAGAATCATCAAAGTAGGTGCTTGCCTTTAAGGCTGCCAGTTTGGCAAATGCTTGGAAATTAACATTTTAAAAGATGAGCAGATTATTGTCCAATGCCTTGACTTCCTGAAGATAAAGACAACTTACTATATTTCCAGTATTTATGGAAGATACTCCTCTTTTTTAATATGACACTCTTCTACCCAATTGGAGTATTGTCTTCACTGCTTTTCCTTTAAATTAAAATTTTTGATCAGAACAGCTGAATGATCTGTATCATTCAAAAAGTAAGAGAGAAGTCTCACAAATACAAAAACATATCTGCCTTATTTACAAATGAGATTTATTTATACGCCTTCATTTTTTTCCTAATTGTTTCTATTTTTTTAGGCCACTTCTATCAATCAAATGATCATATGTTGTTGGAAATAAGTAAAAATATTTTAACCTTCCAGAAGAATAAAAGAATTACTGTCATCTTTCAGCTAAATGTGCTAGAGAATCAAATCCCAGGAAGATTAAACTGTCTAAATGGTCACCCAGGAAATGTTTCGCAGCTGCCCAAAAGATAACAAGATCATAGGTTCTTGGTTTCTATTCATCTGGAAAATACATAATACAAAAAGATCAATAGACTGTTCTGAACATCTGGGCTAGTTTTTTTTTTAAAAAAACCAAAATGTTATTGAAATCAATTTATTGTTCAGTAAAAACAGTACAGCTAGTCCTCAAGTTACGATCATAATGGAGCCTGGTCATCAAGATCATAAATCGTGAGTCGTAAAACAAATGATGTGGTCATAAAGCGGCCACTGCGGTCATTAGGAGAACATTATGGTCATTAAGCAAACCAATGGTTCACTATCAGTGCAGTTTTGCCAAAAATTGAAAGTAACTTCCAGTTTTGTTTGGCCAAATCATCATAAATGCAGTCACGTGACTTTGGATGCCGTGAATGGCTGCAAATGTGGCCATGTCACCAAGCGCCCGAAGTTTAGTTATGTGACTGCAGGGGGAACCTATCATTGGAACTTTGAATATGGGTCATAAGTAGTCCCAAGGTAGGTCTTTCATAACTTCAAGCAGTTGCTAAACAACTGGCTATAAGTCAAGGACTATTTGTACTATATGATTGTTCAGTTCTAGAATTCTTGGATAAAATTTGAGTTCCATAACTAAAATCTTGCCCGAAGTCTCCTTTTGAGATTTTAAAACGTAATTATACCAATGAGATCTGTCAGATCTAATTGTAAAACATAAATGACAATAAACCCCCAAAAACATTGAATGAGAATGGTACATATAAAACCATGTGTTCCCTTGCAAATGATGCTAATTTTCAAAGACTATGATTGGTTGTTTCGGAGGTTTATTTGTTTCTGCACCCTTATGTTTCCAGCGGTTTGTGTGACATTTGTCAACTGAAACGATACGAAGAAAAATCGATAGCTGTGGGCTCTTTCTTCTATGCTTCTTCTCACAAGACTAGGCTGAAGATTGCTTTGTTACTGCATCTTTCCTAGTTGGATCTTTTTCCAGGCTTCAGAGGCTGTAAAAATGCAGGAGTCAAGAATCCCAGCCACAGTAAATGTTCCACCAATGATGGCACAAATCTGAAATGGATAAAGAAGAAGGAAACGTTAAGTACTGTTTGCCTTCCCTCCCCTCCCCTCCGATTTACTTCCCCACAAGCCTCAGAAAGACCTCTGGCATACGGCTGCTTGATTTTTATTAAGTTAAGTTACTTTTTAGTGAAACATGCTAGATGCAATTAGTGTAAGTTTAATCAATGAGCTGAATAAAGATTTGAACCTTTTGTTAAATACAGTATAAAACACCTTAGTGTTGTAGTGTCTTTTTCTGAATTCTTTAGATCTTAGTAAATATTCCCCTTTAAAAAATCACCAATGTGTGCTTCTCTACCCTATTTCTATCTTTCGTCTTGTTCTTCCTGATTACATTAGAAGATTAGGTTGCGATCATGTCATTTGAGTGTCCAGTATAGTACAATATAGCATTAAGGACAGTAGTGAGTTTCAAATGCCATCGCTACCAGTTTGCTCGCAGGCGCTCGCATGCTCGCACACGCACGCAACGCTTCTGCGTATGTGCAGAAGCTTCTGTGCATGTACAGAGACATCTGGGTGGGTGGGCAGAGCCTCCCGCTGCTGCTGCTACCGGTTCCCCTGATCCGGGGCGAACCGGTAGCAACCCTCCACTGATTAAGGATCTTCCCAACTAATCGCCCCATTCATGCAGAAAACTATACTGGGATGACATTTGCTTCCCATTCTGCTTTCCTTCATTCCTTTCCTCCTGCCATTGTGGCTGCTTCTACTTGTGGCTGTCTAGTGCTGTTCAGGTTATTTTGAGTAGCATTCTTCAATCACTGTTTTAGGAGTATACCTGACTAAACTCAGTGTGCCTCACTCTGGGTATACATGCATAGGATTTCTGCGATGCAAGACTGTAATTCTATGGAATTTACTTCTGGATAGATATTATAACAGCCTTCTTCCAACTGGATCAGTGGTGAAATTTAAATTTTTTCACTGCCGGTTCTGTGGGCGTGGCTTGGTGGGTGTGGTGTGGCTTGGTGAGCATGGCAGGGGAAGGATACTGCAAAATCCCCATTCCCTCCTCACTCCTGGGGGAAGGATATTGGAAAATCTCATTCCCCCCCCTTTGGGGCCAGCCAGAGGTGGTATTTGCCAGTTCTTCGAACCACTCAAAATTTCCGCTACTGGTTCTCCAGAACCTGTCAGAACCTGCTGGATTTCAACCCTGAACTGGATGCCCTCCAGATATGTTGGTCTCAATCCCATTAACTAGTTGGGCATTGTGGTAATTGTAGCCATCAGGACACTACATTAGGAAGGATGCTTTATCTCTTTGGGCTACATACTGGATTTGATAAACATTATTGTTCTTGTACACAGGACTTGTAATACTGAGATTAAAGAATAATCATTCAATTGTGAAGGGAACTAGGAATAAGGTTACAGATAAGGTTATAAATAAACTACAACAAAGTTTATTTGGTGACCATTTGTTGTGGCCCGTATGCAGCTTGTGCAGCTAGTACTGATTCAGACAGCGAGGAGCTGGTGTGGTGCTGCGCTAGCAGCCTGTGCAGCTGGCACTCGAGTCAGACAATGAGGAGGCTGGAGAAGATGTGATGCCAGAGGCGGGGATTCAGCCAGGGCCTTCAGAACCTCCAGAAGCTCCCTTAAGTGAAGAGGATGAAGAGGAGGACCCTCTTCTCAATGCACGGGCACGCAGAGCTGCCAAAAGGCAGGAGTGGCTCCTCAGGAGGAGGTCTCCTTGAGAGTAAGGCTTGGGGCTAATTGGTCACTCCCTTAGCCTATTTAAGGAAAAATGCTGACTGAAGCAATTTGCAGGGAACAATTTCGTTCACATACCTTCATGTCTTGTCTTACTTATCAGCTTCCTGCAAATTGCTTCTGGACATTCTGCCAACCATAGTAAGCTTTCAGTTATTACTCTTTGAATTCTTGGCAGCTGTTAATGCAGTTAATTAACAGCCGTTGTTGTAAAAGACTGATTTATTTAGTAAACCAAGGTTTGAACAGACTTTGTGTGTGCTGCGTTCTTTGGGGGCCGTAGCTGGGGCAGAACACCATCCAAAGGAACAATTCCACTGAAAAATGTGGCTTATGACCATTTTTCACACTTTCGCTTCACACTTACGCTTCACACTTCACACTTCACACACACTCCCTCCTTGGGGACCTGATCAAAATTCAGCTGCTTGGCAATTGACTCATGTTTATGACGGTTGTCGTGTCATGGGATCACCTTTTGCAATCTTCTAACAAGCAAAGTCAATAGGAAAGCCAGGTTCATTTAACAACCATATTACTAACTTAACAACTGCAGTGATTTACTTAGCAACTGTGGCAAGAAAGGTCGTAAAATGGGGCAAAACTCAATTAACAGATGTCTCAACTTAGCAATATAAATTCTGGGCTCAGTTGTGATTGTGACTCTCTGTATGTAGAACTTCAACAGCAGTAACAGAAGCAGTGGGGAGGAATTGCTCACTTCTGTGTGCATTTTTCATTCAGATATTTGTGTCCAGTGAACTAAATGAGATGGAAATATGTTTCCGTTAGGAAAAGAAATAAGTTAATGCATTTTTCAAAATGCAGCTAAAATTCTGGGAAATAAAAAAACCACAGAAAGAAAGGGAAAAAACTGATAACTTTACATTTTTTTTTCTTTTTGCAAAGTAAAATGTTTCCCCCCCCCCCAACTACTCCTTTTAGTTCATTTACCCTGCCTTCTACCAAAAGTGACGCAGAGTTACTTTTTAGGGAATATAACAGCAGAATGAATTAGGTAACTTCAACCAACACGAATCAGCTGACACCAGAGGTTTTAAACCACAAGATGGTAGAGGAGAAATATTTGATGCATCAAAGCAGGAAAGTATGACTTCACTTTTCTAAACATAGGAAAAATATAATTCCACGTCTATTTCAAAAAATGAAACGCCCCTACACATAGAGAATTCTCTGAAACAGTAGAAATAACTGGATTTCTTAGGATAGCCACCATTTCACTTCAACAATTAAGGAGCTAGGACATTTATTGTTTATTTATTTATTATTTTATTTATTTTATTATTATTTATTTATTATAATAAAGAAAAAGAACATTTCACTACAGTACATACAACTATAATGGCAATTATGGTTATATGTTATGATGGTCATAAATTGGGTTGGTCACATGACCGGTCAAATTTTATGACCATTTTTGTTGCCGTTGTTAAGAAAATACAATATCTGTAAAACAACCTCTAAAAACCCCCTCCCTTTTTTGATTCTGTAATATTAGAATTCTAGCATTGTGTGAGGGCAGGATTACAATGTGTGATGAAAATAAAACCTTTGCATACTAGAGTTGATATTTGGGAATATTATCTGTGGCAGTACAAATTTGAGAATCTTTTACAAAATGCTACATTAAATGCTACAACATTAAAATCAAATTTAAAAATCCACAATTTAATCTCCCTCCCTACACTCCCCACTCGTCTCAGCCTTTAGGCTAAAGCATCCAATACCTTCCCATTGTCCTATCTGAACAATTTTCTGTTTTCTGGATGCATCTGGGAACAAGTTCAGCATTACAGCTCTTTTTTGACTTAGATCTCTAGCATATATACTCAGTTTAAGAATAAGCAAGGACAAGAGAGTGACAGTAACTTACCGTCGTGATAAATCTGTACAAAGGCTGTCGCCTTTCTGTGTACTTCACTGTAATAGGGCTCAAATCATATCGAAACCAAATAGCTGGAATAATGCGTCCTGTGTGGCTATATGCTACATATTCCTAAAAAAGGATGCATGGCAGAGAATAAATATACATATATATATAACAGACCTTTAAGAATTTAGTATACATCTACACACTTTCCCTAAGATACTGACAATCTTTGAGATGTTTATTGGAATCCAAGTTAACTTTAAAGAGCACGCTCTTCAAAATCAAATTGGACTTCAACTAGTAATGATTTTTTAAGATACTGATTTCACAGGGCCTACTCCACATATGACTACATCTTGATCTAACTCAATTATGGATAGGACAAAATTAGTACCTATTATGCAGTAAAGTAGCAGATACAACTTTCTGGGCTATTGAGAAAATCAATAGAATAGAATAGAATAGAATTCTTTATTGGCCAAGTGTGATTGGACACACAAGGAATTTGTCTTGGTGCATATGCTCTCAGTTTACATAAAAGAAAAGATACGTTCATCAAGAATATTTTGAGATCCTGTAATTGTAAAGTAGCATTTTAATTCCTGAAGTTCAAAAGGTTAGAAATGGCAAAATTTCCCAAAACTGGTGGGTAATTGAAGTGCATATTAAAAAGATCTTGAGAAACAATTAAAGGAATAAGAATAATAATTTTAAAAATCCAGAACGTAGCATTATGAAATCAGGTAGTAGGAAATCTGTGTAAAAGTAAATTCTTTCATATGAGATTAGCAGGGTTGAAGGAACTACATCAATTTTTAAACATTCGTTTTTGTAAAAGGAAGCAAATGCCCTGGATAGAGAAAAGTATACCTAATTAATAGGAAGGATCTATCTCAAAATCCATTAATTCAGCCATGCTTCAGCTATATAAGACAGTTACTCACAAAGCAGGAAGCAATGATTGGTCAATCAATTTATAGCCTATGTCAGTTTATCAAGTATTCATATATCTATCCTTTTTCCATGTTAATCTGCAAATAATATTTTCATTGCCATGGAGTTGAAAATATATATTCCAATATTCATGTCTAAGCACTTCATCTACTGTGATTGGGTATCTTTTTGAGCTGAAAACTTTATTGGACTAAACTGGGAAGTTTAAAAAACAGAATTTTTCATTCCTATCAGTTTGACTGCACTGAAATTCATACAGGTTAAATGTACTTCAACCTTACTTTTTATTTTCTTTTTTTCTAGACTTCCAGAAGAGGGTGCTATGTGTACTGTTTAAACAAATGCACACTGAAAGAGCAACAACCGACACAAGACTGGAAAATAGTATTAAATCAAGCCTTTTTAGAAAGGGATGTAATATCTTTACCTTATTGGCTACAGTATATTGGTATGAGTACCGCTGCTTGCCACTCATGTCTTCATACACAGTAGGAACAATCTTCAGTATATAATCATGAGAAGCAAGGGCTGTGTAAACAGAATATACTTCTTTTTGAGAAACCCAAAAACAACACAGAGGCTCTTCTGGTGTACAGATTTAAAAGTACAAATATTGAACCTGGCTTAATCTGTTCAGAATTATATTAATTACTAACTGAAAATAATATGCAATTAATTTTTCTCACTGTACAAGAATATATCTAATCCATTTTGGGTTTTTTTTTGTGGACTGCCAGATGCTCTATCACACTCAGTAAAACATGAAAAATCTAATTTGACTAAATGTTGAAAGATTATTCTGGTTTGCAATGCCCAATCATCATATACAGTAGAAAACTTTCAATACTTACTCAATACTCCAATTAATTTGGAGATAGTATATAATTTTATGTACAGTATGTTCAGTCTTACCCACTTGAAATTCAAATAACTTTTTTTTTAAAAAAAAGCATTACATTTATGTCATGGATAATATTACTGACATATTATATTATATTATATTATATTATATTATATTATATTATATTATATTATATT
>WNWU01000012.1:14314570-14345803 GCA_012654045.1 Ptyas mucosa | reverse complement strand
CAGAGGGCTGAAAAAAGTGATTTCTGACAGGTCCTCGCACTTTTGACTGGTCTTCGCACTTATGACTGGTCATCATTTATGTCCATTGTAGCATTCTTAACAACCGTGTCACTCATTTCACAACTGCTTCTCTTCACCATGGTGACAAGATAGGGCAAAAAAGTAGTCCATATGCACAAAAGGACTACCCAGAGGGCTGAAAAAAGTGATTTCTGACAGGTCCTCGCACTTTTGACCAGTCCTCGAACTTACGACTGTCCTCACATTTTACGTTTTTGCCCTATCTTGTCACCATGGTCAAAAGTGCGAGGACCTGTCAGAAATCACTTTTTTCAGCCCTCTGAGTAGTCCCTATACACATATATCACATGACCAGCTAGCTACACCCACCCAGTCACTGGCTTGATCTAATTTCAGGCAAGTTCAAGCCTCTGTTAAGAGAGACCTGCATTCTCTCTCTCTCTTTCTCCCTCCTTTTTCTTTTTCTTTGTCTCTTTCTTTCTTCTCTTTCTCTCTCTTTCTTTCTCCCTCCTTTTCTCCTTCTCATCTGGCATTCTTAGAGCTCCACTACTGATTAGCTTAGCCCAGGGGTGGGCAAATGTGGCCCTTTTGCAACCTGTGGACTTCAACTCCCAGAATTCCTGAGACAGCCAAGCTGGGAGAATTCTGGGAGTTGAAGTCCACAGGTTGTAAAAGGGCCACATTTACCCACTCCTGGCTTAGCCTGAGCAAAGATAGCTATCAGCCAATTACAAGAAGCTCTCAATTACAAGAAGCTCTCAACTCAAGATCAGCGCACATGGGATCTCCCTAAACAGTGAGGATTTCTTTGTTTCTTTCTCCCTTGGAGCCCCCCCCCCCACGCCCCATTTTGGCTTTAGGAAGCCTCCCTGCAACCCCTGGGAGCCAAAAAGGGGCATGGGGGAGGGTTGCCGCACCCCCCCCACGCCCCATTTTGGCTTTAAGGAAGCCTCCCTGCAATCCCGGGAGCCAAAACGGTTGCAGGAAAAAAGGCATTTTTTTCGTCACTCCATTATAAGCCGAGGGGGGGCTTTTTTCAGCATGAAAAATGTGCTGAAAAACTCGGCTTATACTTGAGTATATACGGTATATCCAAACTTGAAGTAAGAAGAAATTTCCTGATTGTGAGAGGCACTAAGCAGTGGAACAGCCTGCCTCCTAAACTTATGGATGTTTCATCACTGGATATTTTCATGAAAAGATCAGACAGCCATTTGTCTGAGATAGTCTGAAGATTATTGTCCTGGACAGTAGAATAGAAAACCTCTATGATCCCTAGCAGTTTCGCTTTACTACTGCATTTTTACCATGTTTACATCTCTTTCTGGACTTATCCTGATACTAAGATCCCCAATATTGCAACCTTTGTGTTGCAGATTGTGCAATGTCTCCCAACCTGTCATTCTCTAGCTATGTTAGGAATGAAACTCCCAAAACTTTGGGAGTTGTACTCCCAACAGATCTGGAAGATGCTAGCTTGGGTGAGGCCGCGATAGAGCACAAGGGAAGGTATGTTTTGTACTACAGTTAGATATAAGTGCATACCAAATAAAAATATATTAAACACCCTTTTATCTTGTAGAACACCCATCATTCATAGAGAAAACAAAGCGTTAATAAGCCCCCAAATCTACTATTAGTAACAGCAAAGAATACAAACTATTCAAAACTATTCTTGAAACTATGTGTGAGATAAAACACAGTGTCTGTCCAAATATGCTGTACACACACACACACACACCCACACCAGAAAGTACAAGAAACTATGGTGAGCCACTACTGGCCAATGCAATAAAGGAAATAACTCCCATAAATAAGCAATTCCGGAGGGACAAGACAAATAGGAATCAATAACGAAGTAAATAATTCCAAACTGGAGCTTTTATAGTTGGAAGAATAAACCTGATTTAATATTAGCAAGGCCTATTTTTAACAGGTTGCAAAATAACATTCAGAAAAAAGCACCCCGTTACATAAAATTATGTTTTTGTCACTGAACTAATTTGTTTAGTTTTCATTTCCACCCAATCTTTCTTTTCAATTGTACACATAGATCACATAATTGCATCAGATATTCCTAGCAGTTGTTTCTAGCAGACAAAAGAGACATGTACAGATGAGCTCATTCTTACGGGTTGTGTTGTGTTGCACAAGTTGGCAACTCCTTGCTATTTACAAACAAATGGATTTCCATCTATGTAGTATGTATGCGTTGGTAAGCACCTTTCCCCTAGCTTAAAATAAATTGACCATACATAGGCTTTTTTTCTGATGCACTCACCTGCCACAACAGAAATAAACCAGTGTATCAGACTGAATAGAAATGCTTTGCATATTGCTACATACAATTGTTTAACAAGATGCACAACCTTCTTGAGAGCTGTAGCTCTCAGAACTCACCTGCAGCTTGTCACCAAAGGAGAGTTTGTGGATGACATGTGTCATATCAGGATTCTGAGGCTGTGCAGTGGCACTATGTGTTGATACATGAAAATTCCCTGGAACCTAAAAGAAAGCAAAGTTCTGTTTCTGTTGTGCTTAAAACCATCAGCAAACCAATGTTTGATGTGTAATTTGAAACTTCAAAACACTTATAATCCCTGGAAGATGCAGGATCAGCAATGACTGGAAATGCTTGAAATGCTTATACAATTAAAAAAAACCCTTTAAATGTTCATAATTATAATTTAAGAGCAAAAAAACCCAAAAACCCTGCAGTGGATTCTTTTAGGTTTTGCAACTAGTCAACAAAGAAGCTAGCTAATATGAAAAACATGGTAAAGAAAATAATAATCATACTTATCAAGTTAAATGTTTACATGGGCAAAATAAGCACACCATTTTTAGGCATATTCTAACATGAATTAATAGGCAGTACAATTTCATAGCCCGTGGTGCAAACAGGAGGCATGAGTTGGCTGTACATTTATTCTACCAACAACATGCCACAGGCTCCTTTTCCTCCACCCTGTGGAGTCACAGGTGGCCTTATAAGGCTGGATTATCTAATGCCACCCCACCCCACACATCCCACGAAGCAGGTCTGGTTTTTCATAGCTGCTAGTAAGTGAAACTGGGGTTCTTCTACTCTCATCCTGAGAACTGAAGATCTTCGCTCTTTAACATCAGGATGCTTCTTCCCATCAGGGTGTCATCCTTTATTAGCTAAGAGATCCTTGGAATAGAAGGCAGCATTGTACTACTTTAGGTTACAGCTCTTTGCCCTGTGGTGACTCATAAGCCAGAAGATACAATGTTTTGAGGAGAAAAGAGAAAAAGCAACATGCAGACTTGTTAATTAGTTAGATTGTTAGAGGGCTGGGAAAATATTTACAGACCCCTCGCATCCTGGACATAAACTGTTTCAACTCCTACCCTCAAAACGACGCTATAAAGCACTGCACTCCAGAACAACTGGACACAAGAACAGTTTTTTAAAAATTTATTTATTTATTTATTTATTTATTTATTTATTTATTTATTTATTTATTTATTTTGTATACCGCCCTTCTCCAGCTGGACTCAGGGCGGTGAACAGCCAAAATAAAAACAGAGCATACAAAATTAAAAAACAATTTAAAATAATTAAATAGTTTTGGCCCACAATTTAAAACAACCAAGTTAAAACCAATTTACAATTTAAAACCAGAACAATAGGGTCAAGCCAGGCCGGCTAGATGAAATAAATGTGTTTTCAGGGCTCGACGGAAAGCCCAGAGGTCAGGTATCATGCGTATCTCTGGGGGTAGGTCATTCCACAGGGCGGGTGCCGCTACAGAGAAGGCTCTCCCTCTGGGGGTCGCCAGCCGGCATTGTCTGGCGGACGGCACCCTAAGGAGGCCCTCTCTGTGCGAACGTACTGGCCGGTGGGAGGCTATTGGCGGCAGAAGGCGATCTCGTAAGTACCCTGGCCCTAAGCCATGGAGCGCTTTAAAGGTGGTCACCAACACCTTGAAGCGCACCCGGAAGACCACAGGAAGCCAGTGCAGCTCGCGCAGGAGAGGTGTCACATGGGAGCGTCCCGTTGCTCCCATAATCCCCCGCGCGGCCGTGTTCTGGACCAACTGGAGCCTCCGGATGCACCTCAAGGGGAGCCCCATGTAGAGAGCATTACAGTAGTCCAGGCGGGAAGTGACGAGTGCCTGAGTGACTGTGCGTAGGGAGTCCTGATCCAGAAAGGGACGCAATTGGCATATCAGGCGAACCTGATATAAAGCCCCCCTGGCCACGGCCGTCATATGCTCTTCTAAAGACAGCCGTGCATCCAGGAGGACGCCCAAATTGCGAGCCCTCTCCGTGGGGGCTAATGATTCACCCCCAATAACCAGCGATGGCACCAGCTGGCTATATTGGGACGCCGGAAGCCACAGCCACTCGGTCTTGGAAGGGTTGAGACGAAGCCTGTTCCTCCCCATCCAGGCCCGCACGGCCTCCAGGCACTGGGACATCACTTCAAGGGCATCGTTGGGGTGGCCTGGGGTGGAGATGTACAGCTGAATATCATCAGTGTACTGGTGGAATTCCACCCCAAAGCCACGGATGATCTCACCCAGCAGCTTTACATAACGCCATCACTCTGAACGCCATCACTCTGCTAAACAAATAATTCCCTCAACACTGTCAAGCTATTCACTAAGTCTGCATTACTATTAATCTTCTCATCGTTCCCATCACCCATCTCCTTCCACTTATGACTCTATGACTGTAACTTTCTTCCTTGTATGGTTACGATTTATATTGATATTGTTTCCTGATTGCTTATTTGTACCCTATGACTATCATTAAGGATTGTACCTTATGATTCTTGATGAACGTATCTTTTCTTTTATGTACACTGAGAGCATATGCACCAAGACAAATTCCTTGTGTGCCCAATCATAGTTGGCTAATAAAAAAGATTCTATTATGCTCTTCAGAAAGTCAGAATCAACTCTAAAGCACTATAAAATTCTACATTAACATTACTCCTATCACTGATGAACCAAAAATGGAATCTATCAATATAGCATTATTTCCTCTTTCTATCATGCCCTTTGCCTCAGTAAATAATACCATGTTTCCCAAAAAATAAGACCCGATCTTATTTTCTTTTGGGCCCCAAAATAAGCACCAGGTCTTATTCTTGAGGGATGTCTTGCCCACTTACCTTAGGACCACCTCAGCTAGGGCTCCCACGCCCCAACACCTGTTGTCCCGCTGCCTGACTTCTGCAGCCGCTTGCAGTCACTTGTAGCCAGACGCTGTGTGACTTAGCATGCCGGTGCCACTCCTTACGGCAGGAAGCAGCATGGTGTGTTGTGTCATTGTGTGTGCAAGCGGTGACAATGGCATGATGAGACATGCGGCCTCCTGCCGCAAGCGGTGACACTGGTGCAACACACCTCATAGCATCTTGCCATGAGTGGCGGCACCGGCGCAATGTGCCATACAGCCTCCTGCTATGAGTAGCAGCACTGGCGTAATGCGTCACGTAGCATATGGCCACCAACGGCCACAGAAGTCAATCAGCAGTGGTCCTAAGGTAAGTGGGTGTGGGGCGTGTGGAGCAACTCAACCCCTTCACCCCTGCCCTAATTTGATTTTTACGCATATGCCTCGCCCCACCACATACAACCAGAAGGTGGGTGGGGCTTAACTAGAGTTTATTTTTGGGGTAGGGCTTATATTAGGTGCAGGTGTGAAAATCAGGCTAGGGCTTCTTTTCGCGGTAGGTCATATTTTCGGGGAAACACGGTATATCCAATTTTCTTTCTTATATTCCTTTAGAACTTGGGCTGCTGAATTTAGTCAAAATAAATTTCTAGTTTAATTGATTAAAGATGTGTCCTGGAATTAATTATACATTATACTTTCTAAAGTATTTGTTTTAATGTAAGCAATTATAAAACTTCAGGTAGTATCAAAATTCTTAGAAAAAATATTTTCTCTTTTCAGAAGGAACAAAGAGTATTTCTCCAATGATGTCTGGTTGCATATATACGTATGACAACAAAAAAATTGCAAGCTTTTTTCTTCTAAATTGTTTATTTATATGTGCATATAAATGGGTAACAGTTCTAATTGTGACAGTGTATTGGTAACAGTTTGTTGTTGCTGCTATTTAAAGTAGACTTAAAGCTAATCATTTAATTATGAAATCGTTATTATTATTATTATTGGCATATGGGATTATTAAGTAGTCAGGAGACTACAATGCTACTGAAGATTTGTAGTTTGGCTGCCTGTTTACCAGCTGTTAGGTACACACATGTGTGTTTCCTACAGTATGCTATAGGAGAACAAACTAGCTTTGCGATAGAAAGACAAGTGGCTCTACCTGCACTGTCATCCAACCCCCCCCCCCCCCCCGCTTCCCTGGAGCCATTTTGTAAAGAGGTGCCACAACCCAGAAGGTTCAGAACTGGCAGGAATCTGATTGCCTGCATGGAGCACCAATTCATCTCCCTGCTGAAGTGGTACCTATTTATCTACTCGCATAGAACATGCTGTCAAACTACAAGGTGAGCAGAAGCTAAGGTAAGTGATGGCAGTTCCCCCCACCATGCAGAGTTAGGGATTAAACTGCTGGAGCAGAGACCATCTCCAGTTTCATTAAGCCACTGAGTGACCACACCTTTCATTATGAAATCATGTGAACATATTATAGAACCAAAGTTGGAAGGAATCATTTAGAACATCAGATCTAACCCTGCTTAATTCAGGAATCCAAATTAAAGCATTCCAGTCTAGCACTTGCTTGAACACACCCAGTAAAAGGAATCCCACCTTATCTAAGAAACTGTACCATCAATTGCCCTTAAGTGTTATATCCTTTTTTAAATTAGTTTTTGATTAAATTTATTATAACATAAAACAAAAATAGAGACAAATATAAAAAGGGAATAGGGGAAGGAAAAGAAGGGGGGAAAGGTAAGACGTAAAGAAAAAACAAGGCAATGACTTCCAACTTTTTTCAGTGCAGTAGAGTGCAAAATACAATTACAACCTCAATGTTTTGCTTTATCTATTTAGCAAGTACTAGCCATCTCTATAAAAACAAAGTAATGTAATCATCAAGACCTAAAATCACAGTTTCATTTTTTTTCTTTTTACAGCATGAAGTCCAGAAGCAGTTTCCAAGTCTTAGTCTCCCCACATCCCCCACTAAAATTTATTTGGAGTGTGCTTTCCTGTAACTGACATTCATGATTAACAGATCATGACTTTTTTTCCTGTATTTGTTCAGATGTTTGAACAGTGTTACTTTATTTTTCCTGTGTCTTCTTGTTTCATTTTAAACATTTGTAATTCTTCCCATTACTCTTCACTGAAGCTTATTTTTAGTTCCCCAATGAACTATATTACCTTCTTCTGACCTTGTAAAGTACCTAATGGTACTTTAGGGTACCATGAGTACCTAAAATAGGATCTGACTAATGCCCAATAAACTGGAACTACTACTGTCGAGTGATTTTGGAAAGTATATTTCAAAATGGAATACATAAATGAGAAGTGACTGTTCAAGATCAGCATGGAAATGAATGATGTTTATTAACAAGTTATTTCAAAATAGTAAGGATGGGATATTTTCTTGCTAAACACTCCAACTGTTGCTTGAAACAGCAGAATGGAAAATGTACTTAACTGTAGATTGCTTCATTTTGTGGCAACATTCCATGGAACACAGACATAAAATCAATTTTCTTAACAAGATTCTGATTTCCAGGAACGAAAGCTATATGAAAATAGTTGACCAGGACACTTATTCAGGAAGAGGTTCCAATTTCATCAGTTATTTCTGTAATAACTTCTTATTCTTATTATGAGTTAGAAAAGTTGCAGATGCCTATGCTATTAAGGGGAAAACTTAACACCAAACCTGGTTTTTCTTCATAAAATGACAAATTTTATTCCTCATTCCTTTACAATCTGAGGACAACTTTAAACAGCAGTATTTCTTCCACAGTGGTATATGACTTAAATCACAGTTCTAGCAGCACATTTAACTCTCCAGACATACAAGCAGTTTCTTTTCAAAGCTTTTCAACATTTCGCCTGAATGTTCACTTTTACTTGCCTTGTTGATGCTGAAATGACCCTCAAATCTGCACCCATCGCCATTATTCAGAGGAATTTTCATTGAGTTATCAATGTGGCCAACTTCATGTCTTCCCATTTCATCTTGAATATCTAATCCAATCACTACAGGTCAAAGACCAGAGTTACAAAGAGGAAGAGAGAATTTGTTATAAATGACTTAACATAAAGACATAACTGTATTTCCCATTTTTATATGAAAGTGAAACTAGATAGAAAAATAATCATCATTAAATATTTAATGTTCCCCTAGTTTTATGAACTCATAGAATTTAGTATTCTGTTAAATACTACCAGAGGTATTCAGTGAGTCAATGCTAGAATGCAAGCATCAACTCTTCTTTAGCAAGCTATCCACAAGCTTCTAGTATTTGATATGGCTCAATAGTACTCCGCAAAACATCTGATCAGTTAACCCGTACACAGCGAAATGAATAAATGGAATATAGCTTTTGTTTTCCTCAAAGCCTTTCTAATATATATATATATATATCCATTTGTTTGTAATATTTTTAAAAATTATTTTTGTTGTGTTTTTTTGGGGGGGGGAGTTTGTATTCCTTTTTTTGGTTTTTAACTTTGTCATTAAGATTCATGTATATGAGATGAGCAGCTACATAGATTTATCAAATAAATAAAGTATAATAATAAGTATATTGTCCTGCTAGTACATTATGGGAGGAAAAGACAATTAAAACGTGGCTGTTCAGAGAATGAGTTAATAGAAAATGCTATATATATCATCTTTGCCATTGGAAAATAATCTTATTTTCAAGCTTAAGAACACCTAAGATATCCACCTGACTATTTTGACTGAATTTTCTGTTGCTTGCCATATTTCAGTAGCTATTCCATCAGTTCCTGTAGCCTTCTAATTTGGTAATGGCCAGAGTGCTGAACTATACTAGAGGTTCTTGAAAGTAATTATCTTCTAAGGAATCTTGGATGTTGACATCTCTACTGTATAGTGTTTTGGTATACTCCTTCCATTTTCCTTTGATCTCCTTCGAATTGGTTACATCTAATGGCACTTTTTACCATACCAATTTGAGATTGGAATCTTCTGGGTACAGAGATTTTTTAAAAAACTTTCCTTGTTTTTCCATGTCAGCTTCCACTTTCAATGACTTTACAGATGTTGTTGTAATACTGCTTCTTGTCTCTTCTAACAGCTCTCTAGTTAAGTTCCATTCTGAAGTTTTTGTCTTTCTTGATTTTGGCTTCTCTTCTCTTCTTGGCAATTGTCATGGTTTCTTTTGACATCCAGTTTGCTTTCTTTATTTCTGGCATTCTCCTTTCATATTCATCTTTAACAACTTACCGTATTTTTTGGAGTATAAGGCGCACCTTTTTACCCCCCAAAAGGGGGTGAAAATTTAGGTGTGTCTTATACACCGAATGTAGCCCTGCCCACCCACTGGCCCCCACCCTTTGGCCTCTGCCTCCCAGCAGTTACCTCCTTGCAAGCAAATAGCAATAAAAAAACAGCCCCATTCAGCTTCCCATAGGCTAATTAGCACAAGTTGATCAGTCTCCCGACTCTCAGCTGATTTGCTCTCAGCTGTTTTGCGCAGGCTCTTTTGCAAGCTCTTGTTTTGCAAGCTCTTTGCTTGCTGCAAAGAGTGCTAAGCAGATTTTTTTTTCCCTAGCTAAAACGAAACTGAAAGGAAAACAGGCTCTGCTGCAACATGACAAAATGAGGCAGGGAGAGAGAGATTTCTTTTTCTTTTTGCAAAAGAGGAGAGTTCAAGATTTTAAAACACAAAAGAAAAAAAGATCTATTTAACTAGGGAATTGTAATAATTGAGATGCTATTAATTCTATATTGTGTTGAAAGCAGAAATGGTTAAGTTATGGTTTGGAGGAATACATGGAGAAAATTGTTTGGTTTATTATTATTGGTAAATATAATTAATTGATTTGTAAGAAATTGGATTGCATGGAAATAATTGGAATATTCATGTTCATATTGATTAATATACAAAAAAGATAGTTATAACTAATTGATTTATATAAAAATGTTGAATTTGTATTAAACAATTGTAATATTAAATAATTAACCAATGTGAGGATGGATATAAAAATAGATGACAGTAGGAAGGGGTATAATATAGAATAGAAGGGAAAAATTGAATTTGATTAAGATTAGAGATGAGGATGAAGGGTAATATTGGTTTTTTTAAAAAATAGATGAGGAATAAATATGGCAAAAAGGAAATATAGAAATTGTAAATTTAATTGAAAAGACTAAACACTGTTTAAATTTGTGAACCAGCCAAATACTCTGTTCAAAAAAAATACATTGTATGTTTGTATATGTGTTTGTCTAAATTTTTTTTAAAAAACTTTAAAAAAAACAACCAAAAAAGGTAGGTGCGTCTTATATTCCGGTGCGTCTTATACTCCGAAAAATATGGTATTTTAAACTCATTCCATAGTTCCTGCAGTTCTCTATCAATGAAGTTCAGGACTTCAACATAATTCTTAATGTTCTCCTTGAAAATACTGGATATATGTTCAAGAACATATTATGGAAATTGACTTACTTTTTTCTACTTTAGCTTAAATTGGAGCTTTTACATGAGCATTTTATGATCTATTACATATTCAGCACCTGGTTATATCTTTGATACTATATCTGAGCTACTCCATCTTCTTTTAATAATAATATAGTCAGCTTGATTTCTAAATGCTCCATTTGGTGATGCCCATACAGTATACAGAGGTATTGATTTGGCTGTTTGAAATCAGTGTTAGGTACAAAGGAATCACTGGGAGTGGCAGAAATTGGTAAGTTGGTCTCCGACTTCATTTTGGTTTCCTAAACCATACCATTCAACTACATGTCTTCCTTCCTGTCTCCAATTTTGGCATTCCAATCTCCAATCACAAGCAGCACATCTTATTTGCATCTTCGGTCAATTTCAAATAGAACCTGATCATAGAAGTCATCAACTTCCTCTTCTTCTGTCTCGCTGATTGGAGCATAAACTTGAATGAAAGGATTGTCCATGAAATCTATTTAGTATTATTCATGTCATTGATTGCATTGTAGTCATCTTCTGTTCTTGCTATACTCATTCTAACTATAAAAGCAACACTTTGTTCTTTGTTTTTTCTGGCCAAAGTAATAAACAGTGTGAATTTTAGTGTCCAGTCCCAGTCTCTCACAATTTATTGATGTCTAAGTCAATTTGTAGTTGTTTTAGTTCATATTTCACTGTGTTGAGCTTTCCTGTGTTCATGTTTCTTATGTTCCATGTCCCCTATTGTGATTCTAACTTTTAAGCTTGGGAATTTCTTTTTCTGAATAGCAACATCAGCAACTAGTTGCAAAGGCTTTACTCTAGCCATGTCATGAATGCAGGGGTGGGTTCTACTTACCTTTACTACCAGTTCACAGTGAGATCGCTCGCGCGCCTTACTTCTGCGTATGCGCAGATTGGCAATAACAACTTCCGGGGCAGTGGGCAGGGCCTCCCACCAGTTTTACTACCGGTTCTTGCGAACTGGTCTGAATCGGGGGCAACCCACCACTGCATGAATGCATTTATAACATGGCCAGGGGACTCTGAAAGATCCTCAACTCTTCCTCAGTAGCATTATTCAGTGCCACCATCCAGCACAAATTGGTCAATTATTCTATCCACATGGTTCTCTTACAGACCATTGTCTTCTCCTGGGTAATATAAATTGATTCCTTTGCCATTTTCACTAAAATAATCAACTGTTGTGAGAAATGGCGTTCACAGAAGGGAAGCTGATATGAGGGATTACACTGAAGCAGCAGTTTCCCAGGAAAGAGGAAGAACATTTCCCAGGAAAAGGAGAAGGCAGCACAGCCAGAAACTGGATAGGAGACAGAGGAAGAGAGTAAGGATAGCCATTCCCTAAAATATCCCATGGTATATACATTAGGTTGAGAGCAGTAAGGGTTTAGTCTGGCAAGATTCTGTCTGTTGTGTGTAAGCAAATAAAGAACTCTGGTTGAGTTGCTCTACGTCATTCTTGGGCTTATCTGCCTCTGGCAATTTCCTATATAGTTGTTGCCAAGTACTGTATAGGTACCTGCTTGCTTTAGCTGGATACCTTCACGTCTCTCTCCCATTACACTATTGATAGTAAAGCTAAAAAATATGTTGTGATTCTGCTGGGATGCTCTCTGTCAGAAGCACATCTAAGAACATACATTGCAGTATGTTCAGTGCAGTATGGACAAGCAGGACATTGCTTGTCCCTCCTATAATTTTAATCCCATTAAAGTCTGAAAATGATTATCGTGTTCTACTCAGTCACTTCAGGAACATCTGAAATAAAAAAGGAACTTATCCCCAAGAGATTTATGTGAGTATTAATTGCTAAGGTTCCCAGAAGCTGATAATTTAATACCTGCTATAAATGATGCTTGCTTTCCCTTTCTATTTCCCTAAGATCCATAGTGACTAATTGCCTTCCAAAAATTTAAGATGCACCTTGGGGGGTTGGGGGGCAGTCAACAAGCACAGGAGTTGTCATCAGATCAATTCACTTCAGTGGACTTTGTGTGCTTCTCTCACAATAGAAGAGAGAAATCCAGTGACGTGTGAGCTGGTGGTAGAAATTTTATGTAGAAAATCCGTACCCTCACATCGCTTGTAAAAATAGTTACAACAGCCTTACAGCCTTTTTGAAACCATAAAAGAATTTCATAAAAGCTCTTTGACTAGTACTGAAAACATGAGATTATATGCCAAATTAGCATTTCATGCCCTTTTTAAGAAAAAAGTGTTCAGTAAATATTTCTCTTTTCTGTTAAGTACCCTGTCATTTGTTACCGTGATAAGTACACTATTATCTAAATAAATATTTAGCAACACCAGAAAAGTCATTCATAAAAGCAAGAATGTAATTCTACATAAAAAAGTATTTTTTTTCCAAGAAAAGAACAAGTATTACTCATAGGAATCTGAATGTCAAATATGAAACTAACGTAGTTCTACAATCACAATTGTAATCTTAGCTGAATAAGGAAAACTCACATTCACAGTGCAGGCTTGGCAAGCTGATGTTCAAATTTACTTCTATTTTGCCCCCACTGTCTTTGTCTGGATCATCCACATAGAGTTCATTCACACTGCAGGGAAGAAGAAAATAGGTGGTGTCATTTTTAGAAGATATTAAAACAAGCCTTTATTTGAATGAAATGTGCCAAGGACATTTATACTGAAAGAGAAATAAACTTTGCTCTGGACTGAGCTCTGCAGGTTCAGAAAAATAATTATACCGCTCTTCAAAATACTCATGCTGTCTTTCTAGAACACGTGCAGAATGCAGAACTGATCTAACAATTATTTCAAAGGAAACATACTTAAGTAGTGATCAAAGATGTAATTTTTATGTGATTCTGCTGTTAAGTAACATGAAAGTTCCTAACAGCACAAATAAAAGTAGATTCTAATCAGTTAAATAATAAGTACAGTGTGTATCTTCTCAATAAAAAAACAATATACTCGCAATGAATAGAAATCAGATTCAAGCTTAGACATGTTAATAATTGGGCAAGTTGATACTCTTTCTTGGCTCCTAATTAACAAAATTATGTTCAAAATAGCAGTTTTTACATTACATGGCCAAATATGAACAATTTCTTTCCAGGCAGGTTTCAGTTTCATTCATTTAGGCTAAATAAGTCCATTTTAATTTGATCTCCATTATTCAATTTTACAAATAGAAGGATATTATTTAAAAGTTGAGATGTGGCACAATTAAATTTCAAAGAAGCTTCATTTTAGTATTTCTCAACCTCAGAAACTTTAAGATGTGTGGACTTCAACTCCTAGAATTTCTCAGCCAGCAAGCTACCTAAAATTCTTTTTAAGTTCCTGAAGTTGAGAAAGATTGTTCTATGCACGAGATGTGTGAATGGAATGGAGTAAAGAGACAACGTGGTTCTGCCTTCCTCAAAGTTATTATGATTTCCACTTATGTTCAGGCAGTATGGCTATGAACCTTACTGTCTGGGAACTGTGGGACAGGAAGTGGGAACAGTGGACTCAACGTATTCCCTTATGTTCATGTTCTCATAAGTGTTACATCATCAATGTCTGTTCTCATCATTCCAAGGATTAAGTAATATGCAGATGTTTCTTAGAAAAAAAAATAGGCCAAGATATGCAAGTACTCTAGGATTAAATAATATGCAGACATTTCCTCAGCAAAAAGTAGGCCACAGATATGCAAAGCTTCTGATTAATGAACTATATTTCTTAATTTTTATTTTAAAATACAAATTTACTTTAACAATAGCAAGAATGGCTTAAGCTGATATGCTTCTCACATAATCCTATAAATGACTAATAATATACGTAATATCATTACATAAAGGAGAACACTGAAGGTTAACCAAAGTCTGTATTAGCATATTAAATTAAAACAGAATGGCCGCACTATTATTATTAACAGAATAACCAAGTTGGAAAGGAGCATAGAAATTTTCTACTTTTAACACCTTGCTCAAGCAGGAGACTCTGTACCATTTCAGTTAAATCTCTTTAACCAAGAGATTGGTTGTCCAATCTCTTCTTAAAAACTTCCAGTAATGAAGCATCCACAATTTTTGAAGGCAAGCCATTCAACTGATTAATTGTTCTGTCAGGAAATTTCTCCTTAGCTAAACTAAATCCATATAATTTACATACAGCTACAGTATGGTTCGCCCTGCATATGTAAAACAAAGATTGTGATTTGTTCCAAAGAAAACAAGTCAGAAAATGAAGCCAATTTTTTTCCCCCAGGCTTCTTTTTCCGATATCTCTGGTTCACACAGTACATTAAACCAATTCACAGGTGGAGTTTTCTGTAAGTATAATTGCTTACACTCAATAAAAAGAGGAATCTGTAGATTTTATTTTTTTTTAATTTGATTTATATGCCGCCCTTCTCCAGAGACTCAGGGCGGCTTACAATGCGTTAAGCAATAGCCTTCATACTTTTGTATATTTTATACGAAGTCAGCTTATTGCCCCCACAACCGGGTCCTCATTTTACCCACCTTAGAAAGGATGGAAGGCTGAGTCAACCTTGAGCCTGGTGAACTCGCAGTAATTGCAGGCAGCTGGATGTTAATCAGTGCCTTAGTCTACTGCGCCACTCAGGCTCCTTGTTTGACTTGATCCAATGGATGTTATATTTAAAAAGAATAAAAGGACATGCTCATGACACATAAAGCAGAGTCGCAAATGAAGTTGCTTAGCATAAAGGATAACTAATCATGAAGTTCAGTTCTCATCCAATTCATCCTAGATACGCCTCTTTCCCAGCAATCAATTCCTGAGCTCATTCTGCGATTGCTTCCTTTGTCGTTGTTGTTTTTCCCACTTCTAACCATTTTGCATTTTCCTTTCTTTTCAGATTTTTGGTAGAAAGATATATAGCATGATTTTTCAACATTATCAGGAAAATATTTTACTGGAGCAAGTATACAAATGGAACAGAACGAGGGTTTTGTGTTCAGAAAAACATGTACAGATGCTAAGATTACATGGATAGCCTTTAGTTTTTGGGTGGTAAATTCCAAATGGGGCAACACATTATAAGCTATTCCTGAAAGACAATAAAGAGCCAGGTCAGCAAGTTCAGAATAACTGCATTTCAAGACAATGTGCTATGCTCAATCTATTGCTTGGCAGTCCTTCCTTAAAACTGATCCATAAGGCAGATGGTAAGCATTGATCAATCCTTTGTTGAGATGATTCATAAATATGATGTAGAAGGGAGGAACATGTCTACTCATGGATGATCTGGTTTCATGTTCCTTCGTTGCAGCTGCCAACAGGCAAAACTAAGCTTTCCATAGAGTTTATCACTGGCTGATTACATAGTTATTTAGGATTAAGTAATATAGTTGTTCAAGTTCCCAGGAATGACCTCAGTCAAGAGAAGCATAAATCCTCATAAGCAGTGCACCTATCCTTATTAGTACCTGCTTCCTGAGGTATGCCAGTTTATGAGACTGCCTATTTCACAAGAAGGACTCACTACCCTTCTCCCAGGGGTGAAATCCAGCAGGTTCTGACAGGTTCTGGAGAACTGGTAGCGGAAATTTTGAGTAGTTCAGAGAACCGGCAAATACCACCTCTGGCTGGCCCCAGAGTGGGGTGGGAATGGAGATCTTGCAATATCCTTCCCCCAGGAGTAGGGAGGGAATGGGGATTTTGCAGTATCCTTCCCCTGGAGTGGTCTGGGAATGGAGATTTTGCAGTATCCTTCCCCTGGAGTGGGCTGGGAATGGAGATTTTGCAGTATCCTTCCCCTGGAGTGGGGTGGGAATGGAGATTTTGCAATATCCTTCCCCTGCCACGCCCACCAAGCCACACCCACCAAGCCACACCACACCCACAGAACCGGTAGTAAAAAAATTTGAATTTCACCACTGCCTTCTCCCCATCTCCTGGATCTATGAGACATACCTATTCTGTGGGTTACAATCTGCAAAACAAACAAAGCTATCAAAAACAATCAAGCTTTTCAGGTTTTATACTAACACTACCTTGAAGTAAAAATTTGCATTAAAACACCCTTGCTGGCATCTTTAGCGGGAAAAAACATTGCTTTTTCTAGAAGATACTCTAAAAGTATGCATTGTGGGCTAATAATACAGGTTTGATTTGTGGTTCTTCACTACACAGTACAGTTAGTCCTCAATTTAGCCCAAAATTTATGTTGGTAAGTGAGAAATTTGTTAAATAAATCGAATCACTACAGTTGTTAAATTAGTAACAGTTGTTAAATCGGGGCTGTCAAACTCGTGGCCCACGAGCCAGATGCATCACGCGCTTACCACGTCCACACCGAGTTTAGCGAAGGGGGGGAAAGTTGTGATACATCATGTGACACCGCCATGATGATGCGAGTTTGACACCCCTGTGTTAAGTGAATCTGGTTTCTCCATTGACTTTGCTTGTCAGAAGGTTGCAAAAGGTGATCACATGATCCCAGGATACCGCAACTGTCATAAATGTGAGTCAGTTGTCAAGCATCTGAATGTAAATCACATGACCATGGGGATGCTGCAATGGTCATAAGTGTGAAAAATGGTGTTAAGTCAATTTTTCAGTGCTGTTGTAACTTCGAACGGTCACTAAGTGATTTGTTGTAAGTCGAGAACTATCTATATATGCCTATAACTTTACCGTTCTTTTTTTAGAAGAGGTAGTACTATGCTTGAGAGGGATCTTGAACTCCCAGAGAGCTTCTAAACTTGCCGCTCTAGCATCTTAGCTTTCTATCTCCATCTTATCTGCCCCCACCCAAAAGAATTAACTGGTGGCCTTGGGAAACAACTGTTTTTCTTCATGATATGTTCTTAAAAGTCTTCACCACTTTTAAGAACAAAGAGGAGAAAAAACTTCCTTCCAATTTTACCTAATTATATCATAATTTGTCACCCTTCCTCTTTTTCAAATGGCACTGACAAAGTACCACAATAGATGGGTTAGATTTCCATGGCTGGTCTCTATTGGGAAGTGCTAAACTTCAGGATTTAGTTTTCTGATGTTTTGCCAGCAGCTGTGGCTGGTATCTTCAGAAGGAATGGCAGAATTGAGCAAGGACAGACTGCGCTTCTGTCTCCTCAAATTTTTATGCTTATCTGAAGATAGGTGTAAATTACCCCTGAAGTAATTTGAAGCTTTAGTATAAGATGGGTAATATGTACTATGAGATAATACAAGCTTTCCAGTTCACCAATGCAGAAGTCCTCAGCTGGAGAAGGTGGCCTGTCTCCAGATGCCTCATCATAATAAGAAACTTTATTGCCACTGCTCCTCCTCCAATAATGGCAGAAAAGGGGAGTTTGAAGTAGATTAGGGAATGCCTTAGAAATGTTATATTCAATCTGATATTTCTTCCAACAAAGGAGAACCTTCTCCCCACACATTTAAGAAGAAAATATAATTAAAAATAACCTCTTTAATGAAATATAATTAAAAATAATTATTTCAACCAAAAATAAAAAGGGAGCAGAGATACAAAATTAGGTCAAACTTCCTACATAGTCAGAATAAACCAGACTCTTCCTACTGATTCTCTCTATTTTTCCCTCTTTGTGTGTCCCTGAAATCTCTCTGTGTATGTATGTGTGTGTGTGTGTGTGTGTGTGTAAGAGAAAGGAAGGGAGGGAGGGAGAGAAAGAAAGAGACATAAACATGCATGACATCATTGCACAAATGCAATTTATATCTGGTACCAGACATTAACAAGCAAGTACTGTAAATAACATCTTTTTGTTGTCATTGTGGTTAAGCACTGCTGGTGCTGCTGCCTCCAACATGTTTGTTAGTATCTCAACTTCTTAGTATTTGCTATTGTGATTCTCTGCTCACTAACCGTTTACCATAAGGAATTAGCTTCTGAAGTAATCAAAAAGTAGGTTTTTAAAAAAGGATACAGTATTGCTTAGTTATTTTAAGATTTAAGATAATACTCAACATCTTTGTCACTTCCTCTTTGACCAGACCCAAGAATGTTCAAAGCATACTGGCCTACTATGGAAGGAACTGCAGTTCTCAAATCAATATAAAATAAAATGGAGGACAGAGACGTCAACATTCATTTGAGTCAGCCACTATAATTGGCACTATGGCACTCAGTCTTCTGTTTCCTGTTAACCCACACACATACATGATGAGGATGAACAGTCTAACCTTACCACTTCTACAATTTTGCAACACCTTTCATTAAAGCATCTCAAAAAGTGTTGAGCAAGCATTAATTAAGCAGAGGAAGTAGACAGCCAAATATGATTCTCAACTTAAAGCATAGCATAATGAGGAATACAAACAAGATTATTCGTCAAATGTTTGCCAGTCATAGTACTGAAAAAACAAACCAGGGACAAATGAACTAGTTAGTCAAACAATTAAATCACACTTCCCTTATTAGAACAGTTAACACTTGATCTAAGCCAAGGCTTTTCAAATAATTTTCTAGAGACTCTTGAGATTCTTCAAAATCTTTTCAGAGGTTTTTCAACTTTGAATATTAAGAGCTGGTGAAAAGCTCTGTACAAGAAAATTTTCCCACCAGTACTTGTCTTTTTCTATAATATGTACAGGGAAAAAAGAGACCTTTTCAATCTAGCCAAAGTCCAAACATGAGGGTAAATTCCCAGAATTTATTAGTCATTGTAGAGAAGAGCTGAAGAGCTGAAATTCACATATCTGAAGACTTCCAGGCTGGAATTGCCCAATGTATCCCATATTCCAGATATACATTTCATTCATACAGCAACAGAATGCATATGTTCATTCCATACTACCAAAATAAATTGTGGCCTCCAAAATTACACCTCCAAATGCCTTGTGTCATACAAAAGTGAATGGCAGGCGTACACATATTCTCAGTCACCAAAAAGGGAGCTAGTGGGAAAGAGTTACAACCAATTCACCCAGGTAGGAGGAGGAGGAAGATACACGATGCTAGCCACGATGGCAATTCTAGTAATTATAGGTACTGTAATTGGCATGTGTCAGAGGGGCTATAGCCCAAGAGCCATGTTGCAGCTAAAGATTGGAGCTCAGGAATACCAAGTAAAAAAGCTTGCCAGTTCTCATGGACCAGTCCAGAAATCAGAAAAAACATCCACAGACAGCAGAATAGCAAGTAACATAAGCATCGACCATTTCTGCAATGTAGTTGAACCTCCAAACAGATCAGGCAGCAGGCTGTTTCAACATTAGCAATCTTTGGATGGTCAGAGCAGCTCTACGTGATGTCATCAGCATCAATTTTAAATCTACATTCCAGAATTATCACAGAGATCAAGAAGAGAAACTTAGCTGCCCTCCATAGTAAGGCCACACAAGTCTGATCTCTCTTCTCTCCATTGCTAGAATCACAGTGAGAAAACTAAGGTACATCAGATTTGTTGATACGTTGAAGATGAGCCCAGTGGTGGGATTCAAATAATTTAACAACCGAATCTCTGCCCTAATAATTACTTCCAAGAACCAGTTTGCCAAACTGCTCAGAAAGTTAACAACCGATTCTCCCAAAGTGGTACGAACAGGCTGAATCCCACCACTGGATGAGCCCCAATAAGGCAAAGGAGACAAGAAATTGTCTATCATGTCAAGCCTACCAGCTCAGGGCCCTAGAAGTGAATGATTCTTGTTGGGTCTGCTCTATCCACCTGGAACGTAGAAGCTCCATCCTATTCCCATTTCCCCAGAGTCTCCAGAGCTGAATTATTTGTAGCCCTCACTTACCAACCACAAAACAGACCAGCAACTCCATCAGTAAGTGATATGATCATAAAGCGAAACATCACATGACTGCACTCGACCTATGTTGCCAATTCTGGCTATGATCATGAAGCAAATCATTAGTGGCCATTAAGCATGACCATGATCTGTGACTTCCTGCTGGTTTCCCCATCGACACTGCTTATTGGAAGTCAGCTGTGAAGGTCACAATTGTCAGTTATGTGACCAGAGGATGTTGCAGCCATCATAGATGCATGCCAGTTGCCAAGGGCCTGAATCAAGGGTGAAATCCAACCGGTTCGAGTGAACCGGTAGCGGACATTTGGCCTGGGTCGCCGAATCGGTAGCAACCTCTGGTTGGCTACACCCCTGAACCGGTCGCCTGGTCACTACTTGCTGCCCTGCCCAGTCACTCCTCACTTCTATTGTGTGGGTCCCCCCTTGCGCACAGGCTCTGTTCTGCAGCTTGCCTGACTGAAGCGCTACCTCCCAACTGAGCAGTCTTGATCTGCCTGCCAGGTAAGCCTGCAAGTCGTGGCCTAGCTGGCTGCCCCTTCCCCCCACCCCATCCTACCTCCCCTACACCCTTGCCCGTGGCCTACAGCCCTGCCATGCTTCCCTGTCTTCCAGGCAGGGGTCCCCGTGGCCAGGTGCACTTGTAAAGGCCTCCCCTACTCCATTCTCTGTGGCCGGGTGGCCCCGACATGCTTGCCTACCTTCAATGCGGCCTTCCCAGCATCCTGTGGCCAGCTTGTGAAGGCAGGCAAGCGGGCCTTGTCACAGGGACCGCCGGGAAGGCCACGTGGAAGAGAGGCAAGCATATTGGGGCTGCCTGGCTACGAGGAAGGGAGCTAACAACCTACTCCCTTCCCTGCAGCCCTGCCATACTTGTCTGCCTTCCACACAGCCCCCCCCCCCAGTTCTCCATGCCCACTTGCCTTCCGAGGTCGGGTTAAGCATCCACCCCATGACAGGAGATATGCCGCGGATGGGCAGCCAGCTCCTGGGGGAGATGCAGCCACTGCGGGAGAAAACTTCAGATTTTCTCTGCTGCAGACAGGCTGCAGCAGCTCTACTGTGAATGGAGGGAGAAAGCTTTGGATTCTTTCTGCTGCATTTAATGTTGAATTCTGTGGCAGAGAGAATCTGACGTTTTCTCCCTCCATTCACAACAGAACTGCTGCAGCCTGTCCCTTTAAGGTACTTCGACCCCTGGGAGGGAGGGGGCCAGGGGGGACCATAAAGGGAGCAGCAGCTCCGCTGTTAATGGAGGGAAAAAACGTTGGATTCTCTCTGCCATAGCATTCACTATGAGCCCTTCTTGTGCTCATGCACACAATTTTCCCTACCAGGTTCTATGGGCGTGGCTTGGTGGTGGTGGTGGTCATGTGACTAAGTGGGTATGGTCACGAGTGACATCAAGTTGGCCACGCCCACTCAGTCACAGGAACCTCACCACCAAGCCACGCCCACAGAACCAGTAGGGAAAAAAATTTGAATGTCACCACTGGCCTGAATTGTGATCATGTGACTGCAAGGATGCTGCAATGCCTGCATGTTCAAGGACCAGTCGTAAATCTTGTTTTTCAGCACCATCATAATTTCAAACCTTGGCTAAACAAGCAGTCAGCAATGGAAGCAAGTAAATCAGTAAACCAGCTCGTTCCAGAATAAGTGGAAAGAGAGGAGAACAATTGACTCTTCTTTCCAGAAACTCATTAAGTGAATTCTATTCTTTTCCATTGTCTACCTATTCTTGACACTCTTCACATTTATGAGAAAAAGGAAAAAAGAGAAGAAGGAAAGAACTGAAGATTGAGACAATCAAACATCATGAAGAAACATGTCAATAGGAAGGGGGAAAAAACAGTTCCATAGCAGCAGAGATCTGCTAAAAGATATTTGCTCAGGAACTTCAGCTTTTAATGTGCAATCCAAAGCAACAGAATCCTCGTATCCTATAAAAAGAAGTAAAGACAAGAGCGGCCTCATACATTCCTTACAGGGTTCAAATCTTTTTCATATTATGATTTTGTGCAAACCAGTTCCAGTGTTCACATCTGAGATGGTCTAACACTCACTTATGAATAGTTACATTTAATAAATCACCAAAAATACTTACTTCTTTGCAGGAAGTATGGACTAGTTTGCAGTTTTCTTGGCAAGGTTTTTCAAAAATGGCTGAAAAAGAGTGACTGGCCTAAGGTCATCCACCTGGCTTTGTGCTTAAGGCATGAATAGAACTTGTGGTCTCCTGGTTTCAGCTTGGTGCCTTAACAACTACACCAAAGTGACTCAATATTTATTGTGTTAGAGATTAAAACTGAGAATGTTTATTATATTTATTTCAATTCACGCACCTCCTGAAAGGATCTCAGGGATCCTCAAACACACTTTAACAACTGCTGCTATAATATGTAAATGCTTCTAAGGAATCACAAGATACTCTTCAGTTGCCAACACAAACCTTAGAATGTCCTTCCAGATTTCTCACTGAGATAATAACAAATGTGTGGATCAAAATAGTCCATCCAGGAAATCCTCTTTACTGATGAACAACCTGTATTCCATCCAAGGATGTCATAGAATAAGACATCAGCAGGCCTGATTTGTAAATCAGTTGTCCCAGAAGACCGAAGGGAGGAGTTTACACATCAAATGGAATGCAGAAGAGACAGAATGCTGAACAAGTCCAGGAAACAGCACCACTCAGAATAAGTAGTTGCATCTGTCTTTTCTGTATTTGACCAAACGTTGGTGATACAGACACCATGACCCTCCTCCCTTGACTTCAACAGACGTCAAGCTTTAAGTGACAGCAGTATTAACTGAAAACAAGAATATACAGATGATCCTCAACTTACGACCACAATTGAGCCCAAAATTTATGTTGCTAAGTGAGAAATTGGTTAAGTGAGTTTTGCCCCATTTTACAACTTTCCTTGCCAAAATTTGTTAAGGGAATCACTGCAGTTGTTAAATTAGTTACACTGTTGTTAAGTGAATCTGTCTTCCCCGTTGACCTGTTTGTCAGAAAGTTGCAAAAGGTGATTACATGACCCTGGGACTCTGCAACCGTCATAAATGTGACACGGTTGTCAAGCATCCAAATATAAATCATGTGATCTTGGGGCAATGGTCATAAGTGTGAAAAATGGTCATAAGGTACTTTTTTTAGTGCTGTTGTAACTTCGATCAGTCACTAAGCCAACGGTTGTAAGTTGAGGAGTACCTGTAAAGAAATCCTTGCCCTCAACTCTGAAAGAAAAGATTGACTCAGTGCAGAGATTTCAGTCTGACCTTTTTGGAGGCAGGACATATGCAAGAAAATAACCACTGGAATTCCCAACACATAAGCCTGAAACAGGAAAATGTCTCTCAAATTGATATCACCAACTCCTTAGTAAGTATATGGCTGCAAACATTTTGGCACATCTAGAACAGTGATGGCTAACCTTTTTGCCATCGCGTGCCAGGAGGGGGGGAGGGGGAGGGTCACACGTGTGCGTGCCCACACCAATCATTCTATGCGGCCTGCCCTGCGCACACAACTCTGGAGGCTGGGGACAGCAAAAAACATCACTTCCTGTCCCACCGGGAGTTGGGAAATGAGCCGTTTCAGGCCTTTGGAGGGCCTCCAAGGGAGTGGGAAAGGCTGTTTTCGCCCTCTGCAGTTGCATAGAGAGGATCTGGAGCCAGGTAAGAAAGAAAAACGGTCCTTCCTCACCCCACACGCAGCCCCTCCAGAGGCAGGAAACAGCCTGTTTCCCTACTTCTGGTGGGCCCAGAAGGCCCGAAAATCAGCTGGCCGGCCGTGCATGCGTGCCAGAGCTCAGCTGGCATACCCACTGATATGGCTACACGTGCCACCTATGGCATGCATGCCATAGGTTCGCCATCATGGATCTAGAAGCATATAAGTAATGTGAGATGGGAGTAGGAATTTGATGGGGAAATGTTCTGCAATTCAAAAGAAGATAGGTTCCTGCCATCCCCCATCTTCAGATAAAAAAGAAATGACAGCTATTAGATACTGAGATAACCGAGCACTATTCTCTGTACTTTTTCCAAAATGTTATCCATTCTATTTATGATTTCAAAGGAAAATGGGACAAAAACTCTTTTTGAATCTTAGACCAGTAAACAAGTACATGGCACACCTTTCTTACACATTAGCTTTCTTTTGTGCACAAACCACAGCAAAATTGTTATCCGTCCAGATTCACACCAATATTTATTACGATAAAAAGCAAGAAAAAGCCCAAATTCTGTAAACTAGTATATACATGTAGAAAGTGCAAAGGGAAGTTATGGCTGTAGCAAAGAACAAAGTTCAAATGAAATATAATGTGAACTGTTCTGAACATGTTATAAATTTTAGCTGAACAAAGTAGGAGAATTTGCCCCAAAATGAATTCTTTTTACAGGTGTTTTTTTCCCCTTGTGCTTCATTTTCTACAATTCTGACAGTAACATGACATAATTTTTTTAACAAGATATGTATACCAAATATTACATTTTGAGTAAGGATTATCTCAAGTCTTCAACCTTCATTGAACTGAATTTTACTCAACTTTATTGATCTGAGCTCTTCAAGCATTACTGTACGGAATATTTGCTTAAAATACTTAAATATGTTCTACCATCATTCATCTCAACTTCTTCAATATAGCAAACACAATATAACTTGCTATTACATAACTTGCAGCTGTAAGATTTTCTTGATAATAAAAAAGTTGCATTATTTTGGCAATATTTCGCAACTCTGTAAACGTATCCACATCCTTGCTATATTATTTGTGGCATCAGTTGGACTAATTAGTTTATTCCTCCTCAATTGGAGAATATATGGAAAAGTTCAACACTATTTCTACAGAGTATTATTAATTAGGTCAAAAGGTGGATGATGATTATATCACCAGTTAGATCATAATAGTAGCCACCAGTTACAAATCTGGGTTACCTATGAAAGAGATTATTTGATTTATGATGTATCAGCAAGATGAGGTAGAGAAGGCCGTTAAAATTACAATGAATGTTGTCTGAGGTACATCAACCTACCACTAATCCTGCCCAGGAAATACCAAAGGCATTTAACTTGAGGCTTAATTTTCCAAACCACTTGAGTCATTCACTTAGTGGAATAGGGTACCTGTTTGTGACTGTCAACCTTAAAGAAATCCAAATATGGAACACTGACCTCATTTCCTTTATTTGTTCTTGGAGTCAGAGCTCTCTTCCTTGCCTTAATGTGCTCTTTTTACACGTAAATAAAAAACCAGAGCTCTGAAGAATAATGATGTGAGCTTTTCAAAATTTTAATCAGTTTTCATTTTCTTATTTCTTCGCAAAAGGAGAAGAAGAACAGACAAGAGTTGTGACATTTCATCTTGTAAGGAAAAGGGATTTAAAAGGGGGGGGGGGCAATTGAAAGGTTAACGTTATTTCATTTTATCCCAAAAGTACCCCAAAGAAAAAAATTATAGAAGTTTGAATACATTACAATTAGATTTCACTTAATCTCTCGGTCTGAATATCAATAAAATAATGTGATTTCCTGGAGGAATGTGCAATAAGGTAATCCACTAACACCTTAACTGTCCAAGAATAGATTTCAAATGTTTCACATTCATTCAGCCTTAAAAGATATGCTGGACAATGATAAAGGAGGAAGCTTCAAGCATCGAGCAGACTTCTTCAGCACTGCATGTCAGGGAACATATGCGTCTGCCATCTGGAGATGGTACAATTTATATTTTTGTAAATGTTAACATTCTGGCTAGGGGGCACTCAAACATCAAAGCACAGAACACAGGAAGTTAGATCAACCAATCAGCATTCAGGGCACGCACCTCCCCACAACACACAGTTGGGATTCAGGAGGCCTGTGTATCTGCCCGTCCATAACCATCTGCAATTTACGCTTATCAACCCCTTCACATATAGGTATGCAGCGATGCGTATGTGCAGTGGTGGGCAACTCTAAATCAAGCTTCAGCTTGATTTGTCATTTATTGGCTACCTCCTCCAACATCCAAGATCATACTCCTGAACATTGACCAAATATATTTTCCCTTCTTAAAAGAAAATAACCTTACAAATGACATGTTAAGTGTTTAAGTCAGGAGTCTCCAACCCCCGGTCCATGGACAAGCATCGGTCCACAGCATGCCAGAAACTGGACCGTGCAAACAAGTGAACCCCATCAAAAGGATACAGGCAGCACATGAAATCACGCTCCCTACAGGCTGGGGAAAAACCTCTCTCCACGGGAACTGATCCACGGGGCCCAAAAGGTTGGGGGCCACTGATCTATGTGATACACTTAACATCACTACCACTCCTCTTTTAGCTTTCAGAGGCCATTAGAAACAGGGGTGAAATGCTCCCAGATCGGACTGGATCGCCTGATCTGGTAGCGATCTTGGCTGATGGTTCGGCGATCCGGTAGCGATGGAAGAGCAGAACTCAGCCCACCTGCCTGGGTGTCATTACTTCCTGGTTTTAACCAGGAAGTAATGTGTTATTTACCTTCTGCGCATGCGCAGAAAATCTGTGCGTGCCTGTGATGCGTGCGGCGTATGCACTTCCAAGACAGTAAGGAAGATAAGTAGATTTCACCCCTGGTTAGAAACATAATAATAGTAATAAAGTACAACTCCTGGCTAAAGTGTCTCCCTGCAACAGAGAGAATCTGAGACATTGTCACACTGGACAGTCAGCACCACTGAGCTACTGCTGTGAACAGGGGTGCCTTGTTATGCTCCCCAGCCATCAACTTATTGGTTCGTCAGCAGAGTACCCCAAAGCACTACATAACAGGGATGAGCAATTTACTGTACCCAAAAGTACATATCCTCCAATCAGCGGATTGACTCAATCAGACAGAAAATGTAAAGAAAAACACATTCGTTTTGGAAAAATACTCGTCCAAAATTCCTGACATCCAACTTTTCAGACAGATGCAAAGTTAACCAAACAGGAATCTGCTGATAATGTAATGGCTTATAAGGTGTCTATTTAGAGGCTTCTGATGCTGCCATTTATTTAGGGAAACCTGCACCAGAAATGTGATGCTTCCTCAGGTGTTATTGTTAAGGAAGAAATTGCTGATTAAGAGATAAAGAACTGTTGTGTTTTCATCAGGACTCGGACAATACATTTACAGGAAGTTTTACATCAGGAAATACTTCCTCTATCCTTACCAAACTTAGAGCCAGACTACGTATGATAATAATTACATAGCTCCACCCTTAACTATAAAGCAGTGTTATTTTATATTTCATTTGTAAAAAAAAGAAAAAGATTGTGGAATAGCTAGTGCCAACTAAGATCACAGCTTGGAAATAGGGAGGCTTGTTTTCCCCCCTCTCCTGCCACACACATTTCCAATATGTCTTTTTCAAAAAAAAGTATGAAGCAAGATATATTTTTCCTATCAATGCAAATAGCCAGCATCAGGGATCCAGCAGGATTCACACTGAGAGCAGGACTAAAATATAATCAAAATAATACCTTTTTGAAATGCCACATAGTGTAGTACGTTGTACTAAATATATTTTAGGATATTAAAATATGTATTCCTCACTCTGAGGAATAGTAGAGCTCTCTGGAAAGAGGAGCACTGAAAAGTCTGAAAACGGACGTTGGCTTACCTGAACGTCCCTTTTCTGGGCGCTGCGAACACTGTCCATGGCTGGGATTCTCCTCAGGTCTTGACAGGAACTGAGTGAGAGCTGGATCGAATTCTCCCTGCGTAGCCACGCCTCCAATCCCATGATTCCCCAGTCTGTCACGAAGGCGCAGCAAGTCTGTAAGAGAACCAGGCCAACTGGCCAACCAACGAAGAACTGTCCAACAACAATCAACCGGCAGTCAGATGAAAGAAAAACCAAACCCAAGGGAGGGAATGGACAGTGTTCGCAGCGCCCAGAAAAGGGACGTTCAGGTAAGCCAACGTCCGTTTTCCTGAGCGCTGCTCACACTGTCCATGGCTGGGATATACCCAAGCTCAAACATCAAGGGCGGGAGACTGACTGCCCCCCCGACCCCTTATCCAAACAGACACTCTGTAACACCCGCCGGCCAAAAGAGGCGTCCGCCGATGCGTAAGAGTCTATCCTATAGTGACGGATAAACGGCGACACCGAAGACCAGGTCGCGGCGCGGCAGATGTCCAATATCGAAGCCTGTGTTGCCCACGCCGCCAATGTTGCCGCGCTGCGGGTAGAGTGCGGAAGAATGCGACCCGGAGGCGGTTTCGCAGCCAATTCGTAGGCCAAGGAGATGCATGCCTTGATCCACCTGCCGACTGTTGCCGACGAAATCTTTTGACCCATCGAGGCTGGGTGGAACGAGACCAGCAGCGCCTCCGTCTGGCGAAACGATGCGGTTCTATGTATGTACATTTCCAACGCCCTACGAACATCCAACCTGTGCCATCTTCGTTCTTGGTCGTTCCTTGGTGAAGGACAGAAATCCGGCAAGGAGAGCTCCTGTGCCCTATGAAAATAAGAGTTCACCTTAGGGATGAATGCGGGATCAAGTCTCAAGGTCACCATGCTGTCCCTAAACAGACAGAGATCTTCTCGGACCGACAAGGCGGCAAGTTCCGACACCCGCCTCGCGGAGGTGATGGCTAAAAGAAATGCCACCTTAAGGGACATATGTTTCAGGGAAACCGTGGACAAGGGCTCAAACGGAGAAGCCGTCAGGGCCTGCAAAACAAGGGGAAGGTCCCAGGTTGGGTAACAGTGAACTGTCGCCGGACGCAGATTTGTCGCTCCGTGAAGGAACCCCCGAATCAGGGGATGGTGAGATAATGAATGATATGGTGGGCATGAAATCACCGTCGACAAGGCTGCAGTCTGGCGTCTAAGTGTTGCAGGGGCTAACCCCTTGGTGAGTCCCGCCTGCAAAAACTCCAAGACGTCCTCGACCGCCGCTGACGTAGGGTCCACGTGCTGCAATGCACTCCAGGCACAGAATGCCCGCCAAGAGGCTTCATAAATGCGGCACGTGGATGGCCGTCTGGCCGCTTGTATGGTTCCGACAACTCCGTCTGACAGATGAACCTTCTTCAGGATGACGCGCTCAAACGCCAGACGGCCAACTGGAGCCACTGGGGCTCGGGATGACAAACGGCCCCTTGACGGAGCGACACCTGATGAGGTGGAATGACCCAAGGCCGGGCCACTGACAGCGCGACGAGATCGGCGTACCATGCCCTGCGGGGCCAGTTGGGCGCCACCAGGATGAGATCGGCCTTCTCGAACAGCAACTTCCGGATGGTCCGAGGTAGTAGCGGAATCGGTGGGAACGCATAGAGCAGGCCCCTTGGCCACTGGCAACGGAGGGCATTGTGGCTCTCTGCAGCAGGATCCGGGTACCTGGACACAAAGCGAGGCAGCTGAGCGTTCTTCCGAGAGGCAAACAAATCGATCACCGGACTCCCGAAGCGGGTAATGATCTCCCGGAACAGTCGAGGATGCAGCTGCCACTCCGCCGGGTCGATCTGCTCCCGGCTGAGCCAGTCGGCCCGGACGTTGTCCGACCCCGAAATGTGATCTGCCGATATTGACCGGAGGTGACGCTCCGCCCAGTTGAAAAGAGCCTCCGTCTCGAACATTAGGGCTCTGGACCTTGTGCCTCCTTCCTTGTTTATATGAGCCTTTGCCGCTATATTGTCCGTGAGGACCAATATGTGTCGTCCCTCCACCGACTGGTGGAAGTGAAGAAGGGCTAGCCTGACTGCACGTAACTCGAGGAGATTTATGCTGCTCTGACATTCCGCCTGGGACCACGTGCCCTGTGCCACCAGATCGCCCAGGTGTGCACCCCATCCTCGTTGACTGGCGTCGGTCGTCAGTGTCAGTTTCTCTGGGTCCAGGAAGTCGCACCCCTGAGAAATCGCCGGGGACGTCCACCACTGCAGGGACAGGCGAACTTGTGGAGGCAGGTACACACGATGCTTGGAGTTGGAGCGGCCTGACCACTGGAAGGGAAGAAGGAACCACTGCAACGCTCGGGAGTGTCTGCGTGCCCACGGAACGATATTGTAGGAGGACACCATCTTTCCGAGCAGTTGCGATAATAACAGTAGCGGAACCTTTTCTTGGCTGCGGATTTGAGCAATCAGATCGGCGATGCTCCTCACCCTGTCCGGGGACAGGAAGACACGACCTTTGAGCGTGTCTATCAACGCCCCCAGGTGGAAGAGTCTCGTAGCTGGAACCAGGGTGCTCTTGTCGAAATTTATCGAGAACCCATGCCGTTGAAAGGCCGCCAGGACGAGTTCCCTGTCTCGAGACGCCTGAACCTGAGAAGACGATAGTATCAAGACGTCGTCGAGATAACACAGCACACGGACTGGCAGAGGTCGTAGAGTGGCCGCTACCACCGCCACCAGCTTTGTGAATGTACGGGGGGCGGAGGAGAGGCCGAAAGGCATAGCCCGGTATTGGTAGTGCTGGCCGTTGTATTCGAACCTTAAATAACGTCTGTGAGCCGGGTGGACCGGAACATGCAGGTAAGCTTCCCGTAGATCCACTGACTGGAGGAAGTCCCCTTGTCGCACCCCCGCCAGGATGGACCGAAGGGAGTGCATTTTGAATCTGTGGTAGCGCACCGACAGATTCAGGCGTTTCAAATTTAGGATCCCCCTCCAGCCACCCGAACTTTTGGGGACGAGGAAGAGGTTTGAATAAAACCCAGTTCGTTGTTGATGCGGAGGCACCACCTCTACGGCTCTGATGTGAAGCAGGTGTGCAATCTCTTCCAACATGAGTTGATGCCGAACGGAAGAAACAGTTACCGGGCAAGGCAGAAATCGGCGTGGAGGAAGTCCCACAAACTCGATAGAGAGACCAAAGAAGGTGGTGCGCCGCACCCACGA
>WNWU01000012.1:14253094-14297229 GCA_012654045.1 Ptyas mucosa | reverse complement strand
AAGAGAAGAGAAGAGAAGAGAAGAGAAGAGAAGAGAAGAGAAGAGAATTATTTATTGCCCAAGAGTGATTGGACACACAAGGAATTTGTCTTGGTGCATACACTCTCAGTGTACAAAAAAGAAAAGATATAATGGTCAGAATATAACATTTTTGTCATGAATGAATGCCTGTTCCAGGAAATAAATGCCTGACAAAGTATGTCACTCTTGCACAAATTATTCTATGGGAAAACAATTTGGAACTAACACTCCTTTACAAGAGTCCAGTTGAATAGAATCAAAGTGTGGGATTTCTTGCAGCCAGAGAATGACTGTGCCCATATTATAGATGATTTAAAGAAATCAGGATGTTATCAAGCTTGAGGCAGAAACGAAGGAAATAAAGGAAGAAAAATTGTTTTATATTTGACAAATGACCCAAAAAAGGGAAAAGGCATATGGAGACACTCTGCTATGAATGTATCTATATACCTGAATGAAAGCACATATTGTTTCAAGCTGGTTAGAAAGAGCATTAGCTTGCACAAACTGATTTATCAGGATCTTTTCACACCTACCACAGCAAGATTGGGATGACAGCTCTTGACTCAGCATTAAAAAAAATAAACAGATGCTGTGTTGTCTCCAAAGGAAATTTTGCCAAACCCTATGCAATAATATAAGAATCCGCTTGATTCCACTAATAATCATTTTATACCCACTGATTGTTCTTGCTGTATCTGTTCTCTCGCTTTTTAATATAATTTCATTATTTATTATTTATATATTTAATATAATTATTTAACATAATTTCACTATACCAACATGTAAACCACTTATTTTTTATTAATTTTATTTACAATATTAGGTTTATGTGCCAGTTCTTTTTCGCAGAACTGTACTCCCAATATCATCCTTTGTTCCTGCTTTTGTTGGCATGCTACTTCACATCCTGGAAAATCCTTAAAACTATCTTTCCTTAAACAGAATTCATGTGTTTTAATAAACATATTTTTGAAAAAAAAAAAACAACAACACCTAGATGCAAAGGGGTAATTTTAGCCCACCCAGAATGCTAAGGGAATGGAGTCAACTGCTTGAAACAATGAAGCACAGTAACCTAAAGCAAGGAAGAGCCGAGTTCAGCTTCTCCTTCCTGGCGTTACGAACAGGATTCCTTTTCCCAACCTATAAATAAACACAACTATTTTTATGAACAAGAAAGTTAGCTATATAAATATTCATGCCAAATGTGTAAGATGGAACTGTAACATCCAGAACTCTCAGTTAATAATGCAAGCTGAGAATCCTAGAACCAACCTTCCTTCCTTCCTTCCTACCTCCCTCCCTCCCTCCCTCCCTCTCATTCTGTCATTATCTTCCTTCCTCCTCCTTCAAACTCCTGCCAGCTTCCCAATTTACTTTGTTTATAGGAAGGAAGTCATTGGGGAAGCCAGCAGGAAGTTGCAAGTCCAGTAGGCAGGTAAATGGCTGCTGCTGGGTAGGGAGAGAGTGAGGGGGTTTGTGGGGTTCAGGTGAAAAATAGTAGATGAGATGTCATAACACTTGGGAAGGGTACCTGGAGATGCATGAGAGGTGCTATGCAGTTTGGGTAGGGGGTGCAGGATGGGGCACAGGTCAAGAAATGTATGGGGGTCACAGAAGTGCCATGCCATTCAGGGATGACTTGTAGGGGAGTGGCATGGTTTGTGTCTGAGTGCTTAAAAGTACACAAGAGGTGCCTTATATGGACAGTGCATAGTGGGTAGCAGCATGGATCAGGAAGGTATCCCAGTGTGGTGACCACACATGTGGTATATTTTAGCAATAGCAATAGCATTTAAACTTATATACCGCTTAGGTGAGCCTAAAAGGTAACACATGGGTGACGGAAGACACATGGAAGAGAAGGATGTGTGGGTTGTACATGAAGTGCTGCACAGGTCAGAGAAGACATGCAGGGGGCAGTGCAGATCAGGGAGGGTTTGTAGAAACGTGCAAGGAGTGATGCATGAGTCAGGAAAGCATGTGCGGGGGGTGGCATGGGCCAGAAAGATTGCATGAGGGTTCCTTCCTCCTCCCTTCTCCTTTCCCTCTCCAGCAGACAGGTAAATGGCCGCTGCTGTAATGGAATGAGAAATTGTAAAGTCTGACTGAGAAACTGTCACAGAACATTGAAAATGAAGACCACATGACTGCAGCAGCAGCCAGTACCACTGTCCAAATTTCATTCCCTCGGGAGTCGTGGGTTCCAGATTTTGGACACATTCTGTAAGTTAGCTCATTTGAAGTACCTTGGTTTAAAAACAGTTGCCCTCTGATGCATTCTTTTTGCCCTGTTAAAAAGTTGTGACAGTCAGTTTCAGTGATCTAAATGGTGGCAATGGATCAACTATAACAGATCAAGGAGTCCAAGGGTATGTTTATCTTGTCTATAACAACTAACTTGCAAAATTCGTTTTTCTAGCCATGTACATCTATACATCCGCACTAGACACTGTTGTTTCTCTGGGTCATATAATATATGTGGGTACATGCATAATTTTGTATTTATTTTGTCATGTTTATGTAGTGTATATTGGAGGTGGTGACCCTTTGAGAGCTGTAAATCAATAGGAAGAAAGGAAATCCACACAAAATATATGTATGATACTTTATTATGAAGAAAAAGTATGCTAATTAACAGCATATTGCATGATTTGAATGTCAAGAAGCACTATATCAATAACAGAATCCCTGAATTCATTTTCTGGACACGGTTTCTGGCGCCATCTAACCCAACTAACTATAATGGAACTTGAAGATCCTGATTCTATACTTCTGCACTCCACCCCAAAAGATAAGAGAGGAGAAGCTTAAATAAAGATTGCCCCAATGGTGCACAGAAGGGTTTGGGCACCTAAATCCCAAGTTTTACAATAAATTATCATATTTTAAAAGTAAATTGATCCAATTAGCTTTATTATAAAATTATCTTGAAGATCCATTATGAATATAAACCATGCACACTTCATAAATCAAACTTTTTCCATTTGTATCTAGAATCCTCTGTCCTCAAAGCTTTGCAATATTTTTGCACAATGTTGTCATGCATATATACAGTTCATCCAGAAGAGCCAGGGATTGACAGAGCAGCTGTCTGAAGTGCTTTCCTGTCAGTATGTCATTTAGTTTGTGCCACTGGGATGTTAGCTATCATATGCCAGAGCATATGTCACTGCAACCTTATCTTATCCAAACATGGGCAGTTCGACACAATGATACATAGTATGTTTGGAACAGCTATTGCTAGGCACTTTACAGTATAATCCAAAACCAAGAATACATCCTTCAGCTGACATAAACTGATTTAATGCACCTTATTTTTAGAAAGGATATTTAATAAAGCACTTGAAAGGTTTGAAAGGTTATGTAAATTTTGTTCAAGCCAAGAACTGTAGATTTAGTTCACCTTTTTAATGAATAGCTCCACATCTTCAGACAAATGATGACAAAGGAATGTAGCTATAATTCATTGATACAGGTAAGCCAAGATTTTTCTGTGAAACCTTGAATGATCCACTGCCCGGCAAGACAGTAGACAATGCCAATATAGTAGACTTACTATACTGAGTAGCGTTACTCAATGAAATACAGTACGCCTATATGCAAAAAGTATATGTTCTACCAAAAGACGGTAAGAAGGAATTTTTTTAAGGACAGGATAAGACAATTAAATTTTAGATAGTTAAGGCTTCAACTATTTAATAGGGAAATACATTTAATGACAACAAATGACAACAGATAGAACAACCAGCCTTAGAACTGGCAATGAAAAGTGGTGGATAGTTTCTGCATTTTAGGCTCAATCATGAACTGTAAAGGAACAAGCAGTCAAGAAATAGTACACCATAGTTTAGTACACTTGGTAGAGCAGCCATAAAGTCCTTGGAAAAGATAATTCTTTATGTCTAATATTGCATTTGTCTATTATTGCATATTTTCCTTATTTGACTGGTTACTTCACATTAATCATATATCATCTTAATTTATTTTATTATTTATTATAATAATAAATAATTATAATTAAGTTAAGATATTAAGTTAACTTACTGCACCTGTGTATGTTTTGCTAATTGCAGAGTGGCAGATAGGACAACACTCAAGAGGGTTAACATCATTGCCCAGAGGATCATGCCCTCTCCACTCCTTGGAAGAGCTTTACAGCTCCCGCTGCCTTAAGAAAGTTCAAAACGTTCTTAAAGATCCATCTCACCCTGGGCATCCCTTTTTTGAACTATTACCATCTTGCAGACAGTACTGGACAATAAAAACAAGGACAAATAGGCTGAAAATCAGCCTCTATCTCAGAGCAGTAACTATATTGAATTCTACTGTATAATGCAATATTAATGCAGTATCAGGAGGTTTCAATTCAATTGTATAGAATGTGAAGGATGTGTATTTTTGTTTTATTTTTTATAGTTTTCTTATGTATGATGTACACTGAAGATGACATTTAATTTCATTGTAAGAGGTGCAATTACAATAAAGTAAACTTAAACCTATGTTCCTGTTTCTTTTTTTTTATTATTTTACTACATGCACATCTTAAACATTATTTTCCTAAGACATTCAATTTCTTTGCTTTTACTCATGTACCTAATTCTCACTTCCACATAAGAATGTGGGCATAAGAATGTTCTTATATGTAGCCAATTTCTATTCTTTCAAACATTTATTCCTTGCAGCAGATCCCATACTGTCCCATACCCATTAATATGCAATAATAGACAAATGCAATATAAGACATAAAGAATGGTCCTGATGTGTGTCTATTCTATGCAATGCCCTACGATGGTATTAGTATTGAATTAAAATCCCAAATAATAATTTAAAAATCACCCTCAAATTATGCTATATGACAACAAGAAAGATAAAAATAAAGATTCAGCAAAAAATATTCATATTAATTTGCTTGAGAGCAGTGTCTTCACTTTCATTCTACATCCAAATTGGAGGAAAATATGTCAAATATCTCACTTTAAAGGCCAATATGCAGTCTGGAGGCTCACAATACTGCTTCAAATTACCTTCAAGAAGATACAGTACACCACAATATTGCTATATTTTCTCACGGTTTTAAATAAATGATCAAAAAAAAATCAAATCCTGCACTGAAACCTGCAAAGGCCAAAAGAAACCCCCCAAAACCCGACATACAGACACAGATACTTACTAATCGCTCCTGTGAAGGTTGGCTGGGTAAGGTCCTTTGGCACCTTTCTGTAGATATCAAATCTAAAAAAACATATGAGAAAAAAATCCACAATTATAAAACAGATGGAACATTTCATGATTCAGCATTCACAATCCTGCAAACATTTCTATTAATAGTTCCAACATCATAATTATTCATTTTTCACCAGAGTGCTAAAACATTTTTTTGTTCTCTTGTATAAGTGAACAACTGTATTTTTTAAAAAATTGTGTCTATGGCTGGTCAGGTCTGATGAGAAGGTGTTTTTTTTTAATTTTATTTATATGCCGTCCTTCTCCGGAGACTCAGGGTGGCTTACAATGCATTAAGCAATAGCCTTCATACTTTTGTATATTTTATACAGTCAGCTTATTGCCGTCACAACCGGGTCCTCATTTTACCCACCTTAGAAAAGATGGAAGGCTGAGTCAACTTTGAGCCTGGTGAGAATTGAACTCGCAGTAATTGCAGGCAGCTGGATGTTAAATGCTGCCTTAGTAGGAGGCATTAGCCTCCTACGCCACTCAGGCTCAGAAGGTTAGGAGAAAGCGAGAAGGGAGAGATGCTCTTTTTTCCCTCTGCTCATACTCACACTCATTCAATAAGCCCAAAAGCAGACCCTTTAACTGTGCTCATTAGTGAGTTAGTTCACTACTATACAAGGTGCAAGAAAAGCCACCAACAGCTCTCTTCCAGGCCCTTATTCATGTGGCCCCATTTCAGGTGACCTACAGTATTTCCATTAGGAGTTCTTTCCATTAAGAGTTCTTTCAAGCAGACCAGACCGGACAAACTTTTTGTTGGTTCATTTCCTTGTCTATCTAGAGCAGGGGTGTCAAACTCAAGGCCCATGGGCCAGATCCGGCCCATGGGGTGCTTAAATCTGGCCCGTGAAGCTGGCCTGGAAATATCAAAGGACCGGCCTGCGCACCGTTTTTGGCCTTCCCAGCCTCCAGCAGCACTCTTGCCGCTTGAAAACAGGCCACCCGTTTTCAGCTAACAGAGTGCTGCAGGAGGACTGGATTGGACTGAATTACAATTATGTGGCCTCAAATAAGTGCCTGATCTAGATATAAAACAAGCAACGTCCTATGTTAATACTACAGTTTAATGCCAGATTTTACATACTGTAGATCCATTTAATCTACAATCAACAATCTATAATTGACAGACATTTCTATTTACTATCCTGGAAATTTACCTCTGCTGTTTTATCTTGTATTATGTTACTTATGCTATTGTATTTTTATTATTAGTTGAATAATAAAAATACAGTAGTATAAATAGCTTTTCTGCCTGGAAAATCTATTTACTACGGTATTAAACCATGGGTTATAAATTTAGAAATAAAAAGTTTAGTGGAGTATGAAAAATAAGTAATAAATGTTTGCCAGTAATATCTGGTAGAAGAGATAGGAAAATGATTATAGTAAAGAGTATGTGGAAAGAAAGAAGAGAAGGGGAAAATCAGTGGTGGGATTCAAGTAATTTAACAACCGGTTCTCTTCCCTAATGATTTCTTCCAACAACCACTTTGCGAAACTGCTCAGAAAGTTAACAACCGGTTCTCCCGAAGTGGTGTGAACTGGCTGAATCCCACCACTGGGGAAAATGCATCTTGAGTCTGTGTCAAACGCCCACCATGACCACGCCCACCCCAGCCACACACCATCACCACCCTGGCCCTCTGAAGTCAAACACAACCCTGATGCGGCCCTCAATGAAATCGAGTTTGACACCCCTGATCTAGAGGCTACTGAATAATTTCCACTGATGTTATGATATCACCAAAATTTCAGATGTATGATTATTGACCATTTGGGAAGATAAGGGAGGAGGACTGGTGAGGAATTAACGATAAAAAAGGAGCAATTTACTTCCAGAAAGGCCCACTTGCTTACATTTCAAAACTTTTTTTTTTAATGATCACTTCTCCAAATGGGTTGTTTTGCTGCTGAATACTGAGGATATGATTTCAGTCAATTTGCAAGTTACAAGTTAAACGCCCGATAAGGCAATTAACCCATTTATCTTGACTACATATGTTCTGTACAATTCTATAAACAGTGTACAACTCAGACAATTCTTTCATCATTGACAACAACTCCTTTGCTTAAAAAAAATGATAAACTAAAAATGTTAAAAGTAAGATTTATACTTCTTCATCACCCCAAAATATTATGTTGCCTAAATTTAGCCATCAAACCCAAGCCAGAAGTCCTGCATGAGAAGACATGCATATGACAAGAAATAATTATGCCCAGCTATCTATGCAAGGCATATATACAAATGAAAGATGAAAAGACAACTTGAATTACAATATGTAGGGCATAATCTTGATCTATAGAAAAAGATTCTGAAGATTATGCATCCTGCCTCGAGAATGTTGACGTAAAGCTGAAAAAAAAGATCTTGTGCCTTTCAATGCTTATTAATTTCCCCAGAGAAAATATAACTTTCTGCATTTCTAACATGACACACTTCTTTGCCAGGAGATGGGCGGGACATTTGGGGAAGTACTTATAGAAATAGATACATACAACCTGGAGTCACGACATGACAAATGCACATGAACAAAAGCCTTTAACATTTCATATTGTCAAAGCTAAATGCTGAATTTTGTACAGCCTGATTCATCCTTCCTCTCATTGAAAATAATATTCTTCCACGAAATGGCCCATTTATGGACCTGCAGATTCCCTGGGAACATCTGGAAAGCACTGTTTACATTCTTTCCACACAGACCACGGTAACAGCAACATATGATAAAGAGCCTCATAGCAGCTTATGACATCATGGCCTCATAGGCAGAGGAAATAGCTGAACTTCTTGCTCACAGCCCATTAAAACCTCAACACTGGCGTCGTCTCACTAAAATGACAATAATGCCTTAGTAAACCTGGTGAGGAAGCCAAGAAGGAAAGAGGCACTTTGGAGTGTAACTAAATAATTGGAAACAGGAAATAGCTCTAGGCTGAAAGCAGTAAAAATAACACCATACAGACACTATAAAAGGAAGCATGTTTTTTGAGCAAGAGACAATCTATTGCAAAGTTTTTAAAAATAGTGCCAATATTTCTGGATTAAGAAGTGATGATTTAAAAAGAAAAATGATGTCTTCTTTGGCACACATTTCTTCTTCTCGGTACTTTTCACTTTAATAATCTCAGATCTTTATCTGCAGAATGTCACCAGGAAAAACATACTAGATATTTGGGGTGGGGAATGTATTAATTCTAATGACAGACAGACAGACAGACAGACGCTTCATTTATCTGTTGGTCAAAACTATTTACTTGAATAACATATGCAAGGAAGCACTGCTAGCTAAACTAAATCTTCTATTGTTTTTCATTGGAAATCTGACCAGGCTTTAAAGCAGATATGTCAAACACAAGGCCCGCAGGCCAGATCTGGCCTGTGTTGTGGTTAAATCTGGCCCCACCCTAGAAACAGCGAAGGACCAGCCCACGATGCCTCTGCCCAGTCCAGGCTGACTGGGTGCTGTTCTACAGTCAGCCTTAGATCCGCAGCGCCACCCTGGAGCCAGAGAGGGGCCACCCCACACAGGAGGCAGCGAGTACGCAGGGCCTGGCGTCCCTGGGGGCTGTCTTGCCTCACAGGCTGACTGCATTCTGAGCACTTCCCTTTCACCCAGGATGCAGTGCTTGCCGCCTCCTGTGCAAGTGCCCAGGGGCTGAGGTGGCAGGGTAGCCCCTTGCCAGCTCCAGGCGGCCGTGCGAGTCAGATCTAAGGCTGACCCACATTGTAGCCTGGATAGCTCCCACAAGTTGAAGATCAGTGCCATGCCCGCACCAATGCCTCCCTGCCCCACTCGCTGGCCTGGCATTGCAGCCTGTGAGCCTTCCCTTTCACCAGGACTGCCCCTGCCCCCGCATGGGAAACCCACAGCTATTATACTATAAATTCTATAATTAATACTCTGTAAAATGCTACATGGACAGTGATCTTGCCAATCATTCCCCATTTTTAGTTCATCCATCCATTCATCCATCCAGCTATCCATCCACTTATAACATTAGTCAGAATTCCATTTAAAACATAGACAGTAAAAGTTACAAATAGAAGATAAAACTAGCTAAATTATCAATATAGCAAGCTTTATAAACAGTTTTTAAAAATTGTAATTATTCAAGGAAACTGAATCTTATTGGTTAGCTAACAATACTTGTACATAAAATAAATCTCAGATCTACTGTTAAATGCATTTCATCTCCAATCAGCAGCATTCCATACCAAAATGAGTATATTCAGTCCACCATTGGCAATATTGAGGAAAAACTGGATTAATCAATAAATGAAGAGCTTTTAAAATAATTTGCAGAAAAATTGACACAATGAAAGAATAAACTGATTTTGGCTGGATTTAAACAGAATGTGGTAACTTTAGTTCATCAAGCTTGCTTATATAAGTAGTCCTCGAGTTACTACAATTGAGCCCAAAATTTATGTTGATAAGTGAAACATTTATTAAGTGAGTTTGTCCCATTTTATGATTTTTCTTGCCACATTTCTTAAGCGAATCACTGCAGTTTTTAAATTAGTAACACTATTAAGTGAATCTGGCTTCCCCATTGACTTTGCTTGCCAGAAGGTCACAAAAGGTGATCACATGACCTAACCCTAACCCTAACCCTAACCCTAACCCTCACATAGCCCAAATCAGAGTTATTCTTAGTAATTTGCATTATACTCTACAAGTAAGGGAGGAAGCCTTATAAGCTAATGAGGTGGAAAAACAGGCAAACGATCTCTTTCATCAAAATCAGACAAATATTGATGATTGGGAAAAAAATCCCAAAATCACATACTTCAAATAAGGCACTAATATTCTTATTTCCAGATAGTAAATTAATATTGGTGTCTGTTTCACATTAGTAGAAAATACATATTTTTAGTAAAAATATTTACTGAGTATTTTTAAATAAAAATAAAAAAGAACAACACTTAAAAATCTGGGCTAGGGCATACATTGTAGTTTGCTAATCTTTGTGAATTCCTGAAGCTTATATCCCCAAAATATAGTCAACAAATCTGTCAGCATAAGACACAACCAGGTCATCACACTGATGTACAAGATGATAAGGACAGTTGTTAGAAGTAAAAGTGCTCATGTGACTATATATTCGTTATCTAGACTAGGCAATCTGAATTTAACACACTGCTTAACTCCTTTCTCAGGGTCATTTCTCCCGCCACATATAAGTGAATCATTTTGGTGAGTCATTGAAAAGCTAATTCCTTTGCCACCTACACTCTACAAGTTCCCAAATAAAATTGAGATGGGGACATGGAGAAAGGCCCTGAAGACTAATCTACGGTCCAAAATGTATACTTATTTCCTGAACTAAGAGGACATTGTTTGATAGAATATTTTTAATCCTTTTTTTAGCAATAGGTACTGCTGCATCTCAGATGTTTATATATATGACAAAGCTTCCTTTGCATCAAGGGAGACATTAAACACAAAATATTTTTAAATATAGTTCTAAAGAGGAAGAAAACATTAATTTCTGAATTCAGCTGAAAGAACTGGATCCAGCTGTTTCATTTTACATTAGAAAAATCTTGGTGAATATGGCAATTTTCTTAAAGAAATATTTTATTTAGCATAGGTCATCATACAAATTTTATGTTTAACAAATTTCAGCTAATTAACGTAGAAAACCATATTTTTGGCTTAGCAGTCACAGAAAAACGTGGGTTTAAGGGTTGAGCAGACTTCTCCGGCACTGCAGCTCAGGAAACGTATGTGCCTGCCATTTGGGGATGGTTGCATAGGTGTTCCATTTATAATTCTGCAAATGTAATATTCTGAATGGGGGCACTCATAACATCAAAGCACAGAACAGGAAGTCAGATCAACCAATCAGCATGCAGGGTGTGTGCATCTCCGCACAATGCAGTTGGGTTTTGGGTGCTCTGTGTGTCAGCCTGTCTGCAGCCATCTGCAACCTACGCTTAACCCCTATGCAGCATAGGTGTGCGGCAAAGCCTACGGGTAATGGTAGGCAACTCTAAATCAAGCTTCACTCTAATTGTGTATATATTGTGGCTCATTTGCTCTTGTCTGCCTCTTCATGACTGTACAACCTTTTATCCAGCAGAAAAAGATAGAATAGCATAAAGCTTGAACTAAGCTCCTGGCTTGTTGTGATCTTGAGTTGTCTGAGAATAAAATAAATCAATACTCCGGTTAAATATATTAATAATACAAAATTATTTATTCCTTATAAATAGGAATAACGTGTGAACAATAACAAAAAAAGCCCATATCATACTGCTAATTAAAAATAATCCAGAATGTCATGAATCCTTGTTTATAGTGATGTCTGAATGTAACCTGTATCTCCTAGCTATCTCCCTGCTCTAACACCTGAAAGCTTTTCAAAAGTAAATACATGGCTTAAATCTTTTGATCCCTGTTGTAATCCTGATCTGGGGGGCAGGGGGGGGATGTCAGCTTCTATTGGTAAGAAGGGGGACTTTTCTTCTGATGCAAATAAAAGCCATAATGACTTGATCTGATGGATGGATGGATAGATGGATGGATGGATGGATGGATGGATGGATGGATGGATGGATGGATGGAGAGCCGGCGGACAGACAGACAGACAGACAGATTCTTCAATTGCTCTAGCTATTACAAATAATTGCCAACCCAGGACAATCCAATGGCAATATCTATTTTTAAGTTCCTAACCTTAAAAAGACATCATCACACCATCACATTAGAAAAAAAGCTATCAGGGACAATGCTAGATCATGTTATCTTTCAATAATATCACAGAAGACTACATTGCTATGATTAGCATATAAAAATGTGGGCAAGGCAAAATGCGCAATCGAATTTGTTTCTCAAATTTTAAGAAGCCTTAGTTCAGCTGCTTCAAAATCCTCCTGAGGTCTTCTGGGTATGCAAATGTATACACAGAGGACATGTCTATTAGGATAGATTGATGCAATGTCGAGCTTTGATGAATTGCATCTGTTTGTTTTGTTGCATCAAGAAGCAAATCCGGGAGGGGGGGAAGGAGGGCTCATTCCTCTAATTATTTATACAGATGATTTAATACTAACAAATAAGATATGTGTGCACAATCCCTCTCACACTCAAGGAACAGAAATGTCTTGCTACATAGGAAATACTGTTTCAGCTATTACTTATTTTTCTTCCAAGCCTTTTTCTGGCAAGTGCTTAGTCTACTTTTTTCAGATCAATTAAGTGTTGACCAATTGATTGTAATAGGAATTAACCAACTAGCTTATCACCCTAGCCGGACGTTGCAAGCTGAGGGACTACGAGTGATCCAACGTCACCCGACCAGTTTTCATGTCTAAGACAGGGCTAGATCTCTTGGTTTCTAGCCTGGAGCCTTAACCACTGTACCAAACTGGCTCTCTTTCAGCTACTAGATTAAAGACAGTAATATGCTCAGTGGAGGCGAACGCTAGACAGGAACTTGATTTGCAGAAGAAATGGTGTACCGAAAACACCTTAAATAAAATGCAACTATGAGGAACTATGATATTTAGATTGTGCATGTGCATCTTAAACTAAGCAGGAGCATCTTAAACGAAGCAGGATTTTCGCTAGGATCATTCAGCAATCATAGAGAGCAGTCACACAAATCCAGGGGGGGAAAGGACGTAATTGGTATAAGCTATTTCTGACAGGCACTAAATAAAACACATACACATCATCTTTTCCCACTGAAACCCAGATTATTCCACAAGCCTAACAGATATATTTTGCACATATAACTGTTTGAACATCATGCTGTTTATGGCTGGCATAGGAGATTAAAAAAAAAAGAATACAATGGATTAATGGCTATGCATTTATTATGTGTATGATGGGGTGGGGGGGAATGACTTGAATTTTATGTTACTATAAAAAGATTCTTTCAAGCAAAGTATATTAAGCTTGAAAAAGCATACACGACAAGCTAGCCAGTCAGTTCCGAAAAGTAATTAGGACCCATCATTTGAAGAAAATAGCAATAGCAATAGCAGTTAGACTTATATACCGCTTCATAATTCTTTTACAGCCCACTCTAAGCAGTTTACAGAATCAGCATATTGCCCTCAATAATCTGGGTCCTCATTTTACCCACCTCGGAAGGATGGAAGGCTGAGTCAACCTTGAACCGGTGAGACTTGAACTGCCGAACTGCAGCTAGCAGTCAGCTGAAGTAGCTTGCAGTACCGCACTCTAACCACTGCACAACCTCGGTTCTTATATGGAAGGAATTAAAAAACTAAAGGATTGTGAATTGTAACAGAATGTCCAAACTGGAAGACAATCCCCTTTCAATGTGGCACTGGCCACTCCTGAAACTATCAGCAATGTTTTTCATTCTGTTACATGGTACTCCTCAAGGCATCCCTTCTATCTGTTTTCTGCTGGCCTGTCCCTTTCCTTGTTCTTCCCTCATAGCAAGGCTATTTTTACTAGGTTTTCTAGTGAAGTGAACTTAAAGTTTGGGGGTTCCACAGTGTCATGAAGGGATGCCCCAAAAATAAAATAACAAAGAGTCTTTTAAAAAGGTTCTCTAATCCTAAACTAGAGCAGGACATGAAAAATAGAAGTTTTTTTCTTTTTTTCTTTCTTTCTTTCTTTCTTTCTTTCCCTTTCTTTCTTTCTCTCTCCTTCCTTCCTTCCTTTTTTTAAGAAAAATCCTCTCTCTGGTTCTTATACTAATATTCTGTTACAATTCACAATCCTTTAATTAAATAATTCCTTTATCTATCAGGTCTTACAGTATAACTTTTTAAAAATCAGTTTACATGATACTTGCAGACTTCCTTCATTCTCAATGCCTTTAATTATGAAAGATAACAAATTAAAATGTGTCATTTTGTAGGAGGAAAAACCAGCAGTTTTTCATATTCAATTTCGCAGCCATTACTTTTTGCCCAACATAAACATTCATTGATTGTCAATCTGAACAATAGTCTCTGGAAAGTAGTATTTAGTGCATGGACAAACCCACATAGTCACTTCAAAAATAAAGGAAGTTCACCCACTTTCTGTTAGAAATTCACCTCCATAGCCCTAACAGTGGTCATCTATTGATATATCAAGAGCACAACCTGTACATGCTTTGAAACAGTAACTGCTTTATATGTTCTGTTGTTAAAACATTGTAATTGAAAGCAGATTTCAAACCTAAACAAATTAAATTCACTCCTCAACCCTCCTCAGTACCTTTGAGAATAAAGAATATTAATCACTCCTGAACATCAAGGCAGGCTGTAAAGCAAATTATTTAATAACCAATGTTCCAGCCCAGTTTTTCTTGGATCAATGCTCAGAAACAATGACCAAGGGATGTTTTAACTTTGCCTGTTTTAAAAGTAATGCTTGGTCAAAGGAACTCAATTCTAAACAGTCAGGGACAGCCAGAAATAATATCAATAAGATCACCATGTACTCTTACTGATGAGGTGTCTTTAATTATCCAAGTTTAAAATAAAACAATCAAAAAACTCCTTCACGCTCTATTCTGTTTGCCTAATCTCTGTCCCCTTAAACTCTTGTCAGAGGGTGACTATGATAAACCTATTCAACTTTCATACTGTAAACAGACAAGCAGTAAAATCTGCTTCACCAAGCTGCCAATTACAATAGCCATCTACTAGAGCAGTGATGGCTAACCTTTTTGCGTCACGTGCCAAAAGCGGGGGGAGGACGGGGGGGTCGCACATGCGTGTGCCCACACCCATAATTCAATGCACCCTGCACATGCATGCATGACACCCCCCCACGCCACGTTTTAGGCCTAGCAGGCCTCCCTGAAGTCTCCAGAACCTGGAAAGAGCCCGTTTCCTGACTTCTAGTGGGCCCGGCAGGCCCGTTTTTCGCCCTCTCCAGGCTCCAGAAGCTTTCCTGGAGCCTGGGGAGGGCAAAAATGGCCTACTCCACTCCCCCGGAGGCTCCCCGGAGGTCCTCCGGAGGCCAAAAAACCCTTCCAGAGCCTCCATGTGAGCCCTGTACTTACCTGGCATCCAAAATGCCTGGCTGCGTGGAGACTCCTTGGAGGGGGGCAGCGTGGGTGAGGCCAGCCGAAAATCAGCTGGCCAGCGCACGCATGCGCTAGGTCACATGCCCGCAGGTATGGCTCTGCGTGCCACCTGTGGCACACGTGCTATAGGTTCGCCATCACGGTACTAGAGTGTGCAGCGATCTGGATTTAACAGGCAAAGAATGAGTTGGAGAGTGCATGGAGACGTGTGGGCACCAGCCTTCAACATCTTAAAATAGCTGTATCTTTTCTTGGGCTTGGAAGGCTACCTTCTGCAACTTTTTTAAAAAAAATTTATATTTATATGCCTTCTCCCGAGACTCAGGGCGGCTTACAATGCATTAAGCAATAGCCTTCATACTTTTGTATATTTTATACAAAGTCAGCTTACAACTGTTGTGTAATCCTCCCAAAAGACACGTTTAGTTTAAAATCTGCCCCTAAAGTGGGTCTTCCAACAGTACACTCATTGCTGATGTAACCAAATCTATCCCAACAATAAAATATCTTACACCAATTTTCTCTTTAATATTCAGAATAAATTTAATGATATTCTTCCACCGAAATTCCCATTCCTGCATTCATATTTCTACAGCCAATAAATTATGCAGCCTTTGATCTGTTTAATTCCTAAGTCATATTTCACCAGCAGTTCATAATGAAGGCCCAGCAGATGTTTCAATTCCGTGTGTTATTTTCAAATTCCGTCAAATCTCTTGAGTATTTTTATTTATGCAACTTTTTTGAAGAACATCTGGAAGTCCCACCTCTTCTGTAGAGGTACCCAGGCTGTAAGGATGATACAGTTCTCTCTGAAATCTATACTGGACAAGGATGAAAAATTCTTGCTCTGAATTTTTTTTACAGGAGTTTAACCAATGACTTTATTAAAATATTTTCTGAGTTCACTTGGAAATCAAAGCAAACTATAAAAAAGATGAAAAACAAAAAGGTATAACCAGTCTCTAGCAAAATCTGAAAAATCACAGAAGTCTGCAACTTCAGTTTAACCTTGATGATAGAGTCTCATCCTTTCGATTAGGCAGCAAGCCCAGAAGAATAAAAAAATATATCCATAAAATTGGTTCTTTTTCCCTTTTCTGTCATACAATTACATCACCCTAGAGGGAAATATGTTCAAGTAATAGGAGAAGTATTCAAAGAAACCAACCCATTTTTGGACTGAAAACTTTTGCAATGAAACAATGAATAAATACAGCAAAAGTCAAGAGGTTCCTTGTTCCTCCATAGTTGTAAAAAAAAAAAGCAGGGGGCGGGGATTAAACTAATAGACAATCAACTCATCAGCATTCTACCCGTAATTGTCCTTATCTGAATATTTTTTTTTGTTAGCTTTATTTAATTGATTAAGAAAATAGGGAAAACTCAATAAGAATTTTTTAAAATGAAAACAAAACCTATTTTTGAGGTTTACCACAGGTCAGTAAAATCTCTTACATTTGTTTTAATTCTGATTTTATTTTGGCAGGGCCTAAATGGTAACCGGGTATCATATATTTTATTTTATTTATTTTTATTTATTTATTTCTCAAGCATATATAAGATAACAGGTAAAAGTATAAACATAATTCCAATACATGAGAAGAGTAAGAGTAAAAAGGAATATTATAAAAAATAACTCAAGGAGCAAACATATGCAACATACCTTCTTGATCCTATTTTTCCCACAACAATCCTGTAAAATGGGTTGGGCTGAGAATGAGTGACTGGCCCAAAGACAACCAGCTGATTTTCATGTTTAAAGCAGGACTTAAACTCACAGTCTCCTGCTTTCTAGCCTGCTGCCTTACCCACTAGACCAGTGATGGCTAACCTTTTCCAGACCGAGTGCCCAAAGCGTATGTGTGTGTGCATGAATGCACATGTGCAGGCCCCGCGCATGTCCCCCACCCCCATGCATGTGTGCGCCCTCCGCCCATGTGCATGCCCCCCACATACATGCCCCGCCCCCCATGCATGCACGGCAGAGACCGAAAGACCAGCTGGCCGGCAGGAGCCATGCACGCATGTGCAGAGGAGCTGAACTGGGGTGACAGTTCACAGAGAGGGCACTGCGTGCCATCTCTGGCACACGTGCCATAGCTTCGCCTATGACTAGACCAAACTGACTCTCTCATGTTACCTGAAAGTCTTTCTGGCCTTTGTCCTCTGACAATGTGAAAAAGATATTCTCTAGATTCTAGAAGATCCACTTCTGCCTGTGGAATATATCCTTGCTCCCCTGGCTCCTTTGAATATCAGAAAGGAGGGCAGTTGTTAATGCTTCATTGCAAGAGGGACATTGCCCATGATTCTTAAGGAAATTGTGGTGTAACCCCCTCCTTAAGATGTCTTTTTTGAACTCGGAGGTATTAGATAACTAACATTCAATCTCCATTCTTTTATTTCTAGGAATTTGCTAGGGAGCATCCAAGGAAATGGACTATATAGATCTTCCCCAATCAAGATTCAGGTCTGGGTATGGGAAAGAGATGGTATTTGTTTGGAATCGCTGCTGTGGGAGTGGATGAGCTGGAGTCCTTTTAAACCCCTTAATTGTCTTCTGTATCATCAACAAGATATCTACAGAAAAGGGTATCCTATAGGAGTTGGAGATTAAAGGCATTTTCTGAGGTGATTATACTCCTTCTTCAGATGACAGTTTCAGTCACTTGTGCGAAAGGAAGAGGAGTTGGCCCAGTGGCTTCTCCCTTATGGGGAGGATCAGTCCACTCCCCCACTATTTAAGGATTACATAAACTAGTGGGAAAGGTCATCTGGCAGTTTTGGGTTTGGCATGATCAGTACAGTAAAAATACCAAACTCATATTATCACCCCAGGCCACTCTAGTAATATTATTTATTTACTGCATGTATATGGCCACCCAATTTAGGCAATGTGATATGGGTGGTCATATAAATACTTTCTCAAGGAAACTCCTGCTGGAACTGCAGGCAGCAGGAGGGACCATGGGCCCTTGACCCAGCTTCTGCAGGTGCACCAGCTGCAATCCTATTGAGAGAAGAGGACCTTGCCACAGTAATTCATGCCCTCATCACCATTTCTTTAGACAATTGTTAACATGCTCCACATGGGGCTGTCTTTAAAAGCCACTTGAAAATTCAGCCAGTAAGTGCACACAGCCAAGTAGTTCACTGGCTACAATAGGTTCCACATGCAATTTAAAGTATTGATCTTGGACTATTGACTACTGACAGTCTTTAGGGATTGCGGTAGAGTATAAATAGAAAAATAAACAGGAACAGAAAAATATATATGTATACAACATTCTACAGTTTCTTCAGTAAAAGACTATATTTCATTGTAATTGTCTATACATAATGTATGTCTGCAAGCAATTAATTCACAAGTTGCATCGCAAATCCACACAGTAATAGGGTTCATAAATCTTTCCCCTCTTAAAAGACTTCTGCCTGATATGCTACATAGCATGGGAGGATCTAAATAAAAATATTAAAACACTAGTCTGTCAGCAATAAGAAAAGTCTCAACTTACCAGTATATCTTGAATTCAAGAGAAACACACAGCATAAATGCATTTCATAACAAAACACAAATAAAGCCACTCTTCTTGGCCTGCAGTTCTATTATTTCCTGAATTGCAAAAACAAGAGCAGAGGAAGGACAGACACTGGGCTTATGCTGGAAATAAGATGTTAATATAGAATTGTTTGAAAGCAGCAAGCATCAGAGAAAGGAAGTCCCTTCAACCTGAATAACATTCAGCATTTTTACAAAAGTAATAGTTTACTGAACATAAAAGTGTGGATAGACAGAAAATATTCACATTTTCCCTCTTTCTCCCAAAATAAGACATCCCCTGATAATAAGCCCAATCGGGCTTTTGAGCATATGGCAATAAGGCCAAATGCTTATTTCAGGGTTCAAAAAAAATAAGACAGGGTCTTATTTTCGAGGAAACACAGTATTAATTGTTCACATATGGAACTCTACTAATGGATCAAGCACCCTCTGGGGAGAGGGAGAAACTATATCTCTTGATACTCCTTGCAGTTCTGTACAATCTCTATAAATCTGCTATACAACGCTGGGAAACCATCTCCATGCTATAAGAAACGGCACTGGGAAAACTCCCTATTCTGCCATCACAAATTACTTACTAGACTGCAGGAACACTTTTGTTTGTAAAATGGCAACTTAATAAGGTAAAGGTTCCCTCGCACATATGTGCTAGTCATTCCCAACTCTAGGGGGTGGTGCTCATCTCTGTTTCAAAGCTGAAGAGCCAGCACTGTTCGAAGACATCTCTGTGGTCATGTGGCCGGCATGACTAAATGCCAGAGTTGTACAGAATGCTGTTACCTTCCCACCAAAGGTGGTCCCTATTTTTTTATTTGCATTTTTTATGTGCTTTCGAACTGCTAGGTTGGCAGAAGCTGGGACAAGTAACGGGAACTTACCCTGTTATGCGGCACTAGGGATCGAACCGCTGAACTGTCTTAGTCACTGAGCCACTGCGTATTTTATTTTAAATAAATATTTTAAATATTTTAGTTAATAAGTTATCTCTTATATCATATGGAATAATGTTAACTAACTCAGATTTTCCCTATTATTTGGGTTTTAAATAGAAAAGGAAGATCACCCTATGTGTTCTTCAGCTTGAGGTGATTAAAAACTCAACTTACATATATTTATATTGCATCAAGATTTATTTTAAATCCAATATAAGAGACTAATTTTAAATCACTGCTCATATTCCAATGTAAAAATTATAAATTGTTTTAAAAATATTTTACATCTGTTCCGTTTGAAAAGTAGTAATAACTATCCACCCAGTTTCATCCCATAAAGTTGGCCTTACATAATGTAGTATAATATTATATTATATAACATTGTAACACCCTTAGCTTTCATTCTTTAATTTTGTTTGTGACTACTGGAAATGTTGCAAGTTAATACAGGTAATTATCATTTAGTAAAGCCTCATTTAGCAACTGTTCACAGTTACGATGGTGATGAAAAAGTAATGTTGACAACTGATCCTTGCATTTGTGACCTTTGCAGGTCTGAAAAGCAAAAGAAGGTTGAAGTAAGAGCTCAGACATTTTTTAAATTAGCAACCATTTAGCTTAACAACCAATTTTCTAATCCCAGTTGTGGTTGCTAAATGAGGACTATCTCTAATGATTTAGGTGGCTAAATGTTTTCTACAGTTTGACTTGTCTTTTACTGAAAAGCTGATCAATCCAGCTATTTAAGAATCACTCTAATAATTCTCATATATTTATATGTAGTCCCGAAATATCTGATGTATCATCACAATCCCATAATGGATTTGACAAAGCAGGTCTATGAGAATTGTTGAAACAGTCTAATTGCTAAGTGATGGGCTGCAAAGATGTCTTGAATAAGATGTTAATTAACAAATTAACAATTAACATGTTAATTAACAATGCATCCTCTATATTTTTGTCTATTTTTTTAGTATCTCTCTATGCATCTCTCTATGCATTTAGAACTGTTTGACAATTGATCATAAAACAGAACAGAGGGCAAAAGTCAATAAAGGATAAAAAAAAAATTAAGAGATTTCCCACCTATTAGACACCTAAAACCTAAGATTATTAAAAGACAATGTGCTATTTTTCATGAATAAATGCAAGTGCCAATATTCTATTTGTATAATATACAAACCAGTAATTTCACTCACATCCTTTCCAATAATAACTTGATTTACAGGATGTTAGCAAAACCATATCCTGGAAACAATGACATCATTTAAAAGTCCTGAAGGAAGAGTTTAACATTTGGATAATAAAATTACTGCCAGGCTCCAACCTTATTTATATTTAGCAGGAGTCAGGTTACCTTGGTTCATAGGACAGATAATCAAATAAGGGGAAGAAGCAATGAGATACAGAAAATTTAACTGAAGAGATCACCAACACTCTTCTTGTAAAAAGAATGTAAAAACATGGCACCCAATACATATCAGAATGCACAAAACAAAATATTCATGCTTTACTTGCACTTCTACAGTGTCACAAAGAAAACTGTAGGATGTATAATTCTGGTGTTTTTAGGTATGAGCAAATCACAGTATCTGAATATCTTTCCCAAGGGCTTCACTGCTACTCTATCTACCAAATGCTAATCTGCAGTCTATTAATTGCTAGTTCCTTTATTGTTTTAGTCAATTTACCACTTCAATGTCTTCATTGCCAACTCTAAGTTACAGGTCACTGTACCTATTGTTACTGGTTTGTTCTAATTTATATTTAATATTATTCTATGTTGGTTCTCTCCTTGATTAGTTTCCATCCATTGCTTCTTGTTCTGACTTCAGAAACTAATCAAGGAGAGAACCAACCTAGAACTAAGGAGAAATTTCCTGACAGTTAGAACAACCTGCCTTCAGAAGTTGTGGGTGCTCAAACACTGGAGGTCTTAAACAGAGATTGGACAATCATTTGTCTAAAATAGTATAGGGTTTCCTGCTTGAGCAGGGGATTGGATTAAAAGACCTTCAAGGTGCCTTCCAACTCTATTATTCTGATATTCTATACTGTTATTCTGTTAATATTAGCCCGTTTCTTTTACCACGATGCCTGACCATTTAGGCTGTGGTTTCATATTCTGCATACAAGTTTCACCTGAAGACACTGAGGTGTTCTAGGATTCCCAATTTTTTTTTCAAAACGTCACAAAGTTGACACAATCAATGGCCTTTCTATACCCAAAATGACTTCTTTTTATATTCTTCAATTTTCTTAATTAACCAGTATGCCTCAGCAATGATTTCTTGTTGTTCGTTCTTTTCTAAAACTAGCTTGAATATCTGGCATCTTCCTTTCCATGTGGAGTTTAAAGCCACACTGGATGATCCTAAACATTACTTTACTAGCATGTGAAATTAACAATGTTTTATGATAGTTTGACATTGGTATTATTCTGACTTCTTTGAATGTGTTGACCATTATGACATTCTCTGGATATGCTGGCATTATTTGATTGGATACTTGACTCTTAAACACTTTTGCTTCTTTTAACACACATTCCGCCCCCTTCTGCCCCCGCTTACTATCCACTATCATGCCAATATTTATATATCTTAATATTTCTCTTTATAGAAAATCTTTCCTCCTCATTTTTAGTAATCTTTCTCTTAAAGCATTACTTTTCATTCATGGCATTTTTCAATCGGCATCCCATTAAGTATTTTTTTCAAATTTTTCATTACTCTAATTCCATACTTCTGTGGCATTCTGTAACATAATTCTTTTCACTCTGTTCCAAGCAGCTTTCATTTTTCAGTTATTCTAGAGATAAACCTATCTTAAATCATTTTTCCCACAGGATTTGTAACTTCTCTTCCTTTCTTTCTTGATTTTCCTTTCTTCCATGTCCATTTTTATTTCAAAATGACAGTACTAAAGAAATGTTCTATCCCACATTTAGAGCTCTCATTTCTCTCATATCCTTTACTAATTTTCTCAATCTTTCAGTACGAACAATATTCATTACATATTTAAGTTATTCCTTTTTTGGGTCTACATAGGAATGGACATGCTTAATTAACATATTCAAAACAACCCAGAACTTTTTCTCAACAGGTAGTCAATGGCCATTTTCATTTTTTCATAAGTCTCTGAATGGCTGTATCATATTTATGAACTTTTCTCACATCTATTTCCCCTGATAAATTTTGTCCACAATTTACTCCTTGTTTTTCCATTATTTTCATTGGAACACAATAGGCACTGTCACCCACAAATGGATTTTGACTTTTATGTGTATCTACAATTCATACTTTCTGACATCCATTTAAGTCCATTGATACACTTAATAGTTTAATTTTCCTGCATACATTCATCATCTTGATTCTGTGACTCTACTCTCATGGGGCTTAAAACCTGGTGCTGTTACCAGGCCTGGGGTTAATGAGTTTATTGAGGCATGTGTGAGACTCCTATCATATCTGTATGGTTTGAGATATTGTTTTGATTGTTTTATACTAGGCTGCCTGTGTATGTATCATTTTTGTTTCTGGATTTTGTAAACTTCATAGAGTCTAACAGAGTAGACAGCTATAACAGATTTAATACATTCAACTAATCAAGTCATCTTCATTAATATCTATTTCCCTTTAGTTTCAGAAGTATACAATATACAGTGTCTACTTTCCTTTCAATTTGTTAATTCATGTTTTTAAATTTACTCCTGTTACAAGTTACCATTTTCCATATGGCTTATGGTCATGGGGGATTTCAACCTGCCATCCATCGATGAAGCGTCTGAGACAGCGAGGGAGTTCATGGCTTCCATGACGGCTATGGACCTGACCCAATTAGTGCATGACTCCACTCACACAGGGGGAAACACTCTAGACCTGATTTTTGTCTCTGGTCAGTGTCTGAGTGATCTCGATATCGGGGATATAGTAACTGAACCCTTGTCATGGTCGGATCATTCCCTCCTTCGCTTTGACCTTCGAACCACTATACCCCGTCACAGGGAGGCGGAACTGATGAAATGGTTCCGCCCCAGGTGCCTGATGGACCCAGAGTGGTTCCAGACGGAGCTTGGGCCATTTCCTGAGTCTCTGACTCACGGCTCGACCAAGGACCTGGTGGCTGCCTGGGATAGGGCGGCTGCCGGAGTCTTGAATTGAGTCGTGCCTTTGTGGCCTCTGACTCGACGCCAGTCTTGCTTAGCTCCTTGATTCACTGAGGAGCTGAGGGAGATGAAGCATCGGAAAAGACGCCTGGAGAGTGATTGGAGGACCAGCAGAACTGAATCTGACCGAACACTGATAAGATCTCACATTAGGACTTATCTAGTGGCGATAAAAGCAGCAAAATTTAACTATTTTTCTGCTCTTATTGCATCATCAGATAACCACCCGGCCACACTGTTTAGGGTGACCCGCTCCCTGCTCCTTCAGGAAGCGCGGGAGGACCCCTTGGAAGGTAGAGCCGAGAATTTTGTACAATATCTGTATGATAAAATCACTCAGATTCGGGAACACCTGGACTCTGACATAGTAGACTCAGGGGAAGGGATGGAGGCAGGTCTTGAGAATATTATCTGGGAAGAGTTTGATTCTGTGACTCTCAAAAACGTGGACAGAATACTGGAGAGACTGAATGCTACCACATGTTTATTGGACCCGTGTCCCTCCTGGTTGGTGCTGGCCTCTCGGGAGGTTACACGAGGCTGGCTCCAGGGAATCATAAATGCTTCTCTGAGTGAGGGTGTTTTTCCTACTGCCTTGAAAGAGGTGGTGGTGAGACCTCTCCTCAAGAAGCCTTCCCTGGACCCAGCAGTATTGGCTAATTACCGTCCAGTCTCCAACCTTTGCTTTGTTGCAAAGGTTGTTGAGAGTGTGATGGCACGACAACTCCCTCAGTACCTGGATGAATCGGCTTATCTAGATCCGTTCCAGTCGGGCTTCAGGCCTGGGTACAGCACGGAAACAGCATTGGTCGCATTGGTTGATGATCTCTGGAGAGCTCTGGGCAGAGGTTGCTCCTCCGTCCTGGTCCTATTAGACCTTTCAGCGGCTTTTGATACCATCGACCATGGTATCATGCTGCACCAGTTGGAAGAGTTGGGATTGGGGGGCACCGTATTGCGATGGTCCTCCACCTTTCTCTCTGACCGGTCACAGACTGTGTTGACAGGGGGACAGAAATCGACCCCGAGGCCCCTTGTATGTGGGGTGCCACAAGGGTCGGTTCTCTCGCCCCTCCTGTTCAACATTTATGTGAAGCCACTGGGTGAGATCATCCGTGGTTTCAGGGTGAAGTACCACCAGTATGCTGATGACACCCAGCTGTACATCTCTACCCCCGAACCACCCCAATGATGCCCTTGAAGTGTCCCGGTGCTTGGAGGGTGTACGGATCTGGATGGGGAGAAACAGACTCAGGCTAAACCCATCCAAGACTGAGTGGCTGTGATTTCCATCATCCCGTTATAGTCAGTTGGCACCATCACTGACTATTGAGGGCGAGTCATTGGCCCCCACAGAGAGGGCTCGCAACTTAGGTGTCCTCCTGGACTCACAGTTGTCTTTAGAAGAACACCTGATGGCTGTGGCCAGGAGAGCTTTTTATCAAGTCTGCCTGATATGCCAGTTGCGTCCCTTTCTGGATCGGGATTCGTTAAATACAGTCACTCATGCCCTCGTCTCTTCTTGCATGGACTACTGCAATGGTCTCTACATGGGGCTCCCCTTGAAGAGCACCCGGAGGCTCCAGTTAGTCCAGAATGCAACCGCGTGGGTTGTTATGGGAGCAACATGGCACTCCCATGTGCCTCCCCTCCTGCGCGAGCTGCACTGGCTCCCTGTGATCTTCCGGGTGCGCTTCAAGGTTTCAGTTACCATCTTTAAAGTGCTCCATGGCTTAGGACCGGGATATCTACGAGACCGCCTTCTGCCACTAATAGCCTCCCACCGACCAGTATGCTCCCATAGAGAGGGACTTCTCAGGGTGCCGTCGGTCAAACAGTGTCGACTGACAGCCCCCAGGGGGAGAACCTTCTCTGTGGGAGCACCCACCATCTGGAACGAGCTGCCCTCGGAGATACGGATAATCCCGGATCTTCGTGCTTTCTGCCGTGCCCTCAAAACATTTCTATTCAAGCAGGCTGGCCTGACCTAACCTCGTTTAAAACTACTTTAAATTTTTAAACTTGAATCTGCCCTATAAATTTGAGATGTTTAATTTAATTCTATTTCTGAACCAAACTATTTAACTGTATTTTTGATCGATTTTTGAATTTAATCTGTATCACATGTATTTTTTGTGTAACTGTTCACCGCCGTGAGTTCTTCAGGAGTAGGGCGGTATATAAATTTAATAAATAAATAAATAAATAAGCAAGGATCATTTACACATATTGACCTCTCCTACCCATCATTGCTTTGATCAACTGTGGCTTTTATACACCGGGGTTTTTTTTCCAGTAAGATAGTGAAACTGGACTTTAGATTACTAACTTTAATTGAAATAGTACCATGTGAAGCAATCTCTGCAGATGATAAGGATCGTATTGGATGTTTTGGCCAGTATGTTACAATGACCAATGCCTCATTTACTCAGATTATTTTATGCAATCTAGAATCTTGAAACTAGAAATTGCTATCTACATTTGGAAGTATGCAAAGTGTATAGACACACACTCAGACTATGCCATCAAGTGTTTTATTAATAACTGGAAGTAGACAAGATTTTATTTTTCCGTTTGGGATAAAGTAACTGCAAGCCAATAACATTATCAATGAAGAACTTAAAATTCATGTTCAGATGTTGCTAGAATTCCAGGATTTTATTCTAATGATGTTTGCAATATTGGCTTATGTCTCTATCAATAAAATAAATAAAGGGTGTGTAAGAGAACTGAGACTAAGTCTGTATTGTATTACTTTGTATTACTTCTGGTATTTGTAGCCACAAACATATGTGTAGTTTATATTTACTTTAATTAAATGTTTTTATTTAAATATAAACTTAATAAATATTTTAAAGTTCAACACTGTTTAAATTTGTAAGCAATTTCTGATCCTGACTTGGCAGATAAGATAGTTACTTGGTGTGCCATTTGGCATTATTCCCTCATTTCTACATGTCCTCAATACACTGCTCTGCATCTTAAGTCCTTTTAAAGCACAACGAGGTAAAGATTATATCTGGACTATTGATTATTGTTATATAGATTTAAGGACATCCAGTTCCACTTGTGCATTCTTTATCTTGTGGAAAATAGGACTGATTATTTTTGGGAGGGGGGGGACAAGAATATTAAAAATTCACTGTTTTACTACTGATTTTAAAAAGTTGATTTTAAAAGAAAGACAGAGATGCTAATTCTTATCATTCTAGGTTACAAAAAGAATCAGTGATACAGTATGCTCTGTAGTAACTTAAGACATTGCTTCCAAATAATCCACATGAAAAAGCACATTGCTCATTATATTGCAAAAAGTTATACTAATTAATGATGGAATGTTTTTTTTTCTTCCCTAAGACTGTGGGTTTTAATTGTTTTTCTTCTATTGCTGAAAACAACATTCAAGTGTAGGTGAGAATATAGATTAACCCACCTGCAGGAAATGGAGTGGGTTTAGATTAAACAGTTACACCCTTAGAATGACTAATTTTGAGTTTGTTACTGCTGTTGGGAGTTTTCAAACAGCACATTGAAAATGTTTCATATTGGGCAGTTCATGAAAAGAATGTAGCAAAAAACGTAATAGCCTATCCATTAGTAGGAGCTACCATAATTTTACATAAAACAGAAATCTGTCAGCAAATCCCAGATGCTGTAACTGGCTTTTTCAGGTATGCTTTGACAATATTGCCTAAAGTTCTGAAAAGTCACTTGCTAAGTGGGCTGGCAAACAACGTATAAGGCTATTTCTTTTATTCCTAGATAACATAGTACTCTTATCACATAAATTATCGGAGTTAACCTTAATTTAATGGCCTAACTTGGAAGAGGGGACATCCTTTTCTTTTTTCAAAAAATCTGTTAAATACAAAAACATGTTATCAAATGATATACACCATTTGCATATGACTCCATTATGCAAATTACATATACCATGGCAAATATTTGGTCTATGGCAAATAAAGCTCATTATATCGATGTCCACTAAATCAAGGTTTCACTATATTCATTAAACTGGTGAATTTAGATGAAACTGTATATTTTCTTGTTTGTCATTTGAGTTCCCCAAGGAAGAGGAAATTCAAATGACAGTGATTGATTATAAAGCAGAATTAGAGGTCTATAATCTATAAAAATGGTATCAAAATTAAATTAAAAATAAATCTATAGCAAGCTATATCTGCAATCTTTGAAAGTACAGTATTACGTACTTTCAAATTAACACAGTCTATTTAAACAGCATAAAAGTATTGTGGCTTATCATTATCTTTTTCAATTGGGGTAAAATTTCAAAGCTCTAAAAGATATACCATTTCCTTCTCAATCAACTCTGCATAAATATTTATACTGAAGATCGTAAAATCTGTTAGGCCCTTAAGGCATGTAATGTACTTTGACAGCTTCCCAAGTAAGTTTTACTACTTGGATTCAAAGAGTCAAATATCTTATACCGTATTTCTCTATCAAATTACAAGTGCATCAACTATAATTGTCATATCCTTTCATTAATTATTTATCTTGTAGCATGTTTCCTCACTTCATTTTATTTCAGGAGGCACAAATTATTTAAGAAAACCCTCTGATTTCCTTTTCCCACACACCCAGGGAAGAGTAACATAAGATTATATAATAATAGGTTTAGAACTATATTTAAATTCTACACACCTTTTATGCCACTATTCTGTGTCCACCACACCCTCCCTCCTTTCAAACTTGCTATTTCTGAGTTTGGTTATGTCATACCTCACAATACTAGACGCACCTATTATTACATAATAAAAGCACATTTTTTTCTCGAAGGGCAATTTCAGAAGTTTTTCCCCCTTCAGGATGAAATGAACATACAGTAAATGAAATGACATACAGTACTCTGGGAAATATACTATCATAATAAAAGGACAACTGAGGCTTCAGGTTTGATTGTGGAACATTTTGACTCACAGAGAGAAGCAATCAGAAGCTGCTCTCCAAAAAGAGACTTCTATTAGAACATCTGGGAACCTCAGTGATTCAGCTCACTTTCCTACAATAAACAGAATATTTCAGATTTCTACCACCTACCAGGGAAGAAATTGTTATTTACTATAATAAGCTGTACTCTTGTATATTTGCAATACAATAATATTTCTAATTGATCTCTCTGAGAATCTTTTATGACTGTATCATTGATCAAATTGTAACAATAAAATAAATTGGCCACAGTAGGACAATTTTTTTAAAAAAGCGTAAGAATCACAGCACAATAAAAAAAAGAGTGTGATAAAAATCGAATAATAATGGTAAGACAAACAAAATGGAGGGAGACATAGAATCAGAAGAAAATGAAAAATAGTAGCAAAAGGAAATTGGGAGGTAAATGCTAATTTAACTCTTAATCAGTACACGTTAGCTTTCCAGTTTATTTATCAGGGCTTAGCATGGCATACAAATGCATCCTGTTGCGTCTTGGACTTACGAGTTTTTTTGCTCATTCAGCTTTCCCTTTCAACCCATACCTATATCATTCTAGATGCAAGGTTATACAGATTTACCCAATTAAAATGATTCTGGCCAGAAATGCATAGAAATAAGACACTTGATAGTCAATATAACACATCCTTCAAAATCCTAAATACAGGTAGTTCTCAACGTACAACAATAACTGACCCAAAATTTATATTGCTAAGTGAGAAATTTGTTTAGCAAGTTTTGCCCCATTTTATGACTTTCCTTGCCACATTTGTTAAGTGAATCACTGCAGCTGTTAAATTAATAACCCAGTTGTTAAGTGAATCTGGTTTTCCCATAGACGTTGTTTCTCAGAAGGTCGCAAAAGTAGAATCATATAATTCTGGGACATTGCAATCGTCATATACATAAGTTGTCGAGCATCCAAAAGAGCCTTGGTAGTACCGTGGACTAAAGCACACTGTTATTAATACCAGCTGCCTACAATTACTGCAAGTTCGAATCTCACTAGGCTCAAGATTGACTCAGCCTTCCATCCTTTCTAAGGTAGGTAAATTGAGGACCCAGTTTGTGGGGGCAATAAGCTGACTTTGTATAAAAATATACAAAAGTATGAAGGCTATTGCTTAGCGCATTGTAAGCCGCCCTGAGTCTCCAGAGAAGGGCGGCATATAAATCAAATTTTAAAAAAATGTAAATCACGGGATCACGGAGATGCTGCAATGATCACAAATGTGAAAAATGGTCCTAAGTCAGGTTTTTCAGTGCCGTTAACTTTGAACGGTCACTAAGCGAACTGATGTAAGTCAGGAACTACCTGTAACCAAACCTTTGAATAAAACTCAAAGAGAAGAGACTCAGAAACAAATGGGCCATTTCTAATACTTCTAGTCATGGCCAGGTTTTCCTCCAGGTTGGCAATCGCGTTGGAAATCACAGGTTTCTTTCTGTGAAGCCAGATCCACACCTGGATCCACGTGCCGCTTACTCCCACTTCATCATCATATTTGCGGGTGGAAGGGGCTAAAAGGTCAGCTAGCCACCTACGCGACGTGCCTCTTTTCTTCCCATCGGCACCGCTCGATCCTACCAACCCCATCAATTTACTAGGCTTGCTCAACACCCGCTTCCTCTTACGTCCTCACTGTGCAGAGAAGCACGCTTCCATCCCGGGCATCGGGGCTACCCACCACTGGGAAAGGTCACCGTTTTTGATTCCAGCATCCAAGGGGCGTGATGGGAGGAGAGTCTCCCAGACGCTGCCCGGGCGCCGGGGAGCTTTTCATTCATTTGGGTCTCGCTCACACACACCCTTTCCGGGGGTCGCCGCACTCACCTCCTGAAATCAAAGGGCATGTTGGTGGCAGATGCAACGCAACGTCCCCGCCCCCCCTTCTGCCCAAAATCTCGGCTTCAGTCGTGCCGGCTCCTAGGGCAGGAAGTGACGGACCCAGCTCGGCCAAGCCGGAGGATGCGCTGCACAAACTCATTGGACGGCGGACCCGCGCACCGCGACGCTTCCGCCGCCGCGTTAAAGGAGACCGGCGAGGGGCGCGCGGGAAGAGCGAGGGCTGGGTGCTTTTGCAAGGGACTCAACGGAGAAGTTGCAGAGCTGCTCACGGGCGCTAGTCTCCATAATATGTTGGAAGGGCTTGGGGGGTTGTGAAAGACGGGGGTCGGGAAATCAAACTTGAAAAGGGGAGTTTTAAGAATATAATTGAAAAGATAGGTGGGGAGTGACTTTCGAAATAAATTTTCGGAGTTGTGAAAAGGATACAGGCGACTCTATCTATCTATCTATCTATCCATCTACAAGTACAAGGAAACAAGTAACAGTATAGACATAGACATGGACACATGACAATAAAAAAATTGGCACAAAACAAAAGGATGTAAATAGGCAGAACATAGCCATAAACACACAGAATGATTACATATAAATGGGGACAGTAGGATAGGGACAGTAGACACACTGTCTTATGCACACTCCCTTAGGGACCTCTTAAGAAACATGAAAGGTCCACGGTAGACAGCTTAAGGTATGGGGATTAGAGAGACAAACAACAGGATCAGGTAGGGTGTTTCAGACATTTACTACTCTATTGGAGAAGTCATATTTCCTACAATCAAGATTAGAGCGATTTACATTGAGTTTGAATCTATTGATAGCCCTTATTACAGTTGAAATTAAAGTACTCATTTATAGGTAGGACATTTTGGTAAATAATCTTATGAACTAAGCATAGGTTGGAACATAGACGGTGTGGTTTGAGGCTATCCAGATCTAAAATTTCAAGCCTGGTGCGATAGGAAATTTTATTACAAGCTGAAGATTTGAGTACTAGTAAAATATCTCTGGACCCTTTCTAAAGTATTGATGTCTGAAATACAGTGAGGGTTCAAGGCAGGTGAGCAGTATTCAAGTATAGGTCTGGCAAAGGTTTTATATGCCCTAGTTTGGAGTATAGCGTTACCAGAGAGAAAATTTAGCAAAATAAGATTAACAACTCTTAATGCCTTTTTTGCGATGATGTTACAGTGAGCTCTGGGACTTAGATCTTTTGAAATGAGTACTCCTAGGTCCTTGACAGACATTTCATTACCCAAAGTATTGCATACAAAATTATACCTGTATGTAAATGACTTTTTTTGTTTTAATTGCAATAATAGGTGCATGAACAATCACTTTAAACTCGTTCTAAACTTGACTGTAAAAAATATGATTTCTGTAATAGAGTTGTCAAAGTCTGAAATGCTCTACCTGATCCAGTTGTCTCAACTACAAATTTTCATAGTTTCAGTCGCAAATTGACTTCTGTGGACCTTACCTCATACTTAAGTGGTCAGTAGAGGGGTCAGTAGTGCATAAATGCACTAATGTGCCTATCGTCCTTGTTGTGTTTTTTCTTTTATTCTTGTTCTCGTTTTTGTTTGACAAATTCTAATAAATTAAATAAGTAGGTAACATCATCAGTACTTGTGACCACTGATAATGTTACCTAGTTTGTGTACTGAAACATCTGCAAGAAAACAAAGCACAGAGAACACCAGGAGCCCTTCAGTATTTCTTCTGCTCTTGCCTAAGCTTAGTGTGGACATTTAAAATAAGGGGAAATTAAAACAACATGCTCCCTGGATAGCCTCATCAGCAGAGACAGTGATGGCAAATTAAAAACACAAGTCTTATCGTAAAACTACCTGCACCGACTAAGTGCTCCACTAAAATAACGATCCAACCTCCAACAAGAGCTGTGTAACAACCCTATTTAGATGTGCACAAACACATTGTGCAACCCTGAACATCAAAATAGGAAACAGATCATCAATACAATATCATCCAACAAAACGGATATCCACAAACTTCATCAAAAAGTACCTGAGCACTCAACCCAATATAGCACAACACAAGCTGGGAAAAGGATAATGTCATACCTAAAAAACATCCCCAACAGATTACCACATGGCATCATTGTAGCACACAAACCAACTAAAGCCCTCCAAAGCACATCAAAAACCCAGCAATGGCAGGAAAAAAAATGAGTCATTTACAGCATAAGGACTGTAACACCCGCTATGTAGGAGAAAGGGGCAGAAGACTTGGGATGAGCATCCACAAACACCAACTAGCAGTCAGAAGACATGAAAACTCCTTAATTTGGCAAAACATGGACAGACTTAACCATAGTTTCAATTGAGAAACTGAACATCCTAGACCAGTGATGGCTAACCATTTTACCGTCACGTGCCAAAAGGGAGCAGGGGGGGTTGTGTGTGTGCCCACACCCATAATTCAATGAGCCCTGTCCCCTTGCGCATATGCCCATGACCCTCCCACACTCCCCTTGCTTTTGGCACGGTGGGCCCAGTAGGCCCATTTTTTGCCCTCCCCAGACTCCAGAGCTTTCTTGGAGCCTGAGGAGGACGAAAACGGCCTTCCCTACCCCCCTGGGGAGCAGCCCGTTTCCCGACTTCCAGTGGGCCCAGAAGGCCCGAAAATCAGCTGGCCAGCACACGCATGCACGCTGGAGCTGAGGTAGGGGAATGCTTGCGTGCCCACAGATATGGCTCCGCATGGCACCTGTGGCATGCGTGTCATAGGTTCGCCATCATGGTCTTAGACCAAGCCAAGTCTAAAAAATGTTAGAGAATTCATGGAAGTCTGCAGTCAGACAAGTAGGCCATCAACACAGACATAGAAATAAATAACATCTACCTACCAATCAAAAGAGACAATCTAAAAGCCAAAAAGGAAACAAAAAGACCAAAACACAGCTGATGAGCAGACATTAACACCAAAATTAATACTAGACCAACAATCAAGAAGTAAATAATACTCCAATTAAGGAACTACCAACTTAAAAACAAACAACAGTCAAGGAATGATCAAGGAATCAAGGAATGATCATGATTATTCACATCAATACTGAAAGGGCAAGCCACTGATATATGAGAGCAATTTCATTCTTTTCTAGCATTGATGATATTACCTAGTTTCCTAATGAAACATCTGCAAGAAATCAACCAAGCTCAGAGAGCATCAAGGGCCCCATAGACTGACAAACATATCTAAGACTCCTTCTTGTTTTCCTCACAACAATAACAACCCTATGAGGTGGGCTGGACTGAAAGAAAATGATTGGTCCAAAGTCACCCAGCGATATAAAACATTTTCCTGTGGCCCAATTAGAAATATTAAGCAACACATTTAAAATGTATGCATTGTACATCATATTATTATTATGTTTTTTATTTTTCTGACTACAAACCATCAACAATAATTAAATTTACAAAAGTATTCTGGGAATACCTTTGTGAATACACAAATTATTCATTATATTTAAGAGATTAGAGTTATTTTTTGTTACACTGTATCTCGTTACATAGCAACCACCAGTATACCAAATATTTCTCAGTGTACTGCCTGCATCTCCTTATTATTGGGATGTGGCAAGAGTGAAAACAGAAGCTACAAGGGATTAACAAGTAAAAAAGGGAGTAGGGATGACCATATGCAAAATTAGGAAGTACAATGTCATTTTATGCCAGACAGGGGAAGTACACAGATTTTTGATCTTCAGCAGGTCACATTCAATTGTTTGTTTAGGCAAAGTAAATTTGAATTATGGAGTTGAAGACTGGTTGCTGAATGCAATGAAAGTGGTATAATAAGTGAGTAAATAATGAGAATAAATCAGAGGTGGCATTCAGGTTCTGACCAGTCTGGGGAATTGATAGCGGAAATTTTGAGTAGTTCGGAGAACCGATAAATACTACCTATGACTGGCCTCACCTCCCTCTATTCTCTGCCTCCTGAGTCCCAGGATTAGGAGGAAATGGGGATTTTGCAGTAACCTTCCCCTGGAGTGGGGAGGGAATGCAGATTTTACAGTATCCTTCCCTGCCATGCCCACCAAGCCACACTCACAGAACTGGTAGTAAATGTTGAAACCCATCACTGGAATAAATAGAATATTATTTATTTATTTATTGAATTTATATGGCTGCCATTCTCACTTGCACTCAGTGTCACAAGCTAAAAAGACCAAATTCAACCTTTATAACCAATTGAAAACTATAATTAAAACCTACAAAAAGAGAACAGAGAGTGCAATCTAAACTGATACACAGTGCAACCATTTAGGAAATGACTCAATGTTCAGCAGGAAGTAAAGCAACGATGTGTTGAAGTCCCTTTGATTATTTAATGTATTTCTGCTTAAATTATCTAAGAAATTATTGTGATGATAGATATGCGATTGTAGATAAAATGTATGTGCACTTATGTGTGCAGATGATACCCTAGTTGTTAGCTGCGTGCTCAAATGATTTACAGCAAATGTGAGATAGACTGCATGATAGATTAATCAGATTCATATTCCTCACTGTATCAAAGACCAAAGTGGTTCTATTTGATAGGGAAGTGGAGTGTTATAGATTAAAACTTCTATATTTTTGCCAAAAACATCCTATTGCATGAGCTCTATTTTGCCTATGTTATACATAAGCAAAAGTTGGGAATGGTAGGAGATATATAAAAGTGAGTTAAAAGCCATTGGAATTAGGTATCTAAAAGTACTTTTGGTAAAAATAGGAAGAAATAAATTAAAAAATGTATGGCTGCTGAAAGAATGTGAATTGAATACAAAAGTGGACAACAACCACTGACTCATTTGTTTAGGTGGTTATCTGATAGAAAAAGAGTGAATAAGAATCAAATTGCAAAATAACTACTGTACAGTATGTGAGGAAAGAGCTGTGGGTTAAAGGGAAAAACTGAGAATATCATGGCTGGATAGAGTTGATGAGATTCTCAAAAGAACGAGGTGATTTTAAAGAGCAAAATATAAACTATGAAGCAATGTTTGAATGAAATAGAAACAAGGATGATTTCCAAGGATAGAATGGCACAGAATTATAATGGCAATGGTGTGAATTAGATCTAGATTTTCATGTGTTAATTTCTTTGAATTAATTAATTGGTTCAATTTATATGCCGCCCTTCTCCAGAGGCTCAGAGCGGCTTACAATGTGTTAAGCAATAGCCGTCATACTTTTGTATATATCTGCTTAGTAGGGCTTGTGGCCCTGCCAAGCAGTGTTCTTTTTATACAAAGTCAGTTTATTGCCCCCACAATCCAGGTCCTCATTTTACCTACCTCGGAAGGATGGAAGACTGAATCAACCTTGAGCCTGATGAGATTTGAACTCGCAGTAATTGCAGGCAGCTGGCAGCTAAGTGCTACTTAACAGCACTTTAGTCTGCTGCACCACCAAGGCTCTTTAATATTACTCTTTGGTTTAAGGTAGGGGTCAGCGACCTTAAACACTCAAAGAGCCACAAAGATCCTAACCGGAAGTCCCCCATTAAATTCTGGAACCGATCGGAAGTCCGGTTTCCCCACCATAGAGTCTCCTCCTAGCATGGCATCCTTTTTCCTCTACCTGTCCTCACCGAAAGTCCTATCAATTGTGGAGCTGACTGGCGACAGGGAGCTGCAGCACAGAACAAAAGAACCACATGCGGCTCCAGAGCTGCGGGTTGCCGACCCCGGTTTAAGATTACTCTGTAATCTGTACCCTGCATAACAAAGTTTATCATGAAAGACAATAGCATCTTATCCTTGTGAAATTGGTAAATCTTTGAATGAGATGCCAAGGTAGCAGATACAGTACAACTACAGTATTCTGTAAATAACCTTTATTTGAGAATTTAAAACTGTTAGATTTAAATTTATGTATATCTGCAGATATGTCTGGGTATGTCTGCAGATGTGCTGGGCCTTCAATTCCCAAATAAGGTGGGTATGTTCAAAGTGTATATTGGTTCAGAATGTTAGGAATCTGGAGCATAACAGAGCAGGGAAAGCTGAATGGCTGGATATTTGGTCTAAACATTATTGAAATTATAGTCATTATTAGCACTCGTCCAGATCGAAACCACTAAAATAATTTGAAGATGTTTTTGGTTTTCATTTTTAATTCTATGCACAAAGTTTTAGATGAAAGAAAAGAATTTATTACTAGTGATTTCAATAGGAAAGTTAAATGCATACTTATAAAATAAATTCAATGCTCCGATCCTCCTGACTAAAAAAACTATAGAATGTGGCTGAAATTCTGCCTAGTAACAGTAGAATGCCAGTACTATCCTTCTTCAGGATCTTTATCCTTAAATTAATGATACTGTGTTACCAAAAGGTGAGAGATCCTGTACCTCAGAATAAATCTGGCTTCAGTTAGCTCTAAAATGGATTTGTAGGGATGAGTTTCTAGTAAAGCAATTGTAGAGCAAAGATTAAAATGTAGAAGTTCAAAACAACTTCTGCATTTTCAGCCAATTTTTGGAGCTCCAAGTTGAGTTATGATGTGGGAAACATTTTTAGGAAGTAAAATAATGATGTTTAAATATTGTTTATAAAAGGTCATTTTCTGCAAAAACCAAGGAATTCACAAAAACAACACTGATCTGGCTTCCTTTTTTATCCTGTTGAGGCAAAAGGTTTTGAGATAAGACCCTCCGTCATTACATTGTTTAGTAAAGTGAGTTGTCTAGGAAGTATGAGATAAGAAACAGGAATTTGCCTGCATTCCATTGGGGTGCAGTTCTTTAAACCATCACAGACTGTGCCAGAGCACTAAGAAGAGTTTAAATGAGGTAAGCAAAAACTAATCAGTATGGTGGAAATTAGGAAATGATAATTAGAACTGAAGTTGACAATAAGTTCTACTTGGAAAAAGGATTAAGACAGGAAAGTCATTAATAGAGTAATGTTCATTCTTTCAAGGGATATTGCTAAATTAAGAAAATGAAGCAGTGAAATGCCTGCCTCAGTAAATAATTAACTGAATTGCTCAAAATTTCTAAGCCATTAACCAAGTTTCCAAGTCTAAATAGCTCAGTTAACCAAGCACTGAATGTGATAACCAAACAAATCACATCTTGGGTTGGTGAACCAGGTCACAGAGTGTTTCTTTTCTGCCTCCATTTCAGAGGTGGGTTTCAGCAGGTTCTGATCAGTTCTGGAGAACCAGTAGTGGAAATTTTGAGTAGTTCGGAGAACCGGTAGTAAAAATTCTGATTGGCCCCGCCCCCATCTATTCTCTGCCTCCCAAGACCCAGCTGATCGGGAGGAAATGGGGATTTTGCAATAACCTTCCCCTGGAGTGGGGAGGAAATGGAGATTTTACAGTATCCTTCCCCTGCCATGCCCACCAAGCCACGCCCACCAAGCCATGCCACACCCACCAAACCACACCCACAGAACCAGTAGTAACAATTTTTGAAACCCACCACTGCTCCATTTATGTACACATACATACTAAATTTCTGAAAACCTTCTATGTTTAAAAATATTGAATTTCTCTCTCATATTTTAAAATCTTAAATATATCATAAGCTAATGTATAGCCTGTTCTAAACCAGAATCAGGATACTTTCCACAAACTTAAATTTATCACCTGTGTAAAGGTTTTCTTTTTTTCCTTGTTGTTTACTGGAGCATTCCAAATGTCAGATTCAATCTAGGAACAAAATAGTTGAATTCTAGACTGTAATGCTTTATGTTGCAAATGGATAATTTCATTTTTAAATGTTCACTCATAAAAATTCAGCATCTAATGGTTACTTAAATTTGTCCCAGTCTTAAGCAAAATGCAGGTATTCTTTTTTCAAACATCTGCAGTGTATATAACAATACATCATTGGCTTAAAGGCCACAAAATAATATTTTCTTTTTGATATCTGCTTCCATGGTGCTTTCACATATGGTTATATGACCATGAATACAACTGATTATAATTTTTCCTGAAATCAGAGTGGAGTGGCTGGAGTGTGCCTTGGCATAGCATTACCTTAGTCTATCATGATTTTTTAAAAGGCTTGGAGAAGACAAAAAATAATCTGAGAAAACAAAAGGCCAGGAGATCTGAGAAAGTTGAGAAGAATGAAGAGGTCTCATGAACAAGTCATAAAAAGAGGTAGAGGGAAAGTATTCTAGGTAAAGCGTGCCCTTTATCTTTAGCTCTAACTGCATTCAATGGGGGGAGAGGCTGACAGAAAGTAAAAGTAAGAGACCATCAGGAGGAGGATGGGATATGAGCGAAAGGAGAGTTTATTTTATTTATTTTATTTATTTATTAAATTTTTATACTGCCCTTCTCCCGAAGGACTCAGGGCAGTGTACAGCCATATTAAAACAAACATATACCCATAAAGTTAAAAACAATTTAAAATATATTAAAATGTGGCCCTTAAATTAAAAACTACAAACACCCAATTAAAATTCATTTACTAAGCCAGCCCGGCCTGTTGAAACAGAAGGGTCTTAAGGGCACAGCGAAAGGTACGTAGGTCGGGGATCATGCGAATCTCCAGGGGCAGTTCATTACAGAGGGCAGGTGCCCCCACAGAGAAGGCTCTCCCCCTGGGTATCGCCAGTCAACATTGTTTGGCCGACAGCACCCTGAGGAGTCCCTCTCTGTGGGAGCGTATTGGCCGGTGGGAGGCTATTAGTGGCAGAAGGTGATCTTGTACATACCCAGGTCCTAAGCCATGGAGCACTTTAAAGGTGGTAACCAACACCTTAAATCGCACCCGGAAGACCACCGGGAGCCAGTGCAGCTCGTGCAGGAGAGGTGTTACATGGGTGCACCGTGTTGCCGTGTCGAGTTGATATCAACAATTGAGAAATAGAGGCATTTGGCAGCTTATTTCGTAAAGAGCATCTTAGCCCAATTGGTTAGCAACTTGGAAGAAGAACTCATTCAAAGAGACACCGATATAATGAACTATAAATGATACAGAGAATGAGAACCAATGCATTGAGAATCAATCAATAAGATGGAGACATTGTGATGGTTGATTCACAAGAGCACAAATTGGGAAATATGCCTGATTTTGAGGGAATTAACCATTGTCAGAAACAGCTAATACCTAGTTTGAGAATGTGCCTAAATTCATTTCCACAGGAGTCCACAGGGTAGATTTAAAAAGTCAAGATGGTTGCAACTGCAAATCAAAGCCCGATCACTTTTATATGTTTGTTGTGTCACATGAACATGTGAAAAGACATGTCAGAACAGCGAACTTGATCGTTTTGATCTCCCTCCTATGGGTACCATTGGAAGCTCCAATCATTCCCATGACTAGGAACACCTATTACAAGCTTTCCTACACAGAAACAGTCCAGTTTATAATGTCCAGCCACTTGCAATTTCATACCTAGGTTACTGTAAACTGCTGTTTGTGTAATTACCTGTGTATTTAGTACAGTTACAAAAGGTGTCTAAGTTGTTAAGTGGACTGAGTAGAAGCAACAGTACAGGATGCTAATTAGATTCCAATCAGGGTGGTTTATGTTCAATCTATAAGAATCTATACCAACTTTGGACCTGATACCTCATCAGTAATATTCATGGTTACAAATCTGATGGATCCCAGTGATTATTAAGGGAGATTCCACTGCATGTGTCTAGAATGGCAGGGTGTCATCTAATAACCCGTCTTGAAAATCCCAACAATTGGTCTGTGTTAATGTTGGATCAATTGTTTTTCTTTCTGATTTTGTTTTCCTTTCCTGCTTTCTTTCTACTGGATATAGTTTCCCATGTATTGTTTTTATTATGCATCTTATGTTTAATAAACAGCTTCAACATGTTCAGCTTGTACAAGAAGCACTTTGTATTACAGGCATAAAAATAGTCTATGGTAAAAAGAAAAAAAACAGTGGAAGGTCTAGTGGTAAATAACTATAATTTAGATATCAACATTTACAGTCTGAACATGTTATATTAATACTCCAATTATCAGTAATAAGGTGTTTCATACCACTTCTCCTCTACATTAGAAAATACTTCATAACTTGCTTTGTATACCATGCAAAACTACTAGAGGAAAAAAAAGATGATGATATATCCCAACTACTGAGATTTCAGTCATCCAATGTATTCAGTTCATGAATACATAAAAGCACCTAGGAGACAAAAAGCTCTTGTTGAGAGAGATGTATTTAACTCCAGGCTCATAAAATGGAGTTAAATATTCACTGAATCATCTTATAGTTATGTCTCATTTGGTCTTTTTTAGCCAACGCTATCTGAACTGATGTGTTTCAATATCTGTCAGAGAATATGAGTTTACATTGTTTTTCAAGGCGTGTTTCTTTACATATTAATCCTGCATAGCATAATATGTAGTATGTGTCACTGCCTGACCACATGTTACAAATTACATTCAAGGAAAAGAATGAAAAATCCATGAATCAAAAAGGAAGAGTCATACATTTGCCAAGTGATGAATTCTGTGAATCATTAATCTGATAAAACTGAACTCTCTCTTAGTCACTCTTCTAGGAGAACTGATTCTCCCTCTGGCAAAAATGGCAATATTACGATACAAATATAATCATCAATGTTTTCTTATGGCCAGCCTGCGCCAGCAACCTAAAAGACTGTTTTATACAATGAAGGATCAGGGTGCCATTTCAGAAGATAATGCTTATTGTTTTGTAAATATATCAAGTGTGAGCTTTACATAAAAATAAAAAGACAACAGCCCCAAGTTTCTTTTAAAATCAGATGAAGCAGCTTGGACTATACAGATAATTCATCTAAAATCAAAGGTTCCTCTGGGCATTCTGACATTGTTAATTCTATAAAAGCACCAAGTGTTCTTCAAAGCTCTGATTAGTTTATACACTAATATACTTATATTAGTATATTTATATACTAATATAATTAGTTTATATATATGTGAATTCGAAGAGAAGGGAAAGGTCCTTCACCAACTTTTAATAAGGCCAGAAATCCTACTATGCATTTCTTTCATGTTAGAAGATACGATAATATAAATAAGAGCATAGATGACATTGCTTGGAATTCTTCCCAGGAAATAAAAATCCTGCTTCAGATGTAATATGAAAAGATGTATCCTACTGAACAGAATGTCAGCTATTGGTGGAATGACTACCCCACATTACATTATTCCAAAAGTTAACATGAACAGTTAGAAAAATGATGTGGCAGGATTACTTTAGAATTCCTATTGTGAGTAGATACAACATCTATCAGATTCTAAGTTCTGATTTTTTTAAAAGGAAAATAACCCCAATAAGAAGGTGCATTTGATTTTTCTCATCCAGCAGAGTGGAAATACATGCTTTGTATATCATGTTTATCTATTTCTTGGTTTATCTATTTCTATTGATAGAAATGGTGTCTTCCAACTTTCCCAAAAATATTCCCTATTTGCCACAAATAATGACAGAATGCTATGCATTGAAAGTGCCATCCAAATGGCTGCTTCAGCAAATTTACATTACATACTTATAGATGTTGAAGCACAACAGAGTACAAAACGGTGCAATAATGAGCAGAGGAGGGGATGACTGTTATAACTTTGAAACTGGATTGTAAGCCCTGAGGAGGTCTGCCATAACTCTGAACAGTTGTTAATCCATTATCTGGGTATTTCGCTGCTCCCTCAAGACCTTGTTGTTCCACCAGGCTGGATTATCAACGTAAAAATTTTAAATTGGGTGTTTTAAACTTGGGGTTTAAAATTTAGCCAAATTACCTAATTGTTTTTAAATTATTTTAAATTGATGTCTGTTTTGTGCTTTTAATAGGCTGTACACCGCCCTGAGTCCTTCGGGAGAAGGACGGTATAGAAATAAAATTATTATTATTATTATTATTATTATTATTATTATTATTATTCTCATTTCTTTTTGTTTTTTTCTTTTTGAAATGACAAAGAGAAATATAAGTCTTTCTTTCAGCACTGGAAAAATATTGGCACAACAATGATATCACTGGGTGAAGTGAATCAAAATCAGACATTTCAAAACACAACAATCATCTTATCTCTCAAAGAAATTCAAAATAAACTTGTATTTCATGAGATACATTTAAATTGTTTTCTGCATTATCAACAACTGTAAATCACACAAAGTGCCTGTATTGAGAAATATATACATTTGATTTTTAAATGGTATTTTCTCACTTTCTATATTATAATTAATTGCCATCCTAAACTGCCTCCTCTGGATTAAAATCGATGAATAAGGTTTGGGATGCTTCCCCCAAGTAATGACTTTTTTCTCTTGGCTGCATAGTAGAATTGCTCCACCTGAGCAAGGGCTTCTGACTCAGTTATGAGTATATAATTGATTTCTAAATATTCTCACTTCCTCATAACTCCTTATATTTTTGTTGCAATACCTGCCCCACAGAACTTTCCAATTTTGTTGAGATAGTCCTTGTTATACCTCAATGTAAGGCTTACTCTGCTTCTTTTACAGGCAATTATGCAAAATCAACTTGTCAAGATCTTTCTGGCAGTTCTCAGAGAAGATAACACTGGAGAAAGAATCTTTACAAGGATATTCAAATGCTGTATAACAGAAATACTCTTGGCAATTTTTACATTATTCAGAACCTGCTCATAACATAAATTCAGAATCAATACATAGTAAAATATATGTATAACTTGATTTTTGATGTCCATGTAAGGTGGGCTAATAAAGTCGAGTGACAGCAAAAATCACATGAAGTATTTTTCTTCTCCTGTTGTTTCCTACTGTAGACATTTTTTCATGATAGGAACTCTGGACTAGTGAAACTACTGAACTGACTGGGGTCAGACAGGTGTCATGAAAAACACGTGAGTAACACATTATATTCATGTCACTGAGAAAGTTTTGAGGGTAGCAAGCTAAATATGCGTAATACGAAAGTGTGTTTATACATAGATAAGAAACCTTCTCTAACACTTCCTATTTCCTCTGCTTGCCCACACCTCTACTCTGAGATAAATCACTCTAGGTCAGGGGTGTCAAACTCGCAGCCCATGGGCCAGATGCGTCACGCTGTGGCCCCATCCATCCCCGGTTTAGCGAAGGGTAAAAAAGTCATGATATGTCACGTGATGACAACATGACGCTGAGAGTTTGACACCCCTTTTCTAGGTAGAACTGTCCTCCCTTTCTTCACATCAGAAACGTGGCTTGGTTTTTTCAGCCATTCTGTCACACCCCAAACCCTGAGAAAATATAAAACAACAGGCAAGAAAATCTAACAATGTGGAATTCTGGATTAATTATGCTAATTTGTGAGATGACACTTGTTGGATTGTATTTGAGAGGCACAGTTTACAGAAGTCCCTGAGAAATTCTAAGACACAGATGTAAAAGGGGAAGTTGTGGCTACACTATGCTATGCCCTGGGAATGAACTGTTCTTTGTCTCATTTTAAAGTAGGG
>WNWU01000012.1:14229260-14252994 GCA_012654045.1 Ptyas mucosa | reverse complement strand
GCACTGTTTTAAAGTCTTGTGAAAGTCTTGTCGTTTCAACCGTTATAAGAAAAAAGCCCCACTGGAAGATGGTTTAAAGTTATGTGCCACTTTATAATGACCCCAGCATAGTTTATCCAGGGCAGCTCTTATGATCATGAAGAATGAAAGCTAGCCAGCCCTAAGAAGGATAAAACACAGAATCATCACACCTTATCACATGATAAAGTTTCAACAATTGACACAAATTCTAAAGCAAAAAGACAGATCTTTTTATAAGGCAATGTCATATCATTTATTTGCTTTTTTAGAGTCACCCTGACATGGCACAAGGCAAATCCGGCTGAAAGATTTTGACTACTCTTCCTGCTCTTGTGTTTGATGTGCATCATCACTGTGACTCATGTTCTATGCATCTACTCAGCAGATACGGGGTAGCAACTAAAGCACTTGTGGGTGAGTGAACTTTACAGACCCAAAAGAGGCACGTGCTTAGAAATCTGGAACATATTCACCTCATAGAATAAGAATTAATTATAAAATTACAGAAATGGAATATATAAATATTCAGGACACAATGTTCTTGCAGGCTTTATCAGATTCTAACTAGCATTCATCCAATTCAAGAGTAATATATCACACTGTAACAATCTATTATGACCAGAAAGCTAAATGAACCTAGAATAGAATGCTGCTATTACACGTTGTTCAGATTTCAAAGTAACCCTGTGCTGTTTCAGACAGAGCTTTGAGAGACTGGTCTCCATTGTTTAATAAGGCATTCAGGATTGAATCAATCTATATCCAGACAGCTGTCCTGCCCATGCATCTTATCTCATATTTACTCTTCTGGATCGGTCAAGTTCAGCTGGCTGATTTTAAGAATCTTTTTAAAAAGCTTGCAGTGAAATAGAGATAAAAATGATATTTTATCTATTTTTATTGATTGATTTGTATGCTATCTCAATCACCAGAGAAAAACCAGGAGATTCTGTTGCAATTTCTTCAGTGTTTTTGCTTATAGTTTAGTCTAATATGATCAGTTTCTACACTCTGCTTATTATAAATACAGGCAGTCCTCAACTTATAACAATCCATTTAGTGATCATTCAAAATTATAATGGCATTGAAAAATGTGATTTATAATCATTTTTCACACTTATGACCCTTGCAGCATCTCCATAGTCATATGATCAAAATTCAGATGCTTGGCAACGGATTCATATTTATGACAGTTGCAGTATCCAATGGTGTTGTGATCAGCTTTTGTGACTTTCTGGGAGGCAAAGTCAATGGGAAAGCCAGATTCACTTAACAACCATGTTATTAGATTAACAACTGCAGTGATTCATTTAACAACTATGGCAAGAAAAGTTGGAAAATGGGGCAAAACACAATTAACAAATGTTTCATGTAGCAACAAAAATTATGGGCTCAATTATGGATGTGAGTTAGGGCTACCTGTATATGTGTGTGTGTTCATAATAGCAATAGCACTTAAAATTATATATCACTTCGTAATGCTTTACAACCCTCTGCAAGCAGTTTACAGAGTCAGCATATTGCCCCCAACAATATGGGTCCTCATTTTACTGATCTCGGAAGGATGGAAGGCTGAGTCAAGCTTGAGCTGGTTAGGATCGAATTGCTGGCGCTTGGCAGAATTAGCCTGCAAAACTGCCTTCTAATAACTGTGCCATCATGGTTCTTTTATATATAATCATATCAAATTGATTATGCATACACATATGCACACATATACGCAAACACTAAACAATTTTTGTTCTTATTATTTATTACATTTGTGCGCCACTCAATTCCCAATCTCTTCTAAAAAAACTCAATGAAATGGGAGACTGTTACTTTACTCAAGGGATTTTTCCACTACTGAATAGTTCATAATTCTCAGCCTTACACCCTTTTACATTCAATCCTCTGCTTGTTTTCAGTTTTAGCAAGAATAGATCTGCTTCCTTTTGCACATAGTAAGCTTTAACCAAAATGAGCAGTTCTCTCTGGACTATATGGCAAGCCTACCAGCTTGTGATTTCCAGATTACTGTAGAACTTCTAGGCTGCACGGAATGGAATAAGCATGAAATGTGCTTGCATTAGTGAGCCAAAATATGCTCTGTTTCTTTCAAACACATGGTTTAAGCAGAGCTCTCTTCATACTTGTGGCAAATAAATGAATAGAACAGAACAGAATACCAGAGCTGAAAGGGAACTTGGAGGTCTTCTAGTCCAACCCTCTGCTCAAACAGGAAACCCTATAATATTTCAGACAAATGGTTGTCCAATCTCTTCTTAAAAACCTCCAGTGATGGAGCAGCCACACCTTCTGGAGGCAAGCTGTTCCACTGATTAATTGTTCTGTCAGGAAATTTCTCCTTAGTTCTAGGTTGATTCTTTCCTTGATTAATTTCCATCCATTGCTTCTTCTCCTGCCTCCAGATACTTTGTGATTGTCTATGATAAAAAAAATCAAGACAGTTAGTGAGGGATACAGGTTGATGAGAGGCTTTGAGTGTGGAGCAAACCTTTATCGTTGTTTATTTATTTATTTATTTTATTTATTTATTTTTCAATTTATATACCGCCCTTCTCCCTGAGGACTCAGGGCGGTGAACAGCCAGAATTAAAAAACATACAATACAAATATTAAGAATTAAAATACATATAAATTTGCCTCCAATTTTAAAAATAACAAACCAATTTAAAACGTCTAAAATTACTTCCTAAGCCAGCCCGGCTTGTTGGAAAAAGTGGGTTTTAAGGGCACGGCGGAAGGCACTGAGGTCTTGAGTTCTCCTTATCTCAGGAGGCAGCTGGTTCCAGAGGGTAGGTGCCCCCACAGAGAAGGCTCTCCCCCTGGGGGTCACCAGCCTACATTGTTTGGCTGATGGCACCCTGAGGAAGCCCTCTCTGTGGGAGCGCACGGGTCGGTGGGAGGTCATTTGTGGCAGTAGGCGGTCTCGCAGATAACTAGGTCCTATGCCATGGAGCGCTTTAAAGGTGATAACCAACACCTTGAAGCGCACCCGGAAGACCACCAGGAGCCAGTGCAGCTCGCGCAGGAGCGGTGTTACATGGGAGCGCCATGTTGCTCCTGTCACTACCCGTGCGGCCGCATTCTGGACCAGTTGGAGCCTCCGGGTGCTCCTCAAGGGGAGCCCCATGTAGAGAGTGTTGCAGTAGTCAAGGCGAGAGGTGACAAGGGTGTGAGTGACTGTGCACAGGGAATCCCGATCAAGAAAGGGCCGCAACTGGTGAATCAGGCGGACCTGACAAAAGGTCCCCCTGGTCACAGCCGTCAGATGATCATCCAAGGACAGCTGCATACAGTATCCAGGAGGACTCCCAGATTGCAAGCCCTTTCCATGGGGGCCAAAGACTCGCCCCCAATAGTCAGTGATGGAGTCAACTGACTATATCGGGATGCCGGGAGCCACAGCCACTCAGTCTTGGAAGGGTTGAGCTTGAGCCTGTTCGTCCCCATCCAGATCCGCACAGCCTCCAGGCACTGCGACATTACTTCAAGGGCATCGTTGGGGTGGTCTGGGGTGGAGATGTACAGCTGGGTGTCATCAGCGTACTGATGGTATCTCACCCCAAAACCACGGATGGTCTCACCCAGCGGCTTCACATAAATGTTGAACAAAAGGGGCGAGAGGACCAATCCCTGTTAGTAATATCAAGAGTGGAACTTGGGCAAAGATAGACTTCAGAGAATAGAACAAAATAATCAAAGTTACTTAATGAAAACTGAAGTGGAAAAGACTGTGGTTGCGGGGGAAATGTAGTCTTCTGGAATTGGGTTGTTTTATGGGAAGGAAGGGAGGGAGGGAGAGAGGGAGGAAGGAAGACAGTTTTCTATTGCCTGAAAGTTGATAATGAGCAAAATGTGGCTGTGTACTGGGCAATATTTTGCTTTTTCATGTTAGCCTACTTGAAATGTGCTAAATCAGATTTATATGGAAGCAGGGGAACACACATTTTCATTTGTCTAGCAAATGGCATTTTTAAAAAAACCAAGTGGAACAAAGCTGGTACAGAATGAGGCAAGGGAGCTGTAAGGAATTTGGAGCTAAAATTTTGACCGTCTCTAAACACTTATGTGTCCTTTATCTGTCCACATGGTTTGCACATTATACTATAGATAGTCAACTATCAAGGTTGACTCAGCCTTCCATCCTTTTGAGATAGGTAAAATGAGGACCCGGATCGTGGGGGCAATAAACTGACTTTGTATAAAAAAGAACACCGCTTTGAGGGGGGGGCAAAAGCCCTACTAAGCAGGTATATAGAAAAGTATGAAGGCTATTGCTTAACACGTTGTAAGCCGCCCTGAGTCTCCAGAGAAGGGCAGCATATAAATCGAACCAATAAATAAATAAATAAATAAATAAATACTAAAGGGATTGTTTACTTCTTGATTAGTTAGAGATGCAACTTGGATTTATACCATGAAAACATGACTGATTTTAGAGTAATAAAATATGGCTTGAAACTATGGTTCATTGCTAACTTAATGATTGCAACTATACTTTAGTGTGAAATATGAATGAGGTCACATAGTTATAATAGTCTCCTAGCTTTATTTTTTGGTTTTAGCTCTGCTGAAGTAGTGACAGTTTTACAGAATTAGAAAACAATATTAGATGAAAAACAAAACAAAATCTTGCTTGATTTTGGTTTATTTCTGGATTCTTTGTCCAAACAACAACAACAACCAGAATTAAAAGACACTTACAGTTATTGTGATGCATGAAATTAGCTATCACCACGATGATAATGAATATGCCTGAAACCCTTTCCTCATTTAGCAACAGCAATGGCACTTAGACTTATATATTGCCCCATAGTTCTTTACAGTACTATCTGGGCAGTTTAAATGTCAGCATATTGCCCCCAACAATAAGAGTTCTCATTTTATTGACCCTCAGAAGGATGGAAAGTTGAGTCAACCTTGAGCCCATCAGGATCAAAATCTAGGCTGTGGGGAGAGTTTGCTAGTGATACCGCATCCTAACCACTGCACTACTAGGGCTCTTAGCTCATTTCTACTTCACTACAACATAACCATATTTTGCTACTGGGTCTTTTTTCTATAACTCAGATGAAATGCTATTCATTCAAGCTGGAGTCAGCAGAAAACTAAACTGGCATAAAATTTGCTGTCCCACTGCTAAACCTTCTCATGCCTCAACTCCCTCTGTATCCAGTCATTTCAGACACTTGACTTCTGTCTACCATTACGGATGGCTGAGTCTAATAAATATATCATCCCTTGAGGCTGCTCTTGAATGGTGTTTGGAAAGTCACCAATTCAATTCATGGCAACTTAAGCTTGTCTCACAGGTAGACTGAGGACAAATTAAGAACAACATAATCAGTAGGAGATAAACTACAGCTGTCAAATTATGCCATGGTTGAATAAAACTGGGAAGAGAGTCTTACTATAGTCTCCCAATGGGATGAGAATCAGGTAAGAACATTATTATGGGGAGAAATTTGCTTTTCTTCAATAGGATGACCCACATTTAAGGGAATATAATCTATACCATAAACTGAATATGGAAAAGTTTCAAAAGATGCCAGAAAGAACAAGCATCTGAAGAAAGAGAAAGTATGGTATCACTCCCCAAAGCCCAGCTGACATGGTTTGGCTAAGAAGATCATTCATCATCTTCCTCATTCCTTTTTCTGCACCAGCTTTTATGGATGCATATTTAAATAAGAATGTTTCTTCTGAGATTCACATTCTTATTTGGAAACTTTGAACTTGACATAGTGACGCTCAGGAAAGGGCCTTTCCCTGACTTATTCTGCTAATCAAACATTTTTTTTTTGATACAATGCCAGCATTACTTAACATTATATCATTCTTTTCTCTAAGGAGCCTCTTACTTCCCTAAAAGGTAATGTCTAATCTGTATTGATTTTATGTACCATATATACTTGAGTATAAGCCGACCCGAATATAAGCCGACCCCCCTAATTTTACTCCCCAAAACTGGGAAAACTCATTGACTCGAGTATAAGCCGGGGGTGGAAAATGCAGCGGCTACTGATAAATTTCAAAATAAAAAAAGACTGGTCAAAAGTGTGAGGACCTGTCAGAAATCACTTTTTTCAGCCCTCTGGGTAGTCCTTTTGTGCATATGGACTGCTCAGAGGGCTGAAAAAGTAGTTTTTGACTGGTCCTCGCACTTGTGACCAGTCCTCGAACTTATAACTGTCCTCACATTTTACGTTTTTGCCCTATCTTGTCACCATGGTGAAGAGAAGCAGTTGTGAAATGAGTGACATGGTTTTAAGAATGTTGCACGGGCATAAATGTGAGGATGGTCATAAGTGTGAGGACCAGTCAGAAGTGTGAGGACCTGTCAGAAATGACTTTTTTCAGCCCTCTGAGTAGTCCCTATACACATATATCTCATGACCAGCTAGCCACGCCCACCCAGTCACTGGCTTGATCTAATTTCAGGCAAGTTGAAGCCTCTGTTAAGAGATACCAGGGCTGGGCAAATGTGGCCCTTTTACAACCTGTGGACTTCAACTCCCAGAATTCCTGAGACAGCCAAGCTGGGGGAACCCACTAGCTAGCAGCCAATTACAAGAAGGCTAGCTAGCAGCCAATTACAATCAGCTCTCAACTCAAGCTCAGTGCACATGGGATCTCCCTAAACGTGAGGATTTCTTTGTTTCTTTCTCCCTTTAAGCCACCCCCCCAGCCCGTTTTTGCTTCCAGGGGGCTGCAGAGAGTCTTGCTAGGCACCCCCCTCATGCCCCTAGCAAGCCTTGGGAGCCAGTTGCAGGGGAAAAGTCATTTTTTTTGTGACCCGAATATAAGCCGAGGGGGCGTTTTTCAGCCTGAAAAATGGACTGAAAAACTCAGCTTATATTCGAGTATATACGGTACCTCAAGGATGCCCCAGTCAACCAATGCTAACATAACTCCTAAGGATTGTGCTATCCTTATATTGTCTCCTGCCCAGTAGTAGGCATAATTTGGAGGTTTTTTCCTCTGATCAGTAGCTGACTTTCACCTCAGCTATTGCTCTCCTAGCCTTTGCATTCTCCAAGTTCTTCTGAATAACTTTCAGCCCTCCCTCCCTCCCTCTTTGACACCAGGTTCCCAGCAGCTAAGGGCAGCATAGCAAAACTTCGGTACTTTACTGAAGTAGTGCATAACCCTTATTTGCTACCCTCCCTGTATTTGTCAATTTCAATCACCGCTGCCCATAACTGGTTACCTAATAGCTATTCAGATTCTAGCCCTGGAGGACCTAATGAACTACATAATCCTGGGTAGGTTCTGCCTCTCTGGCCTCTGGGGCTCCTTCTGCCCTGGGATTGACTTTGTGCAATTTTAACATGGCAAAATGTGGAATGGGAGGGAGAAGAGACATTCGGTTTAGAGAGAGAAATCTGTCCCAGGCCTGCTGCAGGGCCCTGATTTTGGGGGTGAGGGGCTAGGGGGAGGAATCTGTGATGAAAAGGCACAGCACTAAATCAGAGGAGAATAGAAAACCCCTCTTACTTCCCCTGTCTCATTATGATTGACCCACTCACAAATCAGGATAGCACCATTCAGCAGGGACACAGATCAGATGTAACAGAAACAAGGTAAGGATTGGCAGTGGGGACAACTAATTTTATGCCAGTGGGTTGGGTGTTTTGGGTTTTGTTGGTTTTTTTTGCCAACTCAAAGATAAGTGGTTGTAAATTTTAATTTCAGTGCATAAGTACACCTGCCCTCAGTATAAAATCTACAATTTTTATCTCGAATTACAAGGACATACAAAACTTATAAATGCTTTATTCTTGTAGCGGTTATATTATATAGGTAAAGGAGCCTTCTTCTGTTTTTCAAGAATGAAGATTTTTTTCCCCCATCCAAATATACACATCCAAAATAGAGACAGCCAGGATAGATTTACATAAGCAGGCTTGGCGCCAATTTTGTGAAATGGGGGGAAATGGCCATTATCCCAATGAGACAAGCTTTTATTTAGAAAGGATTCATTCCTGTTAAGGTAACTGAAACGTATAAAACACTCCAGAGTGTATGAAACTAGACCTCCTATTGCTGACAAGGAACATTGTGTCACGTAAAGAACGAGCAGTGAAAGAAAGAAAAGTTCAGCTGAAATGCAAATAATATTATTCAGATAAGAACTGCTTCATGTTCCTGCTAAACAAACAGAAGCCAGGATTTGTGGCTTATGCAAGTGTATTGTAAAAGACTACTCATACAATCTCTAAGCACAATCAGTTTCTTTGTTTTTTCAGAAATGATGTAAAACACGTTATGGGTAATCAAAGTGGGTAATTCATATGTAAGCTATACAACAGAAAGCCAAGACTGTATAACTAAGGATTAAACTAGATGATACATAGAGTTTGATAAACTGAATCTACAATTTATTTGTTTTTCATTTTTTTAAAAAATGGGAAATGAAGAACAATGCACAAAAAGTGGAATTAAAGCATTTCTCCTGATTTGTTTCCCCACTATAAACGGCTCCTGTGCATACCAAGTTGCTCTTTTATGTGACTGGGGAAAAAGCTCATAGAGTAACCAAAAATAGAAGAAATAAACTTTAACATTCTTGAGAAATGTTTATCAGTGGATTTTCACATTCTGGATGACATCTTGTGACAAGGGCACTAAAGATTGCAAATGTTTATCAAACATTAGATTAGAATACATTTACAGAGTTTATAAACCAAAACAAATAACTCTAAAAGTTAAAAATACACTTTAGCTATGGTCAGCCACAGGCATATACAGTAGATTGTAGGGCCACATTTTCAAGTTATAGCTAGTATTTATTTATTTATTTTGGTTAAAAAAGTACTTTACTGTCGAGTGAGAGATCATTTTTCTATTAAAAAAATAAATGCAGTAAAATAAGACAAAACATAAACATTTTTTAGAACATTGCTCTTGTAGCAATATGCTCCCCTCCCAGGTAGTCTTCGACTTATGACCCTAATTGGGACTGGAATTTCGGTTGTTAAGTAATGTTGTCATTAAACAAGTCATCATGTGATTTTTATGACCATTTTTACCCCGCTTGTTAAGAAAACCTGGCTTCCACCATTTATTTTGCTTATTGGAAACCAGCTGAGAAGGCTACAAGTTACAATCACTTGATCGCAGGATGCCACAAACTTTGGAAATGTGAGCCAGTTGCCAAACTCCCAAATTGCAATCACATGACCCTGGGGGGGGGCACTGATCATAACTTTGAAGATAGGTCATGTGACTTTTTTCACACTATTGTAATCCCAAACATTGTTAAACAAATGGTCATAAATCAAGGACTACCTGTAATCTCACATTTTGGAAAGACTACCTAGTTCCCAATTTGCCACCATGCTGACATTTCTCTATCACAATTCCCAGAGTTTTAAAATGTCACAAAGAAATAGAAGCAAGGTTGCTGGGCGCCTCTAGAGCGGTGTTTCTCAACCTCTGCAACTTTAAGATGTATGAACTTCAGCTCCCAGAATTCCCCAAACAGCATGAATTCTGAGAGTTGAGGTCCATCCATCTTAAGGTTACTGAAATTTAGAAACATTTTAGATGATGTCACTGCTTTGTTTTTTTTCTTATTGTAAATTTTTGTAATTGTTTTTGTTTACAACTGATGTTCTATCACGTAGCAAGCTTTGGGTAAACCATCAGACAATGTGCCACACACACACACAAAAAAACCCCTACTGAAAATTATGCAGAGGGTAGTGTTCTAACATTTGATTTAATTTCTTTTTGTATGGAATATGTGTGAGAAACTGACCAGATTCTCAAAAGAGCAGGAGACTGATTGGATATTTCTGTTTCCTGTTTGACAACAAGATTTTTTAAAGAGGTGATGCAGATCAATGCCTGGTGAAGCTGGCTAAAGTGAAGATTATTGTGGGTTAGTTTCAGACTGTTTTGAAGTTGAGGCTGGAAATGCTGGCGGTCATGAAAGTGCCTTGTGACACTGTTCTCTCACAAATGGATGAACAGTAATCTATAATTAATGCCAGAACTGGCCAAGTTTGTCAGGTAAACATACATGTAAATTATATTCCAGTTCTACACTGGGATAGTCAAATCCATTGTTTAATTGGAATGTGTTTACAGTCAATGTATTTTAAACTTAAATAAAAATGACACTGATAAAGAAGACAGACTTAATAAAAAATATATATCTGTACTCATCAGTTTGGAGTTAGGGTGCCATTTTTAAAAGTGACCAGTAAAGAGAGAGGAGAATTTAGTGCCATTTCTAGTTGCACTAAAAAGTAACAACAATATACATATTATATTGATTTTGATCAGTCTTGCCTTTGCAGTTGATTTGTGCCCAAAAGTTACATCCTTTTGTAGGTTAGAGCAGGGTCCCCACCCCTGGTCCATGGACCAACACTAGGCCGCAGTATGCCAGCAAGTGGGCCGCACAAACAGTCCCTGGTGCTGAAAATGTTGGGGGTCACTGGGTTAGAGGGAACAATATTAACATTGATCTGATAAAAATGGAGCAGAATAGGGATTTTAAAAAATGTTTAATTTTCTAAAGAAAATATATTACAACCTATCCAGATACAACTGCATACTTATGTATTATACAATGCATATATAAATATATTAAATATGAGAGATGAGAGAAATAAGGGTGATTCTGCCCACAAAGTTGTTGATACCGGTAACAATGTTCTATGTTTTGTCCTTAGAGAAGGGGTGTCAAACTCGCAGCCCAGATGCGTCATGCGTTAGCCCCGCCCACCTCCGGGTTAGCGAAGGGGAGAAAAGAGGAGTTTGACACCCCTCCCTTAGAATATCAGTGGAAGATTATTTAAAAGAGATCCAGCCTAGAACTAAGGAGAAATTTCAGTGAGGACAATTAATCAGTGGAACGTCTTGCCTACAGAATTGTGGATGCTTCATCACTGGAGGTTTTCAGGAAGAGACAGCCATTTAACTGGAATCATATAGCATCTCCAGCCATAGACAGGGGGCCGGCCTAGAAGATCTCCAAGGTCTTTTCCAACCCTATTATTTCTATGTTTTAGGACAAGGGTGTGAAACTTGCATCATCTTGTTGTTGTCACATGATGTATTGCAACTTTTTCCCCGTTTGCTAAACCGGGGATGGTCATGGCCAGCATGTGACGCATCTGGGCTGTGGGCTGCGAGTTTGACATCCCTGTTCTAAGATTTTGAGGAGGAAGAAGGGGAGATAAAAACACTAGTAAAAAAATGTAAAGATTATGCAAACTGATGCCAGCAAGAACTGGATCCTTTCCATATGAGAGAGAGAATAATGAAAATCTCCATAGAAACACAATTAAGACCTTGCATGATTGGTAGTAGTATGAGCGTACAATATATATATCAGGGGTGAAATGCTCTGGTTTGGGTGAACAGTAGTGATAAAAACTACCGATTCAGGTGAACTGGTAGTAAAAAAAATCTACTGGTTCAGTTGAACCAGTAGTTAAAAAAGCTACTAGTTCGGGCGAACCGGTATTTCCAACAATTAGCTGTGCAGCGGGATTTAGCTTTGCTAGAAAGCAGGATATTCTGCTATCTAGCGAAGCTAATTCATGCACCACAGATAATTCCCCCCCTCGCTTCTACTTACTTTCCCAAGCCTCCTTTTGGAGTGTACTGTGTATGTGTGCATGTGCAGCGTGCGTTTGGTGCGCACTGCACATGCGCATGCACCGCACATTTGGCACGCAGCACGCATGCACAGCCAGCAAACCGGTAGCAAACCAGTTCAGATTTCACCACTGATATATATCTTCATAAGAATCTCACAGAGAAATAAGGACGGTGTTTGGAAAAACAACAGATAACCGAAGGGAAAGGTTGCATTTCTTCACATTATAAACCTGTTTCCTCTGATAAATTGGTTGGACATTTGGGGAATCGCAGGTTCCTCCGCTTCCCTTCCAAGCCAATTTTGCTATCTCCTTGTCCAAAAGGCATGTAGCTTAATTAAATGAGTACTGCTGATCGAAAGCAAATTCCTCTATTCTCCTATCTCAGCTATTAGGCAAGTGGCATGCGGTGAGATCACAGGGAGTATTGCAATGCTTGCTTCCAGCTGTGCTAAGTCACAACCCCTTTTTTAAAGAGAAAGTTTTGAACATTCTTCTGGCTTAAAAGAGGTGAAGAATGCAGATCTGCTAATGTACATGATGTACTGAAGCAGTGGCCTGCAGGAGCAATTTCCTCTAGCAGAATGACTAAGAGCTACTGATAGGACAGAATTTGCATGTTTTCTGAATTCTTTCACAAGGGTTTGGATGCTGTGTTCTTTCACAGCACATACCAGGAAAATTTGCCCATTTATTATACTGACAGTGTCCTTTAAAAAAGCATGTATTTCTTGAGTTCAGAATAGAAATGACATGTCTTTACAAATATAGTCAAATGGGGCAGAAGTCTCTGGCTTCATCTTCATTCAGTCCCTGGCTTGATGACTTAGTAATGGCTTGAAAAATACATTTGACATACATTGTTAAAAATATCAAAACTGGAAGAGATATTTTTCATTTTTCTATGGAATTTAAATGTGACCTGATGTTAAGCATTTTAAATGCCTAATTTCCTGGATATTGAATACTGTATGTCAACACTGCCCAGTTTCTAACGTCAATAGAGAAGCAATGTATATTACTGGTATATATAAACATATTGTGTTAAAATGAACTGAATAAAAAGGCAATTGTTGTGAAATGGGATAAATTTCCCATTTTGAACCCACAACTTTTCAAAAGTGTACATTAAAGAGTGAATACAGCATTGTCACAATTGTTCATTCGCAAAACCTGCAATATTCTTAGCATCCTATTATTCTGCAGCCCCTCTCTATGTTCATATTTCCTGAGAGCTAATAACCCTATTTGATATAGAAGCCAGGATTATCTCATGAACTAGATCTCAGTCACTATCACATGAATTAAAGCTATATAAGTAGGGAAGAGAGTAGGGGAGAGAGACCAAGATCTATTTTCATACAAACCTAACTCGACAATCCCAAAATAGATGAGGGCAAATGTTCAGCATTAGGCCCTCACAAGGCGCTGAGCCTTGGCTGGTGTCCAAAGAGAGCAAATACTAGCACTAACTGTTTGAATAATTAACCTGTGATAGAAGGTCTGTCATGATAATTTGTACAAATAAACTTTTTGATTTACAGTTAGCCGTAGGGAAAACCCAAACTGACATTGTATAGTGATGTATTGTTAACATCTGGGTCTCAAATACTAATGCATTTTGGACACTACATATAGATAGGATTAATGGAAGTTTATTTTATCCCTAGAGGTATCAAGTAGGGAAATGTTATAGTTATATTCAAGTTTTTGGTCAAGGTTCCTTATTACATGCCTACTGCCTACATGCCTCCTGCCTCCTGCCAATATACTTCAACATTTGTTATATCCAGGTATATTTTCCCAATTTCTGAAAATAAGTGTAAAGTTTTCCATAAATACTAGACAAACCACATTGACCTATATTCTTCGCATTATTCAAAGACGTTTTTTATCCTGAAGTCCAAGTATAAACTAGGAGGTTTTTGGCTTTCAGTTTCCAACTGTGAATTTGCACGTAAAAAGCAGAGTCCTCAGTTGAGGGCTACCGAAGGAATCTAAATAGTAAAAGACTCAACCAGAAAATATTTTTCTTTGGAGTTAAACTTTCCTCTCCCTCAAAAATGGCTTTGCATATGGGTTGTCGGTGAAGTCATACCCAAATATGTGGCTTTGCACAGCCTTGGCTTACCTCACTTCCTTACTTCGTACCAGATATTAGAGCTGTCCTGTAGCTTTCCAGCTCATATATATTACAGAGGCTGAAGCAGAGGATGGAAGGCTTGCCAGTTAGGGAAAAGTTATAACAACCCAAATTTAACTCCATCCCTTCACCTGAAAGCTTTATATCTTTCTGACCATCATACCCTTTGTAGCCTGCTGTCAGAAATCCAACTACAGGTACTTCTTGACTTAAGACCACAACTGAGCCCAAAATTTCCACTGCCAAGAAAGACACTTGTTAAGTGAGTTTTGCCCCATTTTACGACCTTTCTTTCCACAGTTGTTAAGTGAATCCCTGCAGTTGTAAGTTAATAATCAGATTGTTAAGTATATCTGACTTCCCCATTAACCTTACTTGTCAGAAGGTGTCAGAAGGGGATCACATGACCCTGAGACACTGCAACTGTCATAAATACATGCCAGTTGCCAAGCATTTAAATTTTGATACGAAAATGGTCATAAGTCACTTTTTTCAGTGCCATTGTAACTTCAAATGGTCATTAAAAATGTTTGTAAGTCGAGGACTACCTGTATATGAAGGGTCAAGAGGTGGTTATGAATAAATCCAACTAATGTTCTTCATCTTGGAAGAATGATTATCTCCTTTCAAAATGACTTCTGTGCCTTAGCCCTAGTAGGGAAAAAAACCTATATTGCCAAATAAATTTCATTAGTTATTACTACCTGTGTTTGCATGAAAATAAAACCTGGTCTTATTTTATTTTGGGCCCCAAAATAAGCTCTAGGTAGGGCTTATTTTCTGAGAAACACAATTTCAGAATGATCAGCCCAGCTAGGTACCCTGCCCCCCGGCGTGCACACAAGAGCCAGCAAGTGCACGGGAACTGATGGAATTCAACAGTAGCTGCAGCCTGCCGATCCCTTTATCGGCACACTCTGGGGCTGCACAGAGCAGAAGGCACGGAGTGGAAGGCATGCAATCCCAACACACAGAGCAGAAGGCAGGCAATTTTGACATGCCACGCGGGCTGCAAGCAAACCAAGAGACTCAAAGATGACCCTTCTGCGGCCATGTGCCACTCTGGCTCACTGTCACTCAGCTTTCCTGTGGCCCACACGGTACATCCGTTTGCCTGCCTCCGCTGCGCCTCTGCTTCTATCTCCTGCTGGTGTCACCACACAAAGATGAGCTTCCCCCCATTACCGCTCGCTTTCCCGTCGCCCACACAGCATGTCCAGATCGCCTGCCTCCCCCCCCATGCCTCTGCTTCTGCCTGCTGCTTGCACAGGTACTCAACTCACCTGTGCAGGCTGCAGCTGCTACCAGACACCATTGGCCCATGTGCACTTGTCACCTCCTATGCTGACCACACTCATCCCCCTTCACTAGGGCTTATTTTTGGGGTAGGGTTTATATTAGGCACAGCTGTGTGAATCGAGCTAGGGCTTATTTTGGGGGTAGGTCCTATTTTGGGGAAAACACGGTATAACTATAAATGTAGATCATATATCATCTGGAAATAGTTGTATGAATGATCCTTGATGAATGACAGATTATAACTGACAAATAAAGAAGATGCATCAGCCTAAAGACTTCTTATTTAGCAAAATACCAGCCTATAGAAAGCATCCTTAGTGTTCTTCAAGACCCTTCTTCTAAAATGGCGGCTCTTTGACCTGATGGTGAGATCCAGTGCTGTCAGGGGACAGGAGATGAGGAAACGATGCTTAATTTACTTGGACAAGAGTCATCAGCAGACAGGGAAGTGTATTCATAGTTACCACCATTTCTGTTACATCTGTAGTTCTGCTCCAATTCCTGTATCTGCTTCTGAAAGTTATACTTCAGAAACATTTGAAGGATGACAGTTCTCCATAAAGGCCATCAGTTGTTAATTAGTGCTACAGCTCAGAATATTACTTTGATTAACATTGAAAAAAGTCCAAGATTATGAAAGGGAAGTGACTTTTAGTATCTGGAAAATAGACCGTAGAGGTTTGACAAGCCACAGTTCTTGATAAACTAGTTTAATTATAGATATTTAAAAAGACATAATTAGAACAGAAAACCTGCTGCAAAAATAAGATTCCATATATTTGTGTGTATGTGTGTGTCCCCATCCTCTAATATACTGACAGAAGGTTGTTTATGGGAGTAACAGGAGATATCTGTATAGTTACTATAATGGACCTGTTTGTTTCACTGCTTCTCTCTGTGCCCATTCTAGTGCTCAAACAGTACTTAAAACAAAAAGTTTAAAAGGAGTGGCAGAAGTTTTTATTGTGGTTGGAGGTTTTCTTTTTTTAAAACCTTTTTTTATTGTTTTGTGAGAGGCCCAGGGTAGTGAATCATAAAATGGATGGCTATATAAATATTTTAAACAAATAAAATAAAGCTATTGAACAAATCCTAAGCTTCTGAGTCAATATCTTGAAAGGTTTCAGCTAGCAAAAGAGAACAGTGTCTACACAGAAATGCCTAGGGAGCCCAGAGAAAGATCCACAGGGATTTAACATCGCAGGACTAAAGTTGTAGACAGAATGAAAGCAATCGTAGATCTCCTGTGTCCCAAACATTTCATTTTCCTGAAATGTAGAGAAACGAGGCCTCCAGGCTGCATTGGAGTTAATTTCCTCCTCCTTTAAAGCCACTGAATTGGAAAGAGACAATATAAAAAGCTCTGCAGATGAAGTTTCCAAGAGCTTAGATGCAAGAGGTTATCTCATACTTGTTTTCCGTATCCCTTGCCTTCTGGATTGCCTTTCACATTGTTATTTCAAGCAATGTTTTAGGAACTTCCCACCATAGTGTTAAGACAGATGAAGAAAATTTAGATGTTATATATACCAAATGTGATACGCACTAGATGGAAATAGTTTTATTTTTTTAAAAAGTGATTCTAATGGCTAAATTCATGCAACACATTGAACCACAATACAGGAACTTACATTTGAGCTTGCAGTGTATAATAAGTATCTGACTCATGTGGCCTTAGTTTATGGCCTTGTATGTTGTACAGACCGAGAAGGTTAAATTTACAGAATGACCCATGATTAAATTAATCAGGAGTACTTTAGTCACAAAAACAGTATGTTTCACACACACACACACACACACACATTTTAAAATATAAAATGAAGTGCTCTAAGAGAGGACTGGTGGTAAAGTAAAATCAAATGAAATAATGTAGGAAAAATTTGCTTTATTGCTTTCTTATTTAATACTAAAATACTCAGGCAGTCTGGGTAAGGAGGAAATACTCTCTTTTGATGTTTGAATTGGAATCTCAAGCTGCCTATTGTTCTATAAGCTATTTGAGAAGCAATATTTGTATTCAACTGCCTATCACCCACAAATGATTGAGAAAATACATAGACCTGTATTTGAATTGAAATCTCAACTGTTTCAGAAGCACTCTGTGTGTGTGTGTGTGTGTGTGTGTGTGTGTGTGTGTGTGTGTGATTGTTTTCTGTCTTCTAATGCCACTGGAACTCCAGAACAAATCAGCCAAACAGACACTGATACAGATGTCTTGATATTTTTTATTAGTCTTTTTTTATATACATATATTCCCCTTTCCGAACTGTATAAATGAGTCGTAAGAATACTGGGCTCTATTCACAAAGTGACGGGATACAAATGTTTGAAATAAACATGCCTTATTCCAGACTTCCCCAATGTTTTCCATATGTGTTCCGCTTCCATCAGTCTTACTCTTTTGCCATGGAATCCAACCATTACTCCCGAAGTCATCCCATGCAAATGATATTTATGTTACAGAATTATGCTAGGCATAACAAATTAAGAAGTTAAACAAACAAACCCCCCCAAAAAAGAGCCTCTGCCCTATTCTTTTCAAAACACAACTGGAATATTTTTAGCTTTGGTGGTCTTCAAATCACTAATAGGAACCTTCTGAACTTGGGATGGGCTGCATTCTTCATGTATGACTTCACTGCAGTGTGTTCCAACTGCTGGAGGTAGTTCTTGAAACGCTTCTTAGCTTTATTTTTCTCCCTTTGCCGTACCCCAAATGTTCAATTCATCTGTGTATGTGCACATTACAGACAGTATATCGTACTGTTTTGTGAGTGTTTTTTTCTCTTTGAAGATTTCGCTAGCTTGGCAAGGACATGAGACATTCTTTAGTTATTAAATTTAGATGGGGCAAAGTTACTCAAGTGATCAGCATCAGCAAATTCCAGCATAATTCAATTAGTGTTCCAATTCTTAGACTTAACATAACTATCCTGCTTTTTCTTTCCATGTTTTCCTCCCTCTTGCTTTTTTGTTATGGTGCAAATAAACTACCATTTCAACTAAAAACCCACTGTATCAGAATTAGCTCTCTTTTATTCATATATGGTAAATACGGCATAAACATTACATTAATATACCTATTATAAGATAGTCATAATGACTGCACTGGCATATCCAGGCACAAAGCTGTATGTATGTTTCACCTTGTTAAGAAGGTTCTCAATAAAGTTCAGGGATCTACCCCTGGAATATTATAAAGCAAATGGCAAAAAGTGAAACAGCAGCGTAACCTAAGTGAATTTTCAGGAATTTTCATTTGATATCTCTTAATAAATACAGAAAAATTATTTGAACATTGTAAAAAGGAAAAAAAATGTGCAGCATTTTGTCAAATTGTTAGGTTGTCAAATATATGCAAATTTCTCCCTCCCATCCCAATCCTTAAATAAAGTCTGATAATGTGGAATTACAGTACCTGAAATAATGCTTTTTAATTTTTTGCATATTCTCTTAGACACCTTTCTCAGACAATTTTTTTTTTTTTGGAAGCTCTTCCAAATTGAGCATTGAGCTATTGAGGCATCCACACAGGAACAGGTCTTTTTGATGGTAAATCTGCCCATTTCTAGAATACCCTACCGTTCATTAAGAATGCCAAGTGCGGAGTTTATTTTCATGCGGACATGAGGCAAATATATATTGTCATAAACATTTAAATCATGTGTTGATTTTTAGCATACTGTATAGTGGACTGTTACATAATTGTTTGTTTTAATGTGCATTCTAATATAATTTCTTGTATAGCTTAATAGTTTTTAGGTTTTTATTCACCCTTGAAAATTCTGAGTTTGAAGAGTGACTACTACTACTACTACTTATTATTATTGTTGTTGTTGTTGTTCTTGTTGTTGTTGTTATTATTATTATTATTATTATTATTATTATTATTATTATTATTACAGCTTGTTGCACGGTCAGCTAGATGTGTAGACCGGATTTGGTCTTTTTATCCACCTATCAAAGACCTGGAATAGGCAGATGTTTTTACTGATGTTAAAGGTATCGTCCCAAGATGTAAGCTGTTCCAAGTAAACCTGTCTTTTGCAATTGGCTGATGGTGAGTTTGTTAATGCCAATGGTGTTCAAGTGGTGATCCAGTTGTTTTGGGATTGTACCCAGGTCCTGCCAGGTCCACTATACAGACTTTTTTTTTGTCTTTCTTATCAATTGCCAGTTATTAAGTCTGGGGTGTTATGTGGCAGGTGCTTGTCTGTTTGAATTCTAAAGTGCCAGAGCACTTTGACTTCTTTGTTTTCTATTATGTTGTCTATTTTGTGGTCATTATTATTAACAGTACGTGTTATGTCCTTATAAGGACATCCGGCCGGGGATTGGTTAATCCTCCGGGCGGGAAAGTTAAACCGCTGTCATTGGACGGCTGGTCTGCCGGAGCGCTATAAAAAGGGCTCCGGCAGCACAGCCGTTCGTCTGTTCTGACTTAGTTGAGAGCTGAATAAAACTTGTTGAACAGACCCCGCTGGTCTTGTCTTCTTTCCTGCGCCTGATCTAACACTGGCGACGAAGGATTTGAAAAGAACCGCCACGCGGAGCTAAGTCACTCATCGAGAATTTCTCACTGAGCTGAAGTCACTGAAGATGGAGGCGTCACAAGCCGCGATGGCTCCGATCTCCAAATTCGACCCCAGAGTCGAGAAATGGACCTCCTATCTGGTTCGTTTCCGCCAGTTTCTGCGGGGAAACAACTATCAAGACCTCTCCGATGAACGGAAACGAGCCCTGTTCCTAGCGCATTGCGGCTCCGAGGTGCTGGAGATGGCCATCGACCTCGTATCCCCAAGGAACATCGAGGAGATGTCTTGGGCTGATCTGCAAGACGTGCTGAAGGAGCACTACGCTCCCACTGGAACTCCCATTGCCAACAGATTCACCTTTCAGCAAAGGAATCAGTTGGAAGGGGAGCCCATCAAGGACTTTGTGGCAGCTCTGCGGCAACTCGCGTCAAACTGCGAGTTTGACAACGTTGAGAACGCCATCAGAGACCGCATTGTCTTCGGCATGAGGGACATGGGACTGCAACGTAAGTTCCTCAGCCGAAAGAAGATCGCGTTGAAAGACGTCGTTGAGGAGGCAATCGCAGCCGAAATCTCAGAAAAGGCGGCTGCCGCCATGAATAGGGCTAAAGGGGTGCACAAATTGCACTGCCAACCTAAGAGCTCGTCTGAGGAGTCGTCTGCCAGCTCCTGCTCCGACGACGAAATGGCCGTTCACAAGGTCTCCCGCCAAAACCGTCGCGAGCGCACACAAGATGGCGCCCGGATCGAGCCCTGCGGCAGCTGCAAAGGAAGCCATGCCAGGGCTAAGTGCCGTTGGAGAGACGCCGTCTGCCGACGCTGCAACAAGCGGGGGCACATCGCGGAAGCCTGCAGGGCCGAAGCACCTACCCCGGGTCCGTTTCCCCCCGGCTGGGGCGAGAAACGGCAAGACAACCAGAGACCATCCAAACGGTCCTCTACCAGGTCTCAGCAACGAGGCGGCGGCTACGCGGCGGTCAGAACTGAGCAGCTGTCATCCGGCATCCACACCATTGACGATGCGGCCGCAAAGTTCCATGCCACCGTGATCGTGGAGGGAACACCCTGCTCTATGGAGGTTGATTCGGGATCGAACTACTCCATCATGGACTGGCACCAGTTAAAGCGCCTGAAACCGGGCATCTCGAGGAAAGACCTCAAGCCCCTACGAGCCCGTCTTGTCGATTTCGGCGGCAACCCTGTTGAGATCCTGGGGAGGACTTCGCTCCGGGTCACCTACCACGACTTCCAGGGCGTCCTACCCATCACTGTCGTGGGGCGAAACCGCCCGAGCCTGCTGGGGATGGAGTGGTTCGAGCCATTGGGGCTGTCTATCAGCGGGATCCATCAAATTCGTAGGGACGAACTCGACGCCATCATCGAAGAGTTCAAGGAAGTCTTCGATGAAAGCCTCCGTGGCTGAACCGCTCCATCGCTTGCTGGGGAAGGCGGTTTCCTGGAGGTGGGGGAAGGAAGAGGACGCAGCATTCAGAGCTGTCAAGAACCTACTTTCTTCTGAGAGTGTCCTCATCCAATACCACGAGACGCTCCCCCTGCTATTGACTTGCGATGCATCCCCCTACGGCGTCGGAGCAGTCCTCAGCCATCAGTTCCCGGACGGGAAGGAAGCCCCCATCGCCTACTTCTCGAAGACGCTGTCCAGCGCCGAGAGAAATTACAGCCAATTGGACAAAGAGGCCCTGGCCATCGTTGCGGGCATCAAGCGTTTCCACGAGTACCTATACGGACGGAGGTTCACGGTCATCACAGACCACAAGCCCCTGTTAGGCCTTCTGTCGGGAAGCAAGCCCACACCTAACTATTCGTCGCCCAGGATGACACGCTGGGCAATTTTTTTGGCCGGGTACTCTTACGAACTTTGCCACAGGCCGGGCAGCAACATCTGCAATGCTGACGCCTTGAGCAGATGCCCGTCAAAGGACTTAGTGGAGGACCCAGCCCCCACCCTGGGACTGCATCACATCGATGGCGACCTGGCTTGCCCAGTCACATCCGCAGACGTCGCGGCAGTAACCCAGAAAGACCGGACTTTGAAGCAAGTGATGTCTTGGGTGCTGCGCGGCTGGCCTGCAGAACCGATGACCGACGACTTCAAGCCGTTTGCAAAGAGGCAGCAGGAACTGTCATCCATGAAGGGCTGCCTACTGTGGGGTGACAGGGTTGTGGTTCCCCAGGCTTTGCGCCTAAAGACATTGGAGACTTTGCACAAGGGGCACCCTGGCATCGTGCGCATGAAGGGACTGGCACGGAGCTACGTCTGGTGGCCATCACTGGACAAAGACATTGAGAACTGGGTCTCCAGATGTGATCCGTGCCAAGAAGTCCGCCCCGCCCCTCCGCAAACGCCTGTTGCGGAATGGGAAACACCAAGCAACCCGTGGGCGCGAATACATATAGACTTTGCGGGCCCGATGCAAGGGAAGTTCCTGCTAATAGTGGTGGATGCCTTTTCCAAGTGGCTTGAGGTCATTCCCCTGGCATCCATCACTACTGAAGTCACTATTAGAGCCCTCCGGCGACTATTCGCTACCCACGGGCTGCCGGACATCCTCGTTTCCGACAACGGCCCGCAGCTGACCTCGAAACCAATGGAGGAGTTCCTGGCCAGTTTGGGCATCCGCCATGCCCTCTCTGCCCCCTACAGACCGGCTGGCAACGGACAAGCTGAGAGGATGGTGAGGTTCACTAAAGAGGCCCTTGCCAGGATGGGGCCGGGCGACTGGCAAGAGAAGATCGACAACTTCCTCTTGATTCAGCATATTATGCCGCATGCCACCACTAGAAAGAGCCCGGCCGAAATGCTGATGGGCAGGAAGCTGAGGTCACCCCTGGACCGACTTCACCCCCTGTACCACTCCGAGGTCACCGCAACCGCGAGCCGCCCCCTCCGAGCCTTCTCCGCAGGAGATCCGGTTTTCGCGCTTAATTTCCACGGCCTGCCGAAATGGCTTAAAGGTAGAATCGAGAGCTCAACCGGCCCGAAGTCCTACACTGTCGAACTGCAAGACGGAGTGGTCTGTAGACGTCACATCGACCAACTCCGGAAGCGGTGGGAAGGGGATGGCGAAAACCACCCTGACGAGGTAGGACAGCAACATCCCTACAAGGCAGGCCAAAACCACCCCGACGAGGTAGGACAACAACACCCCTACAAGGCAGGCCGAAACCACCCCGACGAGGTAGGACAACAACACCCCTACAGGGCAGGCCAAGACCACCCCGTCGAGGTAGGGCAACGCCACCCGGGCAGGGCAGGACAACACCACCCTTGTGAGGTAGCCCTGCAACACCCAGTCGAGGAAGGGCCGTACCACCCCAACAGGACCGGCCAGCCAGCAGACCAGCTACCGTACTGCAACTGCCGAGTAGACAGGGGACTCCACGGCAACGAAGACTCACGCCTCCCCGGCAAGGCGACCCAACGCCACCCCGACGGCAGGGAACTCCAGGGAACGCCAGTAGACCGGGACATGCCCAACCGAGAGGGCCAACAACAACCCGGTAAGGGAGGCCTACGACACCCCGGCATGCAAGAACTACACCACCCGTCTGAAATCCTCCGCCCAGCTGACCCCCGTCCCAAACAACAACGACCCGACCAGGTCGACCTGCACCACCCAGACAGGGTCGACCAACACAAGTCTAAAAAATACGGACAATTTGAAAAAAGTATAAAAAAACCAAGGGACTTACCGGTCCACGACGAGCGGCACCCAGGACAGGGAAGAGACCAACCGGACCAGCAGATATATTCCAACAGCGGGTCGGGAGGCGGCACGCCGGAGCCGGTACCTGCAACGACCACTTCGCAGCCCAGCAGCAAGGCCGGAGGCGCACGGACAGGGCCGGCACCTTCAACGACCCAGCGGCAGGCATCCCAGGGGCGAGGGTCGGAGGACACCGGAGCAGCCACCTTCCAGACGGACGACGGAGAACAGAATGAACTGCGCAGGTCGAGCAGGGCTTCCAGACGTCCCGCCTACCTGCGTGACTACGTCTGTCGATTGACACGAGCTGAACCATGTTTCATCTAGGGGGGGAGGAGTGTTATGTCCTTATAAGGACATCCGGCCGGGGATTGGTTAATCCTC
>WNWU01000012.1:14156184-14224260 GCA_012654045.1 Ptyas mucosa | reverse complement strand
ATATATATATATATATATATATATATATATATATATATATATATATACATATGCGTATCTTAAGAGGGAAGGAAAAAGTTTGCTGTGCTGTAAATTTAAAATAATAGGACAAAAAACAAACAAGTAGATCAGAATCACTAAATCAATCCTTTTGAGCACGTGAGCCATAAATCACCTCTTTTAAAATATACTCTCATTCTTTGGAGATCTTTTTGAAGTGTAAAAGGAAGGCATTTGTAATTTTGTAATTTCATTTTATGTTTGCATACAAAAAATTTTAAGCAACAGCCCTTTAAGCCTAAATATGAAAATGTTCTGTGTTGGGATTTGGGGAAAATTGGGAAATGGGTAGCATATAAATTTGGTTGGTCATAGAGTGGGCCAGATGTTTAGACTGTATTTGGCATTTTTGTCCACTTATTGAGTTCTTCCCAAGGACTTGGATAGGCAGATTTTTTAAAATATATATATATATTAGGTGTATTGTCACAGGATGTAAGCTGTTCTAAGTAAAACTGCTTTTTTCAATTGATTTATGGCAATTCTGTCAATTCCAGTGGTGTTCAAGTGGTGCCCCAGATGTTTTATTGCACCCATGGCACCTATTACTATTGGTACTCTCTTTCTTTTACCACAATTGTTCTATTTCTGTTTCCAGGTCTTTATGTTTTGTGATTTTCTCCCATTTCTTCATTTGTAACAGCAAATCATTAATTCTTTGTTTTCAGACTTTGTATATTTGCGACAGGTAAGCAACTGAAAGGTAAAGTCCAAGACACCCAAGCTGGCTCTCATGCCTAAGTCAAGACTTTAGCTTCCCTGAAGCCCAGCAATGAACAGATACAATACTGAAAGAAGTCACACTGATAACAGATAAACCTAAGTCATGGTGAGTCTGAAACTGAAATGTGTGAACTGTACCTAAGTAGCGTTGATAGTAAATTGGAACTGGTGAGAGAAATACTGTCGGTATATCTATGAGCAAATCCTCCCATTTGCAGGGGAGGCATTACGCTGTTTCAGTACATGTAGCTCTATACTGTATGAGTCAGTCAGCCCGTACACCCTGTGATGTACTTCTGGAACTGACACAGTGGGACAAGGTTTGACTTTCCACAGCCTCAGGCCTTTCAGATTCAGAACAGCCGAGCATTGTTCCTCTTTTTTTCATGACTAATGCTGTATTTTTGCTTGCCTCTCATTATGAAACCCACCTCACCTCATTGGTCACATGAACCAGTCATGTTCTTTTACAAACATGTTAATGTCCTTACGCTACAGAGAAAATGAATAAGCACCTCAGTGTTTACTGATACTGAGGTACCTTTATAAATAGAGAATGACAAAATATTTCTAGGTCATACTATGGAATGTATTAGATTCTGAAAAAAAAATGTGAGGAGAGTGTTCACATCTGGAAGGATCTTAAAGTACTATTCAAATCATTCTCCTCCTGCCACAGGTGGTTTTATGTGTGTTTGTACATAGTCAGAAGACGTTGTAAGAAAAAGAAATTGAAAATCATGTTATCTTGAGCCATTTTCCCACTCCTCCTCATAAATGCAATATAATACATAATAAAAGACTCATATGGTACACAAAATCAGAGAAAGCTCAAATGTACTTTCTTCTATTTAGTCTGAAAATATCCTTAATTTTTGGTAGAAAAAAATGTCATTAATTATTGTAAAAATAATCTAAGCTAATTCATGCTATTTATTACATTTTTACTCACCTTCGCAGTAAAATTTTAATTGCAATTAGATCTAGAACTTAAATGTTCCTAACATCCATGTTGAAGTATATAGCAGCACTTTAAAAAAAGAAAAAGAAAAGGAACCAAAATCTTTTCTTTATGTTTGAGGTTTATTGTATCTAGGGGAGAACTGAAGGTGAACTTCATTTTTTTCAAAGGAAAAGGGAAGGAGATGCAATCTGATTTCAAATTTCTCTTAAGTCTTTTCCTCTTAGTAAAAAGTAGCCACAGGAAAAGAGTTAATTTGGATTAATGTCACACTGTGGTAGGAACAGCAGTTTCTTCAACTACAATTAACTACAAGACAGAGGGGAAAAATATGGATTCTTCTCTGCTCCTTCCCTGTAGGCTAATTACAGCATCATTACAGAATAGGGAGAGGCTTTTAAATTTAGAAAAAGAGTTAATCCTATTCCCCATCTGTGATTCAAACCACTCTCCCTGGAGTAGTTTTAAGTGACTATCAAGAAGCCTGATCGTGAATCATATTCCTCAAAGTACTGGTGCTGCTGGTTAGAGAATCAGTGTCTTCTTCATTACAAATAGGAATAGGGCATCTTTTTTCATCTTATTTCATAACCTCCTTGCCCCCATGTTTCTATCTTTCAGTGAAACAGTCAGACTTCCAAACATTTCCAGCATTTGGAGGGATTCTGCCTTTCCACAGACAAGCATAGAGGCTTCCTACACGGAGAATTCAGCCAGTCAAGCCTGACACACATGTACCTCTTCTTCTTCTTTTGCCTAAAAATGGGCAACTAAAAATGAAACTCAGTTAGATTTATTGTCCTTTAAGTATTTTTAAGGCATCTGCTTGAAAAATACAAGTATCTCTAAAAACACTTTATGGTTAATCTTTATTTAGCAATTGCCTCAATTAGGAACCATGTTCAGTTATACCACCAATAAAAAAGTAACTTTTCAACCAATCCTCACATTTTCATCCTTCACAGATTTGTAAAGCAAAGGAAAGCTAAAGTAAAGTGTTAAGCATTGTGGTGGTTTCATTTAGTGGCCACTTTGCTTAATGACCATGTTGCTGGTTCTATCTGTGGTGTAATAGAATATGTGAAGGACTTTAAAGAACGAGGGGAAGAGATGCCGCCCTAGGAAATAAACACGACAGAGAAGAGCCCCATTGGCTTATCAGTCAGAGAAAAAAAAACTTAGACGGAGCCTCAGTAATTGATCAAGCAGTTAAAAGGTTAGACCTTCCACTTGCAAGATTCTATTTTATAAGCCTTACAATAAAGTAGAATTAACTCATGTAGTCATGTATCCTGTCTACTTTAGGACGGCTGGTGTGGTCACTAAATAAGGACTACCTATGTTTGTCTTCTTGTTAAGAATTAAGATAGTTTTTCCTCATCAAAAAACAAGTCACTCAATTTTAGTAATCATGAATACATATTGGGCAGTATAATGGTTCAAATAGTTAAAATTAGAAAAGATGCAAGAAACTGATTTTGTAGCTATTTAGAATTCACAGTTTAAGGCTCCCTTTGAAATAAATGTTCCATCTTAGAAAAGAAACCATGGGCAGAAATAAATTTGTGAAAGGAAGAAGGTCTGCGGTAGCTAGATCTCCTCAGTTTCAAGTGTTGCTTCTCAGCCATTACTGTAAAAGAAAATTATCTGCAACATGTTTGGAGGTGAAACCCAAAAGTGCTTTTTGCAAAAGGCAACTGTCCCAAAAGCATCTTTGGGACAACCATGACCTGGATGACTGAGAATCTCCACAGGCATTTTGAGTTGAAAGTTCTCTCAGAAAGAAAGTTCTTAATCCCTAGATCATGCTTTCAGCATTTTGTAACTCACAAAGACTGCACGTATAGCACTTCAGTCACATAGTCTCACATTTCTCCATAACACAAGGGGGGGGGGGGAAATCAACACTACCTGATCACAATAGAAGGAATGTTTTCTATTTCAGTTGATTTTTCTCCCACAAAATCTTTACAGTACCACAACAATCTGGTATTGCCACACAGCTAGGGAGGCGTGAATGCTGTCATTTGATTAGAAAGAATTAAAGGACACCAGCAGGTTTCTCTGGAGATAGAAATATTGTTATATCATAAGAACCGGAGGTAGACTGGATTGGGTTTTAATTTTGTTATTGGAGTTATTATGAGCAGCTGGCCAAGATTCCCCATCTGCTTATAACATTAGTCCTTTTAGTAGGAAAAAGAAACAACCTGTCTACAGAAAGGAAAATATTCATCAGTTAAATTAATAGTATTTGAAGATTCCAGACTGAGATTTTCTACACCAGGGGTATCTAAATCTTGACAATTTGTGGGCTTTAACTCCCAGAATTCAAAGGGGTTCACAAGTCTTAAAAAGGTTCGATACCCCCTGATTTAGACCAAAGTGCAGATGGAAATGCATTACAATATATGCATAAACGAAACAATCACATGGATTGGTCTGATGTGCTAACAGATTGATTCTCAGTTTATGTCTCCTCTTCTTGGGATAAACTATCCCAAACTGAGTACCTACCAAGGGTGTGAACCTCAAATTCTATAATTCCGAGCAGTCCTAAACTGACTGGAGAATTTTGGGATTTAGAGTCCACACATTTTGAGGACATCCAGGCTGCTCTGAGAAAATTGCACAGACACAAGGACATTCAATGTACAAAAACAAAACATGTAGGCCAGGTGAACTCAGTTAAAATCTTATACTCCTTAGAAGTCACTTCCCTCACATCCTATTCTATTGTAGTCTTTAACTTAAAAGACAGGTGCATAGTTTAAAATGCTTCTTTTATGCCCATGGGAGCTCCAGGTGACTCCCCACACTTTCTTTACTTTCCTAGCTATCACCACCATAACAAAGACAAATGCTATCATCAACCAGCAATTCCTCTCTGGATTCTACAGAGGACACACTTTGTGCAAAAGAATAAATGGGCACAAGTTTGACATCAGGATTCAAAAACTAGGACACATCAATAATATTGGAACTCTTCTGATATTAGGATCACATAGTCACTATTTGGAAAAAACAAGACTTTAAGGGCACCATTGAGGGAGAGATTGCTGAACTCCTACCCATTAAAAAGTTTCAGGCAACCTTTCAACAAACACAAAAGGTTTTCAACACATTACAATTATTAATTGATAATGAACTTGTAGTTTGCCTCATATGTAACCTGCATCTACTTAACCAATCTACATTTCCCCCACTTTGCCTCAATTTACTTCCTGATTCAAGTCTCCTGATTGAATCATAAGGAGAAACAAAATAAGAAAATAACTGTGCCAAATACTGTTCCTTGGGTTCTCCTAGCAGAAGATGTGTAATGTTTTTAGGTTATGGAGATAAGAAGGAGCTTCTTTTGACCTTGGGATGACATGTTAAAATCCAAAAATCTATGTGTGGAGCCAGAAAAGAAACTAATTTCATTTATACTTAATACAAATTAAACATATTGTAGTTAAAATAATGATTCTACAGGTTAATTGGTTAATTGGTGTTGGTTAATTTTCCCTTTCTGTCTCATTAAATATGAACATTTCATAACATAATTTGATGGGTCTATAGAAACTGTATTCAATTTGAGAAAGTCACATCTGTCTGAAGATTCCCAATAAATTCAGATACACTCCAATTTATGCAGATGTCAATACAAGTTATTACACATATAAAACAGATAGAATAGAATTCTTTATTGCCCAAGTGTGATTGGACACACAAGGAATTTGTCTTTGGTGCATATGCTCTCAGTGTACATAAAAGGGAAAAAAAGAAAAAATACATTCATCAAGAATCATAAGATACAATACTTAGATAGTCATAGGTTACTAATAAGCAATCAAATCATACTAGGAAACACACAGAACAATATAAATTGTAAAAATACAAGCAACATGATTATAGTCATAAGTGGGGAGATAGGTAATAGGAAGGATGAGAAGAATAATAGTTATACAGTCTTAGTAAATACTTTGACAGTGTTGTGGGAATTAGTTGTTTAGCAGAGTGATGGCATTCGGGGAAAAACTGTCCTTGTGTCTAGTTGCTCTGCTGTGCAGTGCCCTATAGCATTGTTTTGAGGGTAGAAGTTGAAACAATTTATGTCCAGGATGTGAGGGGTCTGTATATATTTTCACAGCCCTCTTTTTGACTTGTGCAATATACAGGTCCTCAATGGAAGGCAGGTTTGTAGCAATTGTTTTTTCTGCACTTCTAATTATCCATTGAAGTCTGTGTCTGTCTTGTTTGGTTGCAGAGCCAAACCAGACAGTTATAGAGGTGCAAATGACAGACTCAATAATTCCTCTGTAGAATTGAATCAGCAGTTCTTTGGGCAGTTTGAGCGTTCTGAGTTGGCACAGAAAGAACATTCTTTGTTGTGCTTTTTTGATGATGTTTTTGATGTTAGGTGTCTATTTTAAGTCTTGAGATATGATAGAACCTAGAAACTTGAAGGTCTCTACTGTTGATACTGTGTTGTCTAATATTGAAAGAGATGGTAGTGTAGGAGGATTTCTCCTAAAATCTACCACCATTTCTACGTATTTAGTTCAAGATTGTTCTGATTGCACCACAAGGCTAGTTGTTAAACCTCCTGTCTGTATGCAGATTCATTGCCTCGAATGAGACCAATCACTGTTGTATCATCTGCAAATTTCAGTACTTTAACAGCGGGATCTTTTGAGATTCAGTCATTGGTGTATAGAGACAAGAGTAGTGGAGAGAGCACACAGCCCTGGGGGACTCCTGTGCTAACTGTAATTTGTAATTTGTGCTAATTTGTAAAATCTGATGTGATTTTGCCTAGCTTCACCTGTTGCTTCCTGTCTGTTAGGAAGCTTATGATCCATTTACAAATATGGTCAGGTACAGCTAGCTGATTTAGTTTAGTTAGAAGAATATCTAGAATGATGGTATTGAATGCTGAGCTGAAGTCTATAAAGAGGACCCTTGCATAGGTCTTTGAGATTCAAGATGTTGTAGGATGTAGTGCAGAGTCGTATTAACACACCGTCTGTCAATCTATTTACTCTGTAGGCGAATTGCAAGGGGTCTAACAGCGGATCCGTGATGGTTTTCAGGTGGGCCAGCACTAGCCTTTCAAAGGTTTTCATAACTACAGATGTTAGAGCAACCGGTCTGAAGTCGCTCAGTTCCTTCATGGAGGGTTTCTTCAGCACTGGGATGATAGTAGAGGGTTTGAAGCAAGAAGGATCATAGCACATCTCTAGTGATTTATTAAAGATGCAGGTAAAGATGGGGGCCAGTTGGTCAGCACAGGCTTTTAAGCAAAAAGGAGTTATCTTGGTGCTTTTCCAGGCTTTTGCATATGATACAGATGGGTAATTATCAACAGAAGAGTCAAGATACAGGCTGAACATGAAATCTTCATGGCAGGTTGCCTCTTGAGCTCCTAAATTCTGGGCTTTGCATTCTGACTTTCATCTTTCTCATATGCATGAGGTTGACTTGAACTGCGATCCACTGTTCTATGACTCAAATGGGGAACTGGCATGGATCATAATATTAACCCTCTGGAGAAAATTTGTTTCTTCCTATAACTCTTTGGTTTCCTTGGTAAATATGACAAGCCACCTGCCCTTCAACCAAAAACAGCTGCTGGCCAACCACAATGCCACAAAAAGTATGGTAACTCTTTGCCCTCTTGAGAAAGGAATAGATCATATTTTTCAGTTTTATATGGAAGGATTTTCTTTCCCATTGGCTTGCACAAATCAGTTCACTGAAGTCCTCCCTGCAAATCTGCTATTCTAATTTCTGTTCTTCCATGTATCAGTATCCTTCATACAGAGATTTTAGATGTCATGTTATTAGCATTTAAGGGAGGGCTCAAAGCTTCTGATAATTTACCATCCAAAAGTGATTCCCCAGGAATCCTCATTAGAGCCAACGTTCTTCATAAAACATCAAACTCTGTATTCCAAAAATATGATACTGTTACTGTATATGATAACCTGTAGAGACAGAGTTGGACAATCAATCACATTTTTGACATCTCATTACTTAGTTCAAGTTTTAAAAACTTGAAAGCTTGCATACAGTTTGTAAAACTCTTGTTGGCGCCTTATTTAAATTTATTCTGCTCCACAAGTCTATAGTACTTTGTATGTGTGTGCCTTTGAGTCATATTGACTCCTGATAATTGACTGAACAGGACCCTGTAGTTTTCTTGACAAGATTTTGGAAGCCTTTGCCCTTGCTTGCTTCCCAGGGCTCAAAGAGTGACTAGCGCAAGGTCATCCAATTGGCTTTGTGCCTAAAATAGGACTAGAACTGACAGTTTCTTAGTTTCTAGCCTGGAACCTTAATCCAAACTGCACCAAACTGACTCTGCTACCTGTTTGTTACTATTAGATAAGCAGCTGCCATACTGTGGATTTATAGGACTATAATCTAATTTTCTTAAGGGTGTAAGTTACTCACTGGTGGATAATTTTAACGTTAATAAACAATAAACACAATAAATATTATTTTCTAAAGAGAAGCAAGAAGATTGGCTTCAAGGGCAGAGGAGGTTAAAGGTTTCTGTAGTTGGACGTCCTCAGAGAAGCAAGGACATTGAGATACATATTTTCCAGTCTGGGCCAAAGATTCAGACCCTCTGCCCCAAAGCCCTGCGGGAATAGTGACCATTGCAACAAATTGCAAAGAAATTGGAGGGTAGTCCAATTTGGATAGATGCCTGCTATCATTTCTTGTCATTGCTGCTTTTCTCTGGTACATCCTTATTTATGCCCCTATTCTCCATATCTTTATCTTATGGCTTGATCTAGTTAATGATTGACAGTTCTAGTATGCAAATTTTCGCCTCCTGAAACTTGATGTAGCTAATCCAGTTTTCTAAAAGCTTTCCTTTTTTTATGTGTGTGCCTTCAGGTCATATTGACTCCTGATGACTGCCTGAACAAATTCCTGCAGTTTTCTTGGCAGCAATTTCAGAAGTGGTTTGCCGTTGCCTGCTTCCTTATGCTGGGAAAGAGTGATTGGCCCATGTTAACCCAGATGGCTATATGCTTAAGATGGGAGTAGAACTCATGATCTAGTCTAGGGGTGTCAAACTGGTGGCCCACGGACCAGATGCATCATGCGCAGGCCACACCCACCCCAGCTCCACAAAGGGAAAAAACATCATGAAACGCCACATGATGGCAACATGATGCTGCGAGTTTGACACCCACGATCTAGTCCCATGTTTCTAGTGTTATGCCTTTGTTAAAATAAAAGTCATTTATTCTTTGTGGGCCAATGTCAGATTTGATGCTCTCACCATGGACTCTGAAACCAAATGGGAAAATTGTAACAATTTATTTCAAAGCTTATTCTGAGAAGGGGGGGGTCCTGTTCTGTTGCTACCTGCCCAGATAGTACTGTTTCACCTGGAGAAACATTTACACCTACTATAAAGGTAGGCACTGCTACTATAGTCCTTTCTTCCAATGATGAACCAACCCCCCTCCCCCCAATGGTCCCCTTGGTGCTGCCACTGCCAATTTTTGGTACTCATTGTGCCAGCTCTATTTTAAACAACTATATATTTCTGCAACTGGTCATATTCCTACTACAGTCTGAACGCCTGAGGCCAGAAAGCAATTAAGGAGAAATAGAGAAAATGACAATGCATCTTTGTTGCTATTTTGCCTTTAGTCATACTATGTTTTGATTTTGCTGCTGGGAGATCCTAGAATCTTGGTTTATCATAAGACCACAAGTTCTAGATTTTTGTAAGTTCTTAAAGATCTGGCTCTGTGACTGGCCTTGGGCCCTGAGTATGCAGAGAGCTGTTTCTTGGTTATATTAGAGATTATGTTATTTATTCTTGGCAACTATTATTTTAATGTTGGCATTATTCTAATTTTTTTATTATATTTCTAATATTTTCATTGCCCAGAGTCACTGATTGAGATGGGCAGCCACACAAATTGAATATCTAAATAAATACATACTACTTCTGGCTATAAATTAGTAACTGAGGAAGACTCTAAATGGTGATCCTTGTCTCTGTTACAATCTGTTATGGCTAAGTAATAATAGTTTAAAAATTGTTAATACTCATAATATTGGCACTGTTACAATCATCAATACCACCCCTCATTTTCCCTTAAAAATGGTTCTGTATTATTAGGAACTAAATAGTTATCACACTAAAATACCTCTGTTATAGATAGATAGCTTAAGAAAATTAATTGGAATTATTTTCTCACTTCATCCAGGGCTGACCTTACCAAGGTCTTTCCTACTGGGTCTTGCTGCTTTTAAAAATTGGAAAGAAAACTTGCAATGAAAGGAAAACCAATCTAATCTAGAATATATCAAGATTATATACTTCTTTTATTTACTTTATAAAAATGTTCTGCCTTTTTATGGGGATTCAGTTTAGGTTCCATGATTTTCAGGGGTGGGTTCTACTTACCTTTACTACGGGTTTGCAACAGGATCGCCTTGCTTCTGCACATGCGCAGATCACTGATGATGACATCTGGGGCGGTGGTGGGACCTCCCACCAGTTTTACTACCAGTTCTCATGAATCGGTCCAAACCGGGGGCAACCTACCACTGATGATTTTCCTTTGAATCCATATTATCTTCATACGAGCTTTATGAAAAATGAAACCGAATGTTACTCATTGTCTCAAAGTTCCCCTACTGAACATCATGGCTCAGAGAGTATCTCAGTGATCATGTTCTCAAGTCTTTCATGGGGGGGGGGGGGGTTTTCCTTTCCCAGCATCATTAGTATTGGAATGACTCCTGCAAATAGGACCTTTAAGTATTGGAAACAGTTAGGTTCTAGGTGTGGTCTCAGCCACCTGCTGGGACGGCCTCCTACTCTGGCCCAGCCCTTTTCAAAGATTGGAATTTAATTCTTTCAAATCCACACGTAACAAGGAATACAGCCCATTTAAGGAAAGTAGTATCAGGCACTTAGAGGCTACCTGTAAACGTCACTAGTTTATTAAGCAAACAGTCCTTGATGCTGGCCACAGTACAGGTTTACCATTATCAGTTAATGATTACACACTTTATGAACTATTCTGTGACCTTTGAAACCTCTTTTATTTTTCTTGGGAGGGGAGGGAGGAAAGGAAAGAAAGAAAACAATTAATCCTGGCTTGTTCTTCATCGCACCAATACTGATTTATACAGGAAATGGTCCAAGAAGTAAAACTGAAGCTGTGAAATCATGGTGAGTTGGTGGGAAATGAGTCTTCTTCTCTGAGTATGTGATGAGGAATTAGCCTCATGTGGTTCTCCTGTCACCATGAATTTGTTCATCGTATTCTTTATATGAACCATAAATCACAATGCCTTGACTATGAAGAAAGTTAGCACTCACTCCTCTCCTAGAAGAATAGAATATTTTAGGAAATATTAAAAAGGCAGAATATTATATTTCCCCTAAAAGAGAAATAGAAATCTTAAGGGAGACAGAAACGCACAGCACTAACTCCCTGCCCCCAGCAATATCTGGTGCCCATGGAGCAGGACAGGGCCAGCCTATCTACAAGACAATTAGACCTCCAGCTCCAGGGTGATGGGATTAAGACATGACCCTCCAGGACATTATAGGATTATCTAGCAGCAGGGCTCACTGCATTGCAAAATCACCTGGGGACATTACATCAGCCCAAGGTTCAACCAAACTCAATTCAGACAAACATGACTCTACATGGGAGTCTGACAGCAACCAATAGAATACATGTTCTTGGCACAAGAATAGGAAGCTCAACTTCAAAGCCCAAGAGAGGGTAAAAATATATCTCACTCTCCACTCCATGTGGTCAGACACCCAGGACTTTGAAGCCATATGGTCCTGTTCACCAATAAACCAACTTTCCAATAAGCCTCCATGTTTCCAGACTTTCTCCTCACTTGGAACTGAATCAATTGGAGTTTTCTTCCAACAACTATTACCTTTGCAAAATATGAAATTATGAAAATGTAAACATGTATAAAGTACTTGAGCATGAGCTCTCAGTCTCAATAATAAGTACTGTCAATGAATTTCTCTTTATTACAAATTTCCCTCACAAATCAATCTCATGAGAAATACATAGACTATTTATTATACTTTCACCAATATTCCATAGTAAGATCTCAACATTTGAACAAATTCTTATTTTCAGGGTATTTCATTGAGGGAACTTAGCAATAGATATTTCTATTTTGTTGGGATGTTAAAACATTCATCCAAACAACTTGTCCAAACCATGAGAATAGCAACGGTGGAATTAGAGAGCAGAGTCAACAAAAGTCAATGTTTTTAGCAGTTAAGGTTTTAGACAGGGACCGGGATAGAGGTGGTAGTGGTAATAGTCAAGCATTCAATCATGTCTTATTCTTCCTTACTTAATGATGATTTAACCAAGAGTGGCTGCCATTAACTACTTCTTTGAATTCTCATAGGCTATTTTATTTATTTATCATATGGCATATTCACATTATATTTCAGTAAAAAGGAATACAGGGGTAACATACAAAACATAGAATATAAAATCTGAAATCTTAACAGGAAGATTACAAACATATATCTAGGTTGCAAATATAATTCTTTTACTTCATTTGTCGCAGACAGGAAATTGTAGGCTGATGCTATTAATGATAGCCTCTAGCAACCTTGATTTTTGTCAGTTTTTTTAAAAACCAGCTTTTGATATATATTTTTAAACTTTGGGGAAATCTAGATTCAAAGCCATCTTCAGCTATGGAAATTCACTGAGTGACTTTGGACCATTCACCATTACTCAGCCCAAATTACCTGAAAAACGTATTTTAGATATAAAATTGGAGGGATGCTTTTTATAGTCTCTTGAACCCTAAAAGTTAAGGTGGGATGTATTGTTTCTGATTATTGTTATTACTATTACCACTCAGAAGAAGAGAAAAGGATTGTAACTGCTCCTTCCATATTTCATACATCAGACCTAACTCAGATTAATTTTTCTGCAACTGTGTCCTTCTTGTTTGAATAAAAAAATGAAAGAGGCTGATCTTTTGATATATTACAGGTCAGCTTTGCATTTCCTGGCTTTTGTTAAGTCAGGAAGGAAGTCCAGCCCTAGCTTAACTCATTGGAGTTATTTAAATTTGGAGTTTTTGTATGTATGTTACATTTTGTTTCACACTTTTGTCTTGCAATATTTTAAAAGGAATTATTTTTAAAAAGAGCTTTTGGAAATAAAATTAGAAATGACCTGAGATTGTTTCCTCTTTCTTATCATTTCCATCTCCTCTCCTTTTCTTATTTACATTAACCTATACTGATAGAATTGCAGATTTGGGAAATTCCTAGTAGACACCTATCCCTCATAAGTGTTCATTGCTGACTGAAATTATCTCAGGAAAAGAGAGCCCATCGTTTTTTAAGATAGTCTTTCAGGCCAGCTCTGTTCAATTCAACAAACACACATCGTGTGTGTTAGCTAAAATCCCATTTCTTATGATTTAAATCTCTACTAAATAATAGAGTAGTAATCACTAAATAGTAGTGCTGTTTAGTGAAGTTATTACTAGACCAAGACTTCTTTTCCCTAACATCTTTTGCTACAATCGCAGATGGGGGGATTTGTGTGAAAATGTTTGCTGCTATTCCCCTCCTACTGCTAATCATGGTAGCAACATGGTCAGGCAACAACTTTTTCCTGCTGCAATCCATTAATCTCCTCTCCTTCCCAAACCCATGAGTGAGATAGGTTTAAATAGTTTCTAAGCTGTACTTATGTTAAAGTAGTGTCTTCTCTTCTCCCTTAAGATTGACTCTGCCAAAAATAGCCACAAGGTTATAAAATCTGTTAACAGATTTTTATTATTATCTTGGGGGAAAGTAAAATGTCTGTGGCCACTGAGAATAGAGACAATAATGAAAGAATAAATATTGGCAATGGGGACAACAGATTTGTTACTTATCCACTCCAAGATTAATGGAGAGCATTTCAGTTTTGCAGTGAAGAAAGCAGCTTGTCACCAACATTCTGAACTACTGTCCTTTCAATCTTCACATAATGAACAGGGAGATCTGAAGGACGACATCCTCCTGTTCAGATGTTAGCCTAAACCAGTTTTCATCAACATCCATAGAGGGCAATGATTCTTTATTAGAATCATTCAAAACAGGACAAAAGTAAATCAAGTTTTCCCTGAACTTTTCTCAAAGTGTTAAAAAAAGCAAAAAACAGTAGAAAATGAAGAAAACTATTAAGCCATATGTTTCACCTGCTTTCAAAGGAAGAGTAGAAGTTTATACTAAATGTTTTCCCTCAAAGTTAAGAATTTGGGGGGTTGAATTATAGTAATGAGAAATTTGAGGGTACATTTCCAAATCCCTGTCCATTTTTTAGTGGCAAAGCTGTATATATATATATAATATAATGCTAATATTAAATAACTAGAAATAGTAGTTGTCAAGGATAAGTGAATGAATTTAGTTCCATGCAATGATTGTGGAGTGCACAGTTGGTCTTTTCAATCATACGAAGCTGCATAGGAATCTGTATAAAGAACAAATGTGCTCTCCATCACAACATTTAAACTCTTACCTGAGGATTTATTTTGGCAGTGGCAATCATTTTCCAAAGGACTGAGAAACAAAGTCTAAATATTTGCAATAAAGACCAGATCCCAGTATATTTTCAGTGATGCAAGCAGCCCACCAATCCAACTTGCAGCTGTTAGAAGGGTAATTATGAATTCAAAGTCTTTGCTCACAAGTGAAAGATGTTACTGTTTCATTCAATAAGAGCCTTCTCAATCCCAGCAATATTTTCTCCTACAACTGCAAATCCCATCATTCACAGTTTCCAGCAGAAGTGTGACGAACAACAGTTCTATATAATGGGATAGCATAAGGCTTGAAAAGACTGCCTTATAACAAGTTTGCTAGTACTAAGGAATACATATATTTGTTCTGTCCTGTGCCATTGAAACTGGATCATTTAAATCATTGGGTCATTGTGATTTAGGATAATACTTAAATATAAAACCATCTGCATATTCAGGTTTCCCTGAATATATAGAATATCCTTGCAAGGAAACATAATACACACATTTTCAAATTTTTACTTTCTTATAATGTGGTACCTAAATCAGCAACCAAATGCCATCACATTAAAATATACTATTTCTCCCCTGCAAAACCCGGCCCTCCATTTATATTTCTCCGTTCAATTCATTTCCATCTGTTGGGTTGCAATGCCCATTGTCCCCAGCTGGAATAGCCAGGTTAAAACAATGACTCCACGCACCCCACCCCTCCTCCTCCTCCTTTCTGGAGGCCCTTCCTTAAAAATTTGGTACCAAAGCAATGGCGGTGAGGATGTTATCGTTTGGATTTTTGTACTGTTGCCTTTTCATTGGTTCTGAGACAATTGTTGAATGCTTACCTGCTGGTGATATTCTTTACTGTTAAGGTTGCTATGGGATATGTTGGATGAACCTTAAAAGATGAAACTTTTATTAAACGTTTGACTTGACTAAAATGAAATAAAATAAAATAAAAATTTAAAAATTTAAAAAATATACTATGATATGTTTGGGTTTGGCTCAGTCGATGTGATATCTGTGACCTTGTTGTCAGGCTTCACCAGACCATTAGTCAAACTTGAAGACTAGCAGAGAAAGATTCCAAAACATTGTTCTTGAATAAGCAAGTTTTATTACAGACAGTAGAAACACTGAAAACCAGCAGCTGCCAGCCATTAGCCTCATGTTGGCTCCCTCTTTCTCTCCCCCTCCCCTTCCCTCTCCCTCAAATATTTTTTCCCCATCTGTGTGTCCTAATGAACTGAGAGCTGGTCATTTGTGGGAGGACTAGTTGACATCTGTTCATGGTTATTTGATCAGATCAGTCTGGTCTCAGGCTCTTTGTCTCTGACCCTGGGCCTACCAACCTTCACACTTGTAACTTGCCTTGGAACAGTGTTGCTAAGGGTTGTTTTTCTCACTCGGATGATGGTTGGTGGTATGGTGGGACCATTAAATGTACAATGGATCTTTCTGACAGCTGCTTTGCCCCACCCATATTTTCGTCTGGGCTTTTGGCCAGAACTGAAAATAACTTGGCCATATTCCTAAAGGTTACATAAACCAGCCTTCACAGAAAGTTAATAAGTGGGAAGTTTTCCCTGCAGTTAAGACAATAAACCATGTGTGGTAGCTTATGTCTGCTGTATAAATTTAATTTGGGATTCAATTCATTATTAGCAGATGGTTAAGAATCTTTATCCCTGTCATTAATTGCCCCCAAAAGGTCTATAGAAGCATGATGAAACCTAAAGAATTATGTATGTCCAGTTATCTGATGGCATCTTTCTTAATTCAATGCAAAAAAATGTTGGAAAATCAATGTGTGTCATCTTCAGATTGCTTCTTCACAGCAATCACAGTCATTCTAAAAGCTATCGTTCAACCGATACTAATCATCCACTGAAAAGGATTAATTCTGAGAAAGGACTTCTCAAGAGGTATACATAATTGTTCAGATTCATAAGGTAAGTTTCAGAACTCAACATTTCCATTAAACCTTCCATTAAGTAATGTTTAACTAAAGCTCAGCTATTTTGATTGGATTAATTAGGATGACACATTTTTCATATGAAATAAAAAGCATGTGTGCTTTTTCAAAAGGCATGCATATTATATAGTAATTGTATTTGCTGTTGGTTTTATGACTTTGGAGGTTATGGTGCTTATAAAATCATAAAGTACAAATATGGCTTTAGAAAACCCTGTTTTACATAATCAGTGACACTGGCAGATTCTTGCCATTCTTTTCTCACTCTGAGAAAAGCAGTATTACAACATCCTACTGCAACTTTGCCCCTTTGGGCATGTTGTGACACCTGTAGAAAAGAGGCAGGGCTTGTATCAATCTGTATGCCCCTCCACACCTCACTACCCCAATGCTACTGCACTATCTATGCTGAAATAAAGAGTAACAACTTGCTGAAAACGCATTACAATTGCTAACATACATACTTATTCTGCTGTTCGTTATAATTAGATTAAACAAAGGATTCTTCTTCACCCAAAACCTTTTTGAGAGGACTACAGAGCCCGAAAGTCAGCCATTTGCAAAATGGTGGCACTAACAAGGGAAGATGGAACAAAATGCTGAAAAAAACATTCCATTAGTGAAAGAAGTATTTATTTGAACATGGAACATGGTTCATTATTTCCATTCAATACATATTTTAATTTCTAATCCTTTCATACAATCGAGCTTTTTGCTCACTTTTTTTTGTCATTTTTATGGGGGAAATCAGAGGTGGATTTCAGCAGGTTCTGACCAGTTCTGGAGAACTGGTAGCAGAAATTTTGAGTAGTTTGGAGAACTGGTAAATACCACCACTGACTGGCCCCACCCACATCTATTCTCTGCCTCCCAAGTCCCAAATGATCGGGAGGAAATGGGGATTTTGTAGTAACCTTCTCCTGCCACACCCACCAAGCCACGCTCACCAAGCCACACCCACAGAACCAGTAGTAAAAAATTTTGAAACCCACCACTGGGGGAAATGAACAGTCCAATTTAAAATATCAACTAAAGAGTAAAATGGAAGTAAGCTACAATGCCATAATAAGTACTAGTGAGGTATAGAATACAAAAAGAAAACAGTGTTTTAAGAAAGGAGATTGGCAAGTCTCTAGTTATTCAACAGTGTAGACATTCAATAAAAAAATTTGCTTTGTTTTTTCCTTACTCCGCAGGACCAACTTTTCTTTATCAATTATAAGATAAAGATGAATCTTGTAACTGGCACTCTCTATAAGATACAAGTTACAAGATACAAATCTTTACCCACCACTGAGCTGAAGTGCCCCCCACCAGCCTTATAGGCACAATCAGTGAGGACATCTAAGTTGCTGCAGTAATTGGTTCCTGCCCTGTAATGATGAGAAAGCCCCACAGACTGTGCATATCTTCCCATTGCACAATGTCACAGTAAGGAGGAAAATGCTACTAGCATCTAGACAGGTAAGGATAATGTCAGGTTAATTTACAAGCTGAGGATGAAATGATGAAAACTTGTCAAGTTAAGGCTGAAAAAAAGAGGCTGCCCAGGGATGTCTATGCTATGATTTGGGGGAAAAAGAGGATGACCCTACTTCAGGCTAAGTTTTTCACTTTTGGACTACCCTTTCCTGAGTCGGGGTGGGGTGGGGTTACATTTAAAATCCAATATTAAGTCCAATATTGTGGATGTATTCATGGTAAACTCTTCCAAAAGGGGCCCTTTGTAACAGCACCCAGCTGTTATGATTTCAGCACTATTGTTCATAGCATGATGTGATGGGTGAATCCAGCAATTGGGGCTCATTCAACATGTGACTTTTTTTTTTTGAAGAAACATTTGTGTAATGCCTGAATTTCCTCCAAATTTAATTATTTTATTTCAGAAAGCAATTGTTGAGGGATTGTATTTGTCCCCTAAATTGCCTGATGCCCTTTTCTTAATGATTTTGCTGAAACGGGGGTAGAATGCAATAAAAGCATATGATTTTTTTTGGTCCACAGTCTGTACTAATTCTGTGTTATTTTAGTAAGAATGATACTAAATAAACAGACACAAATTGTGTTTGCCTGTCCATGTTTATTTTTCAGAAAACAATCTGGATCAGCTACATTTCTAGACTTTTGGCACTAAAGTTTCTGAATGGAAACAATTATACAGCCAGTTAGAAAATATTCTTACTTTGCATGATAGAACTAAGTTCGCCTCATGTTTTTAAATTTTGATGTGAGAAAAATCAATTTAGGAAAATATGTTGTAGGAACTGAAAGATATATTTTAGTCATCATGATTCAACAGACATATTTGTAACTGAAGTGTGTTGGAAGATCAAAAGTAAAATGTAAAATACTAAAAGTTAAAATTACTCATCGGAAATTTATAGTGTTTTTGATAAGATAAAATCATGTAAGTCTTGTTTTCATTTAGTGTAGGATTCAAAGTACTTTAAAATAGATTATTCTTGTTTACTCTTTATAAAGAGTATAAGGATTATAAATGAAGAAAGACTTGTGAAGTGAGAATGTTCTGGAACATTCTGGAAAAATGTGGAAGAAAACGAATTTGCAATCAGGGTTGTTGATATGAAATAAATTACTTAAAGATCTCATAGGAAGGATTTGAACTTACTGCTCTCAGTTAATCACTAACCAAGGCCTCTAAGTTTATGAAAAAAACAAAGGCTCTTGATGTTTCCTATCAGAGACTGGAAATGTTAATAAGTGTGTGTAGGCATTTACGTTATCAAGTACAGCAGTAGAAAATGGAGGGCCACACAGGTTCACTGAAAAATGCTTAACTGAATCCAAACGGCATATTCTATACCAGTAGTCCTCGATTTATGACCATAACTGAGCCCAACATTTCCATTGCTAATTTTGCCCCAATTTACAATCTTCCTTGCCACAGTTGTTAAGTGAATCACTGTACTTGTTAAGTTAGTGACATGGTTAAGTAAATCTAGCTTCCCCATTGACTTTGCTTGTCAGGAAGTCGCAAAAGGTAATCCCATAATCCTGGGACACTGCAACCATCATAAATACACGCCAGCTCCCAAGTATCTGAATTCTGATCATGTGAGCAGGAGGATGCTGCAACGCTCATAAGTATGAAAAACAGTCATAAATCACCTTCTCCAGTGCCATTGTAACCTTGAACAGTCACTAAATGAATTGTTGTAAGTGGAGGACTACCTGTAATTAATAGGCACAGATATATGCCTATTACAGATACATGAATATTCTTAATCCCAGAAGTTGACAAGATTGTCTCAGAATTGGTTCAAAAACATATTTATCTTTTGGGGGGAGGGAATTCAACCATCCTCTGTGTGTGTATGTGTGTGCTTATGTAGATACATTGAAAAAACTCTTATTTATGCCAGAGATGTAACATCTGTCACTACAGCTGCATTTAGATTTGTATCCTGGTTACCTGTTGCTGTTTCTTTCTCAAAATTCTACTTTTTACTTGCATGATAAGAGGCAGGGATGGTAGGGTTCTTTCCCTGTGCTACCACGTTATATATGTTCTAGTCAACTTTGGTTGATCCTGGAAAGGACTCATAGGTCTCCAAGACTGGTGCAAAGTTACATAAAAGTAGAAATTCAGGTATTAAGACCACTTTAAGTACATTTAAATTTTCCCTGACAGTTCATCAGCGCCTGAAGATTTTCCATTTTTAATAGCTCTCAAGATTTCAGAAATTTTGGAAAGAGAAAAAGGAGATTCCATAAATTGTATGTCCTCCGGGTTTAATTCTGGGGACATTAATCTATTAAAAATATTATTTTTTGTTAGTGATGGGTTACCTAAAGAATATACCATGTTTCCCCAAAGATAAGACCCTGTCTTTTTGAAGGGTCTTTTGAACCCCAAAATAAGCGCTTGGCCTTATTTTTGGGAAGGTCTTATTATTTGGGGCATGTGGAGCAAGATGGGGCTTCTCTTGCTGTCTTACCTGATCTCCAGCTCTGTGTTTAAATATTTTTGGGGTGGGCTTATTTTCAGGGGAGGCTTATTTTAACGCATGCGCTCAAAAGCCTGATTGGGCTTATTATCAGGAGTTGTCTTATTTTCAGGGAAACAGGGTAATTGCTAAAGAAATTCAAATTCTTATTTATATTTTTTGTTTTAGTCAGTGTTTGTGCGGTTATCTTTAATTGCATTAATATTATTTCTTCCCTTAAGCTTTTTTTCAATTTATTTGGAAGCATTCTAGAATTATTGTATTTGTAATATCTTTACTTAACAATAATTTTGTCTGCCTCTCAAATCATCTAACTCTCTCCTTTCGTTTTCTTGCTGCTTATAAATACTAGTTGATCCAGTTCTGTTGTACTTGGCTAGTAGACTGTTAATGTCTGAATAATGTTTACCTGCTATTTCTGATTATCTTTTTTAAATCATGCTCAACTGCTTTATGCATTGTCTTCTTAATACTGCCTTCATATCATCTTACTTTATTCTTCATTTATATTGTATTCTTGAAAAAAAATCAAAGAGTGAGATAATTGTTATTTTGCTCTTTGCATTGTATAATAACATAGGAATACCAATTAAAATACCAATTAGTAAAATATTAGGGGAAATAAGTACCATTAATAAGCAAAGAGTTGGTTTTTCTTCGGTTAGGCTTAATATTTATTTACAGGATTGAAAATCTAGCTAAAAATGAGGAACTTACTATATACTTAATTTTAGCAGCTAAAATAATAATTGGCAAATATTGGCAAATTCCAAATTAATCAGTTGAGATATTGATTAATAAATCCTCTTCAATTGCCTTAAAAATAAATCACAGCAGTTAAAATAATAAGATATCAGAGGAGGAACCACAATTCTATCAAATTTGGATGCATTGTGTTGTTTATCTGAATAGCAAAAAAAATTATTAGTGATAATTTTTTAGATATGTAAAAAATATATACATGTATAATACTTGCGTTTTTACTCAAGTATTTAGTGGATTTTTAAATATTTTCTGTAACTTTTTTTTGAATCCATGTTATGTAGTTACTTTAACATGATATAGTAATTATAGTTCAATTTAAAAAACCCTGGTTAAGTGTTAGATCCTATTAGGACAAGATAGACCACAGGGAAATAAATCCCTAAGTTGTGGAATAGACCAGGAAGTCATATCTATCTCCTGCAAGGCTATGGCAAACCACTTCCGTATTGTTGTCTAGAAAACTATGTAGGTGTGTCCATGAAGTCACTAGGAGTCAAAGTCTACAAGAGGAAGGTTTTAGTGCTATGATGCTTGCAGTGGGAGTGGTTAAAACCTGTTTTCCAACGTACTCTCCCCTTTGATCTCCAGATAAGGAAATTTTCCGGGCAGGAGCACCTGGGTTTATTTGTTTATTATTTTATATGCTTTTTTAATGTGCTCTATATTGTTAACAACTGCAAATAGCATACATGATATTTTTATCATTTTTAAAAAAATGACAGCATGGTCCATAATCCTTTATAACTGCTGTGATATACAATATCTCCTTGCTTTTTTTTTTTGCTGTAAACACAAATAAACATGCCTAATAAATACAAATTCTGCCTAAGTTTACCATATATTCATTATGCTCTGAAATACACAAATATTTTATAAGCCTGGTAGACGATGTCTTCTAGATACTACATACGATGTCTTCTAATAGCTACATACAGAACAGCTGCTCAGAAAACTACTACTAGAAAACTACAAAAGCATTTTAGTGCCTAAAATAGAGCCCCCAGGTACCCTTTGTACTGAATCAAGCTACTGAATTTGGATGGAAGAGCCATAATTTTGCTACATGTTTCTAAGTATTACAGCTAAAGTCCTAGGACACTCAGGGTAGCATGGGTGACGTTTTTCACTTTATGATTTCATTCCCTAAGTCCCTTTCTTAAGCTTCACAGCTTTTAAGACTTTGTGGACTTCAGCTCCCAGAATTCTCCAGCTGGGATGTTGTCTGCGGAATTCTAGGAGATTAAATCCACACATTTTAGAAGTTTCTAAAGTTGAGAGACCTTTTCCTAAAGGGAAGGCTGGCAAGCAGCCACTGATGTTGGGGATGGAAACAAGATGGAGCCAAAAAATAGATGAGCTCATTCAAATGAGTCTCTCAAGACACTTCCTCATGAGAAAGTTACTAATTTCTCAACAGCTCCATACTTCTGGGATTTTAGGATGTCAGTAGCATTTGAGATCTGGGCTGATTTATTTTTGGCTCAGATGTAGTATATATGAAACTTCAGTACAACTCTTCATTTCCTTCCTTCCTAAAGTGTTGTGGACATCATTGACAGTCTGTTTTCCCATTTGTATAAACTTTTGGCTCCCTTGTCAAATGGTTAAGACACCAGGCTAGAAATCAAGAAACAGTGAATTCAAGTCCCACCGTAGCCATGAAAGTTAGGTCAGTTAGGTGACCTTAGGCTAGTCATTCTCTCTCAGCCCAATTCACCTCACAGGATTGTTGTTGTGGGGGAAAAGAGGAGAATGAAAATGTGTTGGGTATGTTTGCTACCTCAAATTATTTTAAAAAATAATAAATGTGGGATATAAGTAATCAAATAAATAAAAAAAATTATTTCTGGGCACCAGGTTTTCAAATGGAAAGATGACTTGATAGATTGTCACCTCCGTCTCATAAGAACTGCTGTGATGGAATTGGGGAAAGTGGATTATACAACGTGCAGTTACAGAATCACTTCATGCAAACCTAGACGGGTTTGTCCCAGGTTTGTTGACTATGATTAAATAGGAGATATTGGGGAATACCTGCCTTTTGAAACCTAGAAAGGATAGTGGATGTGCACAGGAATCATTACCCAAGGAAAGCTACGTCTTTTGTATAGAAATAACTTTACAGGAGAGGGTTATTAGCAGATTCCAATCTTCTCTCTCAACCTCAGCAGTTTTAAATATCTGTACTTCAACTTTGAATGGTCTACAATCCCTATTATTCCCAGTCAACATAGGTTGGCCAACATGAAATCTATTTATTGCAGCCCATTTGTATTACATAAACCATCTAATTATATTTGTATATGCTTTTCTGAAAGGAAGAATAATGCCCAGGAATCTTACTCCCTAAATCTGTCTTCTGAGAACCAAGAACTCATAATCTCTCCATTGCAAATGCAGTTAGGTGTACTTAAATTTCAGTGAAATGAGTACCAGTAGACTGTAAATTAATTACAGCTAACCTAACTTCAATAGGCTGCAACTATATTCCCATTTAATCACAGCATAAACATGCCTTGATTTTTTTTGCTGTGTCTTGCAGAAAAAATACTCGTCTATTAACAGTTATTTCAAAAATCGGTTGCTACTTTAAAAATGAATAATGCTTTATGGTATATCTCAGCTCCCAGATGAATATATTTATTAATAATTTCTCAATTGAAAAATAATTTCTCCCTTGGCAATCCAGTTACTATCCACTTATTTATGTATGTTTTGCTATAGCTGCTCCTCTTATAACCAACTCTGGGCAGCTTCTGATCAAAAGTTAAAACAATATACAAAACCATTTTGAATTTATTAAACTAAACACATTAAAAACAACAAAAAACTGGCACTAAGTCAAACTTCTGATGTTACTTAACTGTGACTTTTATACGCAGGTCCAAACCAGAATGTCCTGTGATGCTTTTAGAAAACAATCAGCTTTGAACTCAAGTACACCTTTAGGAGAACAAAACTCCACATTGTGCAGCAACACATTGTTTAGAGACTGAGCACCCAGAAGGCATAAAGAAGACTGCCCATAATTAATGTTAAAGTTCCAGTTTTATGAAGGTAACTACAGGTAGTCCTAGACTTATAATCAATCATTTAATGACTATTCGACTATTCACAGCAGCACTGAAAAAAGTGATTTATGGCCACTTTTCAGACTTTTGACCATTACAGTATCCTCATGTGCACCTGATCAAAATTTGGTCGCTTGGCAACTGGCACATATTTATGATATTTGCACTGCCCTGAGGTCATGTGATCATCATTTGTAAACTTCCTAGCTGGCTTCCACCAAACAACGTCCATGGGGGAAGTCAGATTCGTTCAATGACCTAACGATTCACTTAACAACTGAAATGGTTCATTTAACTGTGGCAAGAAAGATAATAAATTGGGACAAAACTCACTTCGCAACTGTCTTACTTTCCAGCAGAACTTTTGGGTCGTAAGTCAAGGACTAGCTGTACTTTCCTGTTATCCTTCCCACCTTTTCTTTCTTGACAACCTAAAATTTTGTAGAATTAAGAGTCTGTATTAATACTGCCGCTAGGTAACCAATGGTCTTAAGGATTTAATGCTCCTGTAGGCAGGCATGTTAACTGATGATCTAATAATTATAAAGTACAATAAATTAGAGGAAGAGGGGTGGAAGATAAAGAATGAGGAGAAAGAGTGGGTCTTCTAGCGCAGTGGTCACCAATTAGTGGTCCGTGAGAAAATTTTGGTGGTCCACAGAAACATTATTTGCATTTTTATATTGCACTAAATACTATTTATCTTTTTAAAAAAAATAGTGGTCCAAGGGGTTTAAAATTATGAGTTTAGTGGTCCCTGAGGTCCGAAAGGTGGGTGACCCCTGTTCTAGCGGGACCTATTTATTTATTTATTGGCCGTCTATCACCGCCCATCTCCTTTACATGACTCCAGGCGGCTTGCAATAAAATAAGATAACATATAGGTAAGCGAGTTCGTTTCCCATCGCCGGCTGATCCTTCGCTACTGTCCAGAGGATCTTCTAGTCTCAGCATTACAGTATGAAAAGAGAGATCCCCGAGTTCGGCTCCTGCAATTTCAACCCGCAGAGGGAAGCAGAGAGGAGTTGAAGGCTCCTGCCCTTTTTTTTTGGTTCGATGTGCGCGTTTGTTGTTGTACACGCTGCGCCCTCTTTTTAAAAAAAACACAAAAACCGCGGAAAGGTCAGGCGGCGGAGGGGCGAGGTCTCGGGCTCGCTTGCATCAGTCGGTTTCCTTCCCGGGGGAGGGAGGAAGGCTTTTTGTGGATCGGCACTTGGCAAAGTGACTTGGCTCTTCAGGCGCCTCGATGACGTGTGTGCTTCGGAGCTGGGAGTGTCTGCGGTGACGTCTTCTGCGAAGGGCAGGTCACGTGACCGAGCCCCATTCATTTAAAAAAAAAGGGGGGGTGGGGGGAAAGAAAGAAAGAAGCGCCTATAAAAGCCAGGGACGGGTTGAGCGAGCAAACAGCCAGCAAGTGGCTTCGAACAGCAACACTCTTGAGCTGCAAAACGCACCAACCAGTTTACCAGCCAATCCAACCAGCGAAGACCGGATAAAAAAGAAAAAGAAAAGCTTCACCTCCCGGCTCAGATCCAGTTCCTTGGAGGGAAAAAACAAAAATTACAGAAATTTACCCGGACGGGGAATAAATCACCCGAGGCTGCTTGCTAAGAAAACCCAGCCAAGAGGAAGAGTGTAAAAAAAGAAAAAGAAAAGAAAAAAGCCGCCGAGAGGGGAGAAGAAAGGACAAGGGGGCTCTTTTTGCCCTTCCCCGCGTTGCCCTTCCCCGCGTTGACTCGAGCGATGGTCAACATGCAAGTGTGCGCCCTGGATTGCGAGACGCTGCGCGACCTCCTCCAAGACCGCGATTTGCAATGCCTGGTGCTGGATTGCCGATCCTTTTTCGCCTTCAACTCCTCGCACCTCCGAGGATCTTGCAACGTCCGCCTCAGCACCATCGTGCGGCGGAGGGCGAAGGGCGCCGTGGGCTTGGAACACATCCTGCCCAACGAGGAAGCCCGCGCCCGCCTGCACAAGCGCCTCTATCACGCCGTGGTGCTGCTGGATGAGCGCAGCGCCGATCTTGAAGCGCCCAAGCGGGACAGCACCCTCCAGTTGGCTCTTAACACCCTTTGCAGGGAAGCCAGGGACACCCGCATCTGCTTCCTTAAAGGTGAGTTTTCGCTCCGGAGTCAGATCGGTCTTCTCTGGGTTCTCCCACGGGACATTCCCCCCCACAACACACGCCATGGGGTTTACACTACAGAGGGGGAAACGAATACGAATGGAGTTTGGAGTTAAAAGGAAAGCCGTAGTTTTCAGAAATAAAGGGCTGATTAGGTGGAACTTAACAGCGGGTCCTTCCTGGGACGTCCGACTCGAGTGGGATTACCGTACATGGTCCCTGCCACCACCACCCCCCTCCCGTCTTCTGAAGCCAGGAACCCGCTGTGTTTCTCCAAATATATTAACAGCCGCCCAGAGTCCCTTGGGAGTTGGGTGGCATAGAAATGTGATATTAAATTAAATTAAATTAAATTAAATTATTTTTCTTTTCTTCCAGGAGGATACGAGGCCTTCGCTTCCACCTTCCCTGAACTGTGCACCAAACCCTCTGCCCCTAAAGGCCTCACTTTGCCCCTCAGCACCACCATTGCCCCTGGCAGTGCCGATTCCAACTGCAGCTCCTGTGGAACCCCTCTCTATGATCAGGTCAGTTGACGTCCTTAAAAGGAGGCTGGGTGGCCATAGAGGAGTGTGTGTGTGAAAGGGGTGTGTGTGTGAGAGGGGCCATAGAGGGGTGGGGGTGGGGGTGGTAGTTACATTGGCCCATGTAAAAGTTGTTTCAATTTTGTATTTGCACAGTAGTTGTGAGAACAATCAGCCTTGGAAGATTGGCAATTTTTAACTGGGGCTTAACAGATCTCCTTCTTCTCTCTTTCAGGGTGGTCCAGTGGAAATCCTACCTTTCCTGTATTTAGGCAGCGCCTATCATGCTTCCAGAAAAGACATGCTGGATACTTTGGGGATCACCGCCTTGATCAATGTCTCTGCAAACTGCCCTAACCATTTTGAAGGACATTATCAGTACAAAAGCATCCCTGTGGAGGACAGCCACAAAGCTGACATCAGTTGCTGGTTTAATGAAGCTATTGACTTCATAGGTAAATGCTTTTCCTTTCTGCAGCTGTCCCATTTGGATTCCAAATTCATAATATCCCGTGTGCCAGTTTTTTAGGAGCCTTCTTTGATTTATAGATAGCTAGGGAGGATTAATAAAACAGCAACATTTAAAGTATATCTACAGTTGTGCTGATGCTTTGAGTTTCTTTGGACAATAGTTCTGTACATGCAAAGAACATCTAGAGCTTTATGCGTGACGTCATTGAATACAGTGATGAGGGTGTTGTAAAGAGTAGCTAGTAATCTGATCCCTTCTCACGCTGACAGCATTTTCAAGGTAGCCTTTTCAGCAAAAATTAAGTGGCCAATTAGAATAAATTACCTGCATGTTCAGACAGTGCGTCGTCCAACCTATCATTGCTGTCTTCCTTTGTGCCTCAATCTCCCTTCCAAGCTGAATATTAAGATGCTAGGAAAGATTCTCCCTTCGGGCCAAAGCATCTTGGAAAAAGATGTGCTAAGTTTTATGTTTTCTTCATTGTTTCAGACTCCATCAAAAATGATGGCGGACGAGTGTTTGTCCACTGCCAAGCCGGAATCTCCCGCTCTGCAACCATATGTCTTGCTTATCTTATGAGGACCAACCGAGTCAAACTCGATGAAGCCTTTGAGTTTGTGAAACAGAGAAGAAGCATCATCTCCCCTAACTTTAGCTTCATGGGTCAGCTGTTACAATTTGAATCCCAGGTCCTTGCTCCAAATTGCTCAGCAGAAGCTGGAAGCCCAGCTATGTCTGCGCTGGACAGAGGAACATCCACTACAACTGTCTTCAATTTCCCAGTTTCCATCCCTGTTCATCCTTCTTCCAATGCACTAAACTATCTTCAGAGCCCCATCACCACATCTCCAAGCTGCTGAAAGGCAGGTGCCAACTGTACAAAGACTTGACATCTTGTTGTTACCTGAAAAGTGCAATAACTTTAGGAGGAGATCTATTAGTTTATATGGGTCTCCTCTTGTTACATCTACAAAGCAATACAGAATCACCAGCAGGTCAACATTTCTGACTCCAGAAAGCGAGGTTCTTTCTGATAGATGATCTTCACAGAGGGGCATTTTTGACCAATGTTTGGATGCCCACAAAGGAGACAAAGCACAAAGGACTTTGCTTTTTACTCCTGAAAAATTCCCGTTACTGTCTTTTTCCCCTTGCTGTTCCAATAGCAAATCCAACAGAATACGCATTCTTTGGATATGCTGTCCCCTTGTACAAGAAGGTCTTTGTATTTATTTATTTTTATGGTGTAACTGCAATGATGTTTCGTCTTCAAGTCTGAATTTTCATTTTCTTGTCTTTTTTTTTTTTAAAAAGAAAGAAACAAAATACCTCAGGTGGGTTTTTTTTGGTACTGTAATCCTACAAAAACAACTTAAAACTGTTTCCAAAGCACTGACATGGAAAGCACAAAGGAGTGTTGTGAGGGTTTTTTGGTTGCTAGTGGATGTATGCTTGCTGAATTTATTTATGATGTGAAATAATATATTTTCTTCTTATAAAAGAAGACAGGTTTTGTAATAATTATGCCTTTTATACCAACCAAATAAATTATGACATTTCTATTTAAAAAAAATCCTTTAAACGTTTTCCCCCTTTCTTTCTTAGTAATGGCAAGATCAGAAAGCAGACATTTCTAGTTTACTAGCTGATGGACTCTTGTCAAGTAGCCCTTCCCACAATCATGACCGAACCCTGGAAATCTCTGTTGCCTCTAAAAACACTGTCCTGCATTCCTGTTCAGAAAAGATGAGAAATGGGATCTTATATTCAGCACAGGAAAACACACACACACACACACATAATTAGTTTTTCTAAGGCAGTGGATGATTAGTTTTGTCAGATCTGACTGTGTGGATCATCCAGATAAGAAGGAGGAAAAGGGATCCAGTGTCATGATTGAGATGACCTACATTATTAGTATGGCCAACATTAATCATATGAAAATATCTATGACTATTTGATGAAAAACATTCCATCCCTCCGACTACAGCTCCTATATCTTTCAGATATCTAAGTAAGGATAGAGGAGGTAGAGTTCAGCCGTATGTGTATATCCCTGGCTTAACGGTTATCATTTCTAATAAACTCTTGCTTACTACCAGAGACAAATCATTAGGAACATTCCAAAATTCAGCACACAATTTCCATGTTGAATCCTTTTAAAGACTGGGCCATATTATAATAACTTCCATTCACCCCCTCTTCTACAGAAGTTACAGTTCTCTGAAAAAGAAGAAAAAGGGGATAAAGGCCTATCTTGAGTATTGGGCCATGGAAATTGACGAAATAGATTCATTAAATGTACTTTTCATAAGTCATGCTTGAAGCAACTTTTATTTTGAGGAAAACTGTGTCAGATCTTTTTTTCTCCCTAAGAATTCAGAGTCATTTCCAGATGACATTAACATTCACCTTAAAATGTGCGACTATTGTAGCTCATTTGGTGACTGAATGATGGCTTCTGTGATTTCTCTTGTCTTCTGTGGATATGCCTCAGGCAGAGAAGAATGTCTCAGGGAAGTATATGAGTGGAAGATTATCTGCTTGAACAATTTCTCGTTAATCTCAGTCATTGGAAATAAGTTGGATATTATTGTTCTCATTTTATAGATGATCTGGAAAGAGGCTTTAACATTGCATGATTGATCTCAGATCAATTTTTTGTGGGCCAGTGTTAATATTTCTTCTCTGCAACACTATTCACATGCCACGTTAAACTGTGGTTTATTTAACAATGGTTTATTTTCAAACTTCAGAGGTCTAGCTTCCCATATGACGCTAAGTCACAAATCATGATTTAAAACCATACTAAAAGAGTTTACAGAAGACTAATCATATAACATCTTGCGATCTGCTTGTGATTTAGCAAGTTGTAAGAACCCAATCACAAATTGAAGCTTTACTTCACTGGACACTGGACATATGGAAAACCTGTTTAATTCCAGTGTGCAGGTGCTTTTATGTAATATTATTTTTACAGAAATTGCATAAACATAACTCCACAGTTTCTTTGATTTAGAAACCCAAGCAAACAGTGTTGTTCAATGGGCAAATCAAACTTTAAGATGATTAATTTATTTTTGGTTTTGTATCTTGTGAGCCCACCTATTCTGACTAACTCAGCAAATAATTATTAAAATAAACTCCAATTTAGCATGATGTATAAATCCAGTACTGGCAGGTAATCAGTAGGAATTTCACAACTACCTGCCTTTTCTTCTTTCATGGATGCTATTCAATAAAAAAAAGATTATGAAAAAGACAAGAAAATATTTGAGGGTTACAAATGGAAAATGCTAATAGAATCCTTTGAAACTTTCTTTGAACAAGGCAGGGTGACTGAAGAGTTCAGACATGGTCTGTAAGGATACTCCATCACTGGACTAGATGACAAAATTTCAGAGTCACTTGATTTGTTATAAAATCATGATATCTAAGGAGAAATATGAGCATTGGTCAAAACTATACTTTTACATTGGGCAGGGGAGAGGTATCACAATCCCCACTGTATTCCTGATTTTTTTCCTTTAGAAAGCTTCATCTGTAAATATTTTGAACCATATGGAGTGAAAAAGTTAACATTAGGCATTATTTCCTCATCTGTGAATGCACCCAACATATATACAAAGCAGTGGTGGGATTCAAAATTTTTTACTTGATCTAAGTCTCTTTCAGTGACACTCTCTGATTATGAAAATAAATTACATTGAAAGAGAACATCAGCTATTCTATTCAGAAGATAGAGGTTTAATACACTGACCCTTAAACTAACCAACATTTTAGTCCATTGTGTTGTGTGAAACCAGTCCATGTAGTTAGTTGACAGTTCAGTGTTATGTATCAGGAAATTTGATTGAGAAAAATACAATTAAGGATATCTATGATCATAACCATAAAGAAGAAAGATAATAACAATTATCTTCATTCACCATGTTAACATTCCTAGAACGTGTTAAAAGCTGTGGATGATTTAGCTGTGTTTAATTGACAAAGTCATTTTACTATATACAGTACATTACACTAAAATACAAATATGGTTTAGGACTAGGTTTACACAATACATTAAACCCAAACCAACCCCACAATAATGCTTAGGCCAGTTTGTGAATTCAGAGTATTGGAAGATGCCTTGATTGTAGTTCAGAATGCATAAAATTCAACTAGATTGGATTCTGTAGTCCTTCCTTAGCGAAGACCTGACCCCTGGGCATTAAGGTCAAGACCTTCTTAGATGCGGAACCACCCTTAAGAGAATTTCATCTCTGGGAAGCCCTCCGCCTTGCTTTGTTGTTTGAAAACATTTTCCTCCCAGAGGACTTCATTGTTGCTCTTACCTTTCTGTTTTGTTACTGTATGCATCAAGTCTTCTTCTTAATGCAAGCTGCTTTGAAATATTAGTTTGCAAAGTGGAGTTTAAGCAAATAAGTTTTAAAGAGAGCAGGAATGAGCTCTGTTCTTTGTATGGCTCCTTTCATCACTCCACTCCCTCCCTCCTGCTTCTTATGTAACAGCGTCTTCTGTTTGTGGTACGGGCCGTGCAAAGTAATTCTACCTTTAAACGGAGTGCAGTCAATGGAAAAATACAACCTTGGCATCCGCCACAATTTGTCTGATTAAACAAAGCTCACAACCATCTGTTTAATGGAATTTCCAAAGGGATTTCGTTCAGCAGAGGGTGGAAAAAATGTTTTATCATTTTGCAGAACAATTCACTTCTTACTTGGCAGTCAACCAAGTTTTCCGTCTAAACCAGTACTGGATGATGGGCACAGAAAGATAGTTTGGGACACAGTGTAACAGTTCTGACTGAACCCATTCCAGCTGCTTGCAAGTTGTGTTCAGGAGGGATAAGGCAAAACAGTTATTTTCAAAAGATTTTGCAGCTATTTGTGTTCGGTGATTTATCACAGATAAGGAAGCCAAGGTTATTTTCAGCAGGTTTTTTTCCCTTGGCTCTCTATGCTCCTAACCTTTCAAAAAGAAACAGTATATAGGCTTACACGCAATTGTAAGAGCTCACTCTGTTTCTTATATTAGAATGCTCTTGATTACTAAAATGTATTGCATCATCTAGCATTTATGTAAAGCCTCTTTATGTTAAATCTTTCTGATTGTGATCCAACCGCTTTTAATAATTATTGTTTATTTATTATTTCCCCAATTTATCCACGAAACAATGTGTGTATAACTGTAATTACAGAGTTGCCTATGTCCCCATGGAAACAACTAGGAGTTTCCCCCATTGTGCGGAAGGCAATAACATCATTTCCTGTTGCTGATAAAACAGTTTGTCATGAAATGGTGAAAAAGGTTCTCTTGGTGTTGGCAGGAACTTGCTTCAGGATGAGCTGGTTGCCACGCAGTGCTACAAACACATAGAAGCTTAGCAATAAACATTGTGGCTTTTTTTGACATATGGGAGAGATTAGGAAAAAATGCCATTTGAATGTATATGAGCAGGCACATTTTTAACATGCAGTAAGAGGTTCTTGAATACAAGCACGCTGGAATCCTTAGCCAGGAATTCTAGTATGCACATGCACATTTAATATATGAGTCCCATTGTGTGTATTTACCCACATATATGCCGATACACGATGGTAGGCAGAGGAAAGAGCATTTGATAAGTATTCCTAATGTTACAATGCCTTTCTTTAACTTTCTACATTGTGACATTGTGTGTACATTAATTTGTTGATACCCTCTTGTGAAGTATTTATATTTATTCGCAAGTGATTGGTTGAAACAAAATTACATCCTAATCATTAAGTACACAAATACAAATCAATAAATGACACCTCTTCACAAGTTTGAGCCATTCATTTAGTACCTCCTCCCCCATCATTAAACATAGCTCTTGCTAAGGAAACCACAACGTAATAAACCAAGCTACTTTTTCTTCCCATTGTATTAATGATTTTGAACATTGGTACCTCCAGAGAAGAGTCCTGTGAATAGCACAGGTACCCATGAAAACAAACAAACAGACCATTGAACAAATTAATCCAGAATTTTCACTTGAGGCACAAATGTTCAGATTCAAATTTGAATTTGGAAACTTTATGCAAAATCCCAGCTCTCTTGAGAAGTCTGTAATTCTGGGAAAGGTGGAAAGGAAAAGAGGATAATTAACAGCAAGTTGAATTAACTCCACTTACAGAGGCAATGGGTATTCTGCTGGAAGGACCAGGTTGGGAACAGAATATCTTAAAGAAAATCTATCTATGTGATTACTAAGAATTAATACAAGCAGCCTCCTCTTCCTCCCTTATTTCTTTATTTATTTGTCAAACATGTACAAGATAGCAGGTATAGGTATAAGCATAAACATAAATAAAGGAAGTAAGTATAGATAAATAGGGACAGTGGGACTAGTGGTGGGTTTTGCTTACTTTTGCTATCGGTTCGCTCTCTCTCTTACCACTTCTGCACATGGGCAGAGTGTATTTGGTGACTTCTGGGTGGGTGGGCGGAGGCTCCCTCTGCCGCTACCAGTTCTCCCGAACTGTTGAGAACCGGGAGCAACCCACCACTGAGTAGAACAGGGATGGTAGGCACGCTGGTGCGCTTATGCACGTCCCCTTTATGGACCTCTTAGGAATGGGGTGAGGTCCACAGTAGACAGTTTGAGGTTGAAGCTGTGAGGGTTTGAGGCTGTTAATAATGGAGTCGGGTAGAGCATTCCAGGTGTCGACCACTCTGTTGCTGAAGTCATATTTTCTGCAAATCGAGTTTGGAGCGGTTTACCTTGAGTTTGTATCAATTGTTTGCCCTGGTATTATTGTGGTTGAAGCTGAAGAAGTCATTGTCAGGTAAGACGTTGTAGCAGATAATTTTGTGTACTATGTTTAGATCGGACCGCAGGCGGCACAGTTCAAGCCCAGAATTTCAAGTCTGGTGGCATAAAGGATTCTATTGTGAGTAGAGGATTCTTCTCATGAATATACTACGGTATATTTCATTATACCATAGTAGGTTTACTAGGGCAAAATTGTTCAATGACACTGGGTGCAGTATTATTAGTAAACAGATAATGCTTAGTTTTATATTTATTTCCCTGGCTGATTAGGCAGTTACCCAGCATCTGAAGGCTGTGTGAAACAGACTGGGGAGGAACCAGCTCTGACTTACCTTAGCAAACAGAGTGGATTTTGGATTTTGATCCCCCCCTCCCTCGGATTTGGTGTCATTATGAATTCTCAATGGGGTAACACTCCCCTGGATTTGTGGCTTCTTCTCAAGAAACAGGTGGCTTTGCACTGATTCATCTTAGGTGCCAATTGTGCCCATTCCTTGAACAGGAGAACTTGCTCACAGTGACTCATGCCTTGATCACTTCCTGAGTAGAATACTGCACTATGCTGTTCGTGGGGCTGCCCTTGGGTTATTTTATATAAGGTGGGCAGCCCTATCAGTCTTATAAATAAATCAACTGAGATGACAGCTAAATGGTAGCAGATAAAGGTTTCTGTATCCCCTTGCTGCCATCTAGCTATCAAATGGATTCAGCAGCCTAGATCTAATAGCTTTACATTGCAAATAACTAATAAAATAGCTTGCATTAGATTTGTTCTAGATTAGAAAAGATTTTAAACACATGTAATGGGTTTGATGCAGTGGTGAAGTTTAAAATTTGTTACTACTGGTTCTGTGGGCGTGGCTTGGTGGGGAGGTAATGTGACTGGGTAGGAGTGGGCAATTTTTTTTTTTTTTTACTTTTAAAACCATTTTTTTCTACAAACTCTTCGGTGAAGAGGTTGTAAAAGAATGCTTTCAAAAGGCTCTGACGATCCCAGTTGAGTTGCCTGATCGGCAGAGGCTTTTTTTCTTTTAAAAGCCTCTGCTGATCAGGCAACTCAGCTGGGATTGTCAGAGGCATTTAAAAGAAAAAAAGCCTCTGAGGAACAGGCAACTCAGCTGGGATCATCAGAGGCTTTTAAAAGCATTTGACGATCCCAGCTGAGCCGCACGATCATCATAGGCTTTTTTTTTTTTACTTTTAAAAGCATTTTTTTCGGCCATAGAGGTTGTAGAAAAAATGCTTTTAAAAATTAAAAAAAAAAGCCTCTGATGATTATGCAGCTCAGCTGGGCATGGGGGAAAGGCAGGGATTGTTGCTACCGGTTCTCTGAACCACCCGCCTCCATCGCTACCGGATCGGGCGATCTGGTCCAAACCTGGAGCATTTCACCCCGGTTTGATGTAGTTGGAGAAAGGGATATACGTAGCTTGTGACACATTTATTTCTTCCATTAATATCTTGCTTCTTCACTATGAAAGTTAAAGTAATGAAAATAAGGACTGGGGTGACATGACAGTGTTCCAATATCTAAGGGGTTGCCACAAAGAAGAGGGAGTCAACCTATTGTCCAAAACACCTGAAGCAATAGATGGAAACTAATCAAGGAGAGAAGCATTCTAAAACTAAGGAGAAATTTCCTGACAGAACAATTAATCGGTGGAACAACTTGCCTACAGAAGTTGTGGGTGCTTCAACACTGCAGGTTCTTAAGAAGAGATTGGACAACTATTTGTCTGAAATGGTAAGAGCTTCCTGCCTGAGCAGTGGGGGGGGGGTCGCACAGATGTGTGGCGGTAGAGGGACGGTGTTTGGGGGGGTGGCGTGCCCCACCCACAGCCCATTTTTGGGCCCAGCAGGCTGCAGGGAAGCCTACTAGGCCCAAAACGGGTAGTGGGGGAGTGCAGCTCGCCACCTCACAGCCCATTTTTGGGCCCAGGAGAGTGCAGAGAGGCCTGCTAGGCCCAAAATGGGGTGTGAGGGGTGCAGTCCTCCCCCCCATGGCCCATTTTTGGCCCCATGGAGGCCTGCTAGGCCCAAAATGGGGCGCGGGGGGTGCGGTCCTCCCCCCCATGGCCCATTTTTGGTCCCAGGAGGCTGCAGGGAGGCCTGCTAGGCCCAAAATGAGGGGTGGGGGGTTGCACACATATGCATGGGGTGCAGAGGGGAGCATGGGGGGTCACAGGCGAGGGGAGCAGATTGGTCATGCACACATGCATGGGGGGGTGATTTTGGCACACAATGAGAAAAAGTTTAGCCATCACTGGGCTAGGCTGTGAAAATGTAACTGGTCCAAAACTAACCACTCTGCTCCATGGGGATCTGAATTTATCTCCATCCAATCCCAACCGAACATTTTGTTCACTAGATTACATTGGTAGGATCTGCCTTCATTCCAGCTTCTGTCTCTACTGAAAATCTGGAGATGGCTGTTAGTCACAGAAGACTTTATTTTATGGGACCCATGCCCAGAGTCAAATTATGTCAACCGCCTATATAAAGATTGTAACTGTGTTCTTAATGCTAAGCCATATTTTAATTTTTTTTTGGCTTAACATGTTGAGGTTTGTAAACATTGGTTTATGGCTTTGAGTGATGATTGAACTCAACTAATATTCCTACCACTCTGGAAAAATGTTTAAAAAATAAAGTACCCATAGGGAAAAATAGTCACCTGATTTCCCAATGGATTCTCCTAACTATTTAAGCTTGTCTGTAATTTCTGATAAACAAAGACATAAGAATTGATGGGTTTCTCCTCTTCAAAGTCTGAAAAAGAATAAAAAAAATAATGGAAGTGGATATCATAGGCAATTAACCTGCTCTGTCTGGACACATTATTCAACAGCTTTACCGAGTGGACAGAAAGCATCTTTCAACAGCAACTCATTTTGATTTATTAGCCACTTGTAGAGGATTATCTGTTGCAGCAACCAACAAAGAGACTGGAGTATTTTAAGAATTTGCAAGGCAAGGACATAAATTGTCCCAGGAGAAAACTCCACAGAGAACAATGATGCTTATTTCTAGTAAGCATGAATAGCATTTTCACTTAGAAATAAATTGCATTGCAGATGCATTACATTGCCGCAGATTTGAGAGCATTATATGTAATAAGTGATATTATCAATTAGCAGACATCCAATGCAAGTTAAAAGAGTCAATTTTTCTGCTTGAAATAAATTTTCAAAGCTTCCAATAAAGGAAATAATATATCTAGTCTTAAGAATTAAATTTCATAAAATTCAAAAGAACCCATATTTGATGCTTTGATAATGCTAGCGCAGGAGTTAAAAAAATATGTTAATCCAAAGGGCACCAACTTTTGGCTGGGTTCATCTACTAATATTTTGGTCAGTGTATTGTGTGAACATAGGTTTTTTTTAAGCAACTTAAAGCAACTGCCATCTTATAGACATTTCATGTTCATTGGCCTTGGGTTTGTATCCAGTATGATTAGTTTTTCCCTTTTTTCTCCTGAGAACTAGTTTTCCATCCAAAGAAGCATCATGCTTCAAAGGCTGCTTAGATGTAAACTGGGAAACACTAATCACTAATAACGGGAAGAGCTAGGAGGATAGGAGAGGGAATTGAGAGTTAGTTGTTAAGCCCATATAGCAGTGATGGCTAACCTTTTCAGGACCAAATGCCCAAATTGCGTGCAAAATGCAATGCACGAGTGGCCTCCCTTGCATGCGTCATGCACTCCACACATGTGCATGCCCCCCGCCCCCCCGCACATGCCCTGCCCCCATGCATGCATGCGTGCTCCCTGCATGTGCCCTGCCCTCACGATTGCACACGAGGGCCCACATGTGCTCCACCCCATGTATGTGCACGCAGGGCCCTCGCATGCGCCCCACCCCGTGCACGTATGGTAGAGATCCAAAGACCAGCTGGCCGGCGGAAGGCGCACACGCATGCACAATGGAGCTGAACTGGGGTAACGGCTTGTGTGCCCACAGAGAGGGCCATCATGGCCATATAGCATCATCCACCAACACTTTCTCTCAGGATCTGCCCTTGGGGACAGTACTCACACTTCATCTATGAGCAAGGCTGGCCTTTGTAAGAACCAGTTTAACAGAGTCACAGAAGATTTATAACTTTACTTTTCATATGCCAGTCTTTCCTAGTGTTTTGTTTTGAGAGAGTTTACATACTGCCAGATATATTACTTCATACTCTTTCCAGAATAGCAATTATCCTATTAAAGAGTACAGTCCTAGTACTTTTACCACGAACACAAAACTGTGCAGGGCTGCAATTAAATAAATTGTGGACTGTGGATTTATCTTACAGGGGCATTCTATTCAGTGCCAGCATGCTGCAATGAGGAAGATGTTGGAATACGGTAGGAAACCAGTTTTACTCTAGCCTTAGTCTCAATAAAGGAGAATATTTGTAGCTCAGGGATGAAACGAGGGGTTCTTGGTGCTCCTTGAGCTTGGTTCCTTTCTTGGAGACATTTCATTACCCAAACTACGTAACATCATCAGTGCTAGTCCTGATAATGTTACCTAATTTGGGTAATGAAACATCTGCAAGAAAACAAGCTCAGAGTCCTGAAAGTTTACAGGGTTACTTTAAAAGAGAGATGTCAAACTCGTGTTGTCACGGAGTCGTCACATGACGTATCGGGACTTTTCCCCCTTCACTAACCTGGGCTTGGGCATCGGCAGCGCATGACTCATCCGGCCCGCGGGCCACGAGTTTGACAGTCCTGCTTTAAAATGTGACAAGCCAGCTCCTATTGCATTGATAAGGTCTCTTGCTTTTTTTGCTGAGCAGGCCCTTAAATGTCTGTTCCTTCTCAAACCATTCTTCCAGAAGCAGGCAATAAATTTGCAAAAACCATTATTCCAGTCCCTTTCAAATCAAAATGCCAGTTTGGTTTGTCACCTATCCTTAACAGCGTCTGTCAGATTCAACCAGAGAAAAGGAATGTGAACCTTCCATATTATCTGACTTATTCCAGACTGCCACTAAAATTATCTGCTTCCCATCAAAGTCTTGGAATCACCAACTTGCCATGTTTCAGAAGAAAACAAACTGATTTGAAACATTTTTCATAACTGCATGCAACTCCATCAGATGAATTGTTTGTCATGAGTCGTGAGTCCCCTTGGTGCCCACCAGAGACCTACTGTAGGTCTAGCACACCTTGCATTCCTTCTACTCTTATCTCCCACTAATTTCCCTTAGCCATTAGTAGTTAAGGTTCTTGTAGACAGCTTAAGCTTGCAATAAATCTTTATACCCATTTGAACTGTCTGGATCTCCTGATTTTCCTGTGGCTTGACAGTATGTATGGTATGTGTATATATGGAAACAGTAACAATCCAATGGAGATCTTAGTATTAAATAATTAGCTTAAGACCCAAACTTTTATTACATAATAAATGGATATGAGTCTCAGTATGTTTTTAATGCTACACTCAGCTTTGAATGAAAATAAAAATCAATTTCAATGTTTGTCATATTGATATCCTAAATTGTAATTAATATTGATAGGATATCTTTTTCCTCTTCTCTGTTTCAATGCTCTTTTTCTTCTAATCTAATGTCAATAATCTTATGTAAATGTCACTGAGTTATTACTTGGGTAAAGATAGAAAATATCATCCCTTCTTTGATATACAGAGTGACTGGGTTCACAGAAGTGATTGTTCTGACGTGTGATTTGTTTGGATCTGACATAGCAATCAGTGTAATCTGTAAATTATGCTTCATCCTTAGCACTGTGATGGAATGTGCACCTGCAGCAGCAGAAGGGATGGATTTTGTCAACTCAGAACTTTCCCAGAAGAAGACTCGGATCACGAGACTGCACAATCCTGAGCTGGAGGCAACGGAAAGAGGTTCAAGGTAACTACACCCTAGAACCTCTCAGGATGTATCCTAGAAAGTTATATCTTTAGATTGACACTATTAGATATAAGCAAATAAAAAATGGGTTCTCACTGTCTCATCTCTTGGTTTGAGCCAGACAAACACTGAGTGCAAACAGAGCTACCTATTTTTTTTAACAAGCCATGCTTAGCACAACTGTAATTTAATATAATGTGTGAATCTGTTTTTTTACCTGCTTTTATTTTTTTATAGTATTGCATTATTTTAATTTATTTTTCATATAGTATTGCATTGTTATTATTTGTGTTTATTAGCTACAAATAAAAAAGTCCACGAGCAATTGAATTGATGGTGTATATTGCTCAGCTTTTATTCTTTTACACTATAGATGAAATCAGATGAAGGAACATATAATGTTGCACGTATTCAAACTACATATCTGACCTGATTTTCTTTTAAACCATTGATCTATAAATAGTTACGTTCCAAGGGGGAAATAGAGAAAGCTGCTACTTTCCCCCTTGGAACGTAACTGGACATGCTCAAGTTGTTTTTTATGTATAAATAAACTTCAACCTAGGGACAGACTTAACTGTTTTTTAAGATGTGCAGCTCAAAGACCCATCAACTGCTTCTTAAAAACCAAAAGCAGATAAATAATCACTGATATCCTTTCCTGCCAATCAAAAAGAGAGTAGGAAGACTGGAATGAAATTTGAAGGCAAAAATAACCATTTTGCCATACGATGAAGCCATTTTTGTTCCTTGTCACTTCAGCAAAGATACCACCTAAATCTAACCTATTGCCTTCTGAGCCTGTGCATGTTATTCATTCTTTAATGTGTGCATACATGTGTGTACATACAGACAGAGAGCGAGAGACAGAGAAGTCATTATAAACAGATGGTCATTATAATTTACTTTCATCTTTCTGCTTATTGTTTGTGTCCAAACTCCAGAGATTGTTGACGTCAGGATGATACATCTGGGTTGGTTTTATTTTTACCCAGGACTAATGCATTCCATAAACTGTTGGACTGTAACATGCAATTTGAGATGGTCTTATGGTGATAGGAGAGATAAGGGTGGATGGAGAGGGATAAAGATGCCTAACCGGCCATCATTCAGATTCCTACTATTAGATCAATAAATGTCACCCTGATCATTTATGGCAACGTGTATGTGAGAGACTCATTTAGTGAGAGGCTATTCTAGTCATCTGGGTTGCATCCCAATTACAGCTTGCTCTATTCCTGGCATGAAATGATCTTCCTGAAGGCTGTAGAAATGTTTTCATGTGAAAGTGTATCGTGTTTCATTTCAGATTGGCAAGAGAGTGGAAAAGCATGAAGATAAAGCGAGAAAATAGAAGCAGAGAGGAGATCCTAATAGAAAATTAGAGGATTAGTTCATGCTTGAAATTAGTTGTCCTCTTTGCCTTTCATCAAATGAGTGCTTTCAGATAAAGATGTTTGATGTTTCAATGTCCTTCTGAAAATAGAATTTGAAGAAAATAAAGATATCATTTTACTGGTATGTAGCTATGATATTTCCCAACCAACCATTAATGAAATCTGATGGTTATTTAAACCATCCAGAACAGCCAAAATCAGGTATCACCAGAATACTTTTGACTAATAGATTTAGCCTGGTTTCTTCTGCAAAAAAATAAAATAAAATGCAAACAGCAGTTTGCATGCAGTTCCAATGCTGAATTTTTCTCCTTTGCCTATGCTTTTGAAATGCTAACTGCTTAAAACAACGAAGAGAGGAGGGAGAGAGGACCCTGTTGCATAGAGATTTATTAGCATACATATGTATGATTTTGATTATGTGCCATCAAGTCCGCGTCAACTCTGACATTTACCACCGGCAAGATTAGCAAAGATGCTTCAAAGCATGTCCGCCAGATGTTTGAAATGTAACCAGACACTGGGGACATATTATCATATGTGGTAGACATGTGTAAAAGCAAAGAAATATTGGACAAAAATACATACATGGTTGGAAAAAATGTTAAAATAACATATATCTACTGTAATTATTTCCTGGAAGCTTCGGATTCTCTTTTTCTGCTTAGCAACTTCAGGAGTTAGACGTCCCAAATACTCTAATCTAGTTAAAACAGAAACTTTTTTAGTAATTTGAAAGTTTTTCAGTGCTTCTTCAATAGTATCTTTAGCGCCATCTAACCTGAGGGGCCCATCATTCAGCACTATATCATCAGTCATTTTATCTTATCTATCCATTTGGTTTTCTTGGTAAAACACTGGATTGGTTTTCTTCAATCATCCTTCCCAGGAAGACCCCATCACCACGATGAAACAGCATAGCAGGACTTGAGGTGTATTTATTTCTTTTAAACCTTACATTTTTTAAATAGTTGAAAAACTATTCTGGGGACACTGTTCTTGACATCATTGGCTTCAGCCACAGCGGCCCACAGATGTGCACAACATATATTACTGTTTTTCCTCTGGAGCTTAATTCAAAGGAATTGATGGTACTTTTGAACAAAACACAATATGGGCACTTTTACCATGTGCCCACCACTTACATTGTGTATTTGTATTCACTCATGGAGAGGGAAGCATAAGCCAGGGAAGAACACTTGAACGAATTTTAATAGAATTAACTATTCCTATTGTTTATAAGTTTAGCACTTCTTGCATGTAAATCACTTGGCATGTTTACTGCTCCTCTATGAATTCCCAGCCTAACTCACATCCTTTCATAAATGGCCCCTTGAAGTTTAGGAGTGGAGAATTGCCTGCTGGATCTGGATTTTAAAATGTCCTCAAGAGATTTTTCCATGTTGAGGATTCTCCTGCTTGGCAATATCACTCCTATCCACTGATTGCCTCCCCCCCACTTATGACTGCATAGAGGAAGACCATATAACCATTCACTATTCAATAACTCAGGAAGTCATGAAAAAGACCATTTAGGGCAGAAAATTGACACAGTTCTTGGTACCTCTTGTGCCAAAATCATCATGATGGTATGAGTTAGAGACTAAAGTGATACAGAAAAACTATATGTGCTTCCTGGATCCAAGGGGGTTTAATATTAATATTATCAGGTTTTAGCAGCAAGATTTAGCTATTAAATTGAACAGAAAGCAAAACAACATTATGAATGGGCTGCTAAAAATCTCACAAGACTATTTCAATGACTGGTAGACAGTAATTGAGTGTTTGAAGTCTTGAAGATAGGTTTTTTTTTCAGCATAATATATCTCAAGACAGTCTTTTAGTGGAGGAAATGTTTGGTATTTCTAAAAGATCAGTCAGGGCATATGATTGATAGACAAATTTCCATCTCAGTCTTTTGCTCATTTGGAAAAGAATAAGATCTTATGAAACCACAGAAAATGTTTCCATTGATGACTGAAGAATGAGCTGATGTTTACTTAGAAATGACTGGTAGCACTTCACCAGCTTTGAATGGATGAAATGACTTATTTTCCAAACTAATCCTAGTTCACTACATAGTAATGAACAATATGGTTTAGAACAGTGGTGAAATCTAAAATTTGTTACTACCGGTTCTGTGGGCATGGCTTGGTGGGGGTGTGTGTGTGTGTAATGTGACTGGGTGGGCAGGGCCATTTTTTTTTTAACTTTTAAAACCATTTTTTCTAAACCTCTTTGGCGAGGTTGGATCATCAGAGGCATTTAAAAGAAAAAAAAGGTTTTTTTCTTTTAAAAGCCTTTGATGATCCCAGCTGAGCCACGCGATCATCAGAGGCTTTTAAAAAAACTTTTAAAAGCATTTTTTTCGGCCAAAGAGGTTATAGAAAAAATGCTTTTAAAAGTAAAAAAAAAGCCTCTGATGATTGTGCAACTCAGCTGGGCATGGGGGTGGGGGGTGGGGCAGGGATTTTTGCTACTGGTTCTCCGAACCACCCGCTTCCAACGGGCGATCCAGTCCGAACCTGGAGCATTTCACCCCTGGTTTAGAAGACATAATCTACCGTAACTTAGCCTGATGAATTTATTGGTTTTGTATGGTTGATTTATTATTTATTTATTTGCTGTTACTTTAAGAAAAGTAAATCCAAATATAACCAACAGATTTATATATTTTGGCAGATAAATACAGGTTTCATTCTCGTTATAGGTAATATATCCTTTATTAGTGCTGAAGTCTTTGGGGAGTATCAAATGTAATTTTTCATTTGCATGGGAAATGAACTGAATTCCATGTTGAAACCTACCAATCGGTCATTGGTGTTATTGAGCGCTTTTTATAGTGGTCACCATCATAGCAATAGCAATAACAATAACAATAGCACTTAGACTTCTATACCACTTTACAGCAGTCTCTGAGCGGTTTACAATGTCTGCATTTTGCCCCCAACAATCTGGATCCTCATTTTACCAATCTTGGAAGGATGGAAGGCTGAGTCAACCTTGAGCCATTCAGGATCGAATTCCTGGCTCTGGGCAGAGTTAGGCTGCAATGCTGCATTCTAACCACCGTGCCATCAAGGTTGCATAGCAAAGGAAGGTGGGTTTTTGCATGATGGGAAGCACCCAATCACACCATTCATCGATTTCTGGGAATTGGAGGGTGAAATTTCCTTTCCAATGAAGATCTGAAGCTATAACTGGACATGTCCTTTGTAAGGGCAGGAACAGTGCAGTAAGATAAATTAAAGATTCTTAAATGTAAAAATTTTAATTACTGCCCGTATGAAATAGGTTTGCATTTACTTTGTGTACTTAAATATGTATACAATTCTCATCTTCAGAGATACATTCAAGTCTAGCACATTCATAGCTATTCCTGGCAAACGTGTCTCTATGGACTTACTTCTTAGGTCTACACAGGCACATTCAGCAAAAAATTGTGCGTTTAAAAGTTGGATAGAAGAGATTTTTTTTTTGCAGATTGACTTTCTTTTGACTTAACACTGAGACAGAATGAGAAGACGTACCTACTACCCAACGTGACACCCATCAAATTCTTTCCTTTTAAATATTTATAAAGAGCTCTTCCTCTCAAAGTACACACTTTTGCGCACTTGGCATTACCAAAGAAGCTCTGGTAGGTTGTTTTTGTACTGTGGCAGAATGCTTTCATGGAGTTTGCCTTCTTAAAACTGCTACCTGCTATCAAAAATGAAACTCTCATTCCAACGATCTTTGTCTTCCTCCCACTGTAAGCATTACTCAGGCAGTTCATCCCGAGTAGTGAACTAGTCAATCCAGGGGTGAAATCCAGCAGGTTCTGACAGGTTCTGGAAGAACCAGTAACGGAAATTTTGAGTAGTTCGGAGAACCGGCAAATACCACCTCTGGCTGGCCCCAGAGTGGGGTGGGAATGGAGATTTTGTAATATCCTTCCCCCAGGAGCGGGGAGGGAATGGGAATTTTGCAGTATCCTTTCCCTGGAGTTGGATGGGAATGGAGATTTTGCAGTATCCTTCCCTTGTCACGCCCACCAAGCCACGCCCACAGAACCGGTAGTAAAAATATTTGGATTTCACCACTGAGTCAATCCTAATGAAAACCATAGCCTATCAGAAGAAGAAAGTAACTTCCCTTTAACTTGTTGTCGCTTTGCAAAACAAATATTTTCTCAAAATTAAGTTCTTAAAATATGACTGTATTTACAAGTCTCCCTCTTCCAACTTGGCTTTGGAGGAGGAGTGATTAACAAGCTGCAGCTTGGATGTCTCTCTGATCTACACTCAAGGGTGGGCCACTGCCAACAGTCCAGTCACTTGTCAGGAATGAGGAGGCCATGGATTGTTTACAGCCACAGACCGTTATTTGCTTGGTTGCCTGGTAGAACCAGTGGTATTTTTTGTCCCCTCTCCAGCTATGTGAACCACCAATGCAGAATTCCAGAAGGATTTGGCATATGGAAGCTTTTGCTTCCTCCTGCTGAGGTTTTGCTCATCTCTATAAAATAGCTGTGCTCTGTGCTTGAAAGGGCAAGCAAACATTCTTCCTGCAGGAAAGAAGTATTCAGAACAGAGGAACAAACTGGGGCAGCAGTGAAGGGACTTTGAAGATGGAAGGAGCACGAATGGCATGGATTAAAGGGCACATTTTAAGCTGTAGCAGCAAAACCAAAAAAGAAGCCAGTAACACTTCATAGATTATTCCAATTTATCATAACATCATTTTGACAGGAGTCCACTTCAGTACTCAAAACGCCACAGAACTCTTTACTTACTTATCAATATATCTAACTTGAGAATCCAGCCTACATAAATAGATAGATAATTAATAAACCAACATAAGAAAGCAAGAAAACACAATAAAAATCCTGAGTGAGTTATAGTCCCGTAGATTAAGAAAGTTGAATAAGCGGGTCATTGTTTAGATCCAAAGAACAAATATAAGCATCAGACTGGCCACCTGGAAAGAAACCATCAATCCCCAACTAGGATGCCAGAACAAAGAAGTCCTTTTCTTCATCTACACATGGTGTCCAAGAGTAAGAAAGCAGAGAAAATGTTTATACAGTATAAGAGGATCTGTCCATCATTTGTCCTTTGCATATCACTGCAACAGAGGTGGGTTTCAGCAGGTTCAGATCAGTTCTGGAGAACTGATAGTGGAAATTTTGAGTAGTTCGGAGAACCGGTAAATACCACCTCTGACTGGCCTCACTCCATCTATTCTCTCCCTCCCAAGTCCCAGCTGATCCGCAGGAAATGGGGATTTTGCAGTATCCTTCCCCTGGAGTGGGGAGGGAATGGAGATTTTACCGTATCCTTCCCGTGCCACGCCCACCAAGCCACGCCCACAGAACCGGTAGTAAAAAAATTTGAAACCCACCACTGCACTGCAACCCCTTGAAACCTGGATTGGAAACAGATTGGTAGCTTTAAAAAAGAGCCATTCTTGACAGTAAGTTACCTGCTGCTTTCTGCTCATATGGAACTAGTCTGTATGAAAACTCTTGCAGGGACTATTAGAATTAGACTAATTCTGCAGCAGTGATACATTATTGGAGTATCAGATCAATAAGGCCCTCCAGATATTCCTGTGTGGGAACATGAGATAATGCTGTGGGATTAGGAAGTGTATGCCCTTTAGTACGTAATTAGTCTACTGTGGCCAACCAGTGACCATTGTTCCATTCATTTCCCTCACCTCCTGCTTATGAAAGAAGGGATTATTTATACTAGGTTAAAAAAACAGCACAGCCTTTAAAATCCAGGGTAAAGGAGGGTGGGAACATGAAGGGCAGTTTGAGTCTTCCTGCTTGGCCTTCTTGCTTGAGGATGGTGACGTTCATATTGCAGGAAGGAACACAGTGTTCCTGAAAAGCGCTACAGACATTCCACTCATAACTAAACCAAGATCTGGCATTCTGCCTCTAGCTCCTCATCACATGAACCAGTCTCCAGGAGAGTCCCAGGGGGTGTTTTTGGTCTATTGCTGAAGCCCTTCTCCAAAGCAGCGATCCAAATTTATTTTCAGATGCACTAAAGAGAGCACACTCCTCCTCCCAACTTGAGTGCAGCTTTCTGGTGATTTTGTGCAAGTGTTGTTATTTTTCCAAGGAGTTAAGATAGATATTGTCCAAAAACAGCATACCATGCTTATGACCAATAAAAAAATATGGCTGGGATCAAGAGTACAACGAACCCCCTTCCTCCCACATCTGTTGTCCCCTTTTCTAAAAAAAAAAGAAGAAGAAGAAGAAGGAGAATGTAAAAATATGTCTATGGAGATTCTCAGTCATCCAGGTCATGGTTGTCCCAGAGGTGCTTTTTCAAAAGGCAACTGGACTTTCTTTGATTTTTTTTTTAAAAAATATTTCACTTCTCGTCCAAGAAGCATCTTCAGCTCAAAGAAGCTTCTTGGATGAGAAGTGAAACATCTTTAAGGAAAAACAAAGAAAACCCACTTGCCTTTTGAAAAAGCACCTTTGGGACAGTATAAAAATAAATTTTCATTTGTGCTTTCTAGTCAACAATTATTTAATAATGGAAGAAGCATACAATTTAGCCATTAGATGTCCATTGTATTTCTGTTGTGGTGAAGATGCTATCATATTGTATAGATCAGAGGTGGGTTGCAGCAGGTTCTGACCAGTTTTGGAGAACCGGTAGTGGAAATTTTGAGTAGTTCAGACAACCGGTAGTAAAAATTCTGACTGGCCCCACCCCCATATATTCTCTGCCTCCCAAGTCCCAGATGCTAAGGGAGGAAATGGGGATTTTGCAGTATTCTTCCCCTGGATTGGGGAGGGAATGGAGATTTTACAGTATCCTTCCCCTGCCACGCCCACCAAGCCACACCCACCAAGCCACACCATGCCACCAAGCCACGCCCACAGAACCGGTAGTAAATTTTTTTGAAACCCACCACTGGTATAGATGGACTGCTCAATAGTGTCAGGCACTTCACTGCTATTATTTTATAAACCTTCTTTCCCTAACCTGATAGTCTGCCAGAGTGCATGGTCAAGCTTCTGTAAACAAGTTCTATACTTATTTCAGAAGCCATAGTGAAAGAGAGAAGAAGGGCAGTGGGGTTACTCTGTCCACTGCGTTCCACATCCACTTTTCAACTTGCTGGTTTTTTTCCAAAAAGTTGCAGAAGCGTATAACTATCACTTTTTTTAAACTGACCAGATCATTAGCCTGGAGCTGAAATCTGGTCAACCACTGGATTGCAGTAAAGGGTTAAAGTTTTCTGTAGTTCTTTGCTGCAACTAGTGGTCATCCAGATTTTTGCAATCAATAAGTGTCAATTCTTTATTGTTCTTGAGTTTAATTGATTTGTTTTCATTGTGAAATGACTTCTAAGTTGCTTTGAGTAATGCAATCAATATGGGAAAAAGTGAAAATTCACAAATAACAATTATTGATTTTTTTGCACAATGTCAAAAATGCCCTCTTGATAGAAAGAAAAGTCAGTTTAGTGCAATGATTGAAGCAACCAGTTAAAGAACAGGAGACAGTGAGTTCTAGTCCCACCTTAGGCATGAAGCCAGTTGGGTGACATTGAGCCAGCCAGTCATTGCCTTTCAGCCCTGGGAAGCAGGCAGGAGCAAACCACTTTTGGAACCATTGCCAAAAAAACTGCAGGGACTTGTTGGCATAGACACAGACACAAAAAGTCTGTATACTTGCAAACTCCCACGGCATTATACCAGGTGTGGCTATTTAACTCTGTTCCCACTCTATACTTCTAAACAGAACCAAGATGATGACTATATTCATTACAAAGAATTAGAAAGCCACAGATATGAGTTTCAGTAATTCATATTTAAAAGTATTGTTGGCTAATCTATGTTAGTCCCCAATAGGTTTCAATCCTGGGCCTCCTTCTCCAACCCTTCTAGTTATTCTTCAGTTTGCAAAATACTTTCTCTATCATGAGAAACTAAGGTTTCTGCCTCACCCACTGTAAACTTTAATAGATGGCCAGAAAATATGAGATGAGAGGGACTGCAGATACCTCTTTTGTGTGGGAGGAGGACCCACACAAAAAGTATTTCTTTATAATATTACATTTTCATCCCATTTTTTGTGAGGTGATCTCTTTTCTTTTCTCACAGCCTGTTATCCTGATAATAATTCCAGCAGCTGATAATTTAGTCAGCTTCAAAGCTGAGTGGGCTTTTAAATTTGGATCTTTCTAGTCCAAATCCATGCATACTGTTATGAAGTCAGTAGAGATCCACTCAGTTTTATTTTATTTTTTTAGAATGAGTAAGAAACAACAACAATACACATAACTTGATACTTCCATCTCCTGATTTTACCACTTGCTTCCTATCAGGGGAATATATCAGTCAGACATATTCCACTTATACCTTTGTCCTGTACAACATAGACCTACATTTTCCTCTTTTTTAAAAAAAGTGAAGATTAGATTTAATCTGTAGTAAATACTTTCAACTGTATCATTTACGCAGTGCCCTAGCATGAATCACCAGTTACCACTTGGGATATCTCACAGTGTCATGCACAATACAGAGTGATGTCAAAAGATGGAGGAACATCTTTATACTGATGGCCCTATTGCCAGAACAACAACAACAATGTTCTGGTAAAGCTTTTTGTCTCAGAGAATTTCTACCTAACGGACGTATTGCAAGGAATTCAGTGGAGTCTTTGCTATGTTTACAGCTGAAACGTGTGACAGCAAAAGAGATTGTGAGGCTACAAAGTTTTAGAACTATTTGAAAAGTGGTCCTTTTACATTTATTAATCAGCTATGCAACTCCATCAGAGGTGGGTTTCAGCAGGTTCTGACCAGTTCTGGAGAACCGGTAGTGGAAATTTTGAGTAGTTCGGAGAACTTGTGGTAAAAATTCTGACTGGCCCCACCGCCATCTATTCTCTGCCTCCTGAGTCCCAGCTGATCGGGAGAAAATGGGGATTTTGCAGTAACCTTTCCCTGGATTGGGGAGGGAATGGAGATTTTACAGAAGCCTTCCCCTGCCACGCCCACCAAGCCACGCCCACCAAGCAATGCCATGCCCACCAAGCCACACCCACAGAACCGGTAATAAAATTTTTTGAAATCCATCACTGAATTCCATGTATGTGAAGGGATAAATTTGTAATCATTTACAAAGTTGTATCTCTGAAGCTGTACAGTGGCATATAGCCATAAAAACAAAATAACACACACACATTTTTAAAAATATTTAAGTCTTGAAAACAGGTTCATAAGAGCCTCTGTTTACAGAACAGCTCAGGCAGATTACTTGGCTTCCTAGCACAGCTTTCTAAATAAGTTAAGTGTCTATGAAATATGTTCAGTCTAAGAAAAACATCTTTTTTGTTCATTATTTCCCAATGAATTACCAAATAATTATTTCAACTAAAAATAGTCCTGAGCCAAACTGAATGCTGGGACTCTGCTCCAGATCCAACAGATTCAAAGGCTCTTTTTCTGAGGAGGAAGCTGAGCTAGTTACTCCAGAAGTCTGAAGAAGCTACTGTACTTTCCAGGGCTGAGTTTGCCACGGCCTTGCAAAGCAGGCAGTCCTTAACGCAAGAGCCTGAGGCACACTCCCAAGCTCATTGGGAATGCTAGACTGCTGTGGCCTAATGTAACCACTTCCAGCTTCGCACAGCTCACGTCAGTGCTTGAAATGAAAAATGGGTCTTGCACAGTCACTGCCAAATAAGCGACCGCATCAGCACAGCAGAGTTTTGTGGCAGCACAAGAGCTGGTTTTTCAAGAAGTCCCAGGCTCCCCAGCTCAACAGCAGGGCGAGGTTTCTGAAAATTAGAAAGTTGCTGGAGATAATGGTCCTAGAGGTGCCTGATAATAAGCACCAAGGCAAGTGATCACTATTCATTAAATAGCAGGAAAACCTGCCTGACTTTTCCTGATCTTGCAAAGTAATAGTGCATGGCAATCATTAGGAATCTTTTCTAAAGCTGGATTTTAAAGAATCTTCCTTCTCTATCCTCCAGAGTCTGTGTAGGTCAGAGGAACTAACCTCAGCCAGTGTGATCCAATATATAGAGGATGCCTCAATATGTGGCTGAAGTTAGTTCCTCTGACCTACACAGGCTCTGGAGGACAGTGAAGGAAGGTTCTTTAAAATCCAGCTTTAGAAAAGTTTGCCTCTATATATTGCTCTTCAGAAACCTCAGGATCTACAGTAATTATCCTGTAGGTATATTATCCCTGTATAACTTGTGTCATCCAAGCTTTCCATTGGACTTCATCTGGTTGGACAAGAATGACTCTTGACCTACACAACTAGCACAGTGGTGGATTCTAACCAGTTTTACCACCAGTTCGCATTGCACAGGTGCTTTGTGCGCTTTGCGCAAGCACATTGAGTAAAAAAACAGCTGAGGCATGACAATCCATTCTGCCGCACCTTACAGCTGTACTAAAAACAAAAGAAATAAAGGTAGGTATAGCGCAGAGGGGGGGGGGCGGGCCCAACTGACCTTCGGAGTAAACCGGTTCGCTCCCCTATCAAGATTTCCACTACTGGCTCTCCCGAACCGGGGAGAACCGGTAGCAACCCACCACTGAACTAGCACCTTATTATCAGCTCAGAAACTCCTTCAATCTCTATTTATACAAGTCTTAAAAGCAATGTTCTTCTTTTTTCTCATGATTCCAATCAGAAGGTTATTCTATTAAAATAGGGTAGGGTAGGGTAGGTTCTAGTTAATAAGGTTGCTTTCTAAGCTTTGCCTTCTCTAAGGTATGTGCTTTTTGTTCCAGTTTAAAATGTTGCCTTTTCAGACAGTTTTGTATTACATTCCTTTAAAAGAGGGGTGGGAGGAAGGAATCCAGATAAATGTAATAAATAATGCTAAAAATACCAATGATTAGGAACTATTTGTAAACTATTTACAGAATAATACTTACTCTAGCCAGATTTATAGAATAGCTGCGGGTTCTTATTACCGTACAAAATAAATCACATTCTTGATTCTTAATTTCCTGATCATCTGGATGGACTTAGACTGTTTGCAAATTACTACAAGATGTGTTTCTACTGACTGATGAGTGGGGGAAGATGTTACATTTGCTGATTTCTCTTGTAAGTGAAGTTGAGATGGAGGAGAAATGATTAATCAAGGACTGGCTGTGTGAGATTCCCGTAAGTAATAGATTCCAATATGGTGCAACTAGGACTTTGTATGGTGCAAGTTGTGAGTAACTTATTCCTCACATAAATTAGAGGTTGGTTATACAATATAGGTAGTCCTCAATTTTCAATAGTTCATTTAGTGACTGTTCAAAGTTACAACAGCATTGAAAAAAGTGATTTACGACCATTGCAGCGTCCCCATGGTCACATGATCAAAATTCAGAGTGAATGGCAAAGCCAGAATCAACCACATTACTAAATAAACAAATGCAATGATTCAGTTAACAACTGTGGCAAGAAAAGTTGTAAAATGGGACGGCAAAGTCACTTAACAAATATTTCACTTAGCAACATAAATGTTGGGCTCAGTTATGGTTGCAACCCAAGGACTACCTGTATTCTGGGGTCATCCATGCCATTTAATGGTAGGTGAATTGTCAAGCTCTCTGTTATGATCACTTGTGATCTGTGAGCATCTGACAGCTTTATTGAAAAGTTCTGCCCTCAAGATATCTACTCTGCTTCAGTTTGCCTGCTGCAGATCTCCACATTGCAGGTTACTCAGAGGCCTCTATGAGAATAAAGACAGATGGCATTCATACAAGTGTATGAAACAGAATTAACCTAGAATCTAGCACCTCTAGCACACGATTCAATTAAAAAATTGTTTGTGGACATTACTGGCTTTCTGACAGAGATTCTGAAGGACTTCAGGTTTCACGAGACTATGTCTTTTGAATTATTACATCTTCTGCCAAAATCAGTGGGATATGAAATATCACTTTGCATGAGTAACCTGAACTCTTTATTTAACATAGTTTCATGGCCATAGCACTGATTCTCATGAAATTAAACTTTTAAACAATTTATTGGATGGTACTATGGTACCTAAGGGACATGGTGGCTCGGTGGCTAAGAAGTTGAGCTTTTTGATCGAAAGGTCTGCAGTTCAATGGTTCAAATCCCTAGTGCCGCGTAATGGGGTGAGTTCCCGTTACTTGTCCCAGCTTCTGCCAACCTAGCAGTTCGAAAGCACATAAAAAATGCAAATAGAAAAATAGGGATCACCTTTGGTAGAAAGGTAACAGCATTCTGTGCACCTCTGGCGTTTAGTCATGCCGGCTACATGACCAGGGAGACGTCTTTGGACACTGCTGTCAGGTTTCGGCGTAATCTCAAATAAACTTCATTCTCAAACACAAAGTCTTTGATGAATCTCTCATTTATTAAAGAATTTACGATCCGACCTAAACTCATATGCAGCCAAAACTGATTCTCCAAAACCAAACCCCTCCCCTTCTGCCTCACAATATCTCAATGCCCATTGGCCATCTTCCAAGTCAGTCTCTTCTGCCAACTGCTTCAGATCACAGGAATGTCCCCCTCCCTTCATCACCTGGGTAACCCTATCTATTAAGGAAGGGGGAGAAGGACAATATCTCAAATGCCAAGCACTAAATTTCAAACTGTACTGCTCGCTCCGGGTTTTTTTTCCCTTTTTCCTCTTTGATTATGGCAGCGATGAAAAAATGCAACTTAACTCGCTGACAACTGCTGGCTCTTCGGCTTTGAAACGGAGATGAGCACCACCCCCTAGAGTCGGAAACGACTAGCACATATGTGCGAAGGGAACCTTTACCTTATGGTCCCTAAGTACAAATATGACAATCCCTACTAGATCTGAATAAAACCCCATTTAGTTCAACATCCTTTATTTTTTTTCCTATGGCCAATCTTCCCCTAGGGAAATTAAGGCTGTCATCTGAGATGTTGAGGGGGAGAGAAAAGTGAAAAGATGATAGATGATAGAACTGAAAGTTTTGTGGCCTGCACTGTGCACTATAAGATAAAAGTACTGAGCTAAGATTCAGCTGTCAGTGGTTCTAGTCATGAATGGGAAAATCTCATCCAGTACTTTGTTTGAAGCAGCAAAATATCTTGGGATAATCCAGATGTGCAATTCAAAAGATGACTGTAAAGCAAACTCCCATTGTTATTTCCTAGCAACTAAGATTCAGAGGAATGGTATTCTGAGCACATAAAACATTACAAAACCACTGATAATCTTATCTTCCAAAATCTGTCCAACCCATTTCATGATTGAAGGCCATCATTACAGGATATTCATACTTCCGATATCTCCTGTGTGAAGAGCACTTCTTCTTATTTGTCCTAAATATCAAAACAATCATCTTAATAGCTGGTCCCAGATTCTAATAGTATAAAAAGAGAGAGAAACTCTCCATTCACTTTTTCATACAATAAGGGTAATCCAGTGGTGAAATCAAATTTTTTTTACTACCGGTTTTGTGGGCTTAGTGGGCGTGGTGTGGTTTGGTGGGTGTGGCAGGGGAAGGATACTGCAAAATCTCCATTCCCACCCCACCCCAGGGGAAGGACACTGCAAAAGCTCCATTCCCACCCCACTCCAGGGGAAGGATACTGCAAAATCCCCATTCCCTCCCCACTCCTGGAGGAAGGTTATTGCAAAATCCCCATTCCCTCCCCACTCCAGGGGCCAGCCAGAGGTGGTATTTGCTGGTTCTCCAAACTGCTCAAAATTACCGCTACCGGTTCTCCAGAACCTGTCAGAACCTGCTGGATTTCACCCCTGGGGTAATCCCTTCTCTATGTATGCCCTAGTGATCTTTAAATTAAAAAGACTTATAATTAATAAGTGTTTCTTGTAGGGGCTTATGCCAGCCATCTGGCTGCTTTTTGATCTCCCCCATTCTTGTATCGCTATACTGATCTGAGATGTGATGAACTCAGTCTGAAAAATGTACAAGGCTGCTTCCAGAGGAATAACTCCTATCACTACTGATGAAAGATAATTCTGCAGCTCTACACCTTTTGATTACTGTAATGTATTCTATATGGGACTCTCTTGAAAAACACTCTCTTGGAAAAAAAAACAAACCCTGGTTTACCCAGGTTCTATCAATGTTGCATGAGCTGCACTAGCTTCCAACATGCTTCTAAGTGCAATTCAAGGTGCTAGTTATCATCTTTAAAGGGCAAAGGGTGAGTTTATTTATAAGGCCATCTGTCTCCAAGAGTTTCTGTCTGTTTTACTAGTTCCAACAGGTAGAAGCTCTCCCCTCTATCAAATAATATGATCTGGGGCAGGGGTCTCCCTGCTTCCCGGGCCACGGTCCAGTGCTGGGCTGTGGCCTGTTTGGAATTGGGCCATGGAAGTGACAGGCAAGCACGTGTGTGGGCAGCTCCATTTGTGTGAGTGGCGGGCGCGTGCTTGCTGCTTGTGCAAATGGAGCTGTGTGCACGCTATTGCCTACCACTCACATGGAACCATCCCTTCTCCCCCATCTTGCTAGTCTACAAAGCTGGGAAGGTTGGGAACCACTGATCTGGGGGGATGGAGAAGTTATGCTTTCTCTGTCATAGTGCTCTGCCTCTGGGATTGGGGGTTGGGATCCTTTTTGGCTTTTCCCCAATGGCTTTTTAAAAAAAAATTGATTTATATGCCGCCCTTCTCCGGAGATTCAGGGCGGCTTACAATGCGCTAAGCAATAGCCTTCATACTTTTTGTATATTTATACAAAGTCAGCTTATTGCCCCCACAAACTGGGTCCTCAATTTACCTACCTTAGAAAGGATGGAAGGCTGAGTCAACCTTGAGCCTTGGTGAGATTCGAACCAGCAATAATTGCAGGCAGCTGTGTTAATAACAGGGTGCTTTAGACCACTGTACTATCCAAGGCTTGGCCAGGATATCAGTTGGGTTCAATAAAGCTGTGGCTTATGTGCTTGAGTTTGTTATGGAGTGCCTTGGTTATTGTATTATGCTCATTTTAATTCTGGATTTCTATTTGGATTATAGATATCGTACATTGTTTTTCCTAATTGTGGTTATCCGCAGAGAGTTCATATGGCAGATGGGCAACCCTATACATTTTCTGAAATAACTTAAAAAGCAAGCCATTCTGCCTTTCCTTCTTTAGCAATTTTTCAGTAATAAGGAAAGAAACGTCATGTGAAATTGAGGAAAATTAAAACAGTTATATGGATATCATATAAAAGCAATGTGGTGATTGCAGAACAAATGCTAATCAGAAGTACCATGTATTCCAAGGTGTAACATCTCATATTTGAAGAAAAACATCATAGTATTGTCAAGGTTTCTTTCAGTTAAAATGACCCTTAGAAGGGAATTTGCCTTTTTTTCATATAACATTTTCACTGAGTTCTGCACTCCATCCTCATGATCTCTTTCTGGATCAGTCACTACCCATAGCACTTATGCAAAGTGTGTGTGCACACCAGTAGTGTGCAGCAGCTGCCAAAAAAACCAACACAGTTCTGGGCTGCATAAACAGGAATAGAATCAAGATCATGTGAAGTGTTAGTACCACTTTATAATGCCTTGGTAAGGCCACATTTGCAATATTGCATTCAGTTTTGGTTGCCACAATGTAAAAAAGATGTTGAGACTCTAGAAAAAGTGCAGAGAAGAGCAACAAAGATGATTAGGGGACTGGAGGCTAAAACCTATGAAGGCGGTTGCAGGAACTGGGTATGTCTAGTTTAATGAAGAGAAGGACTAGGGGAGACATGATAGCAGTGTTCCAATATCTTAGGGGTTGCCACAAAGAAGAGGGACTCAAACTATTCTTCAAAGCACCTGAGGGTAGAACAAGAAGCAATGGGTGGAAACTAATCAAGGAGAGAAGCAATTTAGGACTAAGGAGAAATTTCCTGACAGTTAGAACAATTAATCAGTGGAACAACTTGCCTGCAGAAGTTGTGAATGCTCCAACACTGGAAGTTTTTAAGAAGATGTTGGATAACCATTTGTCTGAAGTGGTATAGGGTTTCCTGCCTGGGCAGGGGCTTGGACTAGACGATCTCCACAGTCCCTTCCAACTCTGTTATTCTATTCTATTCTATTCTATTCTATTCTATTCTATTCTATTCTACTCTACTCTACTCTACTCTACTCTACTCTACTCTACTCTACTCTACTCTATTCTCAAGTTATTATTCACAAATGAAAGCGAATATATGTGTTCCAGAATCCCAAAGTTGCTTTTTCAAGAGGCAACTGGATTTCTTTGTTTTTCTTTTGAAATCTGTCACTGGGACCAGTTCAGAAGACTAAATCTCTGGTTCCAGTGACCGACCCAGATTTAATCCTGCAAAATTATTATTTCCTATTCCCACTCACTTCCCCCAAGTGTCTAGGCCAGTGGTGGGATGCCCCCGGTTCACACTGGTTCTATAGAACCAGTAGTAAACCTGGCGGGAGGCTCCACCAACCTACCCTGATATCATCAGAATGCTTTTGTACAGAAGAGCGCATGAGCGAAGCGAGCGCGTGCGTGCAGCCCCGTTGCAAACTGGTAGTAAAGATAAGTAGAACCTACCCCTGGTCTAGGCAGTCATCTCTTCATTAGATTTGGAAACCTCCTCTCCCATGACAGGAGATCTTAAAGAGGAGCTTGCAGTAATACGCTTAGCCAAAAGTTTTTGAAAATCCAATACACATTGCTTAGAGCAGAGGTGTCAAACTCAAAGCCCGTGGGCTGGATCTGGCCCATGGGGTGCTTAGATTTGGTCCATGGGGCCACCCTGGAAACAGCGAAGGACCGACCAACAGTGCCTCTATAGAAGAAAGGAGAATGAAGAGGGAAGGAAAAGGAAGAAAAGGAAGGAAGGAGGGAGGGAGACAATGGATTCCCCAGCCCTGCCCGGGCCAACCACAGATACCCCCGACATGAGTGACATTGAGCTGGCCACCACCCAATCCCCCAAGGTCAAACACAACTCTGATGCGGCCCTCAATGAAATCGAGTTTGACACCCCTGGCCTAGAGGCTCATCCTTTTCCTCATCCTTTTTCAAGTTCACCATTTTCACTATTTGCATCTGTTTCTTTTCAGTTGCTCATATCTGACTGATGGTAATACCAGCAATTCATTCTGTGAAAAAACTCTACTGGCAGAAAAAAAAAACAGACAGATGTTTGTTTTACTTCCTGCACTTAATCCTCTTCCTCTGCCACATCCCATTCTCAGAATATCAAGGCAGGGTTTTTTAGTTCCAGTTCTCTTGCTATTGTTATTCATTATTATGTAATTTAATAATATGTGTATGTGTGTGTGTGGTCATTTTCCTAATCTTGGCCTAGCCCTAAAGGACACACCTCTCTCTCTCTCTTTCTGGTATTTTATGTAATTTCAGTATGCAACGTACATCCCAGAGAGGCTAACTTCAGTTGGGATCAGGTAGTGACAACTGTTAATCAAACCCACTGGAACTGTCCCCATAAAATGAGAAACAAGTCACTGGAGTAGGTAATTTTGCAGTCACTCCAGACGAGGTATAACACAATGTTCTAGAGCTAAACTCAAGTTCTTAACAAGCTGTTGCAGGGCCAAAGAAGGGATATTGTGGTTATTGTAGTAAAGGGGCCAGAAAGCTTGAGTTATATCTGACAGCCCCTTTGTGATGTCTATTACAAATGCCACATTTTCTTAGGAGAGGGCAATTATTCAGCATAGACTAATAATGACTCCTACTGCTTTCAAAATAATAGTAATAAAGGTGCTGTTTTTCAGTGAAAAAGACAATGTCACCCAGCTAATCTCCGCAAGACTTCAAAGTCTTAAATTCTTCAATAGAAGTTTGTTCTATTTTTTTTAAAAATGGAGAAAAGTCAGACATGCATTAATAAGAGATTCACAGTGACATCAGTCTGCTTCAGTGAGTCACGTTTTAATGCATATATAGCTTTAGTATATTTGTGGGTTGAACGCTGAACTATATTGGTTTAACTAGGCTCTGTATACTGACTCACATATGACACTATATCATGATGTAATTTGTTTGGTTGTGGTTACTGTGTGCATAAAGTGAGCCGTTGTGTTTTGTAAAGTATGATTTATGGTTTAGTAAGTTATGGAAGTAAATTCCAAAACAAGGCAACAAGATAGCCAGTGTATTATGGCCTAGTATAATGGCATGAGATCTAGTTAGCATATGTCCCAATGTGCTTGGGATTGTCCTGATTTAGCACTCCAGCCTGAGTATCTTGTCCAGTTTACCAAAAAACTAACAAACCAACCCAAAGAAGGCATAGACAGACCTGAAAGGGCTAGCAGCTTCTCCTTTTGCCTGATTAAACTAAGGGGAAGTGAATTACAATGGTTAAATCCTTTTCTCACAAGGATTATAGGCTAACCCATCTGATAAAACATCTTTTCTCAGGCAGGGAATGAGTAAGTTTTTTAAGGAGGACTAGTGCTCACTTTCCCTGGCTTTGCCTTTGCAAGTTTTCTGATCATGACCCTACTTAACAAAACTTCATTATAAGGGATGAACAGCATTATTGATTATAGCCCTCCTCCTAAATTACTCTGGCACTAATGAAAGAAAAGTTCAGCTCCTGGTTACGTCAGCACTGTAATTTTTCTTGGCAGCCATGAGGAGTGGTTTATTATTGCCTCCTTTTGGAATATGTTTTTGATTTGTCTCTCCTGCCTCCAGGCCTGGTAAGTTGTGCCAACTACTGAACCACATGAATAAGTATATCATTTAAAAATTGCTCTATAATGAAGGCAAAAAAGCATTATGATGGAATTGTGCAGTGCAGATTCAAGCCTGAATTAGCCTGCATGTAACCTGCATAATTGCTTGGTTGAAAGATAAATCAAAAGCTGAACATAAATAATGAACTTCTATAAAATAAACAGTGAGAACACAAACAGCCTGCACCGGCTAAGATTTCTAGCTTTCCCCCACTTGTTCTTTCCAATCCATTCATTTGGGGGAATTTCAAGCTGTTTCAGGCTGTGGAATTTCATTTAAAAAAAATCCCCGATTAAAAGGCAAAGCTCCAGTGATGGAAAACTTGCTGTATTTGAGTTAATTTTTTCCCCACCCCATGGTCAACCTTATCAATTTCTCATGGAATCATTGGGTTCTCCAAAATACAGTTTGAAAAAGTCAGCTTTAGCAAACTAGAAAATTAGCTATCAAAGCAACCTAATTTTGATTGCTGTAAATCTATATAAGATCAAGGATAAGGAGCTAAATATTTTATGTGACCATTGTGATTGGCTTCTCCCTATAGAAGAAAAAGCAGGGACCACTGGAGTTGTAGACCACAGTAAGGGACCAGCTTACATTCTTCAACTGCTAATAGGTCTGGAACCAAGGCCTCCTAAGACACTGAAAGATCTCAAAACACAGATTCAGATTATAGTTATCATTCACAGTTTTGGGAAACTTATCAATGTATTTCACAGAATTTCAGCATACCATTCTACATTTGGGGGAAAAATAATTCTACTAGATTTATGCACACCTCAAGCATTTATTTATTTATATATATAACCACCCATCTCATGTATGCTGAGAATAGAACATGAAATATTGCAGAACCTTTGTTAAATGTGAAGATGTGTGTGTTTGTGAACTCTATTTGAGGTTTTTTTGGCTTCACTTTTTTTTTTTTACTATTTATTAAATTTATACGATGCCCATCTCACTATCAGGTGGCTTTGGGTGACTATGTAATAAATACTGGAAAACTAGAAAAGGGAAAAGCATGGGAGTCATAAAACACCTGGAGTCCTAAACATCTTTCACATAAGTAAAGAAGAAAGTGAGGGGGAGGGATAAGTATGCTTTGCATCAAAGGCTGTATTTTCATCATTTTACCCAGGCCTGACTGCTCTCTTCCATAGGATTGTTCATGGAGGTCTCCTCCAGGAACTGAAGGCAACATATGTACAATTGTCTGCTCTGATTTTATGACCATCACAATAACTCTGTAAGGGTGGAGAGCTGTGGCAAAACAAAACAATAACAGTAAAATTAATTCAAATAAAATACTAAAAACTTTTTATTCAAAATTATGAATATCACTGTTACACAATTATCAGTATATCTTATAGTTGGCATTGTTTATCTTATATCTTATTACTGAGAGCTGAGTAATTTATTACTGATAGCACTGTTCCAATATTTGAGGGGCTGCCACAAAGAAGAGGGAGTCAACCTATTCTCCAGAATACCTGAAGGCAGGACAAGAAGCAATGGATGGAAACTGATCAAAGAGAGAAGCAACCTAGAACTAAGGAGAAATTTCCTGATAGGGAGAACAATTAATCAGTGGAACGACTTGCCTCTAGAAATTGTGGGTTCTCCAACACTGTAGGCTTTAAAAAGGGATTGGGTAACAATTTGTCTGACATGGTCCTGCTTAAACAGGGGATTGGACTAGAAGACCTCCAAGGTCCCTTCCAACTCTATTATTCTGTATGCTGTACTGGAAACTTCCTTTTGAGATATGAGCATTAAGCAGGAACTGGTGGAAAAATACTTCCTGGAGAAAGAGGTCAAATATAATATTGGGAATTATTTCCCTGCCAATAACTGTGCCTAATGGTCTTCATAATTTTTCAGTCCTTGCTCACAAGACAAATGATGATAGAAAATTCAGACGTAGCACGAAGTGGCACATAACATACATAGATCAAAGATCTCACAAGAGCACGTCAGCCAATTCAGAAAATTTCTGGCATAGTCTACAAAAATCAGGGCAGGGTGCTGTTGCATCCTGAGGCCATCTTGATGACTGAAAGCTAGTGCTAAATAACAGGTTGTGCCTAATTATAATTGTTCCAAAATGTTCTGCACTTTTTCCTGAAATGTCTAGCACTGATGACAGGATACTGAGCTAGATTGACCATGGCCTTGACCTACTTTGTTTATTATTATGTAACTCTTCCTATTTAGCTAGAGACAACATTCCTGCACTTCCTCATTCAGCATTCATTATCCCCAGAGAAGCTAGTTGTGTCATTTTATCTACTCTAGAATTGTTGCACATGTTTTGTTTCTATTTAGGTAATATTGAAAGAGGCAAGGTTTCTATTTGTTCTATGCAGGATTGAAAAAGTTATTTAGCTACATTCCACCTGGTAATTCTAGGTTTGTTCAGAAGAAAGTGACTGCAACTTACTCCTTGATCAGAACATATGCAGGGCTGTAACTGCAATGGTAACTTCCTCAAGCTTTCTTAGGCAAGTGACTTAGAGATTGGGGAACTGAAACACACAAAGTACATAGACAGGAACTGAGAAAAGATTTGAAGCAAGCTCTAAATTCCATATAGTGCCATTAAATTAGATGGAAAATTAAAATTTCTAACCCTAGCATCAACAACATTTCTTCAAGTGAACCCATGCATGTGTGAATACACACACACACAATTACACCCCCCCTCAAAAGCTTCCATGAGGGAGCAAGAAGAGCAGGGGTGCTATTCAGCAGGTTCTGACGGGTTCTGGAGAACTGGTAGCGGAAATTTTGAGTAGTTCGGAGAACCGGCAAATACCAACTCTGGCTGGCCTCAGAGTGTGGTGGGAATGGACATTTTGCAATATCCTTCCCCCAGGAGTGGGGAGGGAATGGGGATTTTGCAATATCCTTCCCCTGCCATGCCCACCAAGCCACGCACACAGAACCAGTAGTAAAAAAAAATTGAATTCCACCACTGAAGAAGAGCCAGCGACAAAATGTGCGTCATGATATCATGATGCAAACTTTGTGACGTGCATACTTGTTAGAATGCAAATAACGAAGGGAAGGTTTGTATAGTGATATACAGAGCATAAGCACACATACATTCACAAACTGATGTATGTGCATATATACATATACCAAGGCCAAATATTTTTCTAGAGCCAAGACAAATTTGAGGAGCTCCCTGTCTAGACTGGCTCCCCAAGTGACTTACAATTAAAATGCCACCAGGGTGTAGGGTAGCATTACATATTTCTAGTGATCTCTTCTGGTGTCTGGTAGCTGATACTAGTCGTGATATACTTAATATATGGGTGATGAGGAAATTCCTGCAGCTTGGGCTAACACACCAATGTTGTACACTTCTATTGTTCTGAAGACATATAAAATATACTGCTAGATGAATTTTCTATTACACCTTTACTATAAATGTATTTTTTCTCAATAAGTAGAGTTAAATAGTGAACAAACAATGGATTAAATAACCAAAAGAATCAGAGGGAAAACTCAAACAAGTCAGAAAAATGACAGTGTAAAGATGTGTAATAGAAAAAACAACAACTTGAATCTGCAAGGCAGAATGTGCAACAAATCAATAAAGAATTCTTCGCTTTTACTGAAGACAATTGCCCTTCAGATAGTTATGTACTTAACTTCCTAAACTATTTTAGTTGCACCAATAGAAGAGAATATTTGTAGCACAGGGTTGAACTGTAGTCTCTGAGCTTGGTTGTTTTCTTACAGATATTTCATTATCCTATTAGGCAACATCATCAGTACTATTGTGAGGAAAGTCTCAACTAGTCATTTAGAACTTAGTACCTTGAAATAAATGTACATAAACAACCTTGGTTTTTCTACTCCAAATGCCTTTTTATCTGCAGAATAGAGGCATTTCATACAAAGGTTTCTGATAGATTATTAAGACTGGCCCATGGAGTGCATATATCTTGTTCAACGAGTGTCTGTTGTTGTCTTTTCTGCCACAGATACACACAGGAAGCTGTAGTTGGTCTCTATTTTCCAATGCTTGAAGTATGTGGGGTGAATAACTGTGGGATTTCTGTGATATGAAGATGCATACAGTACATGAAAATCAACGGTAAATCAGTTTGATAAAGCAGATCAGATGCTGCCACCTTTTGGTCAAATAGAGAAACTGAGCCTCAGGACATCTATACAGTAGTGGTTGATTGATAGGAACCTGAGGTCTATTCCTAAACCAAGGGCTATGCTGATTCATGATTGGCCCATGGAGTGCTTATATCTTGTTCAATGAGTGTCTGTTGTTTTTTCTGCCAGAGATACACACAGGAAGCTGTACCTATATGGTAGGATCCCCATTATTAACTTCTCACTTTTCCTACAGTTATCTTATTTCCACTTTGTTGTTATAATAAGGATAGGTTTTATATCACGTTAGCAATGCTGGGTGACTTTAGGAGACTTTAGGAGACTAATTAGGAAATGAAAACCAGAAGGTGCCTGCTAGCATCTTTTCTGGCTAAAAAGCACAAGCTTTTGTGAGCTGCCACTTCATCAGATGCTAGACTGTTCTATGAGTTAAACTGGGAAGAAATGGAGGGCTAGGGAGGGGACAGCAGATTGGTTAGGCCAGGGGTGTTAAACTAGCAGCCCATGGCCCGGATGCATCACGCACTGGCCATGCCCACTCCTGGTTTAGTGAAGGGGGAAAAAGTTGTGATACGTCAAGTGACGACAACATAACAACTCGAGTTTGGCACCCCTGGGTTAGGCAAATGCAGGTTACACACAAGATGGATTGCAAGTATGTTTCCAGTTAACACTTCTACTGTGTTAAAAACCCACTGTGTTTGTTAAAACCTTGTAGACTGCCTGAAACTCTGAAATTCAGCAATCTCTCCTTCAATGGTACTGTTGGAAATCTAATCTTTCCAAGATAGTCATTCTAGGGACCTTCAAAAGTGTACTAGGACTTTGATATAGTCTGTTATTATTTTGTCCTTGTTTTGCCATATTTGTGTCCTTTCATTCTTTTGCACAAACTTTGTCCCATTTGTCCAGAGGGGCATTTCTGGCAGATGTTGGGATACAGGATATCCCATGTGAAAGTGCCTCTGATCTTGTGTGTGTACCTGCTGGGCTGGGGCCTCTGATGGTGCTGTGGGTGTAGCTGATGGGGCAAATTAGACAACAACATATGCTTGTAATCTATATCTGCACAACAAGTTTATCTTCCTTTCCTCCCTTCTCCCTTTGCCAATTTAAACCCTACATCTGTGATGGCGAACCTATGGCACGGGTGCCACAGGTGGCACGTGGAGCCATATCAGTGGGCACGCGAGCTCAGCTCCGGCACGCATGTGTGCGCCAGCCAGCTGATTTTCGGGTCTTCTGGGGCCAGCAGAAGTCAGGAAACACACTGTTTCCAGCCTCCGGAGGGCCTCCGGGGGAGTGGGGATGGTCATTTTTGCCCTCCCCAGGCTCCTAGAAAGGCTCTGAAACCTGGTGAGAGCAAAAAATGGGCCTACCGTGCCCACCATGCCATCACGTGCCAAAAGCGGGGGGAGCACGGGGGGGCGAGGCGCATAGAATTATGGATGTGGGCACGCTTGCATGTGATCCCACTGCGCTCCCCCCACTTTTGGCACGCGATGGCAAAAAGGTTAGCCATCACTGCCCTACATCAATAAGGTCTAGTCGTTGTTGTGTGTGCTGCGTTCTTTGGTGTCTGTAGCTGGGGCGGAACAGTCACTCTGTGCACCTGGTGGTGACTTACAGCCCAGATTCCTTCTGATTTTTGGTTACCACAGACTAACATAACTCTCCTCCTACAGCAAGGGTGTCAAACTCGCATTGTCACAGTGGCATCACGTGACGTATTGCAACTTTCCCCCCTTCGCTAAACTGGGCATGGGCGTGGCCAGCGCGTGACGCATCTGGCCTGCGGGACATGAGTTTGACAGCCCTGTCCTACAGTGTATACTGGGAAAATGGGCTATATTATCACAATCCTTGCATAGGTCTTAATTAGCTCAAGTAATTAGCTTCTCTCTCTCTCTCTCTTTCTTGATTGTTGTGTTATTATCTCCCCTCCACAAGAAGTAAATACAGTGAGTAAAGAGAGGCAAGGCATCTGCTGGCTGGTGCTCTTTTTCATTCTCCCATTGGCCAAAAGAAAGACAGAGCACAGCCATGAAGCTCTTACTGTGCCTATTGCAAGTGCCTTGATGTTGTGTATAAATGAGGCTATGTTGCTTTAAATTTTGTTCCTCATAGGTCTGATATAAGATGTTGCATTCCTTACACATATAACCATCTCTGAGAATTACATGCTTTAACTCAGAGCTGTCAAACTCTCAGCCCGTGGGCCAGATGTGTCATGCGCTGACCACGACCAATCCCATTTTAGCGAAGGGGGGAAAAAGTCCTGATACGTCATGTGACACCACTGTGATGATGGGAGTTTGACACCCCTGCTTTAGGTGGTCCTTTGAAAATGAAATATTAAACCAAAAGAGTTGAATTGTGCTACACAATGGGGCAGCGGAGGAGGAATAATTTGTAATCACCAGATGCTACTGAACTACAATTTCCATCACTCCATCTAGCCTCCTTTAAGGGATTTAGTTATGTTAGCTAAGAATTCTGGTAGTGTTGTTTCAATACATGGACATAAAGAACATCAGATCAGAGAAAACTGGCTTAGGTGATCCCTGGGGAATTGCTAGCTATGTTGTAAGGAGTAATGACAACATTTCAAATTATTCTCCTGCCACGAAATAAGTATTATAAAATGTTAGATTTCTATTTGAAGCAAAGTAACTTGCAGGAGTCACTGGACTTTAATGGACATTTTAATTAGACATTTTGATGAATGACCTGGTAGAGAAGAAGAAGGCTGATGAAATGTCCAGATGACAGCCAGCCCCAAGGTGGTGTTAATACAAAGATGAAGCAGGAAATTATGTAGAATAAATTCAGTGACCTCATGAGCTGGAGCAGCTGAAAGGGAATGAAATGTAAGAGGAGCAAGAATAAGGTCATGCCTTTGAAGGCAAACAATGGGTGTATTTGTTGTGTGGTGGAGCTCATTTGGAAACAATTGAACAGGAAAAAGGTTTCAGGCTACTGGCTGACACACACCTATGAGCTGTCAGTGTGAGGAAGCTACACAGAAAAGGTAAATACAGATCCCAAACATATGACATGAAGCCTTTCTAAAGAAAATCAAGATCAGCAGTGGAGTCAAAGAATATAAGACTCTGCACTTAATTCTGAATGTATATGCGTAGATGGTAATGAATGGTTTTAATTCTTTCAAAATGTGATAAGCCAGCTCTATGACAGGCATCTGGTAAGGTGTTGTAAAACTGTAATAATAACAATTTAACAACATTCAATTTAAGTAGGGTATTTTCCCAGATGACACATCAATTTGCCAATTTATCTACTTTACAGATTCCTGTCAGCACTCAATACTTCTTTGATTCCAAATATCCAGATGGATGCTAGATGGCAACAAAGAGCTAAGCAAACAAACAAAACCAAACAGGAGTCTTTGCTGTCATCTAGTGGTGAACTATATTTTTTTCAATTCAGATTTTAGTTACTTGAGCTTTTTCATTTCATTTATTTATTTATTAAACCTGTATTCATCTATCTCACCGATAAAGCGACTCTGGACTTTTAAGATGCATCTGCCTCCTCAATGCAGGCAGTTTCAATGGCATTCAGAGGCATAGCAGTCCCAAGAAAGTTCCACACCCATTTGCACTCTGATTCAGATGACTCTGAGGACACAGATAAACCCCCAAGTGGCCTCAACGACTCTCTGAGAGCTGACAACTGACCCTCAGACTGCTAACGACCAGATGACTGCAAAGAATATAAATTCCTTCATACCGCACTATTCAGTCAGAACTAAAGAAGATTCTTGGATGAGAAGTTAAATGTTTTCAATAAAAGAAAAGAAAAGAAAAGAAAGAGAAAGAAAGAAAGAAAGCAAGAAAGAAGGAAGGAAGGAAGGAAGGAAGGAAAGAAGGAAGAAAAGAAAGAAAGAAAGAAGGAAGGAAGGAAGGAAGGAAGGAAGGAAAGAAAGAAAGAAAGAAAGAAAGAAAGAAAGAAAGAAAGAAAGAAAGAAA
>WNWU01000012.1:14035021-14156174 GCA_012654045.1 Ptyas mucosa | reverse complement strand
AAAGAAAGAAAGAAAGAAAGAAAGAAAGAAAGAAAGAAAGAAAGAAAATCCAGTTGCCTTTTGGAAAAAGTACCTTGGGACAATCGTCACCTGAATGACTGAGAATCTCCATAGACATTCAGAAACTACATCTTTAAAATTTTACATAACAATGACAAAATAGAATAAATATAATAACTTAAGTCCTGATTTAAAATGAATGCTAATATCTTCATGTCAGCTGCTGAATGCCTTCCAGAGCAGTCAGGTTTTAACCAAGTACCAATGGGAACCATCCTCATTTCAGAGGACAGTTTGTCCCAGGAAGAACTGTTTTCAGCAAATTTCAAATTGTACAGAGTTATTGATCTCTGCTTGGCTAGATCAATAACTCTGTACAATATCATATTTTTAATGGATTATGAAGGGAAACAGAAAAATCAATTAAATAAAAAATGCATTTGACAGATTGGACTATGTCTCTTGGGTACAGTATATCATGCATTTAACTTGCTATTTGTCATTATTTTACAGTAGAAACAGGAAAAGATAGGTTTCCCCCTCTAGTGGCTTACTTTAGTAAAACAGTGGTTAAAGTATGGGTGAAGCATTTTGCTACTTAAAAGCAGGTTGTCAGATTTATTTCAAGTGAATAAATTAAATAAGGAAATACGGAGTGTAGAAAAAGCTAGAATCCCCAAGGGATTTATACAAATAATCAGGAAAAATGTTAGGCATAAAAAAAAGAAAACATGCAGCTTATTTTCTAAGATTGTCCTGTTTTACTTGCTGTATGTTAGGAAGATGTAATCTGATGGCATCAGATTAAACAGACTGGGAGAAAATGCTCAGAGAAGAAATGAGAGAGTTGTTGCATGCCATTTGGGTCAATTTCACCTCAAAATTACAAATCCCTCTACCACGTAGTTTGAGATGATTGAAGTTTAATTCAATTGGGGTTACCAGGTCTGGACTGCAGATATCCAGATGACCACAGGATGGCAGCAAAGAGATAAAGAAACATTGCAACTCCATTGTGGTGATGGCACTACTGCCCATTTTGATGACTATCCCATTGCCCAATAATATAAAAGATAAAAGTTCATAGGGTCCTCCTAGAGCAGAGGTGTCAAACTCAAGCGTGGAGTGATTAAATCTGGTCCATGGCTTAGAAATAGAAAAGGGCTGCCCTGCGGTACCTCTGGCAGCCAAAGCCCCCATGCCCCATTTTGGGTGGCAAAATATTGCAGTCCATCCCATCTCCTCCCCAGCCGGCCTGTGGAGCAGAACTATAGTGCTGATCCGGTCCTCGAAAAAATCCAGTTTGATACCCCTGTCCTTGAGAAAGATATTCTGTCTCCTCCTGAAAGTGTGGATTTTTCACTCTAGATCTGATGTTCCTAATCCAAACCATTTAGACTCCATGAAGAAAGCTACTTTAGGGTGAAAGTTTCCATAGGCAGCCAGCTTCTGTTTTCACAGACATGGAATCAAATATATTACCCTTTTGTGGTTCTGGTTCAGAGGAACATATTTCTGGGCAAGTGATGCATCAAGTTTTGGTGACACACAGTAATTCTTTTCATTTCCGTGATTATAGTCTGCAAAGCAAGACCTCTTTCAGGAAATAAACAATACCTTCTCAGTGGGAATATTCAGCATTTTAAGTGCTTGAGTGGGATCTTCCTTTGGGGAAATAAAAGGCACTCCCTGAGCTTCAGAAGAGCTTTGTGACTGAGAGGGGATGTTCTTATCTTAATTGAAATTCTTCAGTTGTCTTGTTCTAGGAATTCTGTCCTTGGCGGAGTCTTCATAAAGAAAAGTTTTCATTTTCCACATATTGTTACCATCACTACAAAGTGAGCATAGCCAGCAGATATTTCGCTCTATGCTTTGGAGTTTGATGAAGGGATTTTTTTATTTGCTGACACATGGAGGTTTCTTATCTGATTTTCCTGGGAGGGTGACTCTTTTTGTGGTTAATATTCATATCATGTGTTTTTTATAGTTATAAATGTGGTCTTGTTCAATCACTGATAGCATGATTAGCATTAGTTCATTCTAGATATTATTTTCCGGCACTTTTCTCTTAAAAGAGGCCAATACTTCCTGGATTGTGGTTTTTTTTATTTGCAGTCCTGCACACCAGGAAGATGCTTTAGAATAGTGGAATGCAGTTCTATGAAGGTTTGGAGCTATTACGTTGGTTAATGTACTAGAAATAACCTAATAGTTTGTAGCTTCTAATGGAAAAGATAAGAAATGCATTAGGGGGAGATTACTAGTAGTCAGATATCACAATCATTCCAGTGCTTGCACTTGGACAAACGTTATCAAAGTTCTCTCAAATGCTTCTTTCATGGCAACGTCACTTAGAAGCTGAGAGAAACACATCTTGGGGCAACAAAATTGGTGTCAGCATTTTTTCAGGAAAGAAAAGCGCCAAGACGCACTGCTACAGGAAATTAGGTCGTTATTTTCAAATGAGATGAAAATTGTTTTGCACCACTGACTAACATAGTATTAAGTAATTTCATACTTAAGCAAAGGAAGTCAACAATCAAAATATTTTGATTTTAGGAATATAGGAAGCTTCTCTATATTGAGTCAGACCATTGGTTTTCCTAAACTTGTATTTCAGGAGAGATCAGAGAGGCTTGAATCTGGCGATTTTTGGGTGCTAAAATATGCAATGCTACTGAAGAAACGTAATAGCAAATAATGTGACTAATACATGACAAAATTACAGTTGTGTAATTAAAACTTATTTATAGGCATCTACATGTGTTTATATATGCAGCTCTTTCCAAGTACTACTTGTGAGAACAGGACCTATATGTAGAAAAGTAAGTCTACAACCATACTTGCAAAATTCTGGATGAACACTAGCTGGCAGTACAGAGATACAAACTACTCCGCAGCACAAATCTGGAAGTCATACCTCTGTCTTTCTACATTTTCCTTTTGCACAAGTAACTCATGAAAAAGATCTGGAATTTGTATATCTCCATCTAAGGAGGAACACCCTTGTTATTTATGCTGGGTAGTCATGTTGAGACAGTTTAATACTCAATCTGGCTAACATAGTGACTTCCAGAGAAATACCAGGACAGAAGATACAAAGAAGAAATCTCTCACAGACTACAGGTATCCTCATTTAGTGACTGCCTCACATAGCGACTGTTCAGAGTTAACATGGTGATGAAAAAGTAACTTTGGGACCAAGCCAAGCCTTCACAGATCTGTAAAACAAAGTGAGTTCATAAGCTCAGTTGCAGTTCACTTAGTGACCACTTTGCTTACAGACCATGTTGCCAGTCCCAGTTGTAATCATTAAATGAGGATTACTTGTAATGTCAACATGAGGATATGAGTTCGTGTCATTCGTGCCTCTAATGTTGTCTTAACTTTATATGCATAATCTCTTAGGAAATGAGTTGGCAAATAGGCAGCTATATAGTGTACTAATCAAACTAACCAAGTCTTGGTTTGGAAGAGCACCACTGAGTACTAGATTGCTTGCATATAATATAGCTGCTAAATCTTGATCAGGCTGAGTTGTGTGAACACGGTCATAATGAACCTATTTTCATGATAATCATTATTCTTGCTACTTTGCATGATCTTGTCGGGTGATATTGCTAGTTAGTTAACATCATTATGGTTGCTGACCAGTACTATATGGTGCTACTATTCATCTGCCTATGAAGAACAGGATTATATTGTAAACCATTTCATCATTTGGGGAATTCAACCATCACTGAACCAATACAATTTTAATGGTCCCTCCCCCCTTGCAGTTTTCAACAGTATCATAATGTCCAGATGACTTCAGCCTTCTCTCTTGATCTGACAACACTGACCTTCAGCACTCTGATTTAAGGAGAGGTGTGCTGTCACATTATGTAATGGAATTACAGTAGCTTTTCTACCTCCTTAAACCAATCCTGTGTTGCCATAGCTTCCAGTTGGGTGGAATCTCTGATGCTTTGCTACACACTGTCTTAGCAGCAAATTTAATTACATTACTCAGTGAAAGTTATAGGCACAGGGGAACCACAAGGTATGATTTTAAATGTCAAGATGGCAACCACGATGTTGCAAAGCTCCATACTAAAAATCAGGTGGGGCTTTATTTTGGCAGAATTTTTCTATTAGAGAAAAGTCCTGAAACTCTACGCTCCTGAGTTCTCTCATTTTGATCAGTGGCTGATGCCCCTCTCCTATCCAATGGAAGCTCACCGGGGAGGGGGGGCAGTCCCCCCAACCCCTTCCTTTGGATCCCACATCTGCAGTGGAGAAAAAAAGTAGAATAATAGGAAAACTGCTTTGTTCCACGTTTGCTTCACACCTTTTGGGTTCTGGGTCAAAAGTAAAGGTACAGACTGAAATCAGGGAAGGGTACTGATAAAAAACAAACAAACTTGGCCATATATTTTTTTTACACGTAGGGAAGTAATTAAGAGGGCTCCTTGGTGCTAGGCTAAGAGGCAGTAAGAGGCAGTGCTAGGTAGTTACCTAGTTTGGGAAATGAAAGGTCTCCAAGAAACGCTGGAAATGAGATGTCTGCAAGAAAACAGCCAAGCTCAGAGAGCACCAAGGACCACCCCTCATTTTAATTCTGAGCTTCAAATATTCTCCTTTATTAGTAATTAAGAGTATAGATTAGAAGCTCTTCGGCAAACTAGTTCCATCCAGGAGTGGTGTTGAGATTGCAGCTTCCACAATTTCTAGCCAGCTTGGCAAGGCTGGTTAATAGCATTATAGTTCTGGGTCGCGGAGACTTCGCTTCCAACACCCCCCCCCCCCCCCAATCCCTCCCATTTGTCTGCGATTCCCAAGATCTGCAAATCCGACCTGAAACCCTTTAGCCGGCCTTGTAAACTTGCAAGCAAGCTGCGGCTTCTGGAGCTCCAGCGGCAGGGCGGAGCCTTCCCCAGCTTTCCCTGACAGCCGCGGCGTCCTTCCGCAGGGACAAGGATGATCCTGAGCCCGCGGTTTGCCTCGCTCGCCCATTGGTCGGTCTCCACGCCCACGTGCCGGGTTTGAACTGGCGCTCAGGCGGGAGAAGTGGCAGCTGCCAAAGGCCGAAGTCTGCCTTGGCGTCCCTCGCCTGCTGCTTTCGGAGAGCTCGGAGCGGCGACCCTTCCACTCGCCCCGCGCGCTTTCCGACCCACGGGGAAAGAGACCCCTGGCACGCGCCTCCTAGCCATGGGCAACGCGGAGTCTGCCCCCCTGGCAGCGGGGATCCGTATCAGCTTTAGCAGCGGGTCTACCAGCTCCTGGGTCTCCCAGGTCCTTCCTCTGGGTAAGTGTACCTGCAACACCAAGTGTCAGGTAAATGTGTTCAGACGACACCTTGGACGAAGTAGCCAAGCACGTTTTAACTGACCTTAATTGAAGTGGCTAGCTTCGGGTTTAGCTTGTTCTGTGAGCTCAGAACAAGTTGGTTTAATTGGGCCACCCGTGGAAGCTATTGGTTTACACGTTGTGCACCTATGGCTGATCCTTGACAGTTTTGCATTAAACCTACATAGAAATAATAGGTAGTCTGATGTTCTCTATCTGTGCTGAGCAACAGTTAACTGGTGATTTATGGGCTGTGCTGAGTGGGATTTTTAAGAATTCTCAAATTATGGAAGATACCACTTTACCCTTGAATGGGTTTGGGAGCAGGCATAGAATTTGGGCAGTACAGTAGAAAGTTTCAGATGGGCTTGAGCTACAGAAAGCAAGATTTTGGAAACAAACCCAGCCAACACCCTACCCCGCTTGGAGCATTGCCTATTGTAGGACAAGCCAGCTTTTTATAGCTAATCTGGTAGTTACCGGTATGTACTTGTCAGATATTGCCTACGTATGATGCCCCAGGCACCAGAAGGGGTTAAGTCTTCTAAGTCTACAGATATCCCATGTGACTGTATAAACCAATGAACTCCCTTATTGGAGTCATACCCACAAATCAATGGGATATCTTCCCTAATTCTCTCCATCCATCTCAGCAAGACAGCAGTGAACTTCTCTCCCTCTCAACCTCTGAGTCATACAATTAGGGTAATAAATGCAGCAGGACACCCTGTTCATTATTGTATATTTGTAAATAATAAAATAAGTTTTAAACCTGAAGCTGTATGGCCTAAATAACTTCCGCATAGACTGAATGAGCACGACCATCAGTAGATATCTGACAGTACTTGCCTCCAGTCATCCAGGATGAAATACATAAGGGTGGAGTTTGTATCATGACAACACCACACATGCCATTTTGATGTGCAGTGGACACTTATTTATTGTACAAATGCAGGCTGAAGGATAAAATAAAACAAAAGAGAATAGTCAAGACAAAAAAGGCTAGCAATGAAACTGCAGAGATAGAAAAAAAGACCACTTACATAATACACTCAGTTGAGTTTACATATCCAGTAAAAACCTCATGTGATTTGGTTTTGGTCCTCTGAAACACCTGTATTTTAAGATTCTGGAAAGCCAGCAGTGAGGCTTCTCACCTAATCTCCAGTGAGTGACTCATTCATAATAAGGGACTACAGTTGCTTGTGAGCTCTGAGCTTCTGTACCTATACTGTAGAGGGAAACCATAATATATATGGATGGAAAGTCCATGTTGGATAAACTAAATGGCTCTACTTCTCTGTGAAGAAGAAAGTCCTGTTAAGTATCCCGGTGTCAAGGCATTTAAGGATTGGTAAGTACTTTTAATGGCACCCAGAAACCTATTAGTAGCCAATGCAGTGCTGGTAAAACAGCATTATACCTATGGCAACTGCTTTGGGTTGCCACAATTTATACTCGTTGCATTTTATGTCCCATATTGAATGCATTACTATAATTCAATTAGGAAGTGATAAGAGTATGAATTACTGCAACGTTAGATATATACATTCATATCAACAAATCTGTTAATCAGTGGAATTAATTTTAAATCTCAAGAGTTATAGTGTGTGCTGCATATTTTATGCAGTTATTTTAATGTGTTTTGGTAAAATATCAACATTTCATGGTTCTGACCAGTCATTTGCTCCTAACGGAGCTTTGCAAAAGTGTGTTTTGTTTAAAAAAAAATAGCTTTAATATGCAGTCCAATATGTTGGAAGGTTATGAAGAGACGTGGTTCTGTTCATACAGTAAATCTTTTTTGCATATTCCAAATATTTTGTTTGCATTATCATATTATAGCTTGGCCTCCTCTCCTTTGGAATAATGATATTTAAAAGTAAAAATGATATTCTTCTGGCAATTTAAACTTCCAGAGGTTTTAGCAATGTGAAATATAAAGGGTTTTAAAAATTCTTCCAGGAAACCTGATACTTTGTGCTAATTTATTTAATCTGGCTCTGAATTTTATTTACACTTATTAGGGAATAATAATCAGTTTTCTTTTTTGTGTTTATGCTGTTTGTTTAAATAAAAATATAGAAAAGCTCATTAAATAGATATTGGACCTGCTTAATCATGACATACTAGTTTATATGCAAGAAAAATACTTGTGAAGGAAGAACTTGACTAAAACTTGTCATAGTTAATCATCTACTTCTTGATCTCTTGTAGGAAGAACCAATTATAGTAGTCCATATCACTAATTCCATCATCAAATCTAAAGTTCAAGCAGCTGCAGAATCAGCTGGTGCCACATATAGCAGGAAATATCTGTGCTCAGTAAGAAAGCACAATACAGCGAGATTTTTTATGTTAAATAGGACTTTTGGGTTATGTTTATTTTATTTTAATCACTATAACATATTTATCGCTGCATTGGTGTTGTAAACTTGTATTTTACCATTTTACCATTTTTTAAAACTAATCAGGAGGTAGAAAACAGTAGATATAAGTGATTCAGCTTCTGCCTGGCAAGGTCCATTTACAATATCCTTTTTGGATATTTGGATATCTTGATGGCAACAGGGATTTCAAGTGGAATGTAGGGGGACATAGTTACAAAGTTGGGATCAGATTTTCTGTTCCAGAAAGCTATATCATTTAAGGAACTACAGTATAATTTCCTTTATAATGTTTGAACCCATCATGTTTGCCAGATGAAGTTCAATGCAACGTATCTGATAACCATAAAAGAAAAACAAACAAATAAAACTTGGGAGTACACACATCCACAATCTTCGTTCATTTCACTTTTTATGTTAAAAATGTCTGGGTTTCCACAAAGAGTTCTCCATATCAACTCATAGGGGCAGCATCCACCTAGAATCTACAGTTAGCTGCCCTAGTTCCTTTTTCTCTGCTTTCTAATTGTGTTCCCAATGTTTTTGTTTTGTCCCAAAGTGAAGAGCCAATAGTGGCAACATTCCGGTCATTCTTGAAGAACAAAAAGCATTTGCTGTTGTCTTATTATGCTAATTAAATAGTTTTCCTAGCCAGCAATGTTAAATCGTTACCACTAGGGGGCAGCCTGTATTCATAGCTAAAGCAATCTTTAATTAGCTGGTGACTATACATCAGTTGATTATTTATATGGCTTAGTTTTGAAAACTCCCCTGTTGGCAGAATGAAGAGGATGCAACCTAACCTGCAGAATATTTTCTCCTGTGATAATGCAGTGCAGATTTAAATACAGAGAAAAAATAATTCTACAATAGTGGCACATTCATATCCACCAGTCCAATTCAATAGAAGAAAGCATCAATGAAAATTTGAATAATTATTAAATTGATAGCCTGTCTTTTGTTCAGGAGCTCAAAGAAACACAGGTAGCACTCTCTTCTATGTTTTTCTCACAACAACCATGTGATTGAGTGTATGTTAGACTGCAAAAGAAAGAACCTCTGCCCAATGTCAGAGTTGTAAGCGGTTTATGTGCTTGGATAAGCTTCCTGAATACTTCCATTTGGGAGTTGAAGTCCACATGTTTTAAAGTTGCCAAGTTTGGAAAACACGGATTTAAAATGAACCAGTGGTCCAAATTTATGTTGATGTACTAACGTTGTGGCCTAAAGGAGCAACCTGAAGTCCTAAATTGGAGAAATATTATTTATTATTATTATTTTATTAGTTTGATTTATATGCTGCCTTTCTCCGGAGACTCAGGGCAGCTTACAATGCGTTAAGTAATAGCCTTCATACTTTTGTATATACCTGCTTAGTAGGGATTTTTGGGCCCTTCCGAGCGGTGTTCTTTTTTATACAAAGTCAGCTTATTGCCCCCACAATCCGGGTCCTCATTTTACCTACCTCGGAAGGATGGAAGGCTGAGTCAACCTTGAGCCTGGTGAGAATTGAACTCGCAGTAATTGCAGGCAGCTGGCAGCTAAGTTCTACTTTAACAGCAGTTTTAGTCTGCTGCGCCACCAAGGCTCTATACAGGAAATACAGGCAAGTACAAAGTGAACTGTATTGACTGAAAGTGTATCTTCATGGCATTTACTTGGGAATATAAATGTGTCAAAACAGTGTGCTTAATCTATAAAGTGAGTTCCTTTCCCACTCCTGCAGTCAGAAAGCCATATTAGCAGGCTCCAGATATTGGGATATTCTTAAGAAACTGTAACTATTTTTTTTCAGGCAAATTTTTCAAAGCTTTGGAGTGAGATTATGGGTCCTCAGCTAAAATATTGTGCATTCTTTCCCAAAGGCAAAATATACTGTTTCTAGGATGCATGTGCTTATTTTATGTGCATAAACAGCAGACTGGCTGCTGTTTGACTTGGCATGTTTTGTAGTGGGAGTGAATCGTTCTTGCCAACACGTTGGCTGTTCTTTACTCAGTACAGAAGTTCAGGAAGAGAAATGGGTGCTTATGTCTACCGTCTATGATGCTGTCTTACTTTGATGGGAGTCAGAGTGTTCTCTTAAGATTCCTGAGGGAAATGTGTAGGAGGGCAGGAGCCTTTGGGAGCCTTTGTAATACTTAAAATTATTTCAAAACTTCAGATTTGGCTAGAGAGAAGAGGCTCGCTCAGTCAAACCAAATGAAAGCTCAAAGGTTGTATCTCTCATACAATAAAATCATCTCCGTAAAGAGATTTACTGCACTTGGTGTGACACAACTCATTCTGAGTATGAATGACTCATCTGCCTCTGAATCCTACTTTCATTAGGTGCAGAAAACATAAGAACAGATTTTGTACACAGGTGGTCCTCGAGTTATAACCGTAATGGATTCTGTCCATCACTGTCATAACTTATGATGGTTGTAAAGCAAATCAGTCATGTGACTGATTTGATTTTACAGCTTATTTTGTAGCAGTGGTTAAGAGACCACTGCAGTTATTAAATGAACCAGTAATTCACTATAGTAAGCTTTTGTCAAAAACCGGGAGTAAATGTTGGTTTTCGGTAAAATTGTCTTAAAACATGGCCAAGTGATCACAGGATGCTACAAATAGCTGTAAATGTAACCCAGTTTCCAAGACCCGAAGTATGGTCCCATAAGTGTGGGGGACTCCTGCCCATCAGAACTTCAAATCCAGGTCATAAGTACCCATTCCTTCCCCCCAGGTAAGTCTGTTGGAACTTCAAATGGTCCCTAAGTGACTGATTATAAGTTAAGGGCTACCTGTAATAACAAGAATGTTGATGTTTTGGGTGAACAGTGTTGTTCAGTGATGATAGAAGTGCAAGGTTTTGCAATATATTTGAGATTGGCTTTTGATTGGGATCACTTTCTGCAAATATTTTGAAGATAATTGCAACAACATGTTGTTTTACAGTACATTGACTCCCTGAAGTAATCACATATGTATTGATTATGTTACATCATGCTTTGTTTTAACCAAGATTCATTGAAAAAAAAAAGCAGCTGGGATCACCAAACAATGAAATTGTAAACCATGTTTTTTAAATTCAACGTTGCATTCCACAACATATTACTATGGCTAAATACGATGAGTAAACACATGGTCGTTGAAGCACATGGCCGTGTTTCTGTTATTTTTATAAACACGTCCCTCTTTAGTTTCTTGGAGGCTCTTTTTTGCATATTCCAAACAATCAAGTTCCTAGGAAAAAGGTCTCTCCCCTAATAGAATGTCCCAAAGGTGCTTTTTCAAAAGGCAACTAGACTTTCTGGTTTTTCTTTGAAGACGTTTCGCTTCTCATCCAAGAAGCTTCTTCAGCTCTGACTGGATGGTTCGGATCCCCACCATCCAGTCAGAGCTGAAGAAGCTTCTTGGATGAGAAGCGAAATGTCTTCAAAGAAAAACCAGAAAGTCTAGTTGCCTCTTGAAAAAGTACCTCTGGGACAACCATGACCTGGATGACTGAGAATCTCCATAGACATTTACCCTAATAGAAGTTCATAGTTCATATAGACCGTGTACATTGCAAGGACAAATTAGATATGACCTGGAAGATATTAGATGAATTCTCTTTTAAACCAGAGCAGCAGGTCTAATTTTGATCAGAACAATGATCTAGGAAGATAAATGTTTAATCCTACCCCTGTGATGCAAAAGGATGCCTTTCCCTTTCCAATGTAGATAAATCTCAACAGAGGGAAAAGATTTGATCATTTTCTCTCAGCACTGCATCATGGCCAGGATAAAATTAGCACTCTGCACAGCAGTAAAGCCCATGAAACGATCTCATCTCTGATCTGTTTTGACCTCAGGTTCAAGACATCAGTGGGTACAAATGAAGGAGGGCCATTTCCTTTGAATCTTTCAACACTTGTCAAAAGAGATCATTGACTAAAATGAACTTTTATTTGATTAAGCACAATTGTTCCCAAAGCTATGTTGGCCTCTATTTTATAAACTTGCTTGAGGCTAAGAAGGACTGTCCCTGAATATGAATACTTATAATGAAATTGGACTTGCATTTGAAACAAGAGCAGAGAATAGACAACGCGATCTTCACGGAAGAACAACTCTGAATGATTTCGTTAGCCGAGGATATGTAGGTTATGCATTTTTGCCACATAAGGTATATACAGGAAAACCTTGATTTAATGGGTCGGTCAGGGGGAAAAGTATCCATTAATCCTGTATGTCCATTAAATCTGAAAGGAACTTTTGTGCATCAATAAAAAGCCCATCTGCACTTTGCACATCCATAAAAGCATACATTAATCATCCCGGTTCTTTCAAGCTGGCAGGGCTCAGCATTGAAACTGCCACCTTGTCCTATTAATATCCCCACTTCTATCACCAGTGCTGTGGGAATAGGCGAGTGTTCTTTCCTTGTAGTCACCCACAGCTGAGCTCTCTTACCATTTTCTTTGTCACTTCTCAGCATTTTTGAGCTAGAATCCTGATTGTGGCATGGGGCAAAGCCTGCCTTTATCAATTCCCCGGTGTTTCCACAGTTGCTGTCATGGTGAAGCTGCTCAGCTCTAATCTTCCCAGTGGCTTTTCCAGAAACATCAGTAGCAGCTCAGATTAATAGGCTGTGCCCACTCCTTGAATGGGATGACTTCAGGGAAGCCCATTGAAGTGATCTTTACTATATTGCTATCAGCAGACCTCTGTTTCTGGCTACCATATATGGCCTGTCAAAACAATTAAGCATATTAGATAATGTTTTAGGAGAGCTTTCTTCATCATAAGTACCAGTATTCAATGGTGAGTGGAATTATTTATTTATTTATTTATTTAATTAATTTTTGTATCGCCCTTCTCCCGAAGGACTCAGGGCGGTGAACAGTCAGAATAACATACTGTACATGTAATGTGAAATAAAAATAATTTAAAATAATTAAACCAGTTTGGCTCATCAATTAAGATCTTCAGCATAGAATTTAGATAATCTGAAAATGTATGCCAGTCTGGCTTGGTGAAATAGAAAGGTCTTCAGGGGACGACGGAAAGTACAGAGATCTGGGATCATTCGTATCCCTGGGGGTATCCTGTTCCATAGGGCAGGTGCCCCCACAGAGAATTCTGATGCATCTGGAAGACAACGGCTGAGTAAGGTGGTACTCAAGGAATAAGTATTCAAGGTATTCAATAATGCTAACAATTAACCTTTTTCACCTAGACATACAAAATTATGGCCCATCATCTGCAAGCATCTATCTCATGCTGTTGAGTTTTGCAGATGGACATTTCTTCAAATAAAAAAAGCATTGGAAGAAATAAAACATTTGGGAAAGGTTTAGAATTTCTTTCATCTCCTTTTCCAGATTTTATAGGAGTTTTATGGTTTCTTAAATGTAAACCTCTTTGGGGGGGAATAGGAGGGTTTTGTTTTAAATTAAAAATTGTATATCAATGACCTAATGCTAGTGTATTTTTACTGTATATTCCTGGGGCTGTTTGGAATGCCTCCGTCTAGTACATACAGGTGCAGGAAACTGTGGGAGAAAGACATCACTAAGGAAACAGTTCTGGCTTTATGTGACAGAACAGATGCTAAATACGTTGAGCCTATGTAGGCTTTCCTGTGATTCCTAACTAATTAATTCTATGGATAGCAACAAGAGACAGACATTCTACATCTTTAAGAATACTAATCAAAATCTCTAAGACAGTTCCATGTTTTAGTCACAACTTTTGGAAGAGAAGGCTTAGTCCTTCTCAGCAATGACTCCTTGAAAATGTTTCCCATAGTAATGGGATTTTAAAATTCTTTCCTTGATTTCATATTAAGGCTTCTTTGTGTAGAGAAAGTTAAAAGCTGCTGCCTTGAACTGACAAGACCCTAATCAATTTACATACAACTAAAACTCTGGTGTCTGTTTGATACTTTGTAACCTTCAGTTGGACAAAATTGGAAGTTTGGGGCAACAAATATGGGAAGGAAGGAAGGAAGGAAGGAAGGAAAGTTTCCAATGCTTCCTGCCAGCTTTCCTACCAGGAAACTCAACAGGGAAGCTGACAGGAAGTTGGAAGTTGTGCCTTCTCCTGAGTTTTTTTTCACTCATCCATGGTCATTCTGTTTCTCTGTTTAGGTGAGGAAACATTTCTGAAATGATGGCCCAATGGGTTACAGGTTGTCTAATTTTTCATTAAAGGCTTTCTTTTGCCTCCTAGCACTAGGCAAATAGATGGTGTTGGTGCATTCCTTTGATTTGTATTTCCTATTCTGTGCCTTCTTACTCTCTCGTAATCCTTTCTCCAATGAATGTAAAAACAAAAACATCTATTCTCTTCTAGCTAATTTTCCTAGAAAGACCTGTAAGATTTGTTCTTTTACCCGACTTCTTCATGAATCAATTTCTGGAAACCTTTCAGGCTCATCTGGCTGTTTGGCATTGTATCCTTCTGACTCTGTAATGAAAACAATTATAAGCACAGTTGTGGTTGCATGATTTTCCACATAGTGTCTGAGTTGTTGATACCCATTGTGGTTGCAGAACAAAAAACTAGGTAATCCTCAACATATTTGTTCAGTGACTGTTAAAAAGACAATGGTGCTGCAAAAGTAGACCCATGCCCCAAGTTATGGCTGTTGCATTGCCCTGTGATCAAGTGATCAAAATTCAGGTGCTTGACAGCCTGCCTGCACTTACAACTGCAGAGGTGCTCCCCCAACTCACTTATCTTCCTCCATCTGTGCCCTTTTGGTCACCCCGCACCCTGACTTGCAAAGTGGCAAGCAGCCCCAGAATCACATGGCTCTAGAGTTGATTGCTATACTACAGGAAGCCTCTGTTGCCCCAGTCTTGGCCAGCAAGCACCGGCAAGCATTCATTTGCATAGTTGCTTTCTTCCCCAAGTGATTTATTAGCTCAGCCCCTTAATGTCAAAGTTGCAAGAAAGGGATCAGTAGAAAAGTGAGATGTGAGATAGAGAATGGTAGTTAACCGACTGTATTAGCCTTCTGGAGGCAATGTGTGCTGAGCTGTGAGGAGTGAAAAGATTGTCTCTTGAATAGCTGCAGCTGCAAAGTGTGCATCCTGAGAGCTGTTGACTTCTCCTTGTGGGTGATTGCTTCCTGCTGAATAAACAGAGACTGGAGGAAGAATATAAGGGAGCCGAGTTTCAGGAAACAATTTGATTGAACCAGTGAACAGGGAGAACTAACAAGAGTTTGCCTGGAGAGGGGTGAGGAGAGCTCTGAACAAATTTTGCTTTAAGTCAAAAGTCAAGTATTTGGTCGATTTTAGAGCCTGAGAAAGAGTAAATAAATACCTTTCTTTGGTGGTTGCATAAGAAATAAAAATTTAAGATAGACAGGAGTCTGCAACGGTAGTATGCAAAGCTTGTGGCTTATCTGGAAACAGCAGCCTGAGAAACATTTGCAATGAAGCTCATAAGAAAAGACAAAAGACTGGAGTAATGAGTGGCCACATGTCAATTGATAAGAAGAGACTTGGATTTGTCAGTTCAAACAAAAGGGAATGTATAACACAAATGGACAGTGAAAGCAAACCTCATAAGTCGGACAGATAGGACAGCAAGATCAATGGGTGAGAGGAACAGAAAATATTTTAGATGTAGAAGATATTTTATGGTGCAGGAATTTAGAGTTTTGATGCCCTCATAAAAGAAATAGGCCCTGAAGATTCAGGGAAAGAAAAAGGAAGAATGGAAGTGAGTATGATGGACCTTCAAAGGCCCGAGAGGATATAACTGTGCCCTGTAAGAAGACTAAGAGGAGAATCATAATAATTGGTGACTCACTGTTGTGAGAAAATAAATGTATCTTGATTAAGCCCTTTGGTTTGTGAAATGTGCTGTCCACCAGAATCAAAGATCAAAAATATGACAAAACAATTTTAAGATTTATCAACAGCACTGACATTTGTGCAGTTTTGCTAATATACACTCTGCAAGGACACATTCCATTACGAAGAACAGCTACAATTATATCCTCAGAGACTTCAACGTTTTCGAAAGAAAATTAAAGATTGTAGAGCAGGTGTGTCAAACTTGCGGCATCATGTGACGTATTGCAACTTTTCCCCTTCGCTAAACCAGGCATGGGCGTGGCCAGCATGTGATGCATCCGGCCTTGTTCTAGAGCTACGATGGTGTTCTTGTTCGCCATTCTGGTTTGTGAAAGAGGTCCAGAAAGGAAAAGAAGAGTACAGAATTCAATAAAAAGCTATGTACATAGGATGTTGACTGGAGAGATCTGGTTTCTGAGCCCATGCAGATCTAGATGATGGACTGCTGGTACAAGTTAGGTTGTAATTCACAAGAATGTAAAAATGTATTTAGACAAATCATGGCAAGATTCATTAGGATGGCTGTAAACCACATCATATGAGTATGCAAATGCTCATATTCTTGAATAAAGAGCGTCATATATAAAGACTTATGCACTGAAAAAAAACTTGCTAAAATCAGGCTTTTCAGCCATCCAAACAAAAATTAGAACATTGCCATATAATATTAACATATTACCCTGTGCAGTAGTCCTCAGACAAACAAGGCGAATTGGCACTACTGTATTAGTATAGAAAGGCAAAGGCAAATCTGATTTAAAACTTGTAATGGAGATCTTGTTGGATGACTGGCGTGATGAGAATATAACAATTGAAGGACGCCATTTGTTGAAAGGAACAAGACAACAGAATGGGAGGAGTTGCAGCGTACATTAAAAATATCAATTCCTGCTTTGGAATTCAAAGGAATGAACTTAACAATACTGTAGAGAGCCTGAATTGAAATAAATGGAGAGGAAAAAATAAATCCCCCACTGATCATGTTTATTATTGCCTGTCAAACTAAGGAGAAGATGTGGACAGTTCCAAAACGTCAGGCTTTTCAGCTAGAACTTGGCAATAATTCAATAATCTCCTGACACTTCATGGCTTAGTTGGACTTTTCAGGTAGAACTTGGAATTCTCAGACCCAGCCTGGTAGATTAGAAATCTTTATTGCAGAAAAAAAGGAAGTCATATTGGCAATCTGGAAAAATCCGAATCTGAAAGCTTCCAGCTTTTACCCAAAGGAAAATCCAAGTTCCTGCCCAACACCCACATGTCCATCACGTGATTCAATCAAAGCACCATCCTAACTGGAGGTGCCTCCCAGTCACACCCCCTCCAGGTGCAGGGCAATATGTCCTTGACTCTTTGAGAAAGGAATGTTGTTATGACTATATATCACCCCTACTCCATACAATCCCCTCTCCCCGTTTCCCAGAGCAGTAAATGTGGCAGGCCTGAAGACCCAATGTAAAAGATGGCTTCCTGGCCTGACAGGCCACCCCCACCCCCCAATCAGAAGATCATGTCTTGCAACGAGAGTAACATGAGGTTAATTCAAAACCCTAACCACCAAAAAGCTAATTGTCCACTATCATTCATACCCCCATAAATGACTTTAATACCCTTGAAGTTTCAACTCATGACTTCTTACTTCAGTCCTGGTGAATTAATGGATGCTTGGCATGACACTTGGCCTTAAAGCCAAAGAAACTGTATGTTTACATAACGGCATTGGTGTGCAGTATACATCTATTTCTGGCATAAAATTGTAATGATAAGAAGCTTAATTAACTTGAAGTCCGTTGAGAAACCAGCTCTGCTAGTAATATTTCTAACTTGTTGACACATTTTTTCCTTCTTAGGGAAGGCACAAGAGGATCAGCTATTCTTAACTTGATACTAATCGTTATGGAAGACTTAGTTCAAGAAGTGAAAAGAGCAGAAATACTGGGGCGAAGCTCACAATGAGCTGAGCTTAGTGAAAGATACTACAAATAAAAAAAGCTCTCAGAGATACTGTATGTTCAAAATAAAAGGACATTTTAAAAAAAGATTAGTATTACTAGCTATTGTGATGACAGAAACTAAAGTAACAAAGAAAAAATAGAATTACTTGGTTCCTATTTTGAGTCAGTCTTCTTCAATAATAACAATGTGTTCCTTGAGGAAACTGTGAAGGGCAGGATGATGGAGCAGTATTGAAACTTGGGATAGGTAGAAACGTGGACACAAACAAAATCTATTTATCCTGAAACACTTTAAATCTCAAGGACCAGATGAATTTCATCCTTGAATGCTGAAGGAACTAGCAAATGGCCTGGCTCAACCCTTATGTAGTATCTTTGAGAAATCCTGAAGAACACGTGAAGGGACTGGGAAAAAAAATAATGAAAGAAAGAAAAGATAGATCCAATCTCCCAGCTTCCAACCTGTCCAGTAATAAGAACTACCAAAAATGGTAGAAATCAGGCCATTTTATTATTAAATAAATGTGCAACAAGGCATAAAATGGGCAATCCTTAGGAACAAATAGTTTCAAAAATATTGGTATAGTATAAAATGCAAGTAATGAAAAAACTATTTGCTCCAACTATGGCCTTTTTATTCTTCCTTTTGCCCCACTGCAAAATAGATTCTACACGTTCTCTACAGAATGCTCACCAGTGTTTCTAAGATTAAGGGAAGACCTTTAGCTCCCTGATAGAATTCCCAATTTTTGTTTATAAGGTTCTAGTTTTAACACCTGAGTTTTTTTGTCAACAACCCCAGAAAGCTGCTTGTGCTTATACTATTACCCATAATGAACTAGACAGATCAGGATCTGATTAAACATAAGGCTCATTTCCTCAAAATTATGAATTGACATTAAATTTATATTTTAAAGTTACTATTGAGATCTCTCCCCCCCCCCCCAAAATCACATTCTAAGACAGTATTCCCCAATCTTGGCCGTTTTAGAGTGTGCGGACTTCAACTCCCAGAATTCCACTGCCAGCATGGCCATTGATAAGAATTCTGGTGTACCCCTAGAAATGGCCAAGGTTGGGTAGCATTATGTACTTAGAAATAGGAGTGTCTGTTTGGCCAAAAAAAACCCCAAACAAACCTCAAGGAAGTATGTGATGTAGTCACAATACAAAAAAATGGGTGGGCTTTTGATTGCACTGATATAGCTGCCATCTTGACTTTTATGACTATATCTTCTGGACACTTCTGTTACAATGAAAAATGCACAAGCCTCTTGTGATGGAATGGAGTGTATTCAAATTGCAATAAGTTCCTCAATAATTGAAACTGAGTATTCAGACATATAGTCTTTGCTGCCCTCCCCCACTCTTTTTTGCCATGTTCCTCTTTAAAAGCCAGAATGCTCAAATTATTTTATGAAACATTTTTCTCCCATGCTGTTTGTGTTACACATAAATTAACACTAGTTCAATTTGTCTGAAAACTCCTGACTTTTCATCTATTACCTATAGGGACACTAGTCAATTGTCATTTTCATAAACTGAGTATAAGTAATTCAGAAATTCCAAAGATCTGTTATGAAGTAGATGTGCTATTTCCTGAATATTTTTTAAAAAAACCTTTTTCTTATATTTTACTTGTTAAAGACACTATGCATGGATTTCAGAATATATTTTACTGATTGAAATATGACAAAGCTGAAAGGAATAACCTTCTTGATTAAAAAACCAGCATAGCATGGTCTTTATTCTTCAGTGTTCCTTGGCAAATCTTTATTGTGTGATCATAATTCTACAATCGTGAAATATAATGCTAATATTAACATACATTTTAAAACAAGTCATCACTGTCCCTGATGGTTGTCCATAACATTGGTAGAGAGAGCAACATCCATTTGCTAAATATTGCCTAAATGTTATATCTTTCTTAAGAACTCTGAAATAGGCAAATCAACTATCTCTCTTAATCTAAAGAATAGCTTCAGTTTGGTAGTTTATGGTATATAGTAATTTAGGGAAAAGTGTAAGAGAGAACGTGAAGGACATACAAAAGTTATGAAATTTTGATGTTCCTCTTTTGGATGATCTAAGATCAGGTAGCGCACCCAGTTATAAATAATCTTAATTACTTCCAGGTGAATTACTTTTAATATTAATTACTTCCAGGTGAATTTATTCTGAAGAAAATTAAATCTTCTGAAGAAAATGAAAATTTTCTCTGGAACTTCTCACTACTTGGAGGAATTAAGTAAAAGTAACACATTGTTTCATTTATTAATGTTATCTCAGAGAACGAGTTTGGTGTAAGCACCTGGCTAGAACGAGATTGTGAAGTCAAAACCTTGGGCCAGTCACTCTCAGTTCTAGGAAGGAGATGGTGGCAAACATTTCTGATAATCTTGCCAAGAAAACTGCAGGGACTTCTCCAGGTAGTTGCCAAGTGTCAACATTGACGAAAAGAGACAAAGTTACTATTTAGACTTATATTCAGTCTATTAAAAGATAATGGTACCATGGTTTTTCAGTGAAAAATTATTCCTGTCTTTGTAGCTGTTAAAGGGAAAGCTGTTGTTTTGTTGAAATCTTATGTAACGGCATTCTTCAGAGACTTTAAAAGTACAATGTTGAGGTCATGTAAAATAAAATAGTTCATGATTGCTTGTAAAAAATCTGTTTCCAAAGAGGCACAATCAAGGGACTTGATCAAAATATACGAGAAAGATTTCTGTTACAAAGGCAGTTGGCAAGGTTGAGGTGGTTTTTTTTTTTTAAAAAGGACAATCCTTTTGACCGTAATAAATGCACAATCCAGCTTTCTCCAATCTAATGCCATTTAGATGTAAGATACTATATTCCATGCTGAGTGGTATTTATGGGAATGCTGTCCAATACATCTGGAGGTCGTCAGATTAGATGGCATAAGCTTTTGGGCACAAAAGACTACAAAACACAATATATGCTTTAGTAAAAAAAAAGAAGAAACACATGATTATCCCATTACAAAAGTCTTCTAGAGTTCTTTTCTTATTTTTATTTCTCCAGGGCAATTTTGCATTTAAGTGTTTTTAACACCTTTGCCTTTGCATAAATTCTTTGGATTGGAAACTAGTTCCTTTTTAACGATCTCCATATTTGGGCCCAGAAAACTTTTTAATAAAATCCCAAACAGAACTGTGAGCTGGCTAAGAATTCAGAGAGTAGCAGGGGAGCCATTGAGGGAGTATTCTTCTGGATCATGTATTAGAGCAAAGATGTTCTCAGTGCTAAAATAATGTACATTAATGCACTTGAAAATGGTTGCCGCTGGCTAGAACGATGGTCTCATAGGACTGAGGAGGGTGGAAGCACAGATTTACAGATTGACTATGACTATGACAATTGACTACAATTGACTATGTCTCTTACTTTCCACTTGGTATTCAGAACTAATTCTTTAAATTTTTTTAAAAAAGATTTGCTCATTATGCCTTACAAGGTAGTTAGTCTTTGATGAATGAGCAAACATTCTACATATCTCTTGACAGTTTTGATACAGCTAAGGTTCCAGAAGCACAATAACCACACACATTCGTTCATAGCCTTTTCTAATTTAATAGATCAGAGTCTTTATTGTGGAGAATGTAAATCAATTAAAGTGTTCACAGTTTTAATAAGTATGAGCACAAACCAATTCCTCCATTCATGAATCCTCTAAAGGATTTCTTAGCTTGATTTCAGTCTTTAAAGAGAGTTAAAATGACATTGTTGAATTTTTTAAAAACAGGCCATATTTAAAAATAAATGCAGCTTTGCTTCCATTACTTGCATTAGACTGTTTAACATGGCATTCTCCATTTACTTGGTCCTCTGTTTTTAAACAGGTAGATTCCAACATATATTTGCTAAATGCTTGAGACTGAAAAGGAGAAAGTAAATTTAGCATGGTTCAAATGTAATCAGATTTAAGTATATATACCTAATCAATTTGAATAAACAATACATTTGCTTTTTAAAACATTCCTAATATCATATGTCATGAAATGTTTTCTCCATCATCAGTCACTATTTTTTGTATTGAAAAATATCTAGGAACCTTCTAAAAATATTAATATAAAGATTGGTTGCAGTAACGAGCCAAATGACACGTCTGTATTGAATACAATATTTTTCTGTTGAATAAAATAATTGATATATTGCGTTTAGATTACAGTAAATATTGGTATGAGTATTAAACAGAACAGAAGTTTTCTTTTGTAGAGGATTCCGTAAAATCCAGTTTTCTTAATTTGTACAGTATTTAAGGGAATATAATAATTCTGTGCATTTTTCTCCGTGCAAGAAGACTTAGGAAGCAAGAATTGTCTCCTCCTATATAGAAAATATAGGGATGCGGTGGCTCAGTGGGACGCGGTGGCTCAGTGGCTAAGACGTTGAATTTGTCGATCGAAAGGTCGGCAGTTCAGTGGTTTGAATCCCTAGTGCTGCATAATGGGGTGAGTTCCCGTTACTTGTCCCAGCTTCTGCCAACCTAGCAGTTTGAAAGCATGTAAAAAATGCAAGTAGAAAAATAGGGACCACCTTTGGTGGGAAAGTAACAGCGTTCCGTCAGCCTTTGGCATTTAGTCATGCTGGCCACATGACCACGGAGATGTCTTCGGACAGCGCTGGCTCTTCGGCTTTGAAACGAAGATGAGCACTGGCCCCTAGAGTCGGGAACGACTAGCACATATGTGCAAGGGGACCCTTTACCTTTACCTATATAGAAAAATGAATGACTTCAAGATGGGTTCTCTTCTTAAAATCTGAAATTGAATGTCATCTCTATAACCACAACTAGAATGGAAATTGGGTACGGCTTTGGGGTTGTGTCCAGTTTCCTATTCCTGATGTACAATGTAGCTGAATAACCTATTTTAATCTAAAAATCAAACTAATTCCAGGTGAGCATATCAACACAAGATCATATCAGGCAACTAATCAAGGAACTACCAAAGAGCAAACCACATCCCCCCCCCCCCCGCAAAAAAAATAGCAGAGTAAGCTGCTACATATACAGTAAACAAGCAGCAAAACCCACACCCGCTCATAGTGATGATGTTACCAAGTTGGGTATTGGAACATCTTCAACTAATAACCAAGCTCAGAGAGCATAGGAATTCCAAAGTTCAGCCCTGAGTTACATATATATTTTCTTCTGTTGGAAGCATATTATGAATTGCCTGCTGGCAGTGGGTAGAGCCCAAAGCAAGTTATATTGGCATTATGCTACTGGCCCTCTAGGTGAGCATTTCTAAGTATAAAGTTGAATATTGTTTGTGAGAGTTGAACAGTTGAGACCCTGGGCTATAAATACAGGTAGTCCTCAACTTACGACCAGAATGAAGCCCAAAATTTATGTTGTTGAGTGACAAACTTGTTAAGTGAGTTTTGCATCATTTGCCTACTTTTCTTGCCACATTTGTCAAGTAAATCACTGCAGATGTTAAATTAATAACATGGTTCAGTGAATCTGGTTTCCCCATTGATGTAGCTTGTGAGAAAGTTGCAAAAATGCATCACATGACTCTGGGACACCACAGTCGTCATAAATGTGAGTCAGTTGTCAATCATCTGAATGTAAATCACACGGCCATGGGGATGCTGCAGTGAAAATAAGTGCAAAAAATGGTCATAAGTCACTTTTTTAATGCCATTGTAACTTCAAACTGTCACTAAATAAACTGTTGTTAGTCAAGGACTACCTGTAATTGTCTTTATTTATAAAATAAATAATGAGCTATTTATTAACTGTTCTATTACTGTTTTCCCAAAATGTATGTAACCCCCGCCCCCCCTTAAGATAAAAGATCTGTAGAATCTTTTCCCTGTTGATGCTACCTTAATTGGTTATATAAATTCCTTAATTTATATCAAGGAAAATTCTTGAAGTTCAGAAGCCTGTTTTTAACCATACAATTAATCATACAGCCTCTAGGCAAATGACTTTCATGCTAGTCAGCTTGGTATGCAGCTGAATAGTGAGAAGGTATCTTCTGTAAAAGGTAATACCTGCCTTCTGTGGTGGCTTATACAGAATTAAATATTATATTGGCTACTGACTACCAGGAGTCACTACATGAAAGAGTTTCACCTGTACAGGTAGCCCTCAACTTATGATCACAATTGAGCCCCAAATTTCTGTTATTAAGTGAAGCATTTGTTAAGTGAGTTTCCTCCATTTAATGACCTTTCTTGCCACATTTGTTAAGTGAATCGCTGTAGATGTTAAATTAGTCCAACTGTTGCTTACTGAATCTAGCTTGCCCATTGACTGTGCTTGTCAGAAGGCCGCAAAAGGAGAACACGTGACCCCAGGAGACTGCAACCGTCATAAATATGAGTCAATTGCCAAGTGTCTGAATTTTGATCTTTGAATGGTCACTAAATGAATGGTTGTAAGTTGAGGATTACCTGTAGTAGTAGCTTCTAAGGGTCACTAATTGATAAAGTTTCTCAAGGATGATCTCTTCAACATCAGGATGAAGATTGGGGATCAAGTTGGAGAACATGTCTAGGACCCCATTCTGTTAATGAACTCTACTTCAGATCTTTTCACCCAGCTTGTTGCTAGATTGATTTCCTGGTGCCACAGAATTTTTACAGATATTCTTCAATCATAGATACAGTAGTACAGCAGACTTAGAATGAACAGTCCTACACTCCTTCAGATATTTGTTTGGTACTGGTGCTTGCTTTGTAATTGCACCTAATTACCATGTAGTTATTGCCAAGTGATAAGGAGGAGTTGTGCCACTTCATATATCTCACCAGGCTCAAGGTTGAATCAGCCGTCCATCCTTCCGAGGTAGGTAAACTGAGGACCCAGTTTGTGGGGGCAATAAGTTGACTTTGTAGAAACACCGTTTATGGGGGGTCGAAAGCCCTACTAAGCAGGTATATACAAAAGAATGAAGGCTATTGCTATAAATGCATTGTAAGACGCCCTGAGTCTCCGGAGAAGGGTGGCATATAAATTGAACAAACAAACAAACAAACAAACAAATAAATAAATGTAAATACACATACATCTTGGTCAATTTTCCCCAACCCTGCAGATGTTTTGAACATTCCTGGAGAATGATTGCTGTTGATTATCTTTTTGTCTTCTAATCTTATTTATGTGCTTTGGAGCATAATGCTTAGGAATGCAAATTAAAGGAAAAATGGATGTTCTTGAAGACTTTAAGAGCTAAATTAAATTATATCCTTAAACAAAACGCTTCTTTTGGCAAAAAAACATACATTTCCCCCTTTTTCCCCTGGTTCCTCAGGTCTCTTATTTGAGATCTCTTGTTGAACAGTGCCACTGTTTCAACTCCAAAGAAAACAGCAGGGTTTGGAAAGGATGACATTGTACTAAAGGAAGAATGCTCTTTTGCAGATGTCTCGGAAGGAATCTCAAACAATAGAGAAGAGTTTGCAGTCCAAGCTGGAACATTCTCCTCAGCAATTAACTTTCTGCTAAGTCTGTCTAATCTCCCACAGCCATCCGGCGTCATGATCTTCCTCTTCACTGGACTCATCATTTCCTATTTTTGCAATGGGATCATTTATTTTGTGTTGTAGCCTCCCAGCAAATTTTATTCAGATGAAATGTCTTCAGTTGATAAGTGTTGGCAATGCTGAGAGCTTCATACCCTTTCCCCACCCCACTGTAATGTTCTACCATGTCTGGTGTATAGCTTATATAGGGCCCCTTTGTGGATTGTTTGTGCTGCTTACTGCCTGCAAATTAATTCACTGGCATACATATAATAAGTATTACAGCCTGATTGGCTAAAGTTCTCAATTGATCTGATTTTACACAGATATTAGTTATCCCCAGTGTAACCTGTTCAAAGACATAACAAGTCTTTGAGAATTCGATGATGCTAGTTTGTACAATATGATTACCCCTGTCCTACCTGAGTGAGAAAAATTGTGTCATTAACATGGTGAAGGGATGTACTTTTTGATTAAAGGTTTAGTTTGTATTTTTTTTTAAAAAAAGGGTTTGGATATCTATTTACTCTTTTCTATACTAGCATTGATTTGCCTTCTTTGTTCACTGAAAAAACATGATATATGCAAAAACACCTTTTGAATATTTTCTAGAACAGTGGTCCAGACCCTTTGTGACTTGGTGGCCTGGCTGGGAGGGTGGGAGAGGGAAACTAGGGTGCATGAACTCCACGCACAGCTGCACTCATGAAGGAGGAGGAGGAGGAGGAGGAGGAAGACAAGGAGGAGGAGGAGGAGGAGGAGGAGGAGGAGGAGGAGGAAGAACCCTGCCTTTGGAGCTTGGTCTTGGCTCCTACAGGCTTCTCTGTGCCAAAAGCTTTTGCAAAGGGACAGAAGGCTTGAAGCAGCACGAGATCATTCCCCCAAAGCCTTTCATGTTTCATCTATTTGTAAAAGATTTTGGTGCGGAGAAGAGAAGCCTTTGGGGGCATGGTCTTATGCTACTTCAGACTCAACGAGACTGCCCAACGTTCCAAAAGCGGATTGGATGTCCTGTGCAGGCAGCCTTGGTGGGTCAACAAAGCTGAACAGGGTGCCCTCGTCTTTGCACAGCTCCACTCACACAAGAGAGAAGCCTTTGTGGCACTGCTCGTGTGTGTGGGGCTCTGTGCACACACCATCCCGCCACTCCTGCAGCCTGGTTGCAAATAGGTCACGACCCAATAGTGAGCCGCAGCCCACAGGTTGGGAACTCCTGTTGTAGAATATACTTGGTGCTTCATTGCAGGATTTTCAAACTTTCTGGCTGCATATTCTGTTAGTTTAAAAAACAAAATTCCTCAAGCCCTTGATTGAAAGGCAAAGTTCTAATGAAAGAAGATCAGCTGCATTTGAGTGAATCTTTCCTCCCTCTCCCCATTACATACCTCACAGATCTCTATCAAATTGTTGTGAAATTCTAGTGTTAATATGAAGTGCAATTTGAAATACCCTGTCCTATTGCTTTGGTGCAGTTTTGTAATCTAAACTTTATACAAGCCATAGATATGATTGTTCATTAATGTATGAAAAAGAGGAGAAGGAAGAGTAATAATAACAGAATAATATAGTTAGACGGGACTTTGGAGATCTAGTCCAGCCATCTGCTCTCGTAGGAGAACTTATATCATTCAGGACAAATGGCTAGTCAATATCTTCTTAAAACTTCCAGTAATGGAATATCCTAAATTTTTGGAGGCAAGCCATTCCACTGTTTAATTGTTCTCACTGACAGGACATTTAATTCTAGGTTGGATCTGTCTTTGTTAAGATTTCATCTGGAGAATAGATTGACCCCCCCTCCTCTGTGTGACAGTCCCTCGAATATTGGAAGACTGCTACCATGTCATTCCTAGTCCCTCTCTCTGTTAGAGAAGACATTTCCACTTCCTGCAACTGTATATCATAAGATTTATGTCCCCTAATCTTCTGTCCCCTAATCATCTTTGTTGCTCTTCTCTGTACTCTTTCTAGAGTCTCAACATCTTTTTTGTATTGAGGTGACCAAAACTGGATGCAATATTCCAAGTGTGGTCTGCCAAGGCATTATAGAGGTACTAACACTTCACCTGATCTTGATATTATCCCTCTACTGATGCAGCCTAGGACTGTGCTGGCCTTTTTGGCAGCTACAGCACTCTGCTGGTTCATATTTAAGTGGTTATCCGCTAGGACTCCTAGATCTCCTAATCTCACAATTACTGCTGTTGAGGCATGTACCTCCTATTTTATACCTGTGCATTCGGTTTAACTTGAGGTTTTAATTCATGAAAAAGCTTTTGGGTTTTTTTTTTCCTATTGGCCTTGGTACAGACTACTTTCCTCGTCAGAAAAATGTTTTATCCTATTTAGTGCACATTCTTTCCTTTTGCCTAATATGTATGTTTGGTGAAATAACGAATGAAAATATAATTGAGCATAATAATATTGATTTTTGAGTAAACAAGCTTAGGTTCATGATGTCAAGCCGTGAACTAAATTACACTTCATAGCATTATATTTGGTAATGTATCTGAAATGTTACTTAAGTCAGTGTTCCTTATCCACAAAATCTGTTGTCTTGTTGAAAAAATACAAACAATATTAACATTTTAAAGACTCTTCCACCCCTCCCCCCTCGGTGATTAGTCATATGTGAATCCCTTATGCTTCTTTGAAATTCAATATGAAAATCAATTTATCCCAGATGGTACTCACCCATTTTTTTCACTGGTAGGTGCTAGAGTTCTGTTTTCAATAAAACAGGTATATTCCCCACAGGAGTGGGGGGAATCTTCTTTTTTGCCTCAATGTAATTTAGCAGCTGTTGCATTTCATAAACCGAAAGTCATGCACAGACTGGTCACTTGCTCTCATGTCTGAACAGATTGAGTTCTGATATTTAGCTTTCCTTGTTTTCCAATTTTACATGCAATCAAGCTTTTCTCCTCCAAATGCAATGCCTTGAATGTGCCCATTCACCATATGTACACTGGTAGGCATTAGTCTAATCTGCTGGAGAGGGAAAGAACAAGCATTGAATTGCCTTTGGGGCTTGGAAAATGCCAGATAGTGCAGCTGAGTCTTGTATAAAAGATCTGTTTTACTCTGACAAAAGCTTTATTCCTGAGTGGGCAAATACAGAGTATGCCTGAGTGTTTCTCTGAATGGCTATCCTGGGTTGTTTTTTTTCTGGGGCTTCTCTCGTTAACTGGGAGAGCCTTGGAAAAAATAACTCCCATAATTTAACAGTAAAGAAAGTCTAGTAAATTCAGCTGCTGCGTTGGTTAAATAGATTTTTCTGGTGGTAATTGCTCACAAGGTTCTAATAACAGGCCAACAATTGTTCATTTTGATTAGAACTGAAAGAAAAGAAGCACCTCTGAAGCCTAAGTAGGCACAATGTTTCTAAGCTCTTTTGTCCTTCGCTCTCCCTACAAGCTTTCTAAGAGCTGCCAACCGCTGCCAATGCAGAGGTGGTATTCAGCAGGTTCTGACCAGTTCTGGAGAACCGGTAGCAGAAATGATGAATAGTTTGGAGAACCGGTAAATACCACCTCCGACTGGCCCCACCCCCATCTATTCTCTGCCTCCCGAGTCCCAGCTGATCGGGAGGAATTGGGGATTTTGCAGTAACCTTCCCCTGGAGTGGGGAGGGAATGGAAATTTTACAGTATCCTTCCCCTGCCACGCCTACCAAGCCACACCACACCCACTAAGCCACACCCACAGAACCAGTAGTAAAAACTTTTTAAACCCACCAATGGTGAAAATGCGGTCTCGGGGCCAGGAGGGCAGAGACAGTTGGCTCTTGGCACCTCATGAAATATGCCTTCTGATCATGGGAATCAGCAAAATTTCCATGTCGGGGGGGGGGCGGGGGGATCTTTGGTTGTTTTTTGTTTTTGCTGGGCAATATTATTACTGTAGGAATCTACAACACTTTCTAAGCTGCTATTAGTTATTCAGAAGCCAACAGTAGTTCTTAATTAAAAATTTACTCAGTTCTGACTGAAACGTTTCCTTGCCCTTGAGACAATAATTGTCTTTGCACGTCACATTAAATTGACTTTGAGCCATGATTTGTTAAATAACCCACCATTGACTGAGTCTGCATAAATAATAATGCAAAGGCATAAACCGTGGTTTACATACCATAGTGACTGCTTTGCTACCTTGAGCTAAGTCAAAATGTAGAGAATTTTTGTTTCTTTGTTTGGACCTAGCATATTGCATGAATTCAGTATGTGTGTAATTAGAGGATAATCTTAATAGTTTAGTTTCAGCTTTCAAGATGTTGAAGTGGGATTTCTGCTGCATCAAAAATGAAAGATTCGGTATTGTTGTTGGTGAGACTAGAACAAATGAAGTTCTGTATATACCCATAGGAGTAGGAGTTGATCAGGAGACAAATCTAAATCTCGTGATTTTTGCAGTGCTCCAAGGGAAAGGGAAATTGACCATAGTGCACTGAGTGAAAAGGATGCTAGACATGTTCCTAATCACACCACCTGCAGATGTTGTGCAAAAAACTGAAAATTAACATCAATATATCTAAACACATGATTTCTGCAACATTTTAAACTAATCCTATAAATGCTAATTTCCACCCCATGTTTTTGTTCTTTACAACTTCTTTAAGATCTGATAGAGCAGAGGAAAATAACTTCCACAGCGTCTATTCCATACCGCAGTATTTACATAATTCCACGTGAAAAATCAAAGCTTGTGCTTTTACTGTATTCGTTATAGTTTAGGGCAGCCAGTATATTGCACTTAATGATTTTTTTAATGCTGTTCACTGCCCAGAGATGGTTTGTATGAAGGCAAGTTAAAAATGTTCTTAATAAATCTAGCCATGGGGTAATCTGCCTATTCATGTGCAGTTTGCTGGAATGGATTAGAAAGTTTTTTGTTTGTTAAGTATTTCTGAATCAGAAGTCCTCGCCCTGGGTCATTCAGAAATCTACCAGATAACCCTGATCCACCTAGTATCCATTCTTGATTTAAGATACAGGGCTGATTCTTGAACTTTGCTCTTGTATTCTTCCTAATACTGTATGTGAAGAAAGATTAAAAGTTAAAGGAACTTTCTTATTGGACAGTCCGTTGCTCCGCTCTGGGAGGAGGTTTCGAAATATTTGTAGCAGGACTTCTGGATTCTGTAACAGTTTTGTTCCCTAAGCCATCTGTCTGGTAAACTTGCAAGATTTGTTTCTCTCGCCATATAGATGTATACATCCGTACTGGACTGTGTTGTTTCTCCATGTCATATAATATATGTGGGTACATGCATAATTTTGTATTTATTTATTTATAAAGTCATGTTTAAGTAGTGTATGTTAGAGGTGGAGACCCTTTGAGAGCTGTATGCAACGAAATTTCATTTTAATGTATGCCGATTAGTGTACATTCAGAGTGACAATAAAGTTATTCTAAGTCTAAGTTCTAAGTCTACGTCTATTCTGTATGTACTATTCATATGTACTCTGCCATATCTTGAGTACATATGCCCTTTCCACTGATCTTGCTGTATTGATAGGAAGTTCAGTCAGGGTTGAAATCCAGCAGGTTCTGACAGATTCTAGAGAACCAGTAGTGGAAATTTTGAGCAGTTTGGAGAACCGTTAGCGAAAATTTTGAGTAGTTTGGAGAACCGGCAAATACCACCTCTGGCTGGCCCCAGAGTGGGGTGGGAATGGGGATTTTGAAGTATCCTTCCCCTGCCATGCCCATCAAGCCACACCACGCCCACCAAGTCACTCCCACAGAACCAGTAGTAAAGTAATTTGGATTTCACCACTGAGTTCAGCTCATATTAAGTTGAATACAATTGAAGTTTCCTATATGATTTAGGTCCTTGATAAACCAGAGTGCAAAATGCAAGAAAATAAATATGTAAATGACATTGTAAAACTCTCCCCAGTAACAACACATTTACTTTTCACAGGGCTGCATTGATCAGGAGGAGGTACTATGTAAATTCTTTCATTATTATTGAGAATCATCAAAATTGGGCAGTTGTGGGTGTAAACCTTCTACTGGGCATTGGACTCATGGACCATGTAGATGGCTGCATACCAATGCTTCTCAAACTTAGCAATTTGAAGATGTGTGGATTTCAACTTCCAGAGTTCCTCAGCAAGCAGTAATATGTAGAGCACATAAGCTTTAAGAGCCATCTAGGTCGTAGTGGCCTGTGGTTTGTAGCAGGGATTTACAGAGGCTATACACCTTCTTTTAAGCTCTCAGAGCAGAGAGATACAGATGTTTCATTATGTCATTTTCAGGGTTTTGGAGTCTCTAGTGCAGTGATGGCTAACCTTTTTGGCACTGAGTGCCGAAAGTGCATGTGCATGTGCATGAAAGCACATGCGCACGCACACCCATAATGCAATGCGTGTGACACCTCCGTGTGCACCCCACGGGCATCGCATTTGACTCCCACATGTGCACCACACCCCCAAGCATTCGCACGCATGCGTGTTGTGGCCCATCAGTGGCCTGTGCAGCTAGTAGCTGATTCCGACAGCGAGGAGGCTGGTGTGGTGATGCGCCTGCAGCCTGTGCAATTGGCACACGAGTCAGACAATGAGGAGGCTGGAGAAGATGTGGTGCCAGAGGCGGAGATTCAGCCAGGGCCTTCAGAACTTCCAGAAGTGAAGAGCTCCCATAAGTGAAGAGGAAGAAGAGGAGGAGCCTCTTCTCGATGCACGAGTGCGCAAAGCTGTTAAAAGGCAGGAGTGGCTCCTCAGGAGGAAGTCTCCTCGAGAGTAAGGCTTGGGGCTAATTGGCCATTCCCCTAGCCTATTTAAGGAAGGACGACTGATGCAATTTGCAGGAAACAATTTTGTTCATATTCTTACACATCTTGATTCCAGAAACATTTGATCAGCTCTTGCTCTTATCAGTTTTCATGCAAATTGCTTCTGGGCATTCTGCCAACCACAGTAAGATTACGGTTATCTGAAATACTGCGAAGTTAAATTAACAGCCCTTGTTCAGAAAAGACTGATTTAAACTGTACTTGTGTTTGAACAACTACTAAGAAAGCTAATTAGTAGTCCTTAATTAGTAAACTAAGATTTGTACAGACTTTGTGTGTGCTGCATTCTTTGGGATCCATAGCTGGGGCATGCGCAGCAGAGACCCAAAAACCAGTTGGCTGGTGGGAGGCATGCGCGCATGCACGGCAAAGCTGAGCTGGGGCAACGGCTCGCGTGCCCGCGTGCCATAGGTTTGCCATCACGGCTCTAGTGACTAATTTCAATTATGTCACTGTTATACAAGAGGAGGGTTTCAAGTAAAGATGAATCAGCTATATCAGCTAATTAATTAAGAGAGCTTGGCAAGAACAGGAGCAAACATTCTGTAAGTAGACAACTGTAGTATGTTATCATAATGAGACAAATGCCAACCATGCCTTATGCCCCGAAATGCAAGTCCTTTGGTCTGTTCCAGGCAAGATAAAAAGCATAAGAATGGAATCTACATTTTAATATCAGTAGAATTTATATTTAAGGCTCATTATTACCTGGAATTCTTTCTTAAACTCTTACAATTTTTCTATAAAACTGTTAATTCTAATATTGTATCTTCCAAGAGAAACCTGATATCAGTTGTGTCATAGAATCATAGGGATGAAAGGGATTTTGGAGGTCTTCTAATTCAATTCCCTGCCCAAGGCAGGAGTCCTCATATTACCTTGGACAAATGGTTCCCAATACTTTCTTGAAAACCTCCAGTGATTGAGCACTCACAATTCATGTTCTATCCAAACAAGAATTCACTGCAGTATATAATTCATGGAGTCTGTTAATATTTTCGTGGGGTTTTCGTATAGAAATGTTATATTTGGGGAAATTTTGTACAACTAGAAACACATATTTGATGAATCTGCTTAGTACCAAAGAAAGAATTTGCGTGTGAAGATCTTGTATACATTCTACCCCTATATGTAGGAAAGTTGCATAAGATAATTGTATGTGTTTCATTTCTTAAAAATAATTTAAAAGAGGGAAAAAACTTGTTAGGGTTTTTAAAAGAACCCTAGTTCTTAGTCTGGTGCAGCAGACTAATATTTCAGTTAATGTCACGTTGGGATGGATTGGATTTAGAGTGATTTATACATTTACTATAGTTATTTCTGTATAGACGTATGCTCTACATTTTGTTATGTTACATTTAGGAAGTATTAATCAGACTATTTTGTTCCTTGATTTTCTTTTCTTGAAATGTGTGTGTTAGTGTATGTATATCCTTTTAAATGGTATGGACAACAGTTGGTAGAGGTGGTATCTGGCAGAGAAGACATAGGTAGTTCTTGTTTAGTTACCACAATTGGGACTGCCAACTCAGTCATTAAGTGAAGCAGTTAAGTAAAAATCACATGACTGTGAAAGCACATGATTTATTTCAGTTTTCCTATGCTGCTTGCTACTTCCTTCAGCTGAACTGGGTTTCTTCCTCTTTCTCTTTCGGAGGGTAAATAAGCAAGATAAAGAAGTTGTAAATGTTGAGGACTGGTTGCTAAGTTACTTTTTTAGAATCATTGTAACTTTGAACAGTCACTAAATGAGACAGTCGTTAACAAGAACTACTGGTAGTTTGTTTCTAACTCAACAACACAATTGAACTGATAGATACTTGAGTTCTGTCTAATCCAGTGCTTCTCAATTATTTTCTGTCATGCCCCCCTAGGAAGAAGAAAACATTTTTCGCGCCCCCCGCGCGACTGTAAATAGTATCATTATTAAAAAAATAGTATCATTATTAGAAAAAGGTCTGTTCTCCTTGAAAGGGAGGAGGATGCGCAGTCACATGTACTGGCTTAATGCTCACTATCGATGCAAATGTCAGCAGCGGTAGCCCGATTTCTTTAGCAAGTTTGATTAATTGGGGCAGCGTTATGTTTCACAGGAGAAGGTCATTGTCAGTCATTTGAGCATCAATTGGGCGCACATCCGTCGGGCAACAAAGTAAGTGTGGACGGACGTCCCACACTAAAGATGGCTCCGACAGGCTCGTGTCACAAGGGTTTTGGACAGCCAATCAGATGCTCCCGTTGTTCTCTGATTAAATACAGAGACATAAACACGGGGCTTAGCTTGTTATGACAGTGTTTGCCGAGGTCAAACGCGCCCCCTTTTACGGAGCCTCGCGCCCCCCCGGGGGGCACGCCCCACTATTTGAGAAGCACTGGTCTAATCCAAGTTTGGGTCACCAATGTTGTACATCATTCTGTTCAGTATTTTATTTGTTCAGTATTTTGTTTTAATAAAATTGCGAATTATTGTTTTGGGAATAGGAAAACTAATAGGGTTTTTTAAAAGGTATTAATGGAGCTATTTTCATTATATTATACAATTTTTAAAGCAGAATAAAGACTCAACAAAACTGAAGAACTTATTCTAAGGCAATGAGTGTATTAAATCTTTGTAGATCAAGAGTTCTATTTCTATGCCATTTGTTCATCTTGATCTGGGAACCAGTGGGAAACTCTGTTTCTATTTCTATTTCTTGGAAGCAGTCACATATAATATAAAATGCATTTTTAGTGAAAGCCTCTGGGAGTTTTTTTTAATGATTCTGGAGCAACTTTCTCCTGGCATGTGAAGAGCTGCTTGCAGTCCTTTTGTTTCACAAGCATTGGAAGAGAGACTGAAAGCATTTTTGTAGGCTCAGGTCATCTGATTTACATTAATTATGGTTTAAGTTATGGTTGTTACTAAATACGCATGTAGGTAGGTATATATGTATGTATGTTTGTGCACGTATATAATGTTTATTCTTCAAACCTTACAGAGAAAGGGAAATTTTACTTCCCTTTGTATGTTTGTATGTATGCATATCAGTAGTGGGTTTCACTTACCTTCGCTACCAGTTCGGAACTGTGAGCGCACATGCGCGTGCTTGCTTTGCTCGCACGCGGTGCTTGTGCACATGCACAGAACCTTCTGCGTATGTGCAGAGCATCCATGATGACGCCCGGGTGGGTGGGCGGAGCCTCCTGCCGCTGCCGCTACTGGTTTGCCCAAACTGGGGTGAACCGGTAGAAACCCACCACTGGTATGTATGTACAGTATGTATGTAGAGAGAAACTATAGGCTGGAATGGTTGTGACTACATGAGCCATCACCCAGCATAAAATGTGGATGTATTGTATATTTTACAAGCATTTGAGGGGGGGGGGGGATTTAGCCTCAGTTAAAAGAAAACTGGAATAGCATTCTTCTTAAAATAGTTTTTTCTTTAACATTTATCTTAGTTTTTTTTTTTAATTTTTTTTAATTTTTATTTGACTTATATGCCGCCCTTCTCCGGAGACTCAGGGCGGCTTACAGTGCGTTAAGCAATAGCCTTCATACTTTTGTATATTTATACAAAGTCAGCTTATTGCCCCCACAATCTGGGTCCTCATTTTACCCACCTTAGAAAGGATGGAAGGCTGAGTCAACCTTGAGCCTGGTGGGATTCGAACTTGCAGTAATTGCAAGCAGCAGATGTTAATAGATGTTAATAACAGGGTATAGATGTTAATAACAGGGTTATCTTAGTTTTTTTAAACACTGTAAGACAGCACATACTTACTAGAAAGTAACTTCTATTGTGTTTAGTAGGAATTATTTCTGAGCAAGCCTGTCCTGCAAGAGTGAAATTTTAAGACTGCTGTTGTATATTTAGAAGCAGTTAGCATCATTACAGAATTGTTGTCATAACTTTAGGTTTGGCCATATATGATTTTTTCATGCCCAGCAGGATGGTATTTATTTTAGTGACTTGGATATTTATATTGTAGCTTTTTATCATAACACCAAAGTCAAGGGAGCCTACAAATAAAAATATAATAAATAATCTACATTACTATGGTGCCATGCAGTTATTTGTGTCTTGCGGCTAGAATTTTTTTAAAAAATATGTTAATCATATAGTGTCTGGGAATTTGTCTGCATATGCATTTTAATAAATAAGTAAATAAATAATCCAGTAGAATTTATGTATTATATCTTATCTGCCGGTAAGATACATACCATATTTTATCTACCTTTATCTGCCATAGTTTTAGTGGACAAGCAGAGAGTGGTTTATTTTATTTATTTACATCTTCCTAAACTAGTGGTGGGTTGCCCCTGGTTCGCACTGGTTCTATAGAACCAGTAGTATAACCAGCAGGAGGCTCCGCCCACTGACCCTGACATCATCAAAAGGCTTCTGCGCTTGCACAGAAGAGCGTGCATGTGTGTGAGCAAAGCAAGCGTGTGTGTGCGGCCCTGCTGCGAACCGGTAGTAAAGGTAAGTAGAACCCACTCCTGTCCTAAACATAACATATTTTTCAAAATATGAGGTTTGTGTTTTTATTGCAAGGAATCGACCCAGAAAACTTGTTTAATGCTGAAATTTATTCTAGTGGGTTACAATGTGAGTTGCACAAAGATTAATTCAGATCCTGAGCCAAACAAAACAGGCAACACTGATTTTTAGAAGGCAGCACTAGCTCTTTCCTTTGGGCAGAACTGATTAAAAAAAGCTAGAAGTCTAATCTTTTGCCTCCAGTCTATCAGAAACACCAAAATCTTCTGCTCAGAGAATGAAGCCTGAGTCCCACCTTGGAGGTTTTCTAGTCCAGCCCCCTGCTCAAGCAGGAGAACCTATACCAGTGATGGCTAACCTTTTCTGGAGCAAGTTTCCAAAGTGTGCGTGTACATGCAGGAATGCGCCCGCGCTCGAACCCCCAAAATGCAATGCATCTGAGGCTCCCGCACATGTGCCCCCCCCACATATATGCGCCCCCGCACGCCCCCACCCCCACGCATGCATGCATGGCCCGCCGCACATGCCCCCCCACATGAGTGGCAGAAACCCAAAGACCAGCTGGCTGGTGGGAGGCGTGCACGCATGCGCGGCAGACTGAACCGGGGTGACAGCTCACGTGCCATCAGAGAGGGCACTGAGTGCCACCTCTGGCACACGTGCCATAGGTTCGCTATCACAGACCTGTACCATTTCAGCAGGAGAACCTATACCATCTGAGTTTGAGGAAATCCTTACTCTGATCACCTTGAGATATAGAGCACAACTCTTGCAATCTTGAGTACTCTAATTTTAAATCAAAGGCTCAACATAATGATGGCTTCACCATTATTCTCCACTTATCTGCTATCCAACAATGCTGGAGAATGTCTAATAATTGGTTGACCAGGTTCTTTAGTTGCCTTGACTTCAGTCTCTCTTATGTTACAATTTATATTCTGTTTTCCTTGAAAGTGAATTGACTTCTTTTGTGTACTACCGTATTTTTTGGAGTATAAGATGCACTTTTTCCCCCTTAAAAGAGGGTGAAAATTTGGGTGCATCTTATACATCAAATGTAGCCCAGCCTACCTGCTGGCTCCCACCCTTTGGCCTCTGCCTCCCAGCAATTTACCTCCTTGCAGCAAGCAGCAAACAGCTTGTTTCAGCTTTAGTACAGCCTAATTAGCACAAGCAGTTGATTGTCAGTTGGATCAGCCTCCTGACTCTCAGCTATTTCAGGCTGCAGGGATTGCCATTGCCTATTGCCGCGCAGGCCTCCTCTGCTTGCTGCAAAGAAGGCAAATTGCTGGGAGGCAGATTTTTTTTTCTTGTGCTAATCAGGCTGTGCTAAAAATGAAAATAAAATTAAAGCAGGATGCTTGCTGCTTGCTGAAACGAGGCAAATTGCTGGGAGGCAGAGGCAGATTTTTTTTTCTTGTTTTCCTTCCCAAAAAAGGTAGGTGCATCTTATAGTCCAGAGCGTTTTATACTCCAAAAAGTACGGTAATTGAGCAGCTCTGTAATCCATATAACAGGTCTGAAGCAATGAATTACACAACTCAGTTGTGTTCCTCCACATTCGTATACGGACAACTTTAAATAGCATGGGTTTTTTAAGGACATTCTACTTCGCTGGTAATTCTCTGATTCTTTTGCTGGAAGGCTTAGTGTCAATACTGGCTAAATTAGTGGAAATTGTCATTATAAATAAAATGATCAAGCATAGAAAAGGCAGTCATGTTGAAGACAGACCATTATGCTGTTCGCAGAGATAAATCCAACTCCTCAAACATTTAGGAAGGGTTTTTTTTAAGAATGTTGATAAGGATATAAGATATAAGTCTTGTAACTAAGCTTATAAAAATTGTAATATTCCCTCCAGAATAAATATAATATGTGTGGGATAAGATTAGTCCCTGTAAGAATAAGTAATGATGAAAGGACAGAAAGCAGAGAGTGTGAGTAATTGGACAGTTCTTATCATTGGGATGTAAAAAGGGAGGCACATGATAATTAAATGATAAACAAGGATTATGAAGAGCTTCAAATAATATCTCCAAGCTGGCTATTAGAAAATAAAAAGTTAAATGCCATTTAGAAAAGGTAACTATCAAATTCCTAACTACACATGTATATTGATAGGATATTAACTCACAAAAATTGATCAGAAGACTGTTCTTGGAATTATTGTACTTGAGACTTAATTATCAAATTAAAGGAAAGTATGATAAAGTTTATAAAGTGAATGAGGTGGAAAAAATTGTTGCAGGAGAAGATTTTTCCCATTGTCTCATAACATTAGATATTTGCTGGTTGAAGGAATTCTGGAACTTTAAGTTCATACATCTTCATATCAGTGGATTGCATTAGCATCTTTATTACTCTTGTGAAAAATAGTAAATGAGACTAAATGGTCTTCAGAATAATTCAGCAAGCTTCTTATAAAAAGGGCAGCTTTCGCAGTTTCAGAATAAAGAACTGAATTAACTTAAGATGGAAGCAGCAATTTGACCATGTTAAATATTATACTATTAACATTCTTCTCACACAGAGTGTATTTCTCCAAAAAGGGCATATTTCCCTAACCCTTCTTTCTTCAGTCAGTATGCTGCAGGAAGTAGCAGTGAAAAATAAAATACTCAATATAATTTGTTACAAAATGAGGTTATTATCATAAGTCAACACTAAGTGTAGACTGATCTTTAGCCATGTCTAGACTTCAGCTTGTTGATGATAAAACTAATTTATGTTGGCATTTCATGGAAATTTACTGACTTTTGTGGATAGATGGCCTTTTGGTTCTAAAAACGAATTGATAAAGTGCTACCAACAAAGAGGCTAACTAGAAGTGTTTGAAGTTTGGTACAGATTGTAATACTCATAGCTTCAAATGTAATGTGTACTATTGCTATATACTAGCAGGAGAATCTGTGTTCTGAAAACAGATCTCTTTGCCTCAGTGAATTCTCCTTTTTTCATGTTCTGCTTTTTGTTAGCCCCGGTGTGCCGCCTGGCCTGGGGCTGCCATTCAGTGGGGAGACGAGGCGACCACCCACTTGGCCAGGGTCCCGCGCAGTGCGCTTGATCATCCAGGGAAGCCATAGACCCACCTGCTGCCATCCTAATGCTTTGTAGCGGTGGTGTGGCCGCTGCACAGCTGAGAGGTGGCCGCGTACCCATGATGTCACCAGACTGATCGGCTAGACCGGGGGATGCTACTGCTGGCCTCTACCTCGTACTGATGGATGTGCCTGGAGGCTTTCTTGCAGGAACTGAAGGGCAACTACTTTCCTGCCTGGTCTGCTGGGAGGAGGGGATTACTTGAGAGCAGGGAAGTACATGGGAACATTGCAGGGAGCAGTAGCATTTACGGGTGTGAGGGGGAGGATACAACACGCAAGGATTGGATGGGGGTGATAAAGGGTAATAGTGGGTGTGGGTAAGAAAGGGACTAACATATAAAAGGTGGTGGGAAGCATGGACTGTTAGTCCTAACAATAGTTCCTTATTGGATGTCAGTGAGTGCCAGTAATAAAAAGGAAAAGCAACATCAAACCTAGTTTGTTTGTATCATCCTTTCTTATTAGCCTGGGACCTGATATTTTTTTGCAAGCCTTGATCTGTTTGGAAAGTTACTTTATTTATTACTAAAAATCATATGGCTTCATGATTTCATTAGCAGCTATATACTTAAGGAAAAAGAGCAAAAACCGAAGGGAATTCCAAAACCTTGCATTTCCTAAAGAAAGATAAAGAAGAAAAACAAAAAAACAGTGACCATCGTCTCCAATCTGCCATGTCTTCAAAACAGATGATGAGTTCACATCCCATTCTGCAGTTTACATTCCTTTAGGCATGGAGCCAATTTCCTCTACTATAATATTAATCATTAGGTTGTGGGTGGGGGGATAATCTTATATTGCTGAGCATGCAGAAAGGGGACAGAGTATTCAAGAGTGGGCACTTGGCTTCTATACTTTCCTCTTGTGAATTATTTTGTTTGTGTTGCTTTTCTTGGCTTCTGCTTTTCTGTCTTTGGGATATAGCTGCATAACAATGCCTGTAAACTTGAAGAATGTAGCTCCCCCACCATTGCTAATGGCTCTTGATTGTAGAGAGCATGTGGGTGAGAAGAGGGAAAATTATAACTTTCTCAGTGCCTTTGACTTTTATTGCCACCTACATTCTAATCCTCAAAAGAATCAGCTTTGGACAGAAATCTTATTGGGTTGCCCGAGGTTGGATGGGATGTGGAACAGGTATTATCATTAATCAAGTACAAATGATTATGGAACGTATGAGTGAAAAGAGAAAACACTGTAATGCAGTTCAAAGAAATGACATCCTAATAAAAGAACATATCTATGGACACTTCATGGCTTCTCTTCAAAGTCCAAAAGATGATATTTGTCTTTTAAATGCAGATGGACTGCTGAATCTTGTCCTATAGGAGAACAAACCCATCAGAACAAGATTCAGCAGCCCATCTGCATTTAAAAGACAAGGGCCACCCTTTTGAAGAGAACAAAGTCCACATTTTGGATGGAGAGGACTGCTGGTTTGAAAGAGGAGTCAAAGAGGCCATCTGTGTCAAAATTGAACAGCCCTCTCAACAGAGAGGGAAGGATGAGACACCATCTATCTGCAATCTATAACACAGTCCTTTCAGCAGTTCCAAGAAGGCGCCACACCCATTTGCACTACTCAGGTGACCCTGAGATAAACCCCTCAAGTGGGCTCAATGACTCTCTAAAACAATGCAAATGACCAGCTGTATGCAAGGAGTATAAATCCTTTCATTCCCCACCATCCAGTCAGAGCTGGAGAAGCCTCTTGGATGAGAAGCAAAATGTCTTCAAAGAAAAACAAGAAAGTCCAATTGCCTCCTGAAAAAGTACCTTTGTCAGGGGTGAAATCCAGCAGGGTCTGACAGGTTCTGGAGAACTGGTAGCGGAAATTTTGAGTAATTTGGAGAAAGGACAAATACCACCTCTAGCTGGCCCAGAGTGGGGTAGGAATGGAGATTTTGCAATATCCTTCCCCTGGAGTGGGGTGGAAATGGAGATTTTTCAGTATCCTTCCCGCCACGCTCACCAAGCCACGCTCACAGAACCGGTAGTAAAAAAAGTTGGATTTCACAACTGACCTTTGTCCTATGTTGTGTTACCTGCATCTCTTGGTTATGTACTCCAAGCCTTGAAATGAATGTTTTTTTGACATTGAATAAAACCAGAAGGAGTCATATCTTTTCAGACATTCATTTTATTAAAAGGCAACTTCATCTGATGGAATAAACCATAGTTCACAAAAACCTGTACCTTTTAATAAAATGTGCTCATTAGAAGAGAAAGGATTTTTTAAAAGCTAACATAGACTAACACACCTTTCTCCCAACAACGACATTGGGCAATGAACCTGGGGATCTCAAACATTAAATCGGCCAGCTTTTATATAAGAATAGTAGATGGATATCTACTATTTCTAGAACCTGAACTGATGATTCATTACAGTCCTGCAATTGGATATCATTCTAGGGTTGTAAAATTTTAGTTTCCTGGGAACTGTGCGCAGGGAACACACCAAATTAGGAAAAATTGTCTGTAGTAAAGGGATTTCTTGTATTAAATTGAAAATCAGCTCTAATTTTGCAACCCAGTGTTTAAAGGACAATGAGGAAATTGCAAGTTTTTTCCCTCACAGCAAACATAAAAGAGTAATTGAAGTAAAAATATTAAACTTTAAGCTTTTTCTTTTAGCATTTTAAAGAAATCTCCAAACCATTTTTCCAAATATCTTTATTCTATTGTGCCTAAACAGAAATGCAGCTTTAGAATTGTTTGCTGTACAGAGAAAGATACTGAACAGTGTGGGGTTTATGAGAGACAATCCACACAGAGATGGGAAATGTTGACCTCTTCTGACTGTAGGTTAAAGGACTGCAGACTTCGTATGGGAAATTGAAGACTTATTCCATTTTTAACCCTTGCTAATTGAGGCCATGATGAAACATGACCCAGGGCTGCATAGTTTTGACTTTTTTTTTTTTTGCTTTGTATTGGCTTGGAGAGGAAAACTGAAGGGAAGGGAAGGAGGCAGGAGACCTCTTGGTTGAGCAGGAATTGTAGTTGAGTGCTTTTGGCTTTGTTTTTTGTTTTTGTTTTTTTATAAAGTAAAGGTTTATTTACTTTTGTTTTTTTAATAACTGCTGTTAAGTTGGGAAATTGGAAGACAGGAAACAGAGATTACCACTTGCAAAAGATTACATTCTTTGGGGAGGCCAAGAGAAACATTTCGAGAAACATTCTGGAAATACTATATCACAGGAACCACGCATGGCAAGGACAGTGTCTTAGAGATAATATTTTTGCAAAGAAAATGGAAGTTGAGCCTGAAACAAAATAGACGAATATCTCACTTAAGGAATATCATGCATGATAGAAATTAAAAACATATGTCAAACTACTAAGAAGGGATGAGATTGTAAATAGAGATAGAAAAGGGGCTTCTCAGACAAGTGGCTTATACAAAGAGGGAAGTATTAAAGGGTTAAATTTATATAGTGGCAGGACAGATATAGTTCTAGGTTCAATTGCTTTTCTTTCTTTTTTAGCAATTTTTTTATTTTTTAAGACAAACAAACATTTAATACATCAATCCTCCCTTCCCAGAGACATCTCGGTGTTATCTTCTAGGCTTCTTCTCTATCTTCCATAAGTTTCTTCTATCTTCATCTTCATCCAAACCATTCTAATATTTCATTGCTAAATCAATATTGTAATCATCATTTATACATAATTATGGTATCAGTCATTTATATCTCTTTTCCAACCAACTATAAAAATAATTCCATGTTTTAAAATATTCTGATTCCTCCTTATCGTTAATCATCAGGGTTAATCTATTCATTTCTGCACAATCTAAATTTTTTTTACTACTTCTTCTTCCAAAGGTATTTTCTCTGATTTCCAATTTTGAGCATACACAATTCTTGCAGCTGTTATTACATGTATGATCAAATATACATTTTCTTTACTAATTTCTGGAAAGATACCCAGTAGGAACAACTCTGGTTTAAATTCAATACGTTGCTTTTCTTTGTCTTTACATCCAAGTTTCGAGAGGGATTGCATAAAGTGAGGGGATGCTCATGAGTTACTCCTACTGCAGCTTTCATTAGACTACTACTTTACTTCATTCATAGGATTCCTAAAGAGAGTATTCTGCCACACAGTTTCTGTCTCATTTCACAAAAAGGTTAAAATAGCCACAGTGACTTTGCTTAGGAGAATTGGGAGCAGCCCTAATAACAGAGTTGCTTCTCTTTTTTTATCGGCAAGGAATATCAGGATATTATACTGTATCAGAGTGTTAATCATGAATCTCAAATTAGTTTTTCTAGGGGTTTTAGACATGGGAACTTCTTGTTCAAAGTCTTGAGAATGGGTGATGGTGGTGCTTTTTGTTTGGTAAGATACTATATCCCCATCCATAGCCCTGAATCCGTAGCTCTGAATTACCTCAGAGCAGGGGTGGGATTCTACCAGTTTGGACCGGTTCGGGTGAACTGGTAGCTCCGATGATCAGCTGGGCTCCCTGCCCTTTGCTTACCTTTATTTCCTTTGTTTAAAGCCCAGCTGATTGGCGCGGGAGAGAGGATTGCCGCGCCTCAGCTGTTTTACTCACCAGGGCTGCAGTAGAAGGTAAGTTTTGAGCTGAATTAAAATGTACCGCGTGCGAGCGAAGCTAGCATGCGCACACTCAGCACACGCTTAGCAAACCAGTTATTACACCGGTTGAATCCCACCACTGCCTCAGAGTGAACAGATGTCCTTATTGCTAGGAACTTAAATGGGCCATATATGCCTAGTAATAGTGAAATGTAGTAGCTTTTACATCAAAATTCCAGCCTTAGTCCTAAAAAGCTTGCCCATCACTGTAAACTGGATAGGCTTTCCCCTACAAAGACCTCTCCACTCATGATAGAATTATTGGCTGGGAATTTTGGGTCCTTGGAAAGTACCAGTCTGGAAAAGACAAATACTGCATGAGGTGGAGGTCAGCGGAAGGTAGATTCACATGTTTCCAGTAGGTCTTTGGGGTAGAAATGATGAGATTTTGATCAGTAGTTTAAAATGATCACAAGCAAAATTACTTGTGATCTCTGTTTTTGCACCATTACAATATATAATGCAGTTGCTCAAATTTATAATTATCTAGATTGGTTTCGTGGAATTAATCAAGGAGTCTTTTTTATTACAAAACCAGCCTTTGTAAGGGCAACAATAGGCTAATGTGCATGCCTGTTAGCATCCTTGTGTAACCCAGTTTAGGGCCATTTTTTACTTTTAATAAAATACTTTATTATAAAATGATATTTCCAGCACTGTAAAGAGGCTTAGGTTAAAGGTATATCAAAATATGTCTTCAAGGGAAAAGCATCTCCTTTTGTATCAGTCAGCTTAAAGGAAAGGTAACACGGTACAATAGACTGCGTGCTTATGAAAAAATAAATTGGCGTTTTGTCAAAATGATTGTTCTTTCTTTGGGATTTTTTGTCTTCCTTCCTTGAGTTTAGAAGAATATTGATGGATTAGATTCCAGGATGTTTCTCATTTAAAGTACTTTTCCTGAATTGTTTGACCAATGGAAGTTGAGCTCCCCTGCTAGAGTGTTTTTCTCCTTGGATTATTGATGGTCAGAGAAGCTGTTCAAAGCCCTCTTCAAATATTCATTTGAGCAAGCAGAGACTTTTAAACTGGGCAGTTAAAGAGGCATATAATTGGCCATGCTTTTTTCCAGGCTTCTATGTGTTCATCTGAAGGACTGAAAGGGAAGAATGGTTTCACTAAGCAATCTGGAGCTTGCTTCATTAGAATCCTGATTTGGGTGAGCTAATGCATGAAGGTATAGAGGGGTTGGAGGCAATGATACATAGGGGCTGATTCAATGCTCAGTTTTAAGTCCTCCACACATTCAGCCAAACCTTTGAATAAGGTTGTAGTTCATCTGTAAATAATTTCCTGACTTGGCTTCTGAATTGCAGATCAAAGAGATCTTCCAGAGTTATGGTTTCCAGTTTGTGGCTTGAGGACTACTGATTATCTTTAACTATGTGTACTACAAATAGACAAGACCTAAAAAATCACTACATTTTGCAAACGGCTGGATTTTTCACGAAAAAGGGAAATGTCAACCAGAGATACCAACATTTTAAAGATTTGATAATGTTTTGTGATGTGGCCCATTTTGATTTTTTAAGGTCTCTTTAACTTTTACTTTATTTGGGGTTCCTTCATAATGTAGTGCTTGCTAATGATACAAGGCCAACATACTTTTGGCCTGCAAAAGCTTTTGATAAGGATACAGCAGAGGTGAAATTCAGCAGGTTTTGACAGGTTCTGGAGAACAGGTAGCGGAAATTTTCAGTAGTTCGAAGAACTGGCAAATACCACCACTGGCTGGCCCCAGAGTGGGGTGGGAATGGAGATTTTGCAATACCTTTCCCCCCTGGAGTGGGGTGGAAATCAGTGGTGGGTTGCTACCGGTTCTCACCGGATCGGGCGAACCAGTAGCAGCAGTGGTGGGAGGCTCCGTCCACCTGCCTGGATGCTTCTGTGCATGCATAAGAGCTTCTGCGCATGCGCAGGAGTGCCGCACATGCGTACGAGTGAACCAATAGTAACGGGATTTGGAACCCGCCCCTGGTGGGAATGGAGATTTTACAGTATCCTTCCCCTGCCACGCCTACCAAGCCGCGCCACCAAGCCATGCCCATAGAATTGATAGTAAAAAAAATTGAAGTCCACCAGTGGGATACAGTGGTGTAAATAGAAGAAAGGTTTAGGAACAGCTTAGCAGAGCAAATAAAGGGAATACCGGGGACCAAGAATCACAGGGAAAATTCAGAACATACTACAAGAGGAGTGTAGACAGCCATAGCCACTCACTTATAAAATGCAAACTGATAAAGCTGTCCCTACCATCTTTTCTACTCCTCTAGTATATTTTTTCCTTTCTCATCTTATCTCCATTTTTAAGAAGCTTACATTTTTTTCTGAACCAGTATGAAAACATAAAAAAGAAAGAAAGAAAAGAACTGCAATCATCCTCTTCATTAATTTGCCAGGGATGCCTGGGAGGTTTGTGAAGGGCCCAGATACATAATTGGAAATAAAGGTTATATTTTACATTTTATTTTTTTATCAGCTTTGATCTCTGATATGATCTGCTGGCACTAATGTAGAAACCAGAAAGAAGCCTAATAATCACTTGAAGCAAGATATTGTGGCTACTTCCCCCTTCCCCACTCCCCTCCAAATGGTAAGAGGATTTTGCAAAGTACATGATATACATGAAAAGTTGCTGCATGGAAGGAATGAATAATATATAGATTATACTTCAATGCATCCTCTTTTGTGCCAAATGAAAGCCATTAAACTTTTGGATGAGCTCCAGAGTGGGAAGTGGGAAGGCCTTCAGCCTGGACCAAGTGTGCTGTTGAATGTTTAGTGGCAGGCTAGCCTAGTGATAAACAGGAGGTTCTCCATGAAGCATTCTGTCACCTTTTTCCGCTTCTGGGAATTTTGGTAAGCAAACATTTATTGTTGAAGCAAAACATTTAAGTGATGAGAATAAATATATCATGCCGTGGGTGTTCTCCCTTCAGTCCTTTGATTAATAATTTGGATGCACATAATAGCCTTGGATTTCAGACTTTTTGCAAGCCACAAGGGACCAAATTTGAATATCTCATGAGAAATAAAACAGCGAGAACATCTGTACAGGAAAAAGAAAGCTGCACAGTTCCAAAAACTTAAAGAGAGAGAGTGGGTTGCAAAGCAAGAAAGAAATGTGCAGAATTTGCCTGATTTGCTGCTGATAGGATTTTCTTGGTTGAAACCTAGAAAAGCTTTTTAATAGGGCACAGGCAGATAGATCATTAATGATGTCTGAACAGATAGAAAAGTATGCTGTCGTGATTTCCAAGTCACATTCTGCCACAGCAAAAAAGCTGGTTTTAACTGATCTCCTGACTGTTTTATTGCATGATATGTAAAACAATAGGTAGATTCCTGCAGCCTTCCCCCCCTCCCCCCAAGTTGCCTGCCAGCAACTGCCAGTCAGTCTTCCTAACCAGTGATGGGAATTGTTGTGGTGATTGTAAGCATGTGCCTGGAATACTATGCTTAGCTACTTATCAAGTTGCCTGATTAATTGGCTGCAAATGTAGATGGGGGATGTGGGCACGGAGTGGAAGGGAACAATAATGAGTGAACTCTGTCGTAGATGGTCCTGCAACAGAATGCCAGAACAGATTAACAGAGTTGGAAGGGACCTTGTAGGTCATCTAGTCCAACCCCCCACCCAAGCAGGAGACCCTACACCATTTCTGACCAATGGCTCCAATCTCTTTTTGAAAGTATCAAGTGATGAAGCTCCCACAACTTCTGCAGGCAAGCTGTCCCACTGGTTGATTGTTCTCACTGTCAGAAAATCCTTATTTCCAGGTTAAATCTCTCCTTGTGGCTGACAGCACCTGGTAGATGGAATGGAGTTGGACAAATCCCCCCAAATAATTAAAAATTATGGGCATGCAAAACTCTTTCTTGGCTAAAGTAATGGAAAGCCTTCAATTTACCCAGAACCTATATCTCTTTCTTGGTTTGCCATAATATATAATTTTCCATAATTATAAATATACCATAATATTCCCACTTATGCCACATAGGACTAGTTCCAAGAAAGAGCTGGTCTTTGAAACATAAGTCTACATCTGCTTGAAAACTGCACTAAATCCATGCATTTAAAAAGGCTGCATAATATCGTTCAAAATGCTGGTCAAGAGTTATTGTGGGTAGGTAACTTTTAGGAAGTCTGTTTGGGTTTTCCTGAAGTCTAAACTGAAGTAGTCCTGGAGGGCAGTTTCTAGCAAAGTATCAGCCAGCAGACTAAAATGGATAGTAGAGTTGGGCAAAATCATTCTTGATTCCATCAAACATTCCATCATCAATGATATATGCTAGAGTTTTACTATAGCAAATGAGATGAGATGAGGACAGTGTCATGAGAACATGGCCTAAAGTCCAGTTACTGAGGCATGTTTGTGCTTTAGTTTGAAGAAGTGAAGATAATTCTATTGTCCGTAATATTTAGTAGCTTCAGATGTTGGGTTGAGCCTAGGTATATTACTGTAAATAACGTATGGCGGAAAGTCTCTAATTTTAGACATAAAGTTACAAAATGAGATGGATTCTGCATATTTTTCTTACTGGGAAGATGTTAAAGAACTTTGTCAGGCACAGGAATCAATATGACACTGTTAGCTGATGAGAGAAGTTTTTTTATGTGTATTTACCTATTCATAAGAATCGTGCAAGAGTAACTGCACCAGGGGTGAAATGCTCCCGGTTCGGACCAGATCACAGAGGTTTTTTGTTTTTTGTTTTGTTTTTTTACTAAAGTAACATTTGGCCGAAAAAATTCTTTTAAAGTAAAAAAAAAAGCCTCTGATGATTGCGTGGCTCAGCTGGGATCGTCAGAGCCTTTTAAAAGCATTTTTTCTACAACCTCTTTCGCCAAAGAGGTTGAAGAAAAAATTCTTTTAAAAGGCTCTGACAATCCCAGCTGAGTTGCCTGATCGTCAGAGGCTTTTTTTTCTTTTAAAAGCAAAAAAAAAAAGCTTTTAAAAGAAAACGAAAGCCTCTGTTGATCAGGCAACTTAGCTGGGATTGTCAGAGCCTTTTAAGAGCATTTTTAAAAAAATGCTTTAAAAAAAAAGTTGGCCACACCCACCCAGTCACATTAGCCCACCACCACCAAGCCATGCCCACAGAACTGGTAGTAACAAACTTTACATTTCACCACTGAACTGCACTCTCAAGTTGCAGGAGGGTTATTCCTACTTTTCAGAAGAGGAAATCGTATTACTTAGGAGTCTGAGCTTTTTGTCAAAGACTGAATGAAAGAAGTAGTGTTCCATTTATAACTTGCTCTAGTCACCCAGTGTTCCAGTCACTTATTCATTCCTCTGTATGAATTTTGATAAGTTATCCAAGAATAAATGGAGAAACTCCAACAATCTGTGGGAAATATTATTTCTTGTTCTCGTGGGGAATGAGTTAGAACCACCAGGACTGAATCTACTTTTTAATGTGGGTTAGTAATGAATTATTACTAAGATGATCAGAAAACTAACCAGTCTCAAAAGTCTGCTAAACACCCTATTTAAAGTAGTAAGTGCTTTTACTATCTGTTGGTATGTGACTGGGGCCTCAGACCTTTTAGCAACCCTTAAAATTTGCCCTGTACAGATTGCTGATTTAATTCTATTAACCTGTACTGAAAATGACCAACAATCTTTTTCTGTCTAGATGCCATTCATTGTATACTCTGTTGACAACTCACACAGTTTCATTCACAGAGAAGGATATAAGGCATTATATTGGTTCCAGATTCACATTAGTGGCGAATGGCCCCTGGCCCACTTCTCCTTGCTTGCCGCCCCAACAGAGCAAGAGGCTAAGCGACACATGTAGAGTCCTGCACGGGGCTGCTGGAACCACCACAAGCCGATGCAGTTGTCAGGATGTTGATGGCCTGGCTGTGGGGCACTCAGGTAAGCCAGTGCGGGGCATGGAGGCAGCTCCGTGCCCACCACCTTGCTTTGTTCTCCACCCCCCACCACCTCACTTTGTAGCTGCCGCACCCATGTGTTGCTCAGCTGCTCCGTTATGGCTGCAAGCAAGGAGAAGAAATGGCAAAGAACGAAGTGAGGCAGGATGGTGGTAGAGGACGAAGCAAGGCAGGGGGTGCAAAGCTGCTCCACCCACCCCGCACTGGCTTACCCGAGGGCCCTTCAGCCAGGCCACCCATGCCAAACTCTCCCCCCCCCGCCCCCCCCCCCCAGGGCAGCCACATCCCTTCACTAAGCTGCTTTCCAGCTCAGTTCTCCACTGTCATGTTCAGGGTAACAAAAGTAGTCTGTGGGACTACAATAAAAAAAATAGTTCAATCCTAACTTCTCATGAAAAAAAAAAGATCTTGTGAGCTTGGAAGGTCTGAACTATTTATTTTACCATAGTCCCACAGACTACTTTTGTTACCCTGAACATGACAGTGGAGAACTGAAAACTTTTGTTGCACTGTACACGGCAGTGGAGAACTGGCCCTGTGCGCTTGTGCACCTGCCTCCTCCTGTGCTCCCGCCTGCCCGCCAGGATGGTGTGGGCCAGGCCGAAGCAATGTGAGCTGGTCCCTTAAAGTTTCCAGGATGGCCACATGGCCCAGATCTGGCCTTATCACGGGCTGTATATGGCCTTCAGATCTTGAGTTTGACATCCCTGCTCTAATGTATATAAGTTGAAGATCTCAACCCTGCAGTTCAAAAATAGCTTTGATATCAAACAATACATAAGAAATTAGTAAGTAAGGTTTATTTCTGTACACCTTCATTTCTTTCCAGAGGATTGTTAATGCATTTCATGGCAAACAGTATTTTCTGTTGGGCAGAAAATAAACAAGACTGAAAATGTTCTATACTGAGAACGATGGGTCTAAGAATGGAGGTGAGACGGAAAGGATAAAACTAAGAAGCTTTATTGCTAATAATGGTTGCTGACGCGGCAGCTAACATAGTGCCTGCTCAGCTATCAACAACAGCTGAGTTCAAGCTCTTTTTATACCGGGCTGTCAAACAGAACATCCAATCAGAAACAAGGGTGGCGTCCTCTAGGCAGTGGACCAGAGTGAGAACTGTGAACATAGCAGAAAAATTCCTCTGAAAATGGCAGATTTTAAAGTTCTTTTCCTCTACAAATCATCATTTTTTTGAAAGGATATCCCTCCACTCTGGATGTATAAAAAAATGTGTTCATGGACTGAGAACCGAGCTTGCCAGCATTCAATGATTTTTACAAGGTTAATCTTCCTTCAAAAACATTACCCTGACTCCTCTCACTTTCCAGTATAATTAATCACAAGTGGGACAATTCTAGGTCAGATAGGTCTATCTGACCTGCATCTACTGGCTTTTTGAAGGCGCATGGAAGATTGATAGGGTCAAAAGTTCCTAAATAATTTCCTCAATATTCCAAACTAGTAAGACAAAAAAATATAATAATTTCAATAGGTGATGGTGAGCATTCATTGATGAAAATTCCTACCCATTAAAACATAAAATAGCAGGCCAATTCATAGTGCTTCATATCAAATTAAAGAATTTTCAGTATTGCTGTTTCAAAATCCATCTATCTGACAAATAGCTTACCATAAAATAAATAGTGCTCGCTTTTCAATTCAATTTCAATTTGGTGTTTTATTTGTGTTACATTGTTGGTAGAATTATTTATAGTTGTATTGCTTTACTCTTCAAGGAGACTGCCTTTAACCCACTCTTTGACTTAATTTACTCTGGAAATGGAAAGCACTATAAAATTGCTTATCAAGCCAAGAGTCCCTTTTAAACATAATTGTTTAGTGTCCTGAGAGCAGGCATAGAAGGTGCGAAGAAGTAGAAGGGTAGCTATTAAAGTAGAAGTGTTACATGGTATCTCTTGAAAATTTCTTTGTATCTTCAGGAAGGGGTGATATGGGACCTCTATACATTTTCCTTATCAATTTGAGTTCATGTCTGTATCAGCATCGTGGGGTCAATGGTGTCGGCGTCTCTAGACTTAATGGCACTTGTAAAATCTCTGCAGAGATTTTACTGCCGTAATACTGACCTGGATTTCAGTGAAGCAAATTTAAAGATTCGGGAATTTGAATTGTTTTTCTTATTCCAGGAAGTTTTGCTAGATCCACTTCAGATTGTCGCAACACTCACATCCATTGCTATTTTTGATAAGGAGGCAGTTTTGTGCTCTCATTCAATTCCAACGTTAATTTTGCTTTTGATTGTTTAATATATGTAAAGGCAAACTTTCAGCGTTCCTGGAAGAATTTAGGTCTTTTTTTAGTGCCATGGTATCAGTCATACACTATATAAATAACTGTAGAAAATTGCTACGATCTGCCTACTTTCATAAAATAACAAGACGATAAAACAGAAGGCATTTAATGAGTGGATAGTTGGCTTTTTGTTTGCTGGTGGATTTTTTAGTTAAAACTAAGACAATATGGGGCAAATTTGTTGGTCCTAGGAACTATCTTCCTCATTTACTTTTTGGCATAAAGACCAAAGAACATCTTGAGCGTTAATTATTGAAAGCCCGTATTGTAAAGTGTGTGGGGTCTCTAACAATGTTTGAGCTCTAAGCACATAGCACTTATAAGCAGCATCCTGAATAACAAGAAGCGAGTTTCCTATAATCTTTTTGGCTGCCCCTACTACTCTCTGTATGGACCTTCTATTTGTAACCTTCTAAATGTAGTTGCTTAAGGATTGAATTAATTCCATACTGATGCTAAATAGATACTATATGGATATTTTAATTTTTTTTCTTTTTTGTTATATTTAGTTTATTTATTTTATCTTTATTGTATTACTACAACTATATTTTTCTTGATGTTATAATTTCTCTATTTAAAAAAAATTAAAAACTCAGTCATACTTTCACTTCGTAAATTAAACTAAATTATTATCATCATACTATAGTTGAAAGGTTTGAAAGACTGTTGCTTATTTAAGCTTATTTGTATTTCAGATTTAACACTCAAAAAGAATTCTAAATTGCGATGTTCTGTTTGTTGTATTCTAAACTATTTGCAATCTATCCAGTGGTTTAATAGAATTGAAAGGGGGGGGGGGAAGTACCTTTGGTGTTTCATTCAGCAGTATACTGAAGTTGTTTGCATTATTAATAAAGATTGGGTATAATATTCTGTCTCTTGTCATTGTATCTGTTGCAGGTGAGTAATATATGCAAATGATCTCCTGCTGCACCTGTAACTGATCCTTTCATCCAATATGGCAAATGAAGACTATTTAGTTAGCTAGGGAACTCAAACTCCTTTTTTTTTTTTTGCTCATGGATTGGATTTCCTTAAGAGTATTCTTACTACTCTAGGAACATTGCTGCAATAGACTGTGTTCAGTTAGAAATTCTGATAAGTCTTGAAGCGTTCCTAGTCAACTTTATATAGCTGTCTCTAATATGAACAAATTTGATGGTACAATGAAAAGACACGTTGAACAACTCAGTACAAGTGGAGATTCTACTGAGTCAATGTCATTAAGGGATGAAATGAAGAATGGGAATTGCAGCAATTATAAAGGTAAAAAATGAGCCCAAATCTGGTCAGGATACTTCACTGACTGGTATAAGAGTTCTGATCCACTGGGGGCGTTTTTATGGATCCATTCTCCCTCATTGTTTTAGGATTTGGAGTAACCACTCTAGGAATTGGCAAATAAAGGCTGTCCAGGTTTGCTTGAAGTTACCTTTTAAAATAACATTGCAAAGTAGATTCCCCACCCCCCTCAATCTTCTAATAATTGTGTGTGTGTGTGTGTGTGCCTTTATATTTTCAGTTTATCGATTTATAGTAGTTTATACTCTATAACTGCTAAGACACAGTATCATTTCTTGGGGTTATGATAATTCCGGGAAAGAATCTAAAACATAGGGAATGATGTTGGGTAAATATGAGGCTATATAATATGTTTAGGATTGAGTATTGGAGAGGAAGCATGTGCAGAACTGATGTGCATTACTTGAACTGATGGAAACTGACTTACATGCATTGATTTTAATTAATGTATATGTTATTAGATGTAAAATGAATTAATACATTAACAAATTTACAAATTAACTTTCAAATTGAATACTATGGTGAAACCATGTTCTCATTAAACTTGGTTGTGTTTTTGACTATGTGTTTTCTTTTAATGTGCACAAACATTTTTTCGTTAACTGGCAGAGTTCAGAGACTGCTGGGACTTGGTCTTATTTTGGGTTTTCTGGAAGTCTAGAGCATCCAAGAAATACACATCAAAGTTGACTTCTTTTATTATCAGGCTTCAGGATGGAATAGGGAGATTCAGTTTGGCAATTGGCAGCAGCTAGCAACAGAAGAGATCCAAGGCTTTGGGGGTGGAGGTGCGTATTACAGTGTACGGAACCCTTATTCTCAAGTATGCTCCGTTCCATATTTGGGTAGACCAGGTTACCCTGATAAGATTAACACTTAATCTCTCCCCTGGTATAGCTGACAAAGCTAGGAGAGCCTGTGGCTTAGAGGTTAATACATGTAAGTAGTCTGGGTCCGAATCCCAGAAGGGTATGGCTAGCTGATGAGAGCTAAATAGCTTGAAATAAATCTATACTAATCTACTTTTATTTCTTTGTTGGTAAATATAAATTTAACACAACCCTTATTCTCCTTTATCTCAAATTGTGGATTCAGGGAAGGGGGTTGGACCTCTAATTACATTTTGGAGGAGGAACACAATTCTGCTGACCGAAAACTTAGCCATGAAAACCTGGGGGGGGGGGGGATGTTGGTATTCACAACTGGTCTTAAATTCTATGTGTAGTGGGCAGAATGCATCTGTTGGGGTGTATGTGAGAAATATCTTAACGAATTAGTTAATGAGTAACAGTTAATGGATTGAAAAAAAAAAGGAAAGTGAGAAAGTTAAGCTTGGAATTTTTAAAAAGAGGCTAAGGTGATTAAGGTTGGCATGATTTAAGATTTCTTTTTCTTATCTCCTGCCTTTCATATCCTTACTATTTTTTCTTCATTTTTATATGGAGTGTGTGTGTGTGTGTGCGTGTGCGCGTGCATGTATGCTTGTATGAATTTATTGAACAGATATGCATAAAATATGCTGATAGAGATTCACAAATTCTTTTGGGCTATTTTGAATCAGTCATAACAAAGGAAAAGGCTACAATTTAAAAGTAGACTTTTCTGCTAATGTAGAAAAAGAAATCAATGATAATAAAGGCCATGACATAAATCAACCTTCCCCAACTTGCTGCCCCCCCAGATTTGTTGGTGGGGGGTGGGCAGCTGCAAATTCTAAGTGATTATGATATAGACTTCTAGCAGTTATTGCCCCAAGTTATTTCAATTGAAAAAAAATTACTTTTGGAATGAAAATGAAATGAAGAAACAGTTTAATTAATCTTTCTAGTTTTAGAGCAGTGTTTTTTTTAAGGCTTTATTTAGCAATAATACAGCAAAAACAGGTAGAAATATATATTTATTTCTCTCTTTTTTTAAAAAAGTACATTAACAGTGCTATGGTCTTATAATCTTTTTCTTTTATTTAATACAAAGATGTGTTTTCAGGAAATATATTATCTATGAATCTATGGGCAGATAATTACAGAAGTTATACAATTAGTGCTCAATGTAACATTAGAAAAAAGTACCAAAGTGTATAAAAATAGTATATCTTTGTGGGCTTCATGTTGAAGTGTCTGTTATATTATTGTCTATAAATGTTTTTTTTTAAAAAAGGAAAATAAAAATATTTTTAAAAATATTATTGTTAAATATTTAATTTCTGACATCCTCTCCATTGTATTCCAACCAATTTGCAGTACATGTTGGTATAAGCTTTATAAATCATACTCTAAATGTTTTTTTATTTAATATGCATGTTGGCTATAGAAATCTGAAAGCTGAAGTACACACATCTTAAAGTTGCTTAGGTTGAGAAGCTCTGCTCTAGATTCAAATTATATTTTAATGGGAAGAAGAGCTCTGTGTATTACTAAATGTGCCAGTCTCAACTTGATTGAAAAACATCCTTTTCTAAAAAGTGTTATCTAGTCTCCATATTCAGATTTCCACATCTTAAGCAGATACCGTACAATATGCCTAAGCGCTAAACAGAGGCTGTTCAGAGTCATTTAATCAAGTTTGGTCTGTCCGATTGATATCTTGATACAGGGAGGACATTTTAATGAGCATTTCAGCAAAGGCCATTCAGATGTGCTTGAGAGGCTGATGCATGGTTTTTCCATCTTGGGTTATTTGAGACAGAACATGTTTGGTGCCATGGCAACAGACAAATCCCTTTTAGAATTATTTTTCAAGCTTTTGAAAGGTCGCACTAAAACAAAGGCCTGCTGGTAGACTACATTAATAGCACTATTGTTCTGAAGAAAAACATTTTCCGTCATTTTCTTTTAACAGTTTCAATCAGAATAGAGCTGGAAGGGATTTTGGAGGTCTTCTAGCCCAACCCCCCACTCAAGCAGGAGACCCTATACCATTTCAGACAGATGGCTGTGCAGTCTTTTCTTAAAAACCTCCAGTGATGATGCACCCACAACTTATGGAGGCAAGCTGTTCCACTGGCTAATTGTCCTCACTGTTAGGAAGTTTCTCCTTAATTCCAGGCTGCTTCTCTCCTTGATTAGTTGTGAGAAGTCTTAACTGCATCAGCCCCATTGCATATCATTCAATTAAATTTTAAGACAATTTCTGAAGTTCACAGTAAGCCAGAATTCCCCATTTTGAGATAAATCTAACACTCTGAAATGGTCCATAATTATTTTGGGTTTGTCTGTAGTTGTCATATGGGAGAGAGAATGGTCTTGTGCCCATCCAGCAGGGCACAAGTATTTTCAGTACAGTAGTATATTCATGTTAGAACTTTTCAAACAGTAAGTGTTGTCAATAGATTGCTTCATGAATTACTGTGTTCCCTTTTACCGGAGGTGTTGAAAGAGAAGCTGGATAGCCATTGTATCCGAAAATTTTTTGGCAAACCCTAAACCAAACAATGTGTTGGACTAAATGGTTTTTAATGTTCCTTCAAGCCCTATGATTTTTTTTTGAAATGATTCATAATCAAAACAAATACCTTCCACAAAGAGGCAAAATTCGGTATGAGAAATATGAGGAGACAAAGAATTCCTTTGAATAATGTAATTCTTATCCAATATTTTAGTTAAGATATTAAGAAAGCCTCTTTGGTCTAATGGTTAAGACTCCAGGTTAGAAACCAGGAGACTGGTCTACTCTGTAGTCTAGGAGAAGAGCAGGCTGAGCTGGAAGGCAGAGTTAAATGTGTCATGAGTATGGAGTCATTGCATTGCCACAAGAGAGCCAAGTCCAGCCCACCCCCCATGAATTCACTGAACCTTATCTAGTGCCAGTTTAATTTTGACCATTGATTGACTAGATTCTTGGGTATAGATAGCAATAGTAAATTCCTTTGCATTTTGAACTCAACAAATACTCCTAGTTATTTGCGCCTGACAGAAAGCCAGCTGAGAGACTTTGGGCCAGTTGCTCTCTCTTAGCCCACAATGCCAGACTCATGCAACAAGCTGGTCTGTCAACTTATTTTTTATCAAAGAATGTACAGCCATTTTATTTCATTTGAGTAGTTCAAGAGTTTTTAAGGATTACATATATGTAGAGCTATGCTCAGTAACGAAAAAGACTAACATCTTGGCCTTACACAAGTTGTAGCAGGGACAGAATTATTGGATTTGAGGTTAGTGCATAGCATTACTGCATTAGACATGTTTTGTGCTTAAGCAGTAATATCATTTGCTTGTTTCTTCTGTGCTGTAGATGATTGGAGGATGATTCCAAGGTATTTAAACTTGTTAACTGGTTCAAGATAAGTATTATTTATCTTCCAATTATTTCTTTTAGCTTCTGCTTATTTGTGGTGTGGCATATTGATGGGTTTTTTTGGCCTCAGACCACAAAGAGCATAAATAAATAAACATTGTCTTTTATTGTTGGCATTTTTTGTATTTGAAATAATGCAACTTGACAGGTATAATTACATCTTTAGGCAGCTCTTACATTTCCAAGATGTTTTCAGTGGAACAATTGATTAAGTCCCCTGTATCTTGGCATTATATCACCAGTGTCCATAATGCTGGCAAACTGTTGGTGTCAGCTTCTCTTTCCAAACAATCTTCTCAGTTTTAGTTATATAAACAAACTGGAAAAAATAGAAGAAGCAGGAAAGTTGAAGACCTTGACATTTGAACTTCTTGCCCCATTTTTCCTTGGAACTCTTTCTCTGGATTCAGATTTTATCTGTCTAATGGTTTTAATGTTCTGGAGGAGCTGCTTGATATAGAGATGTATGCTGTGTACTTGATACATTCATGCACTAAATAAAAGGGGAGTCACCTAATGAACTCCCAGTGTTTATCTCCTCCCTGTATTAGGCTTGTTGAGAGAGTAAAAAATTGCACAGTGATTTTCCCTTTCTTCAATTTCTTGTTTTCTCTACTTGGCTTCTGATGATCTCGTGAAACATGGTTCTGCATTTGAATAGTCTAATAAAGAAGATGTTTATATTGGAAAATTAATCGAGTTTCTACAATCAGTAAGTTTATAAAAGAAAGCATAGATTTTGCTGTTTTTCATGGCGTGATGGTTGCTGCTTCTAATTTGAGATAGGCGTCTGTTCTGAGAATTGGTTCCACCTTCAATTGTATAACAAGTCTTCTACAACACTACTTACCCAATAGCCAGTTTGATGTAATGGTTAAGGCAACAGACTAGAAACCAGAAGACTATTAATTGTAGTCCCATCTGAGGCACAGAGCCAGCTGGGTGACCTTGAACCAGTCACTCATTCTCAGCCCAAGGAAGGAGACAGTGGCAAGTTACTTGAACTCTGAACTCTTGCCATGAAAACTACGAGTCAATGTTGACTCAAAGACACACAAACACATACACACAAAATCCACCTTGACTGCAAACACTGCTTGTATCCTAAATAAGCAACAGACACGTGAAAGGCTTTTCTTTGCGGAACCTAATCTTAATTTTTTTAAAATTCAAGCAGATTGGCTATCTTAGTTATGAGTTTATTCTCTATATCGTATCTCCATAATAAGGAAAGATTACATTTTCCTTCTTTTGTAGAAAGTACAATGTTACTGCCCACCTTATTAAAAACCAGCTGGGATTTATTGCTTATGCTATGCCTGGAACACATTTGGGGTGCATTATGGGTATTCAGCATCTGGCCTTGCTGGGCAATGACCTCAAAATTTAGAAATTATTGTTGTAAGATGAAAAAAAAAATGACTTAGATTTGCAAGTTTGTGCCTTGCAAAAGGCCCAAGGAATTAATAGGAATAAATAGAAGTAAATGAACCATACTAAAAAGCTGAACCAGATAAAACCTATATTCTGGAAATTATTTTTTAAAATTTATTTTTTAAATTGATATGTCACCTATCTCATTGTTAAAATGATTCTTTATTTGATTAACTCATTTATTGGACAATTTATATCCTACATTTCCTTAAGTAGAATATCTGAATTAGAATAAAAGTTAAGTAATACTTAAAGGATCATCATATAAGAGAGCATAATGGTTTTGGTTAATTTATTTTTTTTAATTAATTAGCTGATAAATTCCTTCAGTATGATCACAAGGGAATCCATGTAAATTGCAGTGCATCAGTCATTAAAAATTAGAAAAGAATAGATGAGTGAAAACAACAATAGTACTATCAAACTGAAGCTAAGAGTTGTTGCTTTTAATATTTGCTTGTTTGTTTTTCTCTTCCAAATTATAAATTATCCTTCCAGCAATTTTTGCTGCACATGGGATTAGACGATTGACATGTCATATGGCAAGTTTATAAGTGGAGCTAATTTTGCTAGTAACAGTAGATATCTGACCTCTTCAGTAAACTGTAGCATTCTCAGTTCAGAAATGTTGGCAAGCCCAAACCGGAGAAAATCACAAGGTCACGTTTCTTATTATTCAGGCCCAGATTTCTTGCTAATGTAAAACAGCACCAGTGGCAATGGGAACCCTGGGAGTGACCGTCAGCTCAGTAATCAAGATAATGAATTACTTGTGTATTACTTTAAGCAATGCTAAAAAAACATTAGATCATCTTTTTTCATATATGGCATTTTATAGCATATAATGTATTGTTTTTGCTTTATTTCCCAGTCTTAAAGCCCCAGTGTGAAATATAGTGTGGGTAGATGATAATGTCAGCCTTATCAGGTAGACCAAATAGGAAACATGACCAGATAAATTAATTATTCTAACTAATAATTTCACAATACTTTATTGTAAAAACTTACATTACGGGATACGGGAGGCAAGGGGGGGGTGCTCACGGGGAACCTTGGTGTTTAGTACCAGTTTCGTGTTTTACCCCCTTGCACTCACCTCATTTACCTGGTCAGCAGATCTGTGGTGGCCCTGGTTTTAGGCTGTTGCTTTTAAATGTCAGCCTGCAATAAGGCTAGCCTGATTTGATTCTTGAAGAGAAGGCTGATTCGGTTTGTAGCACCAAGACCTGACTTGGCCTCTCAGAAATGTGCCTAGTAGGTTATCGAACATGTCAACAGCCTAGACCTCAAGCCTGGGGAGGGCTGTGTCTATTGTTATCTGGCAGCCTCCAAGTGCCCAGCTGTGAGACCCTTTTTCTTAGGTTGGGTTCAAGGGATCAGGTAGGATTGCTGTGCTAAACCAGACTCCCTGCTGCATGGCAGCTTCCCTTCCTGCCATCCCTGGGGTTGGTGTTGGAGGTAGCCTGGGATTAAATGGAAACTATAACTTCCATGGGCCTGTCCCAGATTATCCAGGACCTGACAGAAGAAGCGCCTTCTCTGTGGTACCTCCCTCCCTCTGGAACATGATCCCTCTGGAAATAGGACTGCCCCCCCCCCCCCCCCCGCAAACACTCTTTCAGAAATCCCTGCAGATGTGGTTCTGCCAGGAGGCCTGGGAAACCTAGAGCGGGATGGAGCCCATGAAATGGTTGGTGTGTGTTGTTGCTGGGGTGGGTGTGGGTGGGAGGTTATTATTTTATTATTTTTATTTCTTTTATATTATGTTTTTATTTCCTGTAAGCTGCCTTGAGTTACCGTGACAATATAAATTTTCCAAATAAAAACATAAAATTAACAGAATCTTGCATGTCTGAAAATACAATTCTCCCATCATCTTCTTTACACTCTGAGAAACTAGAGAGGGTCCCTTCTGAGCATTTTGCTCCACCCACCATCCAACTGTGGGCTATGCTCTCTTATTTGACCATCCTCTAGGCAGCATCTCTTCATAGTATCTCACTGGATATTTTCCACATACCTTTACAGATCATAACTACTGTTTCAATTAATACCTTGTAGCAGTTGGCTGATCTGGAAGAAAATTAAGCGGAGTTAGATCTGGACAGCACGTGGATGAGAGGCCATCAAGGGCTATATAACAATTCTGGAGAATAATTGCAGAGGAAGGCAGTTCTGTATAAGAATGTGTTTGTGTAGTCTTCAGGAGTCAAGCTTAACTTGAGAAAACTCCAGAGATTATAGAGGCATTAATCCTGAGCTATAGTACAGTCTTGTCTTGAAGTTCTTTATACTAAATACTGTGTGGTTTTCTTCTATCCCAATTAATACCATGGTTATTATTAAGAGGATGTCTGGTTTATGAAATATACGATTAGAAAACAGAACCTTAACATCATAGTTGGATTATACTTACATCCATATGTATCTTTCAGTCATCCACATTTTCTAAGTAGATCTCTCTCTCCCCCCCTCTCTCTCCCTCTCCCTCCCTCTCTCTCTCCCCCTCTCCCTCCCTCCCTCTCTCTCTCTCACACACACTCATATTTAAAACAAATAACATTTTCTTAAAGGCAGCTATCATCAATTGGGGCAGTCCCTCAAGACTATACACTTTGGTTCTTGTCTTATACTTGAAAAAGTCCAATATTCTAAGAGACTGTTTTAATCCAGTGCAGCCCAACTAGTTTAAAACAGGGCATTACAACACAGCCGCAGACAGGAAACTGCAAAATCTTTCTTTCCATGATATTATAAATATCATAGCCTGATTAAACAAAAACAGGATTACAATTTGGACATAATGATTGTAAAGCGCCATTTCGGTTCAAGTATGTCTTTTTTTTTGCAAATGGGAATACCTTTTAGAGAAAATGTGTTGTTTTAATGAAGGAAATGAATATTAAAAAGGCTTATATTTTAATTTGGGGTTTTTAAATATGAGTGGATCGGACAAGTCAAACTGCGACATTGCTGAATGAGGAGGAATGAATGAGGAGGAGGTCCTCAGAGTTCTGTGGCTGTTGCAGAGCCCCTGCGATCATGTTATCGTGATTTCCAACATTCCCTGCCAGCTTTCCAGAAGCAAAATCAGTGGGGATGCCAGCAGGAAGTTTGAAGTTGTGGTTGCATGAGATCTTTGCTTAATGATCTGTGCAGTCTTTGCTTAACAGTGGCAACTGGGACTGCTAAGTGACAGTCATATGACATTGCACTTTGCAACCACATTGTTTAGTGACAGCAATTCTGATCCACTTGCTGTTGTAACCTGTATGGTTGTGTGTTCCTGCCTTAGAGAAATGATTAATTGCACTGCACCAACCTGGTTGAATAGATCAGACCTCATTTACCTTATATTCCAGAGTACCAGATATACACATATTCTTATGGTATAATAGATGGCAAATACTAGATGGTAAGTACTAGTTCTATCATATAGACATCAACAGCTGGATTTTATATTTGCCTTCTGCCAATATTCTGAATCTATCAGCATGCTCCTTGAACTCATCTGTCCACTGTTCTCCCAAATTCAATAATATAGTATGTTGGAAAGAAGAGACAGATCAATTTTCATTTCAGAAACAATTATTTTGATTATTAAAATATGAAGGGTTATTATTTACTGTTGTTTGACTTTTAATACTGCTAATAAATTGGAGAACATACTAATTAGTTTCTACCATGTTTTCCCGAAAATAGAACCCTGTCTTATATTTTTTTGAACCCTGAAATAAGCGGTTGGCCTTATTGCCATGTGCTCAAAAGCCCGATTGGGCTTATTATCAGGGGATGTCTTATTTTGGGGAAACAGGTTAACTTTTGGAGACGTGGAATTATAATTAGAATGCAACATTTTCCAGTATATGTTAATCACTGTGTTTCTCTCAGCATTTTTTCTTCTTCCCTCTTTCCATACAAAACCTTTGATTATAAGTAGAAGTGGTTGATTTTAAAGAACCAGAAACTCTGAATTTGGACTTCCAAGTGTTTTTCCCCAGAGGTCCATGTAATACATTTATTGTCTGTAACAATGGATCATCCTGGTACATCTGAACCAATGCAATCTCTAGTCATCATTATTTCAAGTCTTGTGGGTTTGAGATAGAATGAATGACCCAACACGAGGAAAAGAACTGGTATATGTACAGGATGGGAGAAAAATAAAGATCCGTGTACTACTACAGGATGCAATATACATTTGTCCCCATCCACTGCTGACTTGCAACCTACAGCTTGATGACTTTTACCACATGTCTCTCCTAGGGACAAAATGCTGTTCGATCCCATCCTATGAGGTTTCTGTTGTATGTCTCAGCTATACCATGGTGATAGGGTGTTTGTCCAGTATTTGTTTTGCTTAGTCATATCCACAAGCTAAATTGTGTAAGATTGTCATAGATTTGTGGGTTTTCTGGAAGGGGATTTGTGTGTTCTTGGACTTCTTTGTAAACTGTCTGGAAAAATCAGAATTCTTATTTTTCTTAGTGGGTGGGGATGAATAAGAAGGCAAAAACATGAATTTCTTGAAGTTTGCATAGATCAACCAAAAAACTGACAAAATCCAGATGGAAAGATACATTTTCTGGCTATAAAGCAAACTTGCTACATAGGAAGTACTGAATATAGCTTTACTGGAGAAAAAAAGCTATAATTTAGGGGGAAAAAAATCCAACTTCTTAAATAGGAAGATTTCCTGTGAAAAGGACTGCGGTATTGGTGAATCTGTGCAAATGGCTACCTCAAGGGTGTCAAACTCAACGTCATTGAGGGCTGCATCAGAGCTGTGTTTGACCTCGGGGAGCCAGGGTGGGTGTGGCCAGCTTGAAGTCACTTGTGTCGAGGGCACCTGTGGTGATCTGCATGCTCTGCCAGCAAAAATGGGCTCCGGAGCTCCATTTTCAGCTGCAACAACTTCCTGCAACCCTCTGCCAGTGAAAATGGAGCTCAGGAGAGCCACGGGCTGGTCTTTCGCTGTTTCCAGGTTAGCCCCAGGATCTAAGCACCCTGTGGGCCAGATCCATCCCGGGCCTTGGGTTTGACACTCCTGGGCTACCTGCAAGTGAATGTTTAAAACTAGGACGATTGGATAACATTGGCTGTGATGCAGGATGATGTTGGCTGAGAGATCTCCAAAATGTCAAAATCTTGTTTCCATAGAAAACTTTATCTTCCAGATAAAGATGTAGATGAATGGATGAATAGATTGATAACTAGGCAGGCAATTTATGCACAATCTCTTCATCTCTGTATAAACTCTATGAATGTACTCTGCTTGAAGAATATATACATAGTTGTTTAATCAGTTCTGTAGATTCTGTACTACAAGTTGTTCTCATGACCACAATTGAGCCTAACATTTATGTTGCTAAGTGAGAAATTAGTTAAGTTTTGCCCCATTTTCTCACCACATTTGTTAAGTGAATCACTGCAGTTCTTAAATTAGTAACACGGTTGTTAAGTGAATCTGGTTTCCCCATTGACTTTGCTTGTCAAAAGGTCACAAAAGGAGACCACATGACTCCAAGACACTGCAACCATCATAAATGTGTCAGTTGTCAAGCTTCCAAATGTAAATCACGTGACCATGGGGATGCTGCAATGGTCATAAGTGTGAAAAATGGTCATAAATCAGTTTTTCAATGACTTTGTAACTTCGAACAGTCACTAAATGGATTATTGCAAGTCGAGGACTACCTGCATTTCACTTGGCAAAAATTGTGTTTTAATGGAAGTGGAATCTTGAAGCTAAGAAACAGAACACCCCCTTCCACAACAAAAAAAAAATCAAATAAATCATTTAATTAATCAGATATTGCCGTGTCATGTCCATCTCATATGTGACTTCCTCTTCCGTTTTTCTTAATTGGAAGTACTCCCAGAAGTAGGACTGAGGAATGGATCTTTGGGGAGCAGTCAAGGTTATATAGTACGTAAAGAGGAAAGATATTTTATTAATATAAAACATAAAGAGATATAAATAATACACCAAGGAAACTGAATAGAAGTAGAAGGGAACTGAAAAGTGGATTAACAAAATTGAGATGTTAGTGCAGAAAACTAGGGAATCTGATCAGCATTGGGTTCTACTTACCTTTACTACCAATTTGCAACAGGATCGCCTGTGCGCGCTTGCTTCTCTCGCGCACATGCCTTGCACAGAAGCTTCTGCGATGATGACATCCATGGCGGTGGACGGGGCCTCCTGCCGATTTTACTACCGGTTCTTCCGAACCGGTCTGAACTGGGGGCAACCCACCACTGAATCTGATCAAGGAGCTTATGTAATCAAGAAGACAGGGCTGGAGTTTGATCAACCAAAACTTTTAAGAGAATTCTGACTGGAGAAAGAGGAATTTCTTGAAAACTCCTTATGATTTTGGGTAAGGACAAGAATCTGAGATTTAACTGGTGGACTATCAAGAAAAACCTTGCTGTTTAAAAACAAATGAGTGGAAGATACAAGGAGAAAATAAAGCAATATAGTTTTGAAACGAGATATAAATCTCCCCTTAACTATTTTGTCTATCATTAGAAACTTTTGTAACTATCCAACTATTCATTTATAGTACACAAGCTTTTGAGCACTAATCATTTCCGATCTATTCCCTACAATGATGTTGCTTGGAAAAAGCTGTGTATCTTGTTTTGAACTGTGCATCTTGTTTTGAGCTCATTATGTTGGCTGGAGGACCTTGTGTGTTGTGTAGTTACAGAAAAGGCCTTTGGGATATTTTGAGGAAGACTTGGACAAGAGAACAAGGTTCTGTAAAGAATTATAATGACTGTGCTATGATTCACTTTCATTTTGTAAGATTCCACTCAGAAGAAAATCTTGGAGATTTTGATTGTTGAGTTTGGAGTAAAGGCTTGATGTTGAGAATTTATTTTTTGTTATTTATTGGCATGATTTGTGGCCTTATCCAAACATGTAGAATCAGGTATGAATGCAGTACAGTTTAGAAAACAGCTACATAAATATGTAAGCCGATAGACAAAGGAAAATAAGGATGGTAACCATAGAAGAACTGAGACAAGAGTGGTAAGGAAACTTCTTAATACCTAGTTTTAATAGTGTATAATTTTCTCACAGAAACTTTGTATCTTCTATATTACTCAGGTTTAAAGTACAAGATTTTCAATTCCATCATATTAAAATGCAAAGCAACTTTCTTCTTGCAAAATCAAGCATATTTACTTATATCTTCTAAAGGAAACCGTTGTCACCTTGCAGATTTTCATGGCATGTGAATTTCATGAATATTCAACAGATCCTCATTCAAGTGAAGGTTTGTTTATATGGCCAAATGTATTCCTCTAAATAGCTTGAGCCCAGAATATGAATAAATTTAAAGATTAAAACTATCACTTTGAGTATTAGTCTGATGACAAATGAGTAACTAGTAGGGCAATGTTGCATTTTGGATTTGATCTGTGAAAGAAGCATTTAAGATCATAAATGTCAGTCTGAAACAATTTTTTAAAAGAGTATTTTTTAAAATAATTCCTCCTTAAAATTTTGTTAAACCTCTGCTAGGAATGTATACAGTCAGTTTTTCCATTGCCTCATATTCTTCCATTTTAGTCCCCCAATTCTGTAAAGATAGCAAGTTTTCTCTGTTCTGACATTGTGCTAGACTGATTCCTGCTGCTGTTAAAATAAATACACTCATAAATTATAATATCTTTCATTTATGTTTCTGGGATCAAAACTAATAAAATATTTGTGATTTTAGTCTTAAAAGTTGCTATATCTTTTCTGGGATAGGACAATTAAATTATGTTCGTAATCTGAAATATATTTTGGACATCCATTTCCAAAATTCAGCACAGCCCTAATAACTACTAATCAGAAACACTATGCAAAAACTTAGTTATATTGGATAGGCCCTTTGATATGTATTTTAAGCAATATTACAGAGAAAGAAAAAAATATGATGAAAATGGAAAATTATAAAAACTTTTCCAGTTGCATAAAATGAGGTAATAATAATCTCTGAGAGATGAAGAGCCATAGGATAGTTGATCTTAGATGAGTCAATATATTGGGCTGCACAAGTCTGTTTCTCACCCAGATGCAGAAATGTCCAGCACATTCCTAGTGCTTCCCCTTTCTCCCATCCCCAGAGATTAGTCAAAAAGTGATGGAAATGGCACCTTTGTAAACTAGATTATGGTCAGTCTAAGGTTTATGTTCTATAATACTTTGGACCAATACTTTTGTCCTATTTTAAAGGACAAAAGAGAAAGAATAGAATTTGGAGACACCTTTTATTCAATCTGCTTGGAATATCTAAATAAGAGGTCCTCACTAAATGACTTTCATTGTGATCAGCAATTCCATTGGACCAGCAAATCCTGTGACTAGAAACAACTCAGTTTCACATCTTTGGCTTTTGTTTGTCTCCTAACATATCCCTGCCCATTGAAATGCTCAGGTGCCAAGTGACTGTCTTGTACCAGTGGTGGATTTCAAAACTTTTTACTACTGGTTCTGTGGCTATGGCTTGGTGGGCATGGCATGGCTTGGTGGGCGTGGCTTGGTGGATGTGGCATGGGAAGGATACTGTAAAATCTCCATTGCCTCCTGATTAGGTGGGACCTGGGAGGCAGAGAATAGATGGCGGTGGGGCAAGTCAGAATTTTTACTACCAATTCTCCGAACTATTCCAAATTTCCACTACTGGTTCTTCAGAACTGATCAGAACCTGCTGAAACCCACCTCTGTCTTCTACATATTGAAAGCAATGTGATTGTGCCAACACCTTGTAGCTGGGTGCTACAGGTGCATGACACAAATAGTTTTCTCTCTTGAAATCCTTTCCTCTCCCATTCCTTTGCTTGGGGGAGGGGACAAGCAATTTCTGTAGGCATGTGCACATTGCTTTCAATGTATAGAAAAACAAATAGCTTATTCACTTGCAATCCCCTTCTCTCCAATCTCTCGGTGGGTGGGTGGGGGGACAAAAAGTCCACAGGTCAGGCACAGGACAACACACACTAATTGTAATCGCAATTATGTGACTGAGGGATACTATAAAAATTGTAAATGGTTGTAGATTGGTTTTAAAGTTATTTTTTCAGCATTGTCTTAGTTTCAAACAGATGCTGAATGAGTGATCAGCAAGCAAGGAATACCTATACAGGTAAATGCATGAGAATAATTCAAGACAAGAGATTTTTGTGTATCATAAATAATAAACATATGTCGATGCAAAATATATTGGACTTCCGCTTCCGGTTCCGCTGGCGACAGACTTTGATCGGGCTAGCTCTGGCCCCAGAGTCTGATCCCCCCCATCTGGAGGCCCTTTGGGCCAAGCGCCCCATTATTGGGGCGTTTGCCGTTTGAGGGCGGCTCGCCAGGGGTCCCCTGCCTCACTTCCAGGGGCCGGGAGGCCGATGCTGGCGCGCCCGAGGCTCCAGAGGGGGCGGGAGGCGATCGGCGGCTTTTTTTCGAGGCCGCCGAGGCGCCACAGCGCCTAAGGGGACTGGTGCTACCTAAGAAAGCACAACGGACTGTACTGACTGATTGCAGAGTGGAGCAGGCATCCTGGAGGCGAGAGGGGGGGGTTGGAGTTCCCCCCCCCTTGTAGCTGGAAAGGTGCCGTGGCAGAGAACTAGGGGGAAGGAGATGGGGTGAAACCCCTTACCTTTCTGACTTTTCCTTGGAGGATGGCTGTGGCAGAGCTTCTTGGAGAGGTCTGGTGGCCCCTCCCCCCGGCAGACAATGGCGGCGATCTGACTTCCTGCTTCTTTATTTATGATTGAAGACAACATTCTCCTCTGGCTTCCTGTTTGACCTACTCTATACTTCGGACTCGTTGCTCCTGTGAGCGCCCACTGGTGGACAGTTGAAAAATTACTTAGATTGCGAATCCCTCTTTCTTCTCTGGAGGTTTGCCCTTTGATTTCTCATCTTCTACTGATCTAAGATGGCTAAGGGCCACAAATCAGCAGCAACTGACATGGCAAAAATTTTGGAAAGACTGGCAATATTGGACCAAAAGTTGGACAAGTTAGATGACGTCCAAAAAGGATTATCTGAAATTAAATCTGAAATGACACTTATGAAAAAAGATTTAAATGATGTTCAACAGCTGGCAGAGCAAAACAAGAAGAAGATGGGGGGTCTGGAGGGGGAGGTACGGGCACTCCAGAAGGTGGAGGATGGGAGAGGAAATGCAATGTTAACCTTACAATTGGATAAGATGTCTTATTTTCTCAGGTTCCAAAACGTGGAACAACTTGACCAGGAAAATTTGAGAGAAGTGATGGTTAAAATGTTGGGTGAATTTTTAGAAAGAGATTTGGAGTCTATTGGAAGGGATGTGGACTTGGTGTACAGAGTAAACTCACAATTTGCAATTTTACATAATCTACCAAGAGAGATTCATATTAAATTTGTGAGAAGGGAACTGAGAGATGAGATATTGAGAAAACAAAGACTGGGGGCGCTGGTGTACAGGGGCAAGGAGATCACCATCCTGAAGCAGATTCCCAGACAGGTACGAGAATTAAGAAGAAAATATTATTTTTTATCAAATAAGCTGTACCTCAAGGGAGTAGGTTTTAGGTGGTTGATTCCGGAGGGCTTGATGATTTTTTGGGAGGACAGTAAGAAGAAAATTAATAATGTAACGGAAGCTAAGGCTTTTTTTGACCAACATAAATCCTTCCTAAGTGGAGAAGATACAGGAGCCGAAGAGGGGGAAGTATCAGATGATCAAGGAGCGGAGGCGGACGGAGCTGTTGCGGTCCGGGAGGGGGAGGGAAGCCAGACCATGGTTTTAAGAGCCAGAACTAGGAAATGAAGAAAGGAGGGGAATCTATTGTTTAAGGTTTTTTTAATTGACATTTTTCTTTTCTCTCTCTTCTTTTATTGTATTTTGTATAACACTCCTTTTTTTTTGTTTATATAATTTTTATATAACCTGGTTGTTTGTTTTGATTTAAGATAATAATGTCTGTTGTGTGAGAAATTTAAAAAAGAAAATAATAATTGAAATATCTTTTCATAAAGATATTGAAAATTCAACATATTGTAAACTATAATATTGTATATTCTTAACCAATAAAAACTTTTTATTAAAAAAAAAAAAACAAAATATATTGACAAAAATCCAGCAACATTTAATTTAAATATATTTGATTTAATATGGCTGCTCACTCCAGAAGCCTCTTGATGTCTTAATCACTATTCAGATTTCTGAACAATCTTATCCTATTAGTTTTATTTACTTTGTGCTTAATAATTCTTTGACAATTCAATGAGGAAAAAAAAACCTTATATAATACAGAGATTGCCAAACAGTATAATCTGCTGCTATCAGAATCTTGAGGGCTATAGTCTAACACCGTGATGGCGAACCTATGGCACGGGTGCCACAGGTGGCACACAGAGCCATATCAGTGGGCACGCGAGCATTGACGTAGCTCAGCTCCAGCATGTATTTGTGTGCCAGCCAGCTGATTTTTGGGCCTTTTGGTCCAACCGGAAGTTGGGAAATGGGCTGTTTCCGGCCTCCAGAGGGCCTCCAGGGGGGTGGGAAAGGCCATTTTTGTCCTTCCCAGGCTCCTAGAAAGCCTCTGGAGCCTGGGGAGGGTGAAAAACAGGCCTACCGGGCCCACTGGGCCATCACATACTAAAAGGGAAGGATGCGTGCACATGCGCAGTGGCGGGGTGCATTGAATTATGGGTGTGGGCACACATGTGAGTGACCTCCCCATGTTCCCCCCGCTTTTGGCATGCGATGGCAAAAAGGTTAGCCATCACTGGTCTAACAACTTCTGCAGTACCACAAATTTGTCACCTTGATATATGCCAATTGCTACTAAATTCCAATGCACTGATAGAAGTGAGGTTATAATTATATTCAGAATTGCTTTGAGAACTTTGTTGAACAATCTTCATAAAGCAAGAACTTTATGAAAGTTATAAGGATATAGACTAACAACACAATAAGAAGAGCAGATTAAACACTGATCTTCTCCAAATTCCTTGCAAATGGCCTCTTATAAAATTCCAGATAGACACATTAATAAGGAATTGCAAATTTATCATTGAGAGTATGTCAGACTCTGGCTCAAACTTGCAAACAGCTTACCAGACATTCAATATTGGCAAGCAACACAATATTTTTTTTCTCTTTATGATGAATGTGAGAGTGAAATCTCCTTTTATATGTACTGCAGTTCTGGCTCATCTTTTTCCTGTCTTTCCCATGGCCTAGTAGATTCTTTTTGCCCTGTGGTTTTGAATCCTGAAGCTAGATGACTATTGACTATTGACATAAGTGCCATCTGTCTTCTGAAAAACTGTGGGTCCCCATACAATTCCCACACTATTTTCATCCTCATTCTTGACTGCTCTGCCATGTGTGTCAAGACCAGGAACTCATTATTCCTGACTCAGTGATAAGAATTGAAAGTTTTCTTCCTCTCCCTCTCTCACCATATTTATCATGACTAACCCCTCTTCCTCTAGGAACCGAGCTACAGAAACGAGTATTAGAATTTCCCCTGCTTCCCAGTCCATAATCTGCTCTTGGCTAATGTTGATGAGGTGCCTACAATTTTATATCTTTCCAACTCATTTTGGGCAGAAATGTTTCTTTATTCTTTATTGAATAGCCCTCTTTCTGATTATCAGAATTTGTGATAATTGTTGAAGTTCTGTTGTTTGACAAGTCAGCTGCTGCAGTTGGAAAGCCACAGGATTTACTTGTGCTTCCATGAGGAATGAATGACCCAATAAACTTGCCATTCATCTTTTTAGATTATTGTATAGAAGGGAGAAACTTCGTAGAAAGCCAGATTAAATGTCCAGTAGGTAGGGAGGCTATGACATTTTGTCTGTTCCTTAAGAAAGCACTGAGTTGCCTGAAGCTTCTGATGTACTTGGAGATGGGTATGGGCCAAAGATACTTAAATAAAAATAACAATGGCAGCCATAGGAAGCTTCAAAGAGTTACAGCTGAGTGGAGGCACAGAGTGGGTTATCTTAAGCAAATACCCCAGGAGTAACAGTATTAACAGTATTAACTATATTGTTCAAAGGTAATTAATAAGTAAAAGGTGGTCTCTTCTCTTGGTGTTGGGAAACAGGAAGAAGAGCTGCAGCCTGGACAATGTTCTGCTAAATGAAATTTGAGTCCAAAGTTGGAACGGGGGGCAAAAGAGACTCAGAAGAGACCATTTTTAGTTTTCAAGGAGAGTTAAAGTGAAGGATAGGAGGGGTACTTTCACAGCCTTGCAAGATTCTCTTAATGAAACTTTATAATTAAGTTAGAGTTAACACTCCCAGTAGCTACTGTTCTGGTCCTTGAGTGGGTACGACAGCTTTTCTCTTAAGACGACAGGAGTAATACAAAGGCAGCTAAGCTGCAAACGACCATCTTGAACAAAAAAAAAAGCTTCTCAGATGTTCGGTGTAGCAACTTGGTAAGAATCTTTATTGCAAATAAACCTTTTTCATAGTACCATAGACTATAAGGGTTGGAAGGGACCGTAGAAATTGTCTAAACCCAACCAGATGGTCATTCAGTCAAGGAGAGGCTGTCCCCTCTAATGGTAGTCTGTCTGTTCTATTTCCCAGCAGTGTTAACTGTTATGATATTTTTCTTGGTACCCAATCAAAACTTATTTCTTTGTGATGTGAATTGCTTCTTATCTTGTTTTCTGGACCAACTGTGAACAATTCTTTCATAATCTTCTGCATAATAAACTTCCTGACACTGAAAGACAACTGGTTTTATGTCTCCCTACAGTTTTAGAATTAGAATTGGAATTAGAATTAGAATTAGAATTAGAATCAGGACAGGACAGGACAGGACAGACAGAATAACAGATTTAGAAGGGACCTTGGAGGTCTTCTAGTCCAACCCCCTGCTTAGGCAGGAAACCCTACATCACTTCAGACAAATGGTTATCCAATCTCTTCTTAAAAACTTCCAGTGTTGGAGCATTCACAACTCCTGGAGGCAAGTTGTTCCACTGATTAATTGTTCTAACTGTCAGGAAATTCCTCCTTAGTTCTAAATTGCTTTTCTCCTTGATTAGTTTCCACTCATTGCTTTTTGTCCTACCCTCAGGTGCTTTGGAGAATAGCTTTGCTCCCTCTTCTTTGTGGCAGCCCCTGAGATTTCTTCTACAATCCACTAAGACCCAGTGTAACTGTACTACCCATACAAGAATTCTGCTATCACATTTAATCAGTATTAGTTCAGATAATGTACTAACTTGATCAGTTAAAGAAGAAAACATTCTATGTGTTTCTAAATAACAAAATGTTTAGCAGAGGTTGAAGCTAGTGAATCTTAATAAGTGAGCCTAGGGATTTTAAGGTTGATTCTCTACTAAATATTGTGTATTGTAGTTAGACATGCATTTGCCTGGGCTCCAAAGAAAGTCATCTGAGAGCATTAGCTTCACTGCTCATCCTGTATATCTTTTGTTTATAAAAAAGCTCAGTGTAATCAGAGGATGTTGAATATACTCAATGATTTTACTTAAGATCTTCCCATGGCCAAGAAGTAATCAACTGCATTTTCAGTTTCCAAATTTCTGTCAAGCATGAGAAAATTCAAAGGAAGTTCCTCTAGTTTGAATAAACAGAAGTCTGGGTGCTAGAAAAGAAAAACCAAGTTATATATTTGAACTCTCAAATTACCAAGGATTGTGTAAGTAATAGAATAGCACTTCTTCTCTTTTGCTAAAAAGAAGTTAAAAAAAAATTCTAAAAGAATGTTTAATTATTTTGTTTTGAAAAACTGGAAGAAACTACAGGTAATCCTCAACTTACAACCATTTGTTTAGTGACCATTCAAAGCTACAACAGCAACTAAAGTGACTAATGACCATTTTTCAGATTTACAATCAGGGGTGATATTCACTTACCTTCACTACCAGTTCACAAATGTCAGAGAGCGTGCGTGCAGGGCTTTCCGCACATGCACAGGGTGTCAAAAATGGGATGTGATGACATCCGGGTGGGCGGAGCCTCCCACAGCCACCACTACCAGTTTGCCCGAATCAGATAGAACCGGCTGAATACCACCGCTGCTTACGACCATTGTAACATCCCATGATCTTGTGATCAAAATCCAGATCCTTAGCAACTGGTTCATATTTATGATGGCTGCAGTGTCCTGGGGTCATGTAGTTCCCCCTTTAATGACCTCCTGACAAGCAAAATGGGAAAGCCACATTTACTTAACAACTGTGTTATTAACATAACAACAACAGCGATTCATTTAACTGGGGCAAGAAAAGCTGTAAAATGGGTATCTGGAGCCTCATAGGAAACACCTTTAGATTATCATTGCTAAACTGAAACTAACCAATAACTAGCTTTAATGTCAGCCCATTCACAGACAGCTTCCCACCTTGAGACTTAACACTTGTTGAGTTACTTCCCTTAACCTGCCTAGAGTTTCCCATTTTTCATGAAACAAAAATACAAACAAATGAATCCTGTTTCTTGTGGTACTATTCCAGGAAGCTTTATGAACTATATTATCCCGGCTAATTCTAATTGGATAGTAAGTCCGTGAAAATGTGTTCCAGAGGTTTTCTCAAACTTGGTTGGGTGCAAAGAGAATATTACGAAGCCTGTCTAACGAGAATGCTAACATCCATGAACACAGGACGATCTCACTCGAATGGGAACTTCATCCGTAACTGAAAGTGAGATTAAACCCCCATCTGGTTTTCAAAAGATGGCAAGTTCTTAGAACATTGGAGTGCATTTCTGCTGGTTACATTCAGCCATGGGAGGAGAGCTTAGTGACATACTTATGAAAAGTTGGCAACTTACAATGAAACATGAATTACGTAAAATAGGCCTTATTTTACATAATTCATGTATCTTCATATTTATCATTTCATAATGTAGTCCAGTAAAAACAAACCTAATTAGAGCATCAGTGATGAAAATATTGAAAGTCCTCATCCACGTGTATAAAATCAGTTTCATGTTTGTCAGTAAAAGAAAAGCTAAAGCACTAGGTAAAAAGTCTTTTGTTGTGTATAAAGTCATATATTTGTATTCCCTATTAAACAATTATCAGTCATACTCGTAAAATAATCTATAGCAGGCTTCAATAAACCTTCAAGGCTCCTTTCCTTCCAAGGCCAAGTCATGTATGAAGAGGAGCCAGAACTCGATACAAGGTATTGGGTCAACCAATTCCTTCATTTTGATGAGTAGACAAGCTGTGATTTAATGTAAGAGAAGATTTTTCTGCAACTTATTTTTTGAATTAGAACTCAATTCCTCTTTTAAAACATTTATGATTCAAGCTCACCATGCTTAGCGCTACCTCCTCCCCCGATAATAATCCCAGTTGATTTATCCAGTCAGGGTGGCCATTGGAAAGATGAGAAGCAGCAGCTTAGCCAGTTGAAGGAAACAAGCTGCTGGTGGATTAGTATTTCATTGTCTCATCAGAGCAAATAATCCAACCTTTGGCTGCAGCACACACTTTGTCAGAGCCTAAGAAAAGGTACACTCTGTTCTCCTAGAACAAACGTTTCTGCTCTGAGACATTACTTTTTGCTTCTTGGCTTATTCCAGGGAGCTATTTGCCATTTTTTATGGGTAGCCCAGATGATTGGATTTAGTAGTATTTGTCCATTTTGGAGAGCCACACTTCCTAGCCCTTAGCAAGTAAAATAAAATAACAATGCCTTGCAAAACAGAAAGGAAGAATCTCACCCACTGAGATTTTAATTGATACATTAATTAGTATAATTTATTGACTTGTAGGTAGAGAGAGAAATGGGGGGGAGGCTTTAGATGATTGAATTAAATCACAGAATTCCCTCCCCTCCTCAAAATCGTCAGCAACATAAAGGGAATAAACCAGTGAAACAGGAGTTAATTTCCTTACAAGCAGCTCAGGAGAGAAACGTTGCATTTTCCTATTTTTCTGTGAGTTGCTCAGTTAATGTTATGCACTGACAAAATCTGTCTCTATTATACTTGCCTAACGTGGCTGAACATGGGGGCTTGACATCTAACAAAAAATTTCTTGAAACTGACACATCTATTTGGGCACAGAAAGCCCTTTTAAATGTTCTGTTCCCACCTTTCAAGCAAAGTAATTTTCTTTTAATGGTAGAATTGAATGAGACTAATGATAGGGGATGTGTCTAAATATCATAATTTTATGGTAGGTTTTTATCTCGTTTGGGTTTAATTGTAATTAAATTCTGTATAAATATATCCATGGAATAGGCATTCCCTATAGTTTTGTTAAGGTTGTCATATCTAGGTTGTAAAATTCAGAATACTTGATGACAGTGGAAAGAAATACTTTATATCTTTTTGCTACTCTCCAGTGACTGGATTTTTGCATCCTCTGATAGGCTGCCTTTTTCAAAATTATTTCTATGCATTTTTCTTCCCACATGCTATCTAATGCTATTTAATCTCTGCAGTAGGAATTGCTAATTAGCCAACATACTACCCTGTTCCCCCCAAAATAAGACATCCCCTGATAATAAGCCCAATCAGGCTTTTGAGCACATGGCAATAAGGCCAAGCGCTTATTTCAGGTTTCAAAAAATATAAGACAGGTATATTTTCGGGGAAACACAGTAGTGGAAAAATATAACTCAACTATAACGTTACAGAGATGTTTGAAAAAAATCTGTGCTTTAATTATGACAATTGCAAGCAGGTCTTCTAGGTCATAAACCAGAATATCCCAGGATTAAACTAACTAGGACACCAATTATCTGAATTGTGAAAGTCATCGACTGTAGGAAGATCAGTTGCATGGGAAGCTGCATTCAACTGGCAGTTAAAGGGTTGTAAAGGCTTACATACATGTCCCACTCTGGTCAACTCTAGAGGCTTTTTGTTCCTATATTCAGCTGGGATAATTTTGTTTTCAAAAGAAGCCAAGTTAAAATTCTGTGTTGTCGATATATGTTTTATATATTACAGGAAGCTACTTATGATGTACAGATACAGTACAGATAAAAGTCTCTAGAATGCTAATGATGGATTTTTAATTATAATAGGATGAACCAGTAATTTTTTAAGGCCTGAAAAAGATTTCAGATAAGGGGAAATCTGTAGTGGTACTTTGCATTTGTTTGCATTTTTAAAAGTTAAAAATTCACCATTTTTCAAATATTGAATTTAAAAATGTTGCCAATAATAATACTCATTATTTCATCCTATCTAGGCTGAGTAATGAAGCAAACATCCAGATATTCCAAGATAATGGAAGATTTGTGCAAGGACCCAGAGCTAAAGGCTACAAAATTTGGGGGAATTATGTTTTATTGTACTTTACCTTTACCATATGTTCCCACAATATATTATCCATCTGCTGTAGTTAATCTTCAAAATAATGAGATTCAAAACATACTGTAGATTTAGACATTTGTCTAGAAAGCAGCCTTCATTTGGTTAAGGACAGCTGAACATTTTTTAAAGAAATGGATAGTTCACTGTCATTCAGGAAAGTCAGATTATGTCCATAATATTTCAACTATAAACATCTGAAATACTTTCTTTATCAAAAAAACCACGTACTTATTCTAATAAATCTATGTGTTTCAGGATGGAGATAAAATTTTACCATAGGAAATATAGGAATATTATATGTGGCAGACCAATTGTCCCTTTAAACCAGCATTATTGACATTATCTATGGCTGGGCTGTCAAACTCGCAACCCGCAGGCCGGATGTGTCACGTGCTAGCCACACCCACTCCCAGTTTACAAAGGGGAGAAAAGTCCCAGTACGTCACATGACGCCCCTGATCTATGGCTTTCCATAGTTTTAGGCAGAATTTTGACAGCTCCATTTGGACACTTCACTGAATGTAATAGATTTTCTGCAATAAGCATTTGTTAATTGGTTTTTTTCAGTCTGTTTACTTTTTTACATTGCATACTGCTGGGTGTCACATTTGTTGAATCCAGCAGTACTTAAGTGTGTGTGTATCTGTGTTTGTGTCTGTGTTTCGTACTTGCAATGGTTGTTAAAAAGAAAAAAATAGGTGTTGTCTATTTTGAGCATAGATTTGAATAACCTGGGGGCTACTTAGTATTGGGGGTGGAAAACCTCCAGGGAATGTTTGGAAGAAGGCAATGGCAGAAAACTTCTGTTGCCAGGAAAATTACATAGGCACCTAAATTTACAGAGAGTTTAGTTTATAAAGGAGTCTTTCCTTTTATAACATAATCTAGGTGGTTATTCAGGGTTAAAATCTGCTTACTTTAAGGAACAGATTTGTTTGTTTGTTTGTTTGTTAATTTCTGATTTCTTACCATAAGATATTGACTATCAGATGATAAAGCAAATAAAACTTGTCAGCTGTGTTTTTGCAGTGACGTATCTCCTTTCCAATATGATAGTATTCACTCATGCAATTTACAGTTCGCAAAAACAAATTAGCACATTGTATACAGCTGTGGGAGGCTTCTGAAGAATTGCATTCTATTCCAATGTATATATACTTCACTGAAATCCCTATAGCTTACTCCCATGTAAGTACACATAGCAGATTGCAACCTTATTTCAGGTACATTCAGTAAAATCTAATTCTAAGTAAGCATAGCTAGGTCTGCGGAATGACTCATTTGGGTTATAATCCTACATAAATTAAGTTTGAACTCAACGAGGCTTTGGAATTTACTGCTGATATCTTCATTTCATTGCCAGCGTGAGAAATTGATGATTTATGTTTGTGCTTCTTGGGAACTATTACTTAATTTTTTTAACATATTAAAAATTGCAAAATTTGTACATCTCTTAATTTAATTTTTTTGGATTCTGCTTGTTTGTTCTCACAAGACATTTATTCAGACCTTTCCTTTTACAATTCTAATACATTTTAAATTGAGGGGGAGTAATACAATGCTTAAAAGAACCAGAATACCAGACACACATAACCATTTGTGAAACATCAAGAAATACCATATGTGAAACGAGAGTATCATGTGCATTTCTCCATTTCATGGGCCAGGGTTGTTGTGCAACATTAAACAACTTGCACCATTGTAATAAATCTTTTTGGTGCCATATAGATTCCAGCAAATATGATTGTAATTGGGGAAAAAAATCAGTAGACCCTGGGTGCTTGGTTATGTCAGAATATGAAAACATTTTCTGTATAGACTGTTGAAGGGGAGTTTTTTTTTTTAAGTGTTCAATTATTTCCAGGCTGGTGGAAGGAGAGAAACTATTGAATCAGTGAATGGATTGCTTATTGATTGATTCATGGACAAAATTCATGGACTATCAACTCTTGATGTCAAAAATGTCAGAATTGTGCCATTTTGCTCATTTTCTTTTTGCAATAAGTAGCATTGTTTGTCTATGAGGTGTCTTTCCCTCTCCCTCCCCCCCCGATTCTCATTCCCACCTGCGATATGTCATAATGGGGAGCTGTGCTGAGGAAACACATTACTGGAGCAGCTCATTTTTTCATTCCATGTTACAAAAGGGGGCTGCCTATCAGTCAGTCTTAACAGCCAGGGGGGAAAAAGCCTAAGCATTTTTGTAGCAACCCTCATGCCTGATTCTGATTCTGATCTTAGAATCTTGGGAAAATGTGACCTTCATAATTTCCTTGAAACAGGACCAAAAATAAATTGACATTTGCACTGGTATCTGCCTTTCCCATTTCACTTTCTTCTCTTACCCATGAAGTGCCTAAAGTTCTGCTATATGCCCTTTGTTGAAATAAATGTCAAATTAAATAGACAAGCAAGGAAGCCTCTTTAAATGCAGAAGTACCAGTCATTTGTAAGTCTGACAGGATTCCCATGGCTCTAATCTTGGAAGGAATAGGTTAGACTATTATCTTTCAAGATAAGTACTGTCTACTTTGACGATTGGTGTCCTTCCAGGATTTCAGTGAAAGTGAACTTTTAGGTTAATCGTTATTTAATTATAAAGTTTAGAGCTGGGGGTCTCTGCCACCAGCTCTTTTTCAGCTGAAGAGCCAATAATGAAGTGCTTTGTAACTGAGCCCAGTCAATGATCTGAATATCCCAATCCTCCAAGGACTCTTTTTTTTGCTTAGCGGGGATCCTTTATCTTGTGGTATCATGGCCCAAACCACAAAGTGTTATATATCCATAATATAGCAGCATTTAAAGCTTTGCCTTACCCATTTATTTATATTTACCCAGTAATACTTAATAGTTAGTTCTTCTTGGCATATGAAAATATGTTTGAACATCTGTGGGCTGCACACAAATTAATTTCATAATTGGCAGGCACTCTTTAGGAGTGGCTTCCGTATTCTTAAAATCATGTCCTATATCATTATATATATTTGGCAATAAAATGTGAAAAGAAATTAGACTTAGTGTGATTAATAGGTGTAGGGCAATAATTATGGTAGATGCTTTAAATCAAAATTATATTCAATTCATTTAATCAATATGGGGATGCCAGAAATTGTTCTTCTGTGATCTAGGTATTCTTCATTCTTCTCAAGCAGCCAAACTATTGTAGATAATAACTTCTCCCTAGTGAAATTAAGCTGGAGAAATTAAGTTGGAGATTTGAGCTTCCTGTTCCTGAGGTTTTGTTCTCAAAATTATATTGCAAAGTTCCTATTGGGACTCATTTTGCAAAAGGCTATCTGGTCATCTTTTATAAATTTGTTTACATTATGATTTTACTGTTCATATCCTGATATCTGGATTGTAAACCTTCATCAGATGTTAAGTTACCAAATAGGTATTACCTCAAAAAAATTCATTGGCCAATACATGTTATGAGAAAACTTCCTAGATACTAACTGGATAATAGAAAAGAGTTGTTCTGTATGCCACATTATTACGATGAAAACTACATGGGCAGATCTATGAAGGTATCAGGAACTGAATTTAATTAAGGGGATACTTTACTTTTTGCCAGTATTGATTTTAAGAAATTAGTACTTCTAATAGAGATCTTCCAAATATGCTTCTTAATAAATTTTTAAAAAAATTAAATAATGCTTCATTGTTTTTAAAGTCATTGTATATATGTTGTAAGAGTCACCTATGTTTGAGTTAGGGAGCGGTATAAATTGGTAAGTAAGTGAGTAAGTAAGTAAAAACTCCAATCTGATGCATAATCTTAATTAGTAAGGAAGGCACAAGATTGAGAAAACTGGTCTATAACAAAACATATTGGAATATCTACTGTGTTAACACCTTGTTGAGATGTCTGTTTTTTTAAATCACATTCACAAAGGCAGACATTACAAGATCTTGTTTTAAATATTGTGTGTGAAATAAAAACTGAAAGGTGTGAAAAGATTCCATATTGTGGTGGCAGCAGCAGCAATTCTACTAAGTTGCATTCAATCAAGGCTGCTGCAGGTTGTTATAATTCTCATTTCCCTCAAATCTGAAATGATGTTTGGGTTAATATATGGAACTGGTCATAGATGAATAGAATGAACAGACGGACAATAACAGCCACAGAATCCAGTTTCTTATCTCAGTAGGTACATGTATTTAATTCTTGCACCATAGATTTAGTTGAATCTATTCAAATGTCAGGTTTTGTGCCTTGTAATAAATTATGCAAATATTCCATTCATTAGGCTTGTTTGACCTACATTTGTCTCAGAAACTGAAGATTTAAACAAAAAAGAACATCTGGAACTTACAAGGAAAGTGCAAGAGATGAAAAATGGAATTCTTAAGCAAAAAAGTGGATAGTATCCAATTAGGCTAAATCTCTCTATGAAATTTGAAAAAGATAAATATTTGACATTCTTCTATCAGAATTTGGCCCACTTTTTTGGCTGCTTGTAAATAATTCTGATATAGATAAGATGTGTAACGACATTTGCATTCGCCTGAAAATAAGACATCCCCTGATAATAGGCCCCAATCGGGCTTTTGAGCTCATGCGCTAAAATAAGCCTCCCCCAAAAAATAAGCCCTCCCCGAAAATATTTAAATGCAGAGGTGGAAAGTAGGTAAGATGGCAAGAGGAGCCCCATCTTGTTCCACGCGTCCCAAAATTATAAGATCTCCCTGGCCAAGCACTTATTTCAGGGTTCAAAAAAAATAAAATAAGACAGGGTCTTATTTTTGGGGAAACACGGTAGTTCTGTCCAGTCAACTTTGTAGGTGATAAACATACAGCTTTCCCTGATCTTTTCGCTTCTTATGTTTAAGCAGAGAGATTTATCTCTATAAATAATATGTAAGAACAAAACTTCTAATTATTAAAATACTTACCTGATCATTATTACTGAGCATTCTTGTTCTTACTAGATACTACAATATTTTCTCTCTTCTGTGCAATGTATATTCTTACTGTCTCAGAATGACTACCTACTGGTAAATTGCTATGTAGGAAACAGATGTCCAATTCCCCTTCCAGACATTGATTATAGGTATATCTGTTGGCAAAATAACAACAAAAAAAGTATTTGGCTACATGTTCTGTGATGTCATCAGACTAAGCAAAAGAACAAGGCAGAGTAATTCAGCCAGAGTTTATTTGTTTATTTGTTTACATACAAGAGACAGAATCTTGCCAAACTAAACCTTTACTACTTGTTACTTTACTAAATGATGTAGCCAGGGAGATTGTAATGAGTTGCTATCCTTAACTTTTTCTCCTGTCTCTTATCTAACTCTGGGCTGGGCTGCCTCTTGTCTCATCTTCCTTTCTGGAATGTACTCCTTAGGAAACTACTGCTTCAATGAAGTCCATCACACTAATCCCCTCCTTCCCCTTCCTGGGCACTCTCTCTCTCTCAGGTGGCATTTGAAATTGCCTTTCCATTGTAACAATTTAAATTGGCCATGTTAATCTAATATAGAAAAAAGAAAAATAAATTGTTGCAACATCTTGAAGTTTACTTTTAATTAATAATGATAATTAATAACAAAAAAGAAAGGAAAATCACAAAACAAAGGTAATAATGATGGGGATACATGTATTATCAAAGAGAAGTTTAAAAAACACACAAAAAGTACATTTTCAAAAACAGTAAATAGTTCTGATTTCAATCAATTAATAGAGTATCCGTCTATTTTGCTAAAGGCAACTTTCTTTTGCATCTCCACTGGGATATTAGTATAAGGTTTAGAAATAAACAAAAGATGATTATCTGCAATTAAAACCAATTTGTGTTCAGCGGAATCCTACTTTTAAATTGAAGTTATTCAGTAGCATGATCAGACAGTGGGGAGGGGGGTCTGTGGGGGGGTCTGTCAGGCTTCCATTTTATATATACCAAAGTTTTGGATTCCTATTACACAGAATGGCACTGCTCTTTAGAAACTAGATTGTATGTGTTTAGTGACAGTGACATATGTCTAAAACAAATTAATAAATGACTTAAATTGCAAGTAAGTGCTTGAAAAAGGATGATTGCTAAGAAAATCCAAAGCACATTCAAAACTAACCTAACATAATTTAGAGCCAGAATGTATTTCTTAAATTACCAGAGGTACACAAAGTCCAAGAGGACTTCAAAATAATTACTAACCAGAGTCAGAAATATCATCAAAGGAAAGAATGTTTTCTTTTTTAAAAAATAGAAGTTTTATTAAAATGAGACCAAAAGCAAATACAAAATCTGCAAAAGATATGTCACCAACTGATTAAAAAGGACAAACAATAAAGATTTTGAGGAGCAGATGACAAAGAACATTAAGGAAAACAACAAAAATAAGAATGTGGAATGACATGTGAAATAAAGGTGCTCTAAAATAAGATAAAATATGCTTTTTAAAAAAACAAATTAGCATCTGTTCCTGAGCCAAGAAAATAACCAATAGTTCTTGATTTGTAAGCCGTTTGATATGTTCTGAGGAAAATGCTGGGGGGGGAGGGAAATGGAGAATAAAAATACTAGTGGGATGTGAATAGTAAGGTCTTTTAGGATGCAGTTGGAACTTGTGCTTTTTAGCTTCTGTATATAGAACTGGGCAGGATGGTGGGCATGTTTTATAATAATAAAAAACTTTTCAAATAAATACAATAAAAACGGGATTGGGAAGTGCACTAAAAAGATATCTCCAAACTGAATGAATGAGAATGGCAAGGTAATGTGATATAAACAAGGTTAAAGAGATATATGTATGGTGTCAATCTGAGGCCCACTGGTTGTGCAGCCTCACAAGATAATAAAGTACAGTATATTAAAATAAAGGAAGTTTCTTATTTATTCACATTAATTGCATGTTTTATATGTGGCTCAAGACAATTCCTCTTCACTCAATGTGACCCAGGCAAGCCAAAATGTTGGACAACTATGGTATGAATGTGTAAACTTTACTTGTGCATAAATGGGATCTAAAGTGGTAGTAACACTTTAATAAAAGCATATTGCTCTTTAGTAAGAGCATATTGGAGTAATGGTGGATAATAAAAAAAAGTCAACCCTATATGCTGCTGGTATTTTAAAAAAGCCAAATTACATGCTTGGAACTGCAAATAAGACTTTCAGTATAAAGTTATAAAAATTTAGGATGATGGTACCCTTCTTTGTTTATCACATTTTATGAAGGCTATGCCAAAGCTAGGAAAGATGGCAAAAAATAGTAACCAAAACGATTTGGAATTAGTACCAGGAAGAAAAGAATACAGCAGTGGAGCTCTTTAACCCAAGTGAAGGAGAGGAAGGGAAGATGTAGTAGAAGTACCGGTATGTAAAATTGTGCAAAATAAAGGAAACAACAAAATAAAAACTAAAATAATAGTAAAATAGAGAAATTCCTCTCCCTATCTGACAAGGTTGAAATTATTCATTGAAATAACATACAGAGTGGTTCAGGACTGACAGAAGGAAAAGCATTTTTATGCAGCACTTAAACAGTAGCCTTCATTGCCAGTAGTTGTAAAAGGGAAATGGCAAATTCAGGAGAGATCAGCATACTTGTTTATTACTTCCTGAGTTACGGGCATCATGCTTTAAATATGAGATAATGGCAAACAGATAGCTTGAAGACAGTGAGGTTCCCAAATGAATCCAATTAGTATTGGCCACTATATAACACAACAGAGAACCTTGTGATCTGATCCACCAGATTGCAATCATTTTAGATTTTTTTTTACAGCATAAGCAAGTACAGAAAAATGTAAGTTTATGTAAGACAAGGTCAGATTTCTTAGTCTCATTGATTGATTGAATGAATGAATGAATGGCTGAAATTGGTAAACTAATGTACTATTTTCCAGATTTCTCTTTGTTTTAGTGAGTGAGTGATGTATATCAAGTCCTATTTTCTGAAAGTACAGTATATTTTGATAGTACAGTACATTTTGAAAATATGTTTAGTTTTTATTTATTTTATTTATATAACATTCAATTTCCATCAAACAGTGTGTGATCTGGATACAGTTGTTTTTAAACAGTCGTAATCCACATATTTAAAAGAAAAGAAAAAGAAAAAAATGTTTATTTATTTACTTAATTAATGGGTCTTATATTCTGTTATAATGCATAAAGGCTTGCAAAGCATTTTGTAGTTAAAAAAAGCATCAGTATAACAAAGACAGAAAAACAATAATAATTATAATAAATGTTCTATAAAAATGAAAACTTGTATCTTCTACTGGTACTAGCCAAAGGTAGTGTGTACGGAATCCCTCCTCCAATTTTTCTCCGCAACATGTGAGGTAGAAATGAAGAACATATGAAATGAAAGATAGAAACTAAATCATTCAGTGATTTTCCATGTTTGAATGAGAATGTGAACCTGGATCTTTCTGATTCAACTTCATAATCATATACCATTCTGGCTCTATTTAGTTTTGAAATCAGTAGAAAATGGGAAGAGAGTGGGGAAGGTTTTGAGAAATTCAGTCTTCCTCTTTAAGACTCATGATGGGCTTACTAATGTTAAAAGATGATGAATTCTAAAAATAATCCTCAGGTTTCTATAGTAACCTGCACTGTTGCTATGTGAGAATCTTAAGAGGATATTACTCTCCTGATACCTGCTATTCCAGTCCTTTTAGCAACAGGGTTGCGTACACCCATTGGAGCACATGGCAAGAAGCAGATCAAACATCCTTGAACTGAGTAGCTTTGTTTTATTGTATGAGGTATAGAAAGGCTGTGACTCCATCACAATTTGGTTAGTGCTTTCCACAATGCAGATTGTGTGTCTTTCAATGGTTATTTTGTTTTGCTCCATTCTATTGAGTGTCTCTTGTAGACACAAACTGGAAAAGATTTTTAAGAACAAGAGAAGTGAGATTCATGTGATTTGTTTTTACAGCAAAAAAGAGTGATTAATAGATATGTTACAATTAGTTGTGCCTTTCTGGATGCATAAGCAAAACACCCATACTGCACATTCCACCTACAGTACAGGGTCTAATAGATATATGATTCAGTTTTGTAATTATTCCAATTCTATAAATGAGGTTCATAGAGAAAAGGAAGCTATGAAAAACAAGGTACTCTACACAGATCACTGCCAATACAGTTTTTCTGGGACTACATACTTCAGATGACAGGTTATATACTTAAAAAGTATTTTCTACAGCTAAAAACTGACACATGAGTGAAAAAAAGAGGTGCATCTGAAAGGAGGGAGAATTGTATTACTTCATAATACTACAGATGACAGACAAATTTGGGCTGAGAGGATCAAAGAAATCTTTACTCATAGGACATTCAGTTCCAGATTTCCTGTTTTACCTTTTCTAGGCAGTACCTGTATTTATATGCAGGACCTAATTCATCTGTGTACAGTACCAGCTGGCATATAATAAAACAGTTGCATATTATAAGGAACAGTCAGCTTGATGCAAATTATGATAGCAGAACAGCATACAGATGTCAAGAAATAGGCCTATTGAGTTTGCCTATTTTGAATGTCCTAACATCCATTTCAGCATTCTAATGCTTGCCTTCTCTTGGCTGCAATGTGACAAAGACAATGATTAACATCTTGAAAGAGAAGATTATTTCCACTAGGAGTTATTCACATAACACCTTTCAGATCTTTAAAAATTGTGTGTCTTTGTAGGTTTTGGCAGTGAGGCAAGAAACTAGTGGCACAAATTAGCAAACACCATTCTCCTACCTGGCTGTCACGGCAGTCACGAATGGGTGAGACATCGGTAGCTGGCCAATCGGACCGAGTCTACTGGAAGCTTAAGCTCCGCCTCCTCATGCTTGGCTCCAGTTTTTCAACTCGGTCTGCCAGGACAGCCATGTCTATAGTGCTCCTTATCTCAATTGCTAATTCGGCTTCTGATTATTGGATTGTCTGACTACTTCTGTTGCCTTCTCCTTGTAAATTCGGCTTCTTGAACTTCGGAACGGACTGACTTCGCCTTTGCCTTAGCCCTTAGTCTGAAAGCGCCGCTTCTTTTTTTTTTTTAAACGGCTGCCGCCGTTTGTTTGGCTCGCCCGACCCCCAGCTATTCGGCGCTAGCGCGCACGGGCTTGCCCTGCCGCTCCCAGCTTTCCCGCCCAGACCGGCAGAGGTCTTCTACCGGACCCTTTAGGCGCTGCCTTGGGTCCTTACCGGGCAAATCCGCTCCCCTCGGGCGAATAGGTGCCGCATTATTGGGGGGTTTGCTCGGCGGCCATTTTGCGTGATTTTTTTCCCCCCACGCTCACAGCCGCGTCTTAGCCAGTAGGTTAGCGGCTCAACGTGGGACCCAGGACTTCGCCTTTGCATCCATCTGCTGATCGCAAGTATCTGGGGTGCCCTTCTGCCATTTCATCCCTCTCGAGATAGTTTTTGGCCCACATATATTGTTCTTCTGGCATTTCAAAATGGCGGATGCTCGCGGATCACGCCATTCCCGCCAAGTCCAATCCAAGGGGAAACGTCCTCGTGAGGACTCCCCTGAAGAGGGTCCCTCCCAGGGGCATTCACACAAAAACAGGGTCATTTCTTCTACAACTCCCAAGTCTTCTCGTGAGGAGGTGCGGCGCCATAAGGCCATGGAGAAGGCCTTTCAAAGGGTCCAGGCTGCCTCATCCAGTGTGTCTGACCACCCTTGCCCAGAGGTTCCTTTGGGTCTGCCTTCAATTTCCAAGGCACCTGCAGCTCAAAATCCTCAGCAGGGGCCTACTCCTGCGCTGTCCCCTGACAGGTCTGTACATGAGGGGATCTCTTCGCATACAGAGGCTGAGTCAGTGTTCCCTGTCTCCCAGCAGGCCCATGATTCACCTGACCCTGATCAACCTATCCTTCAGGATACCTCCGATCTACAGGCACCTAGTGTAGTTCCTCAAGCCTGGCCCGATATTCCTCCTGCCCTGGCTGTTCTCATTTCAGAATCTATCCTCCAGGGCATTGCTCAAGGGCTCCAACAAAAGTCCCCCTCAGAGGCGTCTGCCCATGTTTCTGCCCGTCCCTCTTCCAGGGATCATCCCTGTCAGGAACAGATGGAGGAAGCCAGGGAGGTGGCGGATACTGCGGATTCCGCTAGCCAGGATTCCCTTTCAGAAGGAGAACTGCTAGCTGATCATGATCTATCTGACAATGACGGCCTAGAGCCCGATCAACCAGCCTTTATTGGCCTCTTCTGTCCGCAAATGTTTCGTTCCTTACTTTATAAAGCTCAAACAGTCACGGGTTTTAAGGGCAATGCCTCTACTTCTGAACCTTACACTTCCTCTGCAGACCCTGCCTCCTCCTTGTTCCAGGAACCTTCGGTTCAAAAGGAGGTGGTTCCCGCCCCGAAATTATTTTCTGACATAGTCCTCCGTCAATGGTCCTTCCCAAGTTCAGGTCCTGTGCCCAACAATTTGGACAAACAGTTCTACAACATGGCTCCAGATTTCTCCCAATTTCTTCAAGTGCCATCCATGGATGCTCCCGTGTTGGCCCTGCCTTCTTCTTCTCCCCTCACAGGTCCTCCTGAAGAGTGCTTGCATCCTGAGGAAAAGAAAGCTGAGAGAACCTTGGTTAAAGGTCACCAAGCGTCGGCCTGGTCGGTGCAGGCCTCGTCTGCTGCAACTTTCTTCAACAGAGCCACTATTCTTTAGCTGCAGCAACTTCAAGCTCGTTTGCCCCCATCGGATCATCGTTCCCACCAAGATCTGAACAAAATCATGGCAGCGGTGAAATTCTCCATGGATGCCACACTGAATGCAGCCTGCTTTTCCGCCAAGGCCATGGGGACCGCTATTACTTCTTGTTGCCTCTTATGGCTTCGCAATTGGCAGGCAGACATTAGGAGTAAATGGCGCCTGGCCTCTTCCCCCTTTGCAGGGGATAAACTTTTTGGAGCTCAACTCGAACCACTCCTTATAGAAACGAAGGATCACCGCAAGGTGTTACCTTCCCTTAACCGGCGACCTGACAACCGTCCTCCAACTTTCTTTTGTCCTTCCTCCTACCGGGGCTCCAATTTCTCCTTTCCAGCTCAACGATCACAACGCCCCTTCTCTTCCAGAGTCTCTGCTCCTCTGGATCACCAGGTCAGGCAGAGTTCTCAATTCAATTTCAAACGGCCCTTTCGAGGGGGCAGGGGCCGACCCTACAGGAGGTCCCGCTGATTCTCCGGCTTCCCATGCTATTGGGGGTCGTCTGTCCCATTTTGTTAGTCAATGGGACATCACAGTCTCAGATGCCTGGGTCAGGTCCACCATTCATTTCGGCCTTTCACTAGAATTTCGCTCCTCCCCTCCGAAGCTTTTCCTCCCCTGTCCCTCCTCCTGAGATCCCATCAAGGGCTCTAGGATGGACTCTGCCATCCGGCATTTGTTAGATATTGAGGCTATCCAGCCCGTTCCTACTCCCCAGAGGGGTCAGGGTTTTTATTCCTGTCTCTTCCTAGTTCCCAAAGCTTCGGGCGGTTTGAGGGCTATTCTTGATCTAAAATCCTTAAACCGGCACGTAGTTTACCGCTGGTTTAAGATGCAATCCCTCCAAACAATCCTCCTGGGCGTCTGCCAAGGCAATTTTCTGGCATCAATTGATTTAACAGAGGTGTATTTCCACATTCCAATTAGGCCTGGTCATCGCAAATTTCTGCGCTTTTGTTATAATGGACGTCACTTTCAGTATACAGCCCTTGCCTTTGGGTTATCCTCCACTCCCAGGATTTTCACCAAGATAATGGCGGCCCTTATGGCCCATATTAGTTCAAGCCCCATTAGAACCATCTTCTACTTGGATGACATTCTCATCCTGTCTCGATCCTCTACCGAGGCTTTGCAGGACATTGATAAGACCATCCACATATTACAAATCCCTGGCTTCTCCATAAACTGGTCGAAAAGCCATTTAGTCCCTTCTAATTGTATACAGCAGTTATTGACACTATTACAGTGGAGGTTTTTCTCTCCCAGGACAGACAATTAGCCTGCCCTCTCTAGCCAGTTGCATCCGGCATCGCCAGTCAGCTTCTCTGTCAGATCTCGCCACCCTGCTGGGCAAAATAGTGACATCTTATGGGATCGTCCCTTGGTCTCGCCTCCACAGCAGAGAACTACAATGGCTGCTACTCCCATTTCAACGGACCGCCTCATCCACTCCCTCACGGATGGTGCATCTCCCCTCGACGGTTGTCAACTCTCTCTTCTGGTGGGCTTCACCTGCAGTGTCACGGGTCAGCAAGTTCCTGGAGCCCCCACGGGTCATCATCACCACTGACACGAGCCTCCTGGGCTGGGGAGCTCACCTGGACTCATTCACGGCTCAGGGCTTCTGGACCTTGCCGGAGCAGTCTCTCAGCATCAATGTCCTCGAACTTCGGGCCATCTACCTAGCCCTCCTCGAGTTCAAGACCCTCGTCCTCGGTCGAGATGTGTTGGTCCTGATGGACAACATCTCGACCAAGGCTCACATAAACCGGATGGGAGGAACACGCTCCAAGCTTCTTATGCGGGAGACTCATCACCTGGGACTCTGGGCCAAGGCACACCTGATCTCTCTTCGGGCCGATTACATCGCCGGAAAAGACAACATCCATGCGGATGCCCTCAGCCACTCCACAATAGACCACACGGAATGGAACATCCCTGCCAGTCTCTTAAATCTCCTGACGGAATGTTTCGGCCTTCCTCACGTGGACCTTTTTGCCACCGACTCCAATCACCTTCTGCCTCGATTTTTCTCCCGCTTCCAGTTGACGGGGGCGGAAGTGGTGGATGCCTTGCACAGACCATGGCCTCAGGGGCTCCTGCTCTATGCATTTCCCCCCTTCCTCTAGTCACCAAGGTAGTCCGCAAGCTCTTGCAGGATATGGCCAAGCTACCTCTTGCCCCTTACTGGCCGCGCAGACCATGGTTTGCGGATCTAGTGGCGCTATCCGTAGCCCCTCCAAGGCGCATTCCAGACTCTCAGATCGTCCTGCAACAGGGCAATCTCTTCCATCCGGGCCCTCTTATCAGTTGACCGCCTGGAGGTTGAGCGCCTCCATTTGACCAATTCCAACGTTCCTCCAGCGGCAATTCCCGTTATTTTGGCGGCTCATAAACCATCCATGAACCGTATTTATGACTCTACCTGGAAGTCTTTTCTCCGCTGGTGTGCCAGACGCAGTCTCGACCCCTCATCGGTTTCTGTGGTTCAAGTAATAAATTTTCTACAGGAGGGTTTCGCCTCCGGACTATCTCCCAATACCCTCCGTCACCAGATCTCTGCGTTGTCCTCCGTTCTCCACTTCGGAACTTCTGTTCCTATCTCCAAGGATCCTCTTATTTGGGCTTATTTGAAGGGTGCTACCAACTTGCGTCCCCCAGTCATCCATAGGTTCCCTACGTGGGACCTTAACAAGGTTCTCACAGCCCTTACCAAGTCTCCATTTGAGCCCCTCCATGAAGTCAGTCTGAAGTTCCTGTCCTTCAAAGTCTCCTTCCTAGTGGCGATTACATCCGCTCATCGTATATCGGAGCTTGCCTCCCTTTCTGCATGCTCCGATCTCTGCTTATTCCACAAGAACCAGGTGATGCTTTGCTTGGACCCCGCCTTCATTCCCAAAATCAATTCAACTTTCCACAGGTCACAGGAACTCGTCCTCCCAAATTTTTCTCCTTCTCCTCGTCATCCATTGGAAAGAGTCTGGATACCCCGGACGTCTGCAGGGCCCTAAAGATATACTTGTCCCGGATGTCGGCCTTCCGGAAAACGGAAGCCCTTTTCATCTCCTTCCAGCCATCATCCATGGGGTGCTGGGTCTCCTCTACCACGGTTGGTCGGTGGCTTAGAGCTACGATTTCCACCGCTTATGAGGTTCAATCCTTACCGGTTCCACGACGCATCATGGCACATTCCACCAGAAGTGCTGCCACGTCTGCGGCATGGGCTACCCAAGCTCCATGGGAGGAGATCTGCAAGGCGGCAACTTGGTCTTCAGTGACTCCCTTTATCCGGCATTACCGGTTGGACGTCTATGCGTCTGCAGACGCCGCCTTCGGCAGGAGGGTGCTACAAAGTGTCCGACCTGCTCCCTCCCTGTAGGACATGTGCTTTGGTATGTCCCATTCCTGACTGCCGTGACAGCCAGGTAGGAGAATGGGCGTTGGACTTACCTGATACGCCCCTTCTGTATCTGCTGTCACGGCAGTCAGCCCCATCCTGGTCGGTATTGGGAGGCGTGCCGGGGAGGGGGTTCCTTTCACTTCTCTTTTGTTATCTCTATAGACACGTCAGTCTGCTGGAAACCTTCGCCTCAAAACTGGAGCCAAGCTTGAGGAGGCGGAGCTTAAGCTTCCAGTAGACTCAGTCCGATTGGCCAGCTACCGATGTCTCACCCATTCCTGACTGCCGTGACAGCGGATAGAGAAGGGGCGTATCAGGTAAGTCCAACGCTCATTTTGCCAGCGCTGTACCGTTTGTGAATTGAAATGTTTAGAGACCTTCTATCTGAATCTATGATCCTGTACACTTTGAATGAGTTGTTTGCTGATTTTTAGCCATGCAATGAGAACGTGTAACTCCTCTAGAAGTAATGCAAAGTGATGGAATTTAATTGATTTGCATGAAAGCTTTTGGAGGGATAGTTAGCTTCTTAGTATATAGCATGCTGAGTTTGATTCTGTTGTGGATCCTGACCGAAAATTCTCATATCAGCACTAGAATTTGTATCCCAGTCTGTGTTCCATACTAATAGCCTTCCTATGTTACATATTTTGCTCACATGGTCAAGTAATCACTATTATTTCTTGTCTAATTTTGGATGAATGTGATGTAACCAAAGAAAAGATTGTAATTTTCAAAAGAATAGGTTTTTTAAAAAATCAAGCAACAACACTAATTGTGAAACTGTTGACAACTGTAATCTTATCGTATCCAGAGATTTTTAATGTGTGGACTTATAATGTCTTACAGGATAGAAATATTGTCAATGTCCCACCATGCCTGGCTCATTTGAATATTTAAATATATACTTTTCACTAAAGCCTATAACAGATTTGTAAACACAGCAGTCTAAAATCCTTGAAACCCCGGAGAAATCCACGAAATGACCAAAACAATGAGAGAAAGTATTTCTGGATCTTACCAAATGTCCAATTAGCCCAGCATTTTATTTTCCATTGTAACCAACAACTCAAGTAAGATATGATATAAATAACCCTTCTTTACTCTTTAATTCCAACAACATCAGGGACATAACTTTCTAAATTCATAATGATTGCTGCCACAATGTCTTGATTTCCATCAGTAATGTAATTAACCATTACTAATGCATGCATTTATATTTCTTATAAATCCAGTTTAAGTTGTCTTTTTCAAGAAGGCTGAGACCTGACAGTTTATGTCCAGCAATATATGTTATAAACAGGAAGAATGAATAATGAATGAAAACAGAACAGAACTTGATAATTGGAGAAAAAATGTCTTCTACAAACAGAGGTACATAATTTTCCAGGCTTATGGCAATAATGACGTATATTGTTTTTTTTTTATTGAAAAAGTTTTACACATATAAATTTTCCCCCTTTTTCCCCCCCTCCCTTCCCCAACATTATAAAAATACATATACCAAAAAATATAATTCCCTCCCAGTCCCCCCCTAACCCTCCCCCACCACCCCTTTCCCTCCCCTCCCCCTTGACTTCCACTATATGCAATACTAATAATTCCAAACAATATATATGTTATTCATCCCTACTTTTTCTCTATTTACTAACTCATCAATCAATCCCCTCATCAATCAATCCCCAATAATGACGTATATTGTTGAACCTCGGCTTATTCAGAAAATATTAGGATTTAGGAGCTTAATATGTTTGAAAGTGATGGCCTTAATAAGTTGGATTGGAGATACAAATATCCCATCTTTTTTGGAACTATATTCTTCTAAAGGGGTCTGAACCTTTAGAAGAACTTGGACTTCGTGGAGTAATCACATATTTTATTAGCTGAGATGGTAAAAAACCATGTGATTTTGGTGCTCCGTTCCATTGATTTCTTGTATATTAATTGATTACTTTTTTTAAAAAAAGTTTTTTATTAACAATACAAATTAAAAACAGTTGACATAGCGTGACATCTCCAGTTTAAACATTTTCATCAAAGTTTACCTTATAATTGATACACTTCCTTATCTCTATACAAGTTTACACTAATTATCACATTTCAAATATATCTATTCTTTCATCTATTCTTTCATCGATATCCAATTCAATCGTATCTAACATAGAAAATTAACATAAAAACTTCTACACATTTTACTCATCAATAGTCCTTTATCCCAGCGTTCCTCCTCCTGTCCAGCCAATAATAAAATTTGTTCCAGATTTCATAATACTCTGAATCATTCTTATCTTTAAGTTCCAAAATCAGTCTAATCCATTATTGCAATTAATTGATTACTAATGGAATTCTTTTTTGGAGAATGAAACTTCAAGATACAAATTCTCACTGATACTCACATCAAGTGACATTTATTTTTTGAAATTGGAAAAGGAAATCTGTAGAATTTGGGGTAAGGCTTTTCTTATTAACATATTAAAGCTATTTTAAACTTTAGAAACAAGACTTTGCCATACCAATTTTAAATTTGTGGCAGATTTTGTTCACAGAAGGACCCATTAGAACATCACATTGTCACCAAACTCTCTTCAAAAGAAATGGCAGATCTTGGTCCATTAGTGGTAGAAGGCACTTTTGAAGGGGAGGGGGGGAGACTTGCAACAGTTATAAATACCTATATTTTAATTTTAAATTGCATGTCTTTGTTCAACTTTATTAACAGTTATTTAAAGAACATAACAGAGGATGGAAATATGAAGAGTTTTAGGCTTACTTACTACTATGACTCAACTAATTGCCCCACTCCTCCACTTTATTTTTAAAACTGAACAGGAATATTTCATGTTTAGTTTAGTTTTGACAGTGGCATGCAATTTGTGGATGAAAATTGATATGTAAGTGCTCTAAAGGGGTTTATTCTGCATGATAAGCACTTATTCCAATTTTAAACATCTGTAATGACAGGTGGATTAAATGCAAAAAGAGCCTTTTAAGATGTATGAATAATCAATGTAGACTAAAAGGGCTTAGGAAAAGGTGAGAAATCAGTCCCCAAAAACGCAGGTGAATTGTGCTGTGTAATAGTCATTCTAGCAGACAGAACTGCTCAGGAATTATTTGCCAAAGTGATGATGATGGTGGGAGAAAATGCAATAGAGTTTGACATGTTCATTGTTCTGTCATCTAATTAAAAGCAGTCAATGACAGCCACATATTAGCACCAGACAATGAGGATGCTAAATATAGAGGAGAAAATGTCAGTGTCATCTCCTGGCTGTGAATTATATGAACAAAAAGAACATTTTTTCTTTGCTGTAACAAAAGCAAAACAAATTGAAATTATTATTATTTTCTGAGCTTGAAATAAATGTGACGACGTTAATCTTGGGACATGCAATCTTTTGATGGCTGGGACCATACGTATCCTGTGGGGAGATGGTAGGTAAGGCTATAATGCAAAATGCATTTTGTGATACATTTTCACTTTTGGGCAGCTCTGATATTTTCTTTTAGAGGAAGACTTTAATTTATTTACAGCTTAATTTTGCTCAATAAACTTCTATTTTTTATGTTTCCTGCCTCAAAATGGCAGGAAATATATCATCCATTTTTAGCTTTTGGGGTGGGGGCACATCTTACTCTTTCATGGTTTAATACCAATATGTTTATTTGGTGGTTTAAGAATAACAGAGTTGGAAGGGACCTTGGAGGTCTTCTATTCCAACCCCCTGCTTAGACAGGAAACCTTACACCACTTCAGACAAATGGTTGTCCAATCTCTTCTTAAAAACTTCCAGTGTTGGGGCGTTCACAACTTCTGGAGGCAAATTGTTCCACTGATTAACTGTTTTAATTGTCAGGAAATTTCTCCTTATTTGTAAGTTGGATCTCTCCTTGATTAGTATACATAATCAAGTTAACATATAAGAGCCACAGTGGCGCAGTGGTTAGAGTGCAGTACTGCAGGCTACTTCTGCTGATCACCTGCTGCCAGCAGTTTGACAGATCGAATCTCACCAGGCTCAAGGTTGACTCAGCCTTCCATCCTTCCGAGTTCGGTAAAATGAGGACCCAGATTGTTGGGGGCAATATGCTGACTCTGTAAACTGCTTAGAGAGGGCTGTAAAGTACTGTGAAATGGTATATAAGTCTAAATGCTATTGCTATTGCTATATTAATTGCTTCTTGTTGTGCCTTCAGGTGCACTGGAGAATAGGTTGACTCCCTCTTCTTTGTGGCAGCCCCTTAAATATTGGAATACTGCTATCATGTCACCCCTAGTCTTTCTTTTCATTAAAGCCTTCTTTTCATTAAACACTTACTGTTTGTAGTTTACTTGCATATTTTCCTACTTTTTTTGATCAATACTTAACATATAACTATTTGAAGCATAAATAATTTTTATTTAAAACATTTCATTCTAATTCTGGTTTTGACCTATGAGGTCCTGCCTGGTGACGCAGTAATTAAAATACAGCGTTGCAGGCTAATTCTACTCACAGCCAGGCATTTGATCCTGACCGACTCAAGGTTACTCAGCCTTTCATCCTTCCAAGGTCGGTAAAATGTGGACCCAGATTGTTGGGAAAAATATGCTGACTCTGTAAACCACTTAAAGAGGGCTGTAAAGTACTATGAAGCAGTACATAAGTCTTAAGTGTTATTTCTATTGCTATAGGACCTGGTGCCTAAGCACCTACAAGTTATCTATTGCAATCAGAATTGAATATTTGATTCATTTTATTGTTTATTCTTCTTTATTATTAAAATTCTATACCATCCTTCTCATCAAGGTGACTCTAAGCAGCGTATAGTCATATAATTAATATGCAATATAAAACCTTAAAACAATAAATAAAAACCATACATTTAAAATTCAGTTAAAATTCCATTAATCAAGATGAGAGAAAGGGAGGAAAGTGCACATGGGGAGGAGGTTGGGGGTCTGGCTAATCCATTAACTACCTCCCAGATGCCATTTCCCCAGTGGGGCCCCAGGCAACTGGCAGAGCCAGGTCTTCAAATCCTTTCAGAAGGTCAGAAAGGTGGGTGTTGATCGGGGGGGAGGGGTGCTGGACGTTCTAGAGGACAGGCACCACACCAGTAAACCTCTCTTGTGGATCCCACCAGCCAGAATTCCCTGGTTGATGGGGTCCACAGCATGCTGCTTCTGGTACCACAGGTGGAGTAGGCTAATACCATCAGAATGATGGCTAATGCCATCGGCAACCTAGCAATCAAACAGCTCTCAGAACTACCATGCACCTGTATTCTGCATCAACTGAAGCTTCCAGATATTGATCAAGGGTAGCCCCATGTAGAGTGCATTGCAATAGACCAACCGTGACATGATCAGGGTTTGAATGATTGAGTGCAGGAACTCACGAATCGAGGAAAGAGTGCAATTGGTATTTAACTGTCCTAGCCATTACTGTGACCTGCTCATCATAAGTCCAGGAGAATCTCCAGATTGCACATGGGTCTGTTTGGGGAACTTGAACTGGAACTGAAGATGTTAAAAATCCAGGAACTAGAGCTTCACAAGCCCAAAGACACTCAGTCTTACTGGGGTTCCACTGGAGCCTATTGTTCCCAACTCAGACCCCCAAAGCCTCTAGGCACCACGAGAGGACAGCAACAGCATCACTTGGATCATCCAGAATGGGGATGTAAATCTGAGTTTGTCCCATGGTGACAGATTATCTCACCCAATGGCTTTATGTATTTGTTAAAAAGGGAGTGGAGCAGGGGTGAAATGCTCCTGATTCGGACCGGATCACCTGATCCGGTAGCGATGGTGGCGGGTGGTTTGGAGAACCAGTACCAAAAATCCCTGCGCCCATCCCCCACCATGCCCAGCTGAGCCGCATTATCATCAGAGGCTTTTTTTTTTACTTTTAAAAGCATTTTTTCTACAATCTCTTCTGTCGAAAAAATGCTTTTAAAAGTAAAAAAAAAAAGCCTCTGATGATCGGGAGGCTCAGCTGGGATCCTCAGAGGCTTTTCAAAGCATTTTTTTCTGCAACCTCTTGGCTGAAGAGGTGGTAAAAAAATGCTTTGAAAAGTCTCTGACGATCCCAGCTGAGTTGCCTGATCGCAGACAGGCATTTTTTAAAAAGCCTCTCTGAGTTGCCTGATTGGCAGAGACTTTTCAAAGCATTAGAAAAAATGCTTTGAAAAGTTAAAAAAAAAGTTGGCCACGCCCACCCAATCACATTACCACCACCACCAAGCCACGCCCACAGAACCAGTAGTAACATAAATTTTACATTTCACCCCTGGGGTAGAGAAAGTATGGAGCTCTGCGGGATGCCATAAAGGAGCAGCCATGGGCTGAATCTCTCACTCCCTATCAACATTGATTGCAACTGACCTTAGAGAAAGGAGCCAAACCAACTCCTACCTGCAGGTGACCCCAAAGGATACCATGATCAATGGTATCAAAGGCTGCTGAGAGGTCAAGGAGAGTAAGGATAGATGCATTACCCCCATCCCATTCTTGATAGCCATCATCAACAAATGTGACCAAGCTGTTTCTGTCCCATAACTGAGCCTGAATCCTGCCTGGAAGGATTTATGAAGTAAGACAGACAGAAATCTTTTGAGAAGATGCTCTACTTAGGTGGAAAAACAAGTGGCATGGTCTAGTCAGGAATGAGCCATCCATGGCTTGTAGACTTCATGTGGCTTTCAGTGGTCCCCATCACTGAACAGTTAAAGCATAGTGTTCTACTAAGCTTTTATTAAAAATAAAAATAGGGTGTGAAAGCTCTAATTGTGGTTGTCCTTAAAAAAAAACCAGCCACACATATTTAAGAAAAATCAGACTACCACATCTCTCTGTATGATATCATAGTCATTGCCAACATAGCCATTGCCACTGCAGCCTTTGGCTGCCATTCATAGCATAAAGCTTTGGTGCTGTGTTGATTTAAGAGTTTTGCTGGCATTAAGTGGCATTTTTACAACTATATTCCAAAAGTAGGCAGACCAAATCCGAAGTAGGAATGATTTGAACGTGTGCACTAGAATTTTAAGGTGCTTAAATTCTGCAGAATCTTAAAACTTTATTTTACTCTTTGCTGTTTATAAAAAAAAAAAGAGTCAAATTTGGAAGGCCTATCCTCTCTAGAAGGAATATGGGGCTTCAATAGACTTCACAAAGCTACAAGCCTTATTTTGTGTTCTTCTGATGTAAGTGAACAAAGGAGTTTTTCTCAAATGCTGAAATGAAATGAGAAATCCATAAGCACTTCCCCAAAACAAATGAAAGCAAAAATATGTATCCCAGAATAATGCTGCAGAATCCAATCTGGGTCGGTCACTGGGACCAGAGGTTTTGTTTTCTGAACTTTTGGACTCGTGCTGGAGCCCATCTTCAGAGACAGAAGTTGGAGAGAAATTCCCTGAAGTTGGGCTCCAGCATGAGTCCAAAAGCTCAGAAGACAAAACCTCTGATCTCGGTGACTGACCCAGATTGGATCCTGTACTTCCCAAAAGTTATTTTATCAGTATCTAGTTTCTTTGGAAACAATGAATCTGAGTGAATTGGAGGATTTTTTTGGTCTTGGTCTTGATTTTCTCAGTCTCCCATTTGGGATTTCTCAACATTATGAGTTGACACTGCAGCAAAGACAATGCTCATCCATAGGGCAGAAGACTATAAAAGACATTTGTACAGCCAGTGTTTTAGTGAGTTAGATTCCAGGATTACACTTACATGGGCTGTGTTCTTTTATGCAGTCTGCAAATAATCTCTATTATGGTATCATAATTCTCAGATGGAGATTGAGGATTACAAAACTCTTTCCAAATTAAGTGTTTCCTGAAGCACAGTTCTGGCTTTTAAAATGAGATATTCAGTATGAAAAGAAGAGCACATAAACACAGCTGCCTTTCTCCACATCAATTTTTAATATTTTTGTTTTGTTAAAGGCTGAAAAATTCTGGTAAATTACTCTAAGGGGTCTGCCTTGAAATGGGGAGTTCTCTTTTTTTGGGGGGTGGGGTGGAATTTCATTGGCTCGTACGTTGCAATCAAATCCATGTGTGCTTTTGGAAAGTTCTCATGCTAACAATAACAAATGCCAAAAGAAAAACATTGCAGAAGGCTTTGCATATGAAAAGAAATGTGAGGGAAAGTGGGGGCTATCCATTGAATAGAGTCACATGTGGTATTCGGCAAAAAGCCCAGATGATAAATTGCCCATAATTAACATTTAGGAATAACTTGATTTTGATAGAGGAGACATATTGGTGATACCAGCCTTGTTTCTTTACATATGCATTGATAGCATTTTTCCAAGTATGTTGATGAAAAAAAGTACATTCAGTTGCCAGGTGAAATGAATGTCACTGATAAGCCACCAGTCAGTTCTAATTTAATTACTGAATTGCACATTTTCAACCTCTTCTATTTTACTGGAGATTCTATCCCAGATTCATTCTCATTAAAAAAAAATCAGGAGACATATAAGTGACAAATTTGATCCAATGTTGCTGGCAGAACTGCAGAAAAATACAACCCCTCCCCCCGAAAATGAGTCATAAGAAGGGATGAGGAGAATTACATTAAAAGAATTAGGTCTCCTATATTTTCCATTCTAAGGGAAATGTTTCCCCTATTGTCCAGTGGTGTTTGACTCTAGGAGGCGAGGGACCCAGTATTGTCCAAAGATGCTTATGTGGTCATATGACCAAAATATGTTAAATCATTTCTGCACAGCCTTCAGATCAGTGGTGAAATCCAATTTTTTTTTACTAACGGTTCTGTGGGTGTGGTTTGGTAGGTGTGGTGTGGCTTGGTGGGCGTAGCAGGGGAAGGATACTGTAAAATCTCTATTTCCACCCCACTCCAGGGGAAGGATACTGCAAAATCCCCATTCCTTCCCCACTCCTGGGGGAAGGATATTGCAAAATCTCCATTCCCACCCCACTCTGGGGCCAGCCAGAGGTGGTATTTGCCGGTTCTCCGAATTACTCAAAATTTCCACTACCAGTTCTCCAGAACCTGTCAGAACCTGCTGGATTTCACCCCTGCTTCAGATGTATGGTACTTTGTCACCAATATTCCCTAATCAACAGGCCTAACTAAATAGCACTAGGTTGAGAAAGACAGAATTCACCACAGCAATTTGAAGTTAAGTTCCAACTTAAGCTAAAGAAGAAGAAAGCCAGCCAATTTCTACACTATTTCATGTCCAAAAACAACCTCTGAAATCTGAAGAGTTCTGAAATCTCATGGGTAGGGAACCAGAGGAACTCTGGAATGAACTTAAAGAAGATATTAAGGGTGAATATGAAAAGAAACTGCCAAAGATCTGGAATTGGAAGAATGCAAATTGGGTGTCAGAACAAACAGTGGAAATTGCTAGGAAGAAAATAGAAGCCAAAATTAAGAAAGACAAAGTAAAAGTGGAGTCCAATTCAAACTCAACTCCTATTGATTTAATAGATACATCCAGGTAGTGTTCTTGGAAGTAGTTTGCCAGTATCTTCTTCAAAGATAATTTTTCAACTTCAGAATCTAGCCTATTGGCATTTTGTTGTCCAAAGATCCCCTGTTCAAGTATTAATGTGCTCAATCCTGCTTAACTTGTTCCAGACAAAGCTGGACAAGTGTTCTCACCAACTAAGACATCTTTGCAAACATACAAGCACACGTCCCCACCCCCCCACCCCCAAATTCACAGATGCAAGTGTATATTTATCTATCCACAATGAATAAGAATTATCAAAATTATACAAAAAGGGCTGGAATCCCCTTGATTTTCTGTCCATTGAAGGAAATGAGATTTGTGATAGCACAGACTGTTTGCTGTAAAACAGATAATTCCTTATTTGGCACTGATTTAAGTGTTGAACTTTAGTTGACCAGATTCATGTGTATAGGCTTGAATAAATCTTCTATGTTGCAACCTTACCAATGGTCTTGATTCTTCGTGCTTGACAGTTTCAGACCCTTGTTAATAGCATGTGGCTTTGGTAAATTGTCCTTGTCTTGAGCAAACTAGAGGTCTGATTTGTCTAAGAAGCCTTCATATTAATACTTTGTCACATACAGTACTATCAGTTCATTTATTTCCAGTTACAATTTATTTTGAACAAATTGCTTTCTATCTATAGATAGAATGATAAACTAGTTGAATAATATAAAATAGATGTGCAGATTGGTCTGAAATAGATCTATATTTCTTTTTCCCCTATGCATTATTTTAAATCTTTTTTTAAAAAAGGTACCATTTTATAGTGCACTGATTTATGTTTAATATGTTATATTAATCACTTTGATCTCTAAGAAGATGTACAAGCAACTGTATGTAACAACAGGCTTGAGGGGATTATATCTAGTCTGTACTGTATTCTGGAAATTAGTAATTCTAATTAATTCTGTTAACTGTAGAAAACAGATTACCAATTATTTCTGCAGAAATGAAATATAATCCAAATTGATTCCAAGAAGAATTATATCTCTAAATAGGTGGTAGGCCGGCTAAAAAATGCTGTTAGTTTTTTGTGATTATAGCAAGCAGCACTAGAACTAATGGATAGAAAATTCAAGGAGGCAGATTGCAGCTAAAATTTGGAGACCAAAGGTAAAAACCTGGCAGGAAACTCTTTTTTTTCTGTGTAAAATGGATTGAAAGGTGTCTTGAAAGGGGCTCTTTGATCAAAATAGTGAAAGTGAGTTTAAGTGGCCATTTTGTAGGAAGATAGCAGGGACATTACAGGTTCTGCTTTGCAACCAGGGATACAGAAGATGACCTTCAAACTACAACAGTGACTTTACACTTTTGTGAATCTGTGGTGAAAAGAAAAATAAGGATTTGAGCTGTCTCCTTGAATTTACATACCCAGATATAGAGCAATGCATCTTGAGACACATCGGAATATTAACTGGTTTGTTCTTGTTGGAGAAAGCAATTTTGTATGTGTACATATGAGCATTCTTGATACTTATATTAAGCCTGAGTAAGAATCAGGGAAGTGGGAAAGGGATGGGAGGAGGCATGGAGGCAATAGACAAAGTGAGGAACCCAGATAGCTACATCTCATCAGAGAAGTGTCAGTCAGAAAAAAGGCTTCATACCATGGGACAAAGCAGAAGGCCCCAAGATTTGTAATCTCCCAGATTTAAGAGCCAATAGAATGAAAGACAAAAAGACAGGAAACAGTAAGTTCCCATCTGTCTACCTGATATTGCCTCTCATGACCACAAAAACTCAGAGTCACTGTAGTTACCCTTACAATGTTTGTTTTGTATAGAAAACCTGGCAACAAATTATCAGAATTTAGGGAGCCGGTTTTGTAGATTTAATACATGTTGTTTTATACTAGTTTTTTCACCCCAGGACACTCAAAATTATTTGGGAGTCAACAGCATATGTTGAGGAATTGCTTCCTGCTCAACCATTTCTTCTTGTTCACAATTCATTACTTCACTACTTGCAGTACTTGCTTCAAAGTTTCACATCTACTTTTATGTACTGTGTTTCTCAGAGGCCTTTATGTAATACCCATTTGGGTATTTGAGCAGTGGGAGGGTAGGCGCATGAAATCCCTGACTGCCACTGGTATTATTTAAACAATGATGTGAATGGAATGTATTGGTGTACATTCTCCACAAGAAAAGAGTAAATGTGCCCGTTTTAGTTCTCCTATTTCCAGCAAAAGATGAATGCCAATTATTCTAAAGGATGCATTTTATGACACTGTTTACACTACCGAGACATTATTTAAATTCTTTGTCTAGCCTCTTATCCACTCCGATCCAATTTTACATTGCTGAACAAAAGATGTGAATGGAAACCTTTGACATTAGAAAAACAATAACTGTAATCATTATGGCATTTCCCCCATATGTGTTGGGCTATAATTCCTCTCATTCCCAGTTATGCTGGGAATGATAAAATTATATGATAGGAATTATATTCCTATCACATGATTCCTATTCCTATTCCTATCATTCTCAATTATCCTGAACCACTTCTATGCCCTCTAAAGATGGTAGAATTACAATTCAATACATCTGAAGAATGCCAGGGTGGGGAAGACTGATCTAGATAAACTATTAATTCTCTCAGTTACCAGCATGAGCATCCATATCTGTTCTAAAATAGTGGCTATTTCTTATGCCTCTCGACACATATTTTGAAATTTTGCAAAAGCCTTAGAAAAATCTGATAATATGTATGACGTATGTGAGCCTAAAGTTTATTGTTTTTTTAAAAAATGCCAAAGGCATCTAGTGTCATAAGGGGAAGTTCTTTATTTAGAAAAAAAAATGCTACCCTTCTACATAGCTCCCAGTATAATTATAGTGAAATATCCTCTTGTTGTACCTTATTATCTTTACGAAAAACAAATAGGATATTCAGACAACACAACAGAATGAGGCCTGCATTGTGACAATGAGAAGTTGAGATGGATTTACAGTAATTGTCTTCATTGACTTCGTTAGCAGAAGTAGCCAAATCCTGATTGCCAAGTATTCTATTACTTGGCATTGATCAAGCTACTCAACTCTTAATAATTTGCCTTGTAAATAGAGGCAAATTCTGTTCTCCTATTGAGGGAGAGATGTACACTCCCCTTGTTGGCTGAATTATTTGCTTGAACCTGGGCAGTGAACCCATATAAAACATAAATAAGATTTACTACATTATGTTCATTCTACTTTTACTGCCTCTGAAGCATCAATTTTATGTTAAAGAGGTATTTATGAAGCAGCCAGGAACAGAAGTAGGGAGAGTTTTTCTATATTTTCAAAATAGTTTATCCTTTATATCTTTCTAAAATGCCTTCATTCCTTGAAAATGAGAGAAGATTTGCTGATATTTTCCCCCATCCTCAAGCAACCAGGAAAATTGCCTTGTAAGACAAATAAACTAAACTGTTTAGAAATCCTAGAAAATAAAACCCAGGATTTTGGGTAACAGTAAGCACTCTCAATTCATTTTAAGGGCTCTTTTGGATAGAGTTGAAATGCAGCCATTAAAATGAACTCAATTCCCTGCTGACCTGTTTGTAGATGCTTGTGTCCTATCTACTCTTTTTCTTTTCTGTTTCAGTCATTTTTTTAAAAAAATATTTTTTGCTGGCAGGGAGCTTCTATTTTTCATTACTGTGGCTGCAAGAGTAGTAGTCTCCATTGCATTGAGTAGTCTGAATCAGGGGTGGGTTCTAATTTTTTTTACTACCGGTTCTGTGGGCGTGGCTTATTTTGTGGGTGTGGCTTGATGGTCATGTGACAATTCTTTAGGATTTAGGAGAGGTACTGGTCTACCAGGCTTTTAACTGTTTGCAGAGCTGTACCGGTCTACCCGTTTATTTTTGCAGGCACCGGTCTACTCATTTGTTTTTGGAGGCACCGGCCTTTTAACACTGATCAGCTGTAGGGCAGCACTTTGAAGCCCCACGGCAAGAGTTTAAACAGTTTTTTTCCTTCCAGCCTATCAGCTGGGACTCAGGAGGCAGCAATAGATTGGGGGTGGGGCCAAATAAAAGGTAAGAATAATGCGGGGGGTGGGTGGGCGGGGGCAGAACCAGTTTGGTGATGTCATATCGTCACCGCTATTGGCTCGGCCGAACTGGACCAAACCGGGAGGAACCCACCACTGGTCTGAATAGTGATTAGAGCAGACACTTGGTCCCTCAGCATCCCAACATAGCTGAAAAGGATTAAAATGTGGCAGGATAAGTACCTGCTGCCATCACAAGAACAGGAATGCCTGGTTTTTATTTTTTTGCAGAAGGGAAAGGTTGTATTGGGAAACTAGGTGGGCAAATGAGGTCTTCCTTGCCTGTTGGCCAAGGGATGACCTCTGATTGCTAGAGTCATTTTTATGCTTTTCTGTTGATCCTCATTAGTTGGCTTTTGGTTCTGGAATGGGACAACTTGCCGCAGCCAGCTCACCAAAGCCAACTTGCCGCAGCCAACTTGCTACAGGCCAACTCACCGATTCAACAGTTCAATTTAATTATTTAAAAGAATTCACATTTCATTTTGTCCTTCCTTTTGCATCCTTTCTTTAATGATTCTATCCCACCATTGGTAGAGTGTGTAACTCTTGTCCTGCAGCGAGTTGGCTGTAGTGAGTTGTCCCACGGTGAGTTGGCTGCAGCAAGATGGCCGTGGTGAGTTGGCTAAAGAGAGTTGTTCTAGACCCGATTTCATATCCAGACAACTTAATAATCAAAACAATAAAGCCCAACTCCCGAATTATTTAAAGTGGACTTGGAAAAACTGTTTATCTGAGAGTACCCTTAAAGTTTGGCACTCTGTTTCCAGACTAAAGTGGATTAAGTTGCCTGGATATGAAATCAGACTAAAGGAGAAAAAATCAGCGAGCCAGTAAGGAAACAGGCCGATACTATTTTGTGTGGTTTTGTTTTTTCCTTGTATAATATGTGCCACAATATGACACACTGCTTAATACAAGTAGCTTGCAATTCTAACATACCTAATTAGGAGATAAATTCTGTTGAGCACTGAGGGGCCTAGTTCCAAATGCAGAAGCATAAGATTCACCGCATGTATTTTTATTTCTCTGACAACATCAAAGCAGAGATGAAGTGTGCTTTACCGCTCTTGTATTCGGCTTGTTTTAACCCAGAGGCCATTTTTGCAGCAATCCGGGCACACCCTCAGCAGCCTATGTCAGTTGGAGCTGGTATATCAGCTGTAGCAATTCATTCTAATGCTGGAATTGGCAGCCAGCCACATGCCCATGTTATGTGCAGATGAGGGGAGGGGATTATAGACCCGTGTTTTGTGCAACCTAGCTAGTGCCAACACTTAACAGGTTTTTTGTTTTTAATTTAGCCTAATTGACTCACTCACTCATTCAAAGGGAAAAACTGAGCTGAGGGAATTGAAGGTAGAAAAGTGTATTTGCTAGCTTAGACTCGACTGACAGGACTCTTCGTATAGTTTAACAGTGTTAGATGTCTTTAAGTCCTTAAACAAGGGTTGAGGATTATTTGACTCTTACAACATTTTCCATTCCTAGAGATAAAGACAGCACATATTACATGGACTGTTTATTTCTGACCTGCTCCACAGTAGAAAAGGCAACAAATGAGGAGCTTTCTTGTAGCAGGACTCATCAATAATGGTCCTCTGAATTGACTTGGTTAATTTGATTGTCAGGCCTGAACTGGGCTGCAGTCTTTCAGACAGAGGACACAATGCAACTTGGTAGGAATCTTTATTGCAAACTAAAATGAAACTATACTGAACAGTTGTTTATCTTCTGTCAACATAAGCAATTCCCACTTTTCTCATGTTTCAACCCACTCTTTGCCCATACATCCAGTGGCCTTGAAGAGGAACAATTGTTGATTGGTGTAACCAACATCTGGGTCATGTGAATCTGCTGGCTCTTCATTGATTTTTCACAATAGATTCAGAATTATTTCATTTTTTATTGAATTAATTTGCCTCCTGCCAGTCTGTGCATCAGTGATAAAGGTGACAGCTTTTAAGAATAAGTTCAGAGCAACCTAAATATTTACTTGTTTGTTTGTTTGTTTGTTTATTTGTTTATTTATTGATTGATTGGTTTGATTTATATGCCGCCCTTCTCTGGAGACTCAGGGCGACTTACAATGCCTTAAGCAACAGCCTTCATACTTTTGTATATACCTGCTTAGTAGGGCTTTCACCCCCCCGCCCCATAGTGTTCTTTTTTATACAAAGTCAGCTTACAATCCGGGTCCTCATTTTACCTACCTATATAAATATCCAATGGTACTTCAAGAAAGTCTTTTTTCAAGTGATTCCTCCACCTCCAAACACTGTACTATAGCCATAACCTTTTCACTTTTCATATACAGGGAAAACCATCACAAAGTGATTGCAGACTATAGTTCCTTCTTCTATGTGTAGGAGAACACCTAGAGCCGTGATGGCAAACCTATGGCACGGGTGCCACAGGTGGCACACGGAGCCATATCGGTGGGCACGCGAGCTCAGCTCCGGCATGTATGCGTGCGCCAGCCAGCTGATTTTCAGACCTTCTGGGTCCACCAGAAGTCAGGAAACACACTGTTTCTGGCCTCCGGAGGGTCTCTGGGGGGGGTGGGGAAGGCCGTTTTTACTCTCCCCAGGCTCCTAGAAAGGCTCTGGAGCCTGGGGAGAGCAAAAAATGGGCCTACCGAGCCCACCGTGCCATCGCGTGCCAAAAGCAGGGAGAGCACAGGGGGGGCAGGGCGCATAGAATTATGGATGTGGGCACGTGTGTGTGTGACCCCACCGCACTCCCCCTGCTTTTGGCACATGATGGCAAAAAGGTTAGCTATCACTGACCTAGAGTAATTGTATCTCTTTGTGCCAAAGAAAGGTATGGTTAACTCCAGCCTCCATCTAATTAGAAGAGCAGCAAGAGATTATGTTTTAGCAAAGGGAGGCAGCTTCCCCCTTGCTTCAGAATAATCTAGCCCAGTGGGTCTTAACCTTCCTAATGCCGTGACCCTTTAATACAGTTCCTCATGTTGTGGGTGACTCCCAACCATAAAATTATTCTGAAGACCATTGAAAATATGTGTTTTCGGATGGTCTTAGGCGACCCCTGTGAAAGGGTCGTTTGACCCCGAAAGGGGTCCTGACCCACAGGTTGAGAACCATTGATCTAGCCCATCAGTCAGGGCTATCATATCTGGACTGAAAAAATTTAGAGCAACACTAGATGGCTGCAAAGAGAAACAGAAAATATTGATTTGCTGCCATCTACTGGAAATTAGTAGCCCAGAAATGGTAGCCCTTCCATACATAGACATGAGTGTGTGTTTGTGTGTTGTGCACACACACACCTGCATATATACATGAGAATACACACACACACACACACACATTATTTTCCTATTTTCCTATTTTCTTTAAAATGTTTATAAAATATATTCAATAAAAAATATTTCCCAGAGTGAAGGGCAGATTTATTTTCAAATCCTCCTAGTGATTTATTTTAAGGGCAACCGATTCTGTTGACTAATATTAGGTAGGTAGGTAGGTAGGTAGGTAGGTAGATAGATAGATAGATAGATAGGATAGGATAGGATAGAATAGAATAGAATAGAATAGAATAGAATAGAATAGAATAGAATAGAATAGAATAAAACAGCGAGATATATGCACATACATGTACACCCACATCACTGTTTTCCAATTATTTTGCTATTCTTTTATATAGTGCTTAGAACAAACAGCTCATGAGCTATTGGTACCATAGATCAATATTCTGAAACACAGCAAATTTAAAATGTCTAGACTTCAACTTGCAGAATTCTCCCGCATGTTCACACATCTTAAAGTTGCAGAGATTGAGAAACATTCTCCTAGAAAAAGACAGTTAGATGATTGCATAACACAGATGGTCACAGGTAAGAAAATAATAAAGAGAAACTCCTATCTTTCTGTGTCAAAACCATCTGGGTCTGCAGACCTGACCTGTGAAACTGTGTGGCAATCACAAGGTGTGGTCAGCAGTGCTTAAATGGAAATAACTAACAGATGGACAGATGTAGAAGTTCTGAGAGTGTAGTTCTTTTGTTGAAAATTTTTGTTGTCTTGTTATTGCCATCTTCAACAGAAACCTTCAGAGATTTCACACAGGGTGTCCCCAAATTGATACACTGGTCAGCTGGAATAATGATAGAAACTATTCTCTCCCCCCCCCTTGTCTTGTAAGGAGAGTCTTTCTTTCCTATAGAAAGAAATATATTATGTTATGGAAATATACACATTCTTTTGAAGTGAATTATTCTCCCATTCTCTTGGAAGGGAGGCAAGATATTCTATAAGCTCTTGAAAAGATCCATTCCTGTTTGTAACTTAAACTCCATTCAATCTGACTTTAGGTTCCTGAGATTCATCAGCAAATTTTTCCCACCCTCCTTGTCTCTTGTCTGGTGGACAAAAATTCCCTAGCTATAATCTTTCCCACAGTGGTTTTACAAGTATTTCTTTCATCTTAGCTGATGAACATGCATCAGATCACAAGGCTTGTCATCCATCAGCTACCATCTCCTGGAACAAGGAGTGGTCAAAAGAGCAGTAGGAGAAAGCACAAATACTATTTCTTTAAGATGGGGAACAGATGCCTGCCTGATCAGAAGTCCAAGAGTGTAAGGTATCTTACAGCCACTGGACACTGATAGCTACCGGCTGAGATCATCTGCAATAAATCTTCTCTAGAGTCAAGGTTAAGGAGTCCTCCCTACAGCTCCCAAAATAGACTTTCTGTTCTATTGAAGCCCCAGCAAGTTAATGCTATTTCAGTATCACATTGTCACCCTTTGCCCTTTGAGTAAAAGATTAATGACCTCATTGGGGCATGTTATCAAAACACTTGAAGTTCCCATAAGCAAAATGATGTGACAAGGAAGTGTGGAATCTTGTTAGTTACGCAAATAATTATATTTAATATGTCACTTCCCTCAATGTCTGGTTATAAAGGAAGTGAGATGGTCCAAGTAGTTCCAAAATCAAGTTACATAGTTGATACCCACAGTTTCATAATCAGTACCAAATAGAAAGAAACAGTAAATACCTCTGGAAAGCTGACATTCTGAGTATCATTGATAATAAGGGAGGAGTTCCCCTGGATGGGAACTGCTGCTGACACAATTTGATGGTAATGCCTTTATAAAATATGTAAACAATCTGCAGTCACATTTATGACTCTTTTGAGCAAAGATTGAAGGTAGAACTTGATTATCTGCATGAAAAAGATAAGAACAAGACTCGATTCTTCCAACACCATAGAAGAAACTTTTTCTTGTGTATTTTTTCAACTTTTTAAAATTTGAAAAAGACAGTACTGGCCTGACCAATCAGATCATTGGACAGAAACGGTAATCAATCCCATATTTTTGGGAGATTCGGGTGGATGAGGGGAGAGGACACTGCTTTTCAGTGACAACACCCATATTATGGAACAGCCCTGAGATTATTGTTAACATTTCAGAAGTCTTTAAATACAGAGATTTTCTAAGAGCCTTCTCCTGATTTTTTATTATGTCATCTTTAACTTTTATTGTTTGGATTTTTATGCTCGGTAGATGTAATTATATTGTTTCTATAGAATATTATACTACACATTTTTATATTATTTATATTATACAAGCTGCTGATAACTTTTGATTGCAACAGGATAGGTTATAAGTAAACAGAGATATATTTCTATTATTTGGGCAAATGTAAATATCAATAATTTGCCACAAGCACTTGAGATAAAATTGATACTAAAATAATTTGAAATATTATGTGAGATACTATATTTGGACCAGACTTTTCTTGCAGACTATAATTTTAGATCTATATTCATTCATCCCAATGGTAAGGTAAAGTTAAGCTACAGCAATTTTCACCCTTAATCTGTACATTTTCCATGGGATTCCACTGCTGTTAAATTTTATTCATTCATTCAACATATGAATTTTTGGTATACTATAATGCTTGGACAATGGGAGCAAGTGGATGAAGGGTTTAAAATTTACATTGAGCTATAATTTAAATTAACTTTTTATAAAATGTCCCATCTTTGGTGGATTTATGACAAAACAAAGAAATACTGGTGTAAGATTCATATTTTAATGCAGAAGACTGTTAAAACAAATATACAAATTAAACCAGAGATTCTTGTTCTAGGTTAACGGATGAAGAATTTGAAAAAAAGGAACTTTGTATTATATATGTTGACAGCAACAAGAATGCTTTTTGCAGAAAAATGGAAAGATATTTTAATTCCTACAATGGAAGAATGATTGGAGAACTTTGACTTTGAGATTTACTGATTAAACTAGTATATATCAGGTATGCAAAATAAAAAATTAAGGCTGTAGTGTTATGCTAATTTTACTGCACTGAAAGAGTGGGAAGTTAATGCTTTTTCTTTTTTCCCCTTCTCTCTATACTTCTCTCTTTTCCCTTCTCCTCTTTCCCACTTTCCCACTATTTTCATTTTTATTTGCACTTTATACTGTAATAAGTTTAATAAAATTATATTTAAAAAAAAGATTATCTGCCACCTGTCTCACCTGAAGGTGACTTGAGGCAGCATGCAATCATTAAAAAACCCAATAAAACATTAAAGTAATAAATAGTAACATTAAATTAGTTTAAAATTGGCAAAGATGGGCAGGAAGCAAGCAAGATGCATTTTAGCATTTTCTCTATGTTATAAATAACTGTTATAAATAACAATTATTTTTTCTAGGATTTTACCCATAAAGGCATAAATCTAGACTATAATCAATGATATAAGCTATCTTTCATAGAATTCTTCCATAAGCCCTTTTGCATTCTCACATGAATTCGCGTTTGATTAATTTTAATGTAGTAAAAGCCTTTTTGTTATGCTGTATTTGTGCCAGGCATTTTTTTTTTCGTTGCTATCATACTACTTTTCTTAATAAAATAAAAAATGACAGTTAAATGAAAATGTATACATGGTATTAGGGGAAGTTTGTCAAATACGCATTCTAGATTCCTCATTGCATACATAACATGAAAGGTTAAAATATTTCTTTATTACAAAGTTATGTGATTATGTGATGACTTATTTAACTCCTAATTTGGTAGAGCTTAAATGTGGCCAGTGTATCATTTTATAATTTTTTAAGGTCCAGTCTTAAAGAAATGACATTTGTAGTACTAAGAGCATATTTCCAAGAATCTTGATATTATTACTTACTGTACATTGTTTCTATTTGAATAAATAGATCTTTTTATTTTAAAAAAATCTTTCAACTTCGTTTTGAATTTGCTACCTAAGTTCAAATGTTTTTGTGATGAAATTGCTGCCCAAAGAACGAATTATATTCTGATTAACCTCTTAAATATATGTTTTGCTGACTCTAGACTTCTTATAGTATATTTCATTTGATTTTAGCTAGCAAGTTTTGCTACTCTTTCATGGTTATTCATGATCCATTATATTTATATTTAAGCTCATTTCTAGTACAGTATCACCTTATGTATTACAACATATTTTATCACACAAGCAAGGATATTGGTATTTTACAGTGGCTGGATTCACACATTGTGCTAATGAAGGGTTGTTGCTTTCAGCTTTGTATTCTAAGTAAACCCATCTGTTACGATTTGTAAACCATGGTTTATGATAGCAACAGACAGTTGTTAGGCCACACTTTATTTGCTTCCTGTTTGAGAACCACAAGAAGGTATGTCAGGAATTGTGACCATATCTCTGGACACATATATGTTCAGTATATTTTTTTAGTGGGAGACTTAAATGTGAAAATGACTTAGTGCACCTTTTCTTATTATTTTTCCTACATATTGTTGCAACATTTTGAGGCCAGCAGTCATCTGGGCCAGTCAATTGAGCTGATGTTAAATCTCACTTGTGGTTAATGTAGCCTTTCAAATATTATTGGATTGAATGTATAGAAAGGTAGTTTACAGGATCCAATCTGGGTTGGTCACCGGGACCAAAGATTTTATCTTCCAAGCTTTCAGACTCTTGCTGGAGCCCATCTTCAGGGAATTTCTCTCTAGCAGAGTATGTGCCGTTCTGTGTGTGGTATTTATAGTCCCCGTTGTAAGTGGCTTTTTTGATGGAGATTGGGGTGTGTTGATGGCTGGCTTTTAAGTTCTTAGTTGTCATTTGCTTGTGCTGCCCAGCCCTCACCTTCTAAGTACTTGATAGGCTGGTGTAAATCAGCACTCCTGTTGACTGAAAGCTCGGAAGACAAAACCTCTTGTCCGGGTGACTGGCCCAGATTGAATCCTGCAACACAGAGGTGAAATCGACTTACCTTCACTACCGGTTCAGGAATGGGAGCACATGGGAGCCTTCTGCGCATGTGCAGAGGGTCAAAAACGGGACATAATGATGTCCCGGCGGGTGGGCAGAGCCTCCCACCGCTAGCGCTACCGGTTCGCATGAGCCGGATAGATCCGGCTGGATTTCACTGCTGCTGCAACATTATCCTGGGATATTCGCCTTCATTTGTGAGAAAGGTAGCTTGCAGAAGTACTTTAGATGCCAAGAAGAACGTCAGTCTCTCAAGTGATTAACCTGCCTTTTTAACCCCATAATGGTTGCAGAACACCAAAGGGCATCTTGTTCTTGCCTGATTTACATTTTAGATTTTTCTCTTTCTGGGATGCAAAAGAACCACAACCTAAATCACATTGTTCTACTTTTTCATAGGATGTGAATTACTGCATTGTGTCCTTTAAAAAAGAACCCTAAACTTTTTCCTAATTTGGTTTCCCTTTTCTCTACTGTTTTGCTTTGATGATCCTGAGAGAAAAAATGGACTATTCTTAGATACCATTCTCATCCTAGAAATTATAAATCAGGCAGTATCTGTGATTCTCCCTCTTTCATGTCATCTCTGTCTGAAAGGCTTACTAATATCAAATCACCAAGTGTCCATTCTAAGGAGCCTGCTGTCTATAAAGGGCAAAAATGTTTTGTCTTCACACATTTAGTTTCATCTTTCTGCTACTGTGTTTTTTAGAGCTTATTCTGTTTTCTTTAGCTCCACTCTTACCATCACCTTTAAAGACCAGGGCTTGCTAAAACATGTTTGTTGGGGAAAAAAGAAATGCCAGAGTTTAAGATTAATAAACAGAAGATTAAGATGTTAACAAAACTATAAAAGTACAAAATCAAATAAAACTGATGAATATTCAGTAAAGATTAAATATAAAGGTAACTTAAGAGGTATATTAAAATTAAAAGATAATGTATATAGTTAAAGGAAGAATAAGGAATGTAATTGTTATATAGGTATGAATATTATCGATGCTGGAGCGCTGTAAAGATTGTAAATGTGTCATAAAATGATGAAATATGTTCAATAAAAATAATTTTTAAAACACTGATGAATAAAACAGGTTTTAAGACTGAGAAGAAGCTAAAATATTTGGGTATTACTTTGACAAATATGAATTGCGTGTTACTTCAAAATAACTGCTAAGACATGGATTGAAGTTAAAAGATATGTTAGGATAGGAGAAACTGCTACTGCCATTGCTGGGGAGAATTTCTTTGATTAAGAATAAAGATAAAAATTCATCTGTATATTCTTAAAATCAATCTAGAATAACCATTGTATGCATGATGTAGGATTTGCTTCTAATGTACAAGCTCTGGAAAAAGCATACTTTGGCCAGTCTTGATAGAAGTAAAATGACTCAATACTATAAGATATTTTGCAGTGTATCCCTGGCATTGCCTTTGTTTCAATAAGAGTTCTTTATTCATTCTGCTTTCGTTGAGCAGGTTTACATAAGTACTCTGAGTCATTAAGGGTTTCGGATTGACACCTGAATGCAGACCTTGATTAATATATATTATTGATCGATAACATGCCTTGCAGGTCTTTATCCTGTTTTGTTTTCTATAGGTTAGTCCTCTTAACATTGTTGCATCAAATATAAGAAAGACCACTATTAATATTATATGTTTTATGGGCAGAGCTTGTATTCTTCCACCTGGTGTCCCTGCAGAAGAAATCTACACCCATCTACATCTCATAAAAATCAACCGTTCTGAAGGGTATTTAATTGGGAAAAGTTGGAATAAAGTTTTATGGACCCAGCCTATTTTAATATATGAAATCTGTTAATTTGAGTTACATACAGTATATGCCCAGACATAAACATCTATGTATACAAAAGATTCGGACAATTAGGACAATGAAAGAGAGAAATAAATGCATATAAGTATAGGGACATAAAATTAATAAACACTTATCATTGACAACACGGTTAATTCTGATAAGACAATTAGCGGTATGTAATGCAATTAAAAATTTTACCCACAGACAATTAGCTGTATGTAGTATAATTAAAAAATTCCACCCACAGACAATTAACTGTATGTAGTGTAATTAAAAAATTCTATCCACAGAAAATCGTATCTGTTGAGGACATGTAACTTGGCTGTTTCTTCTACTCCCCCTCTGAGAGTCTTTTGTTCACGAATGTCCATCTTCAGGATTAGTAACAATGTCTTAGAAGGATGAAGTATTCTGCCAATAGTTTCTGAATATTGCCATTTCTAATATCAGACCTTTTTTCCTTGTTTCTTTTTTGGTATGGGGGTCTGGATATTTTTTTGAACTGGAAAAATCAGTGAGATTTACTAAGCCTGGAGTAGTCTGGATTTCCTTTTTTGTTCATGAACAGTGACCCGTTTCTCATGGCAAAGCATGAAGCATTGCTTGCAAAGAACATAAAATGACTATTACACAACCATACTTGTGTGCATCGGCCTACAGAAATCTCACACAAGTATGAATACTAGGAACCAAGGTTTAAATTGTCTTTTAAGAGAGAATTCTGCTCACAGTTTGACAGGGTTTAAAGCACCAGGATGCTGCAATACAATGAGTGCACAGCAGGCTGGTGAGTCATTCCAAATAGAAAAACTGACAAAATGGATCTTAATAGCCCTCATCACAGCTAAGATAATGTAATTACAACTCCTGAACTGCTAAAGGGGGAATAAAAATAAGTTTATTTGTAAGGAATCTTGGCACAATTGTGTTTTTCTCCCTGGTATGAGTCCTCCTCCTATCGGGAAAATAATAAAACTAAGGCTAAGAGTCAGAGAACTCATACTTGCAGCAAATGTCACGGTAAACAGAAAATACGTGAACATCATATAACTGAATCACAATAAGACTTTCTTTGCATCTTCACACAATATATATGTAGCAAAATAATTTGGTAAGGTACTAGTTTCAGTTCATTTTATTTGCAAATCATTTATTTTGTACTGTTGTCCTCTTCCCATGCTTAGATATTCCATATATGTACTTCAATTTTGCTAAACTCAAACTTGATAGATTGGTCTGTGATAACAGGACACAAAGATGAGGTTTGTCTGTCTTCTCAGTTCCTTTCTGTTTTGCTTATTTGTATAAGCTACTACAGTTATTTTTGAATATTCATATAACATGGAAAACACATCATGAGAAATGTGTTAGTGTTTGAGAAAATAATACCTGCTGTATTATATTCATGCTGTACTTTTGTATATTCCAGACATTTGACTCCACTTCACTCTGCAATTTGTCTTCATTGTTGGTCTATAATGTTGCTTTTAAAAACTTCAGGCTATTTTTCAGGTTTAATTTAAATGAAGGGTACACATTCTGTATTCTCCTACCCCCTGGTCTCTTCAAAATGTTGCTGCTGAATTGCCATTTTAAGTAGGGCTGGTGGAGAAGGTAGTTATTAAATTTACAGAACATAATCAAATTGACTTTATTTAATTATCTTAGATTACACTTAAACCAATCACATTTATATTTTATCTTGCATCACTCATTAGCTGAAAAAGCTAAGAATGCTTCTGAACCCATGGAAGTTGTATGCCTCTAGTCTAAATGAATGCTAAAACATCACTAAGTTATTCCCCCCCCCCCCTTGCTCGTTGTGAAAATCTAGAGGGAAGATAATCGCATGTTGTTTTGAAAGAAATTCTTCATCTTCGCCTCCAACAAAACAGTGCGATCATCCAACTCTGTCTTCTTTTCCTGTGTAATGCCCTACCTGCTGTGCCTCTAAGAACAAGCTTTTTTGTGCATTTGAAATAATTAAAACTCAACCAGTATTCTTCTCCCACAAGCCAGATCTCATTAGTCAAGTTGATGCATAATCTTAAGAATTGTATACACTTTTTATATTGTATTATTGCGCTGCAGTATTTAACAGCATGTTCTAGTAAACTTCAAATGAAGAAGTAGAGGGGTTTTATGATTTTGTATGTACGTGTGTGCGCGTTTGTGTGTGTTTGTGTATTTAAGGGAACATGCTGATCAGAGAAGAACTATGTCAGATGATCAAACGTAATAGGACAAGCAAATAAAATGACCACTGAGGAATTAGGTAGGATTTTCCCATAGGGAGAAATATTGCATGAAGGAAACATTATAGAGGGCGTAATATGTTCCCTCATGTTTGGCTCAACCACTTGAATTATTGGATGAAAGATGCTTTGTAGTCTACTTTTGGGAGGATTCTTTCATATTTTTAAACTGTATATCTGCTTGAGGTTAAAAAAAATCAATAATCTTTTTCTCTGCCAGTTTTATTGCTAGAACCTTCTAGGAAGTGGAATAGAGCAAATTCTTACAATGGAGAAATCAAGCTTTTTTCCTCCCAGAAAGCTGAACTTTTATTGAGGTTCAGAGATTCCACTTTTATTGCTACCAGTGCACCCATATTTACTTTTGAGGTTGTATGAGTGAAATAAAGAATGATTCCCATCATAAATGAATTTCCTATATCCACACAGTTTTCTTGTCGGAAAATACATGTAGACTGGGGATTAATCATCTGCAATGTTCTAAACTACTAACATGCAATAGTTTTGGCCAGTGGCTAGATTCTGTGCAGCAGCACTGGGGATTCGTTGGAAACACTTGATTAATCCACCATAGCTATTTTACACAACTAATGTAGCAAACCCTTTTGCATAACTATTTTTTTTTTGTATTTTAGTATTTAATGACTATGGGCCTCACAGTTTAAGGATTCATATTTATGGTGTGGTTAGGCCATGTGTAACTGACAGACTGGAAGCCAAATTGTGATTTTAATATATATTTTATCTTTTATTTATTACTTTATTCTAGAATTTTTAACTGTATATTCATTTGTTTTTATTTGTTCTGGTCTCTGGTCTTTGTCTGTAATAAGCTTGATTTGATTTGATTTGTTTTGGCCAGTGTTTGCATGGGTTATTCACGTGCAATAATCGTATTTAATTATCTTCCTATAATTCACAATGTATGTAAATACTGTCGATAGAAAAAAATGATCACTCTTGAACCAGTTCTAATACATTGATAGGTTGATCAACTTGTATTCCATTGATGCATTATCACTGGGCAGTAGCCCACTACTGAGCAAAGTGTGGGAGAGATTTTCAGAGCTTATCTTTGCAGTTTCTATACTTCTGAGTCTGAAACACTTTCCATTTCAGCCACTAGACTTACTAGCTAAGAGGTTTAGGAAGGCGATAATGCACTGAACAATTCCTCAAGAATATGTACCAAAAATGACCTCTGAGATGAAATAAAAATGCTGATGATAGATTATTTCATGATACAATTTAGAAATTGTGACTAAAACAGAGAAAGTGAATGATGATATGGTCATGTTACAATGCAAATCACTTTTAAATGTTGACTAGAATAGGAACATTTTTGAACTCTGCTTACTTCTAATACTTCCCTAGATTGATATTTCTTTGGCTGTCAGGACTCCTTCCCACTTTTAAAAATGATGCAGGGCCCAAATCAGCTTTTGTTTCTATTGGTTATATTTATCAAAATATTGTATTAAATATTAAAATTGCCACTTTCATAGAATATTTGTTCATTGAATCATGTAAAAATAGCAATATTACACTCATTAGCTATTAACATTTTTTTCATTATAAAACTATATTGTTTAGCAAATAAAAAATAGTAAGAAGAAAAGTGACAATGCTTTGAAATTTTGCAAATATGTTCAATATCTGGCAAATAAGTTCGACTTTGTGGATCCCAGAAGAGAGTCTTGGATCCCACTTTAAGAAACACTGTCCTAGATGATATCAAGAGACTGAAATGAAAACAACGGAAGAAAAATGCTAAGACATTTGTGTGCAGCTGAACATTTGTGTGTATGGTGTTCAAGAGTGTTGCTTGTTAAGAATATAAAATAAAGTTGTAGTATGGGAGAATGAATCCAGTGCCTTTTCAATGACAATCTAGAATGACTCATTTGCAGACTTTAAAAACTTCATATAGCAGTAAATGTATTTTCTGACAAGTCCATTTGAATTGGAGAAAAAACATTGTTATGTGGCTAATTGAGGACATTTATACTGCACGAGTCAAAAAGAGGGCTGTGAAAATATTTACAGACTCCTCACATCCTGGACATAAACTTTTTCAACTCCTACCCTCAAAACAATGCTATAGAACACTGCACTTCAGAACATTATTTGTTTGTTTGTTTGTTTGTTTGTTTGTTTATTCGCATTTCTATGCCGCCCAACTCCCAAGGGACTCTGGGCGGCTTACAACAGAGAATAAAACAATGCAACAATATCCTATACAAAAGTTAAAAGAACAACTAGACACAAGAACGGTTTTTCCCCGAACTCCATCACTCTGCTAAACAAATAATTCCCTCAACACTGTCAAACTATTTACTAAGTATGCACTACTATTAATCTTCTCATCGTTCCCACCACCCATCTCCTTTCACTTATGACTGTATGACTGTAACTTTGTTGCTTGTATCCTTACGATTTATATTGATATTGTTTCCTGATTGCTTATTTGTACCCTAAGACTATCATTAAGTGTTGTACCTTATGATTCTTGACGAACATATCATTTCTTTTATGTACACTGAGAGCATATGCACCAAGACAAATTCCTTGTGTATACAATCACACTTGGCCAATAAAAAATTCTATTCTATTCTATTCTATTCTATTCTATTCTATTCTATTCTAT
>WNWU01000012.1:14016708-14026786 GCA_012654045.1 Ptyas mucosa | reverse complement strand
AGTGCTATATATATATATATATATATATATATATATATATATATATATATTTAAAAAGCATGCTTTTAGACATGATTTTCAGCTAGAAATGGTGGTTGATCATTTGCTAGAACCCTATAGTGAAATATATACGATGCAAGCTTTAGAGAATGGATAGCAGGAGAAATTGCAGTGGATAAAGATAAAATAATGAAAGATATGTAGCAGAGGTATCTTATGCTTCCTTCCTTTTTATTATTGAAAACTAAAAATCTATGGGACATCATGTCCCATTAAAGACGTACTGACCACATTTTTGGAAGTCTGATTTCTTGGCCTTTAAGAAAAACAGAAGTTAGATCTTGTTGTGTTTCCCTTGCTTTCTGGTACTAGGCCTCGTTTCATGAAATTAAAAAGTATAGGGAAGACGGGGAAATAATCAACAAAGGAAGTAGTGTATGCAACAGCTTCTGCAACATTCCTACAACATGATGTCTTTTCTCCTCAGCTTTCAGTTAGGACAGACTATCAGATCGCAGAATGCTGTGGTTCAGAAGTGCTGCGTAAACCAGGCTGTCACTGTCATTTGCTGGGAAGACGAAAACATGCTATGTAGAAACTATATATCAAATCTGTTGAAATGTGCCCCAGAGAAAAAACGTTGTGGACTGCATCTTTTGTTGCTTGCCTGGGGATAAGGATGACCACATGTCAGACGCACCCAAGGATGCTGAATGCTGGCTGCTGGAGTGCTAGAAGAACAGGCTTTGAAAGATACGGGCTTAAGTTTAATTATATCAAGAACCCAAGTGGGTGCAAAGTGCTTGGCAAAGCAGGCAAAGATGTATTCTGTTCTTAGAATGGCCTTACAATTGGATGACTTCATTCTCCGAACTTTTATTCCTAGTAGGATATAGCACCGAAGATAATTACAACTGAGAAAGGGGATGGAATTCTCCATATACAGTGTCTGCTATATTTCTTTTAGGGAATGGAATATATACGGTGTTTAAATATAGAGATTATTTTAAAATGCGCACATAGTCTCAATCTCTCCGAACATTGCTCTTTGCTTTTCGGAGAGGAAAAACACATGTTGCTGTTCTGTCTTCATAGATCACACTAGTAGAAGCATTTATTGTCTCTTGCCATATTAAATTATAGCAAGGCAAATCAAGGGGTTAAAGTATTTTCAGAAATGATTCTCAGTGTTTGGATTTAGTATTTCTAAATAAGCAGGACATTATTCCTGATATTTCTGAATTAGTCGGATATTTTGAACAACAGCCTTCTTAAGACTTCATAAATACATTGGGCAACCCAGGACCCATGATGCTTCTGATGAAGTTGCTTTGTGCCTCATCCTATTTCTGTGTTGAAAGTAGATTGCATTCTTCTTTCCATATTTGGGAATGTTTGGCTCCAGGGTCGTTCCAACTTGAACTGACATTGTCATCATGCCAGTTCAAGGAAAGGGTATTTTCAGACATCACGGATCTCTAGCAAATTGGCTCCCTGTGCTAATTTTGCAATGAGTGTTTGCCCCCTGGCAACTGTGCACAATCATTTTGTCAGATATGAATAATTATTTTAGAAAAACAGGAGAGAAAGCTCAGAATTTGAAAACTGTTCTCCTGAATTTCTGCAATGTGTGTATTTCTCCGCCAGAAAGTTAATGTTAAAAATATGCAGTATTATCAAGTATTGCACCGAGGGCATTCAGACATTGTAAGCTATTCCCATGTGGCTTCATCCCCCCCTCCACTGCATGCCCACTTTCTTTTTAACTCCTTTATTCCATGATGCTACTTGTGATGATTATAAGAAACAGAACCAATCCTACTTCAATTAGGTTTTGTCACCTGACTTGGAATTTTCAAAGTGGAACCTGATAGGACTGGTCTTCCCAGTTTAGGATTCACAGATGTGTTGATCTACATATCCCACCATTTTCAGCCAACAGTCTCAATAACCATGCTGGTTGGAGATGATAGCACAGTAATCTGACAATGTAGAGGGTGCTGGACTGGGAGGGGATCCATTATTTTGGCAACACATAATGTGATATCTAGATTAATACTGCAAAGGATCACGGAAGCTAGCAGAGCCACTGGTAGATCAGTATATCATAAGTTCGACCTTTTTTTACAGGAACATCATTTCTATTATGCCAATTTGTGATAAGAAATTGGTTGAATGAATAAGAATGATATGTAGAAACAAGACCTTGGTAGCCTGGTAGAGGGGTATACCTCTCTCAGAATTCTGTCCACCCAGCATTCAGTTTTTACATCAGCTGACACCCAGAGGTGGGGTGGGATGGAGCAACTATTGTCATCCATGTGTCCTTGAAGACTGTCAGTGGCTCTGCTCTTCAGATAATTGAATGTGAGGTACAGTACTTTAGTTGCAGTTGGACTCTGGATGGGTTTGCTACTGCCCTCCCTGCAGCTCAGCCCAATTCTTACCTGAGCTGCTGGATTCCGTTGCTGGCAATATAATTCCTGATGCATTGGTGGTGGGGATTTCACTTTTCTGCCTAGCAGTATCCAGTCCAGATTGGCTCAGTTTGTAGTGTCCCTAGCAACCACTGACCTGTCCCAATAGATCAATGGTTTGATGAATGGTGATAGCCACTTTTTAGATCTGATTTTTGTCTCAGGGCAGATGTAGAGAGGTCCGTTGGATTGGCCTGCCCCAGGTGACTGGTATATCCAATGGGTTTCCAGAGGGTGTCACTGCATTCTTATATTTACCAGCTAAGCTCTCATCTTCTGGACTATTACACTTGCCGTAGATGCTCAGAAGTTCTTATCTCTCTAAGCTAACTGCGCAGCCTCCCCTCACATTCCTTTTCTAGCTTTCTTACTCCTTTGTTCTCCTGCCAAGAGGTGAGGCAGGAACGCTGGCAAGATGTAGCCAATCAATTAGCTAATAAGAGTTATGTTTATTTTACTTTTACAATAAAATGAGTTTTCTTAGAAATACTTCTTCGGGTTTTATTTTCTTAATGTATACTTTCAAGGAAAGCCACGGTCCAAACCTCTAAACCAGGGTGCAATTATCCCAGAGCCAGGATGGGATCAATCAACTCCCTGACAGAGGGAACTTGGGTTTTCTCTGAGGCTCTGATGGCTGGTTCGTCCAAGGCCTTAGTCACTGCCTGGAATGTGTGAATTGTCTCTTTTTGTACACTAATCCTTGGGTACACTGTGGTTTACTGAGGAGCCCTTGGAGATGAAACAGAGACCTGGATTATCATTGGAAAAAGACTTGGAGCAAGTCTGACTGAATATGGATAACAGCCCATATTCAGAATTACTGCGTGGTGATAAAGATGGCAAAGCATCATAGTTTAATATTAGACATAGAATCATATGAATCATATCAGCATCACTGTGAGGAATATTTAAAAATGTGATGGGCAAAAAATGTGATGGAGCATTCAGACTTGCTCCAAGCTAGACTTCAACTAAGCAGGTGGGATAAGTTGAAGTGGGTGACTCTTGAGGAAGTAGACAGTGTTCTCCTTCCTATAACCGTAGCCACTTATCTGTTAATCCCTCCTGAGTTATTAAGGCAGCAAGGGAAATAATTTATAGTTGGTTCATGCTGAGGTATTAGCCTGTCAGACACAGTGGGTGGATATTTCAGCTTTAAAGTAGGTAAAGTAGGTAAAATGGTGCTGCCTACTCAAGAGGTTGATGTTAGAACCAAAAGTCTTGGACAACTATTATCCTGTCACCAATCTACTCCTATGATTGAATGGAACTTGCAGACAATCCTGAAGGAAGTAGATTTTTAGATGCATTTGAATCAGGTTTTGGGCCAAGGATAGCTTCATTCATGTTTATTGATGACATGTGGCAGAGTTGGGATAGAGATAATCCATCCTCGTGGTCCTTGATATCTCAGTGGTTTTTGATACCATCTAACCACAGTATCCTTCTGGACCAGCTGCAAGTGTTGGGAATTGGGAGGAAACTGTTTTGCAGTCATTTTTCTCCTTCTTTCCTTTGTGAATAGTTCCAGTGGGTGTTGGATAGATTGTTTCCTAAACCCCTCCTCTGTGAGGTATGACAGAGATCAGTACTATTTCCCCTCCTGTTTATCATCTATATGAAACCACTGAATAAAGAAGTCATTCACCTTATTGATACATTAAATATTGATGATAATGCTCATCTATCTATTAAATCCAAAGAAAGAATGAAAAGAAGCCCTTCTGTGGATATTTTCAAAACCCAAAGACAAGTTAAGAAATGTTAAAGTATAGGACAGTAAGACAAAATTCTGTGTGACAGGGAAAGACATTTCTGTAAAATTAGATGATAGATTTCAATATGGTATTAGTTAATAATATGTTGTATAAAAATGATATTTTAGACTTAAATAAAACAAAATACCTGTAAATTTTGGTACGCAAGAACAAAGTACCTACAGTATCTCTTGTTAATCTGAACCTTAACTATTCAGTTTCACGACTTTGTCACCAAGAAATGGTGAAATAGAAATAGATTGAAATAAGGGGTTAAATACAACAATTCTGAAATTAGCTTACACTAATTTCTATATAGCATCAATTATTTTTCACAGTGGGCAGCCCCAGATGTTTACAAAGGTATGTAAGAAATGCACCATTACAAAACAACTTGTTTTATGCATTGATATTGGTATCTTGTAAAGAAAAGTTTAACAGAAGACTTGTATAATTCTGACATGCTGACTAATACAAGCTCATCCAGAACTCTGTAATGTCTCTAAGCAATTCAGATGCAGATATTCTCATTAATTTTTTTTCTGAGGACTAGTGTTATGATGCATAATGATATACATCCCCAAGCTAGCATACAGTGTTCAGTAATGTTAGCCTTCATTTGCTGAGGTCAGAGCTTCCTGACTTTTTCAAAGCAAAATGGCTGTGTGAAGTATTTATTTTTGCTTGTTCCAAATCTCTCATTATTCAACTTCGTTGGATGTCCCTGGCAGATTTTAGAAGCCCTTACTCCCACTTCTTTCAAATTGAATCAGGAATAAGGTTTGTAAAGTGTGAATTGTTTCTTAGGGAAGGCAGACTTTTCTACTCCTAGCCCAACCCTATGGATCCTTCTGCCTCCCCGCCTCCACCTCCAAGATTTGGAGGGCCTCACCTTCCTATCTCAGCAATGAAGCCCACATTTTTTTACACATGCCTTTGGGGATTAGCGCAGCTGATTTTCTCTCATTTTAGTTTCTATGGTGATGATCTTAATTCTTATTCTGAATTACTTATTTCAATGTGCTTATTTTACATTATTATATGCCATGTGGAATCTAGTGAGCCAGTAGGATAGAAATCGGTATAATAAACAAACAAATAAAAACCAGTTTAGATGTTATTTTTGACTTCTTGCTGTTCTGGTAATTTAATATCTCTCATAAATTTAGCCACTTCACAATTCATCCTAATTCCATCGCAAATAAGCATTTGAGCCTGCTGTTCCTGAATTTTATATATTGGCTATTGGTGTTGAATGCTTTCTCTTTTCTACAATGGGTTATTGTTTTATGTGGTCCATATTTTTGAAAATTGTCTGGACTTCATTTTTTTTGAAAATGAAAAGTGAAGTATCAATCTGTAGCAAATAGTACCTAACCCAGTACAAAATCTACTGATCTATTTATATTGATAGACATAATCCAGTTGTATATAACATGCTTTTCCAAAATGAAAGGAGGAAACATGAAACGCTTTGCAGTGGAATAATTAGGTTGATTTTGTGTTTAAGGTTTGAAGAGGAAAAGGAGTTTCGATTTTTGTTGTATTTTGCTCCGCTTTCTCTTTTGAAACCTTGAGCCAATGTGATATATGCTCTTGCTGTGCTTTGTAGCCTGGCAGTCAGTTAAAAGAAGGTCAATAATGTTTGAGGCTATTCTCCTAGTCAAGTAGGAATGAAAATTGATCAGAGTTGGTGTTGTTTTCACATCGGAACAAATAGGTCTCCACAGTACCTAAGCTTTTTCCCTGTTTGGAGGAGAATAGGGAAATCTACTGCAAAGGCTAACAAGCAACTGTTGGAAGAGATGGTGCTAAAAGAATTACTTAACTTTCAGGGCTAAAGATAAATGTACAGATAAACTCTTAGAATTATCTGCTTATGTGCTGGGAAATAGAGCAAGACTAAACAATTGATTTCAAATATTATGCTGAGCAACCAGGAAATGTTTTCTACTGTAGGACCCAAAGGGCAATTGCTGGTATGGTTGCAGGAGGCCTGTTTCTCCTTCCCCGTATCCGTTTGAACGTGGTACATTTCCAGTCGCCATTTCTGAATGTTTAATCCAGGTGATGAAGCAAGCAGTCTTTGCCATTCGTTCGCTATGGAAATTTACAGGTTTACGGACAGCATACAGATTTCGGCAGCATGAGTTTGAAGTCTTTTGGATGAAATGTTTATTTATACATTCCAATAATTGTGCACTTCTCTACTACATAATACAGGTAGTCCTTGACTCGCAGCCATTTCATTTGGTGATTGTCCAAAATTGCAACAGCACTGAGGGGAAAAAAAAAAGACTCATGACCAGTCCTCATACTTGTGACCATCACAGCATCTCCACAGTCACATGATCAAAATTCAGGCACTTGGCAACCAGCATGTATTTACAATGGTTGCAGCATCCCAGGGTTATGTGATCACCATTTGCATTTCCAGCCAATTTCTGACAAGCAGAGTAAATGGGGAAACCTGGATTCTCTTAACCATGTGATTCACTTAACTGCAATGATTTGTTCATTTATTTTAAGAAAAATGATACGGCTGCCCAACTCACTCTTAGTAACAGTTTATAAGGATAAAACCCCACTACAGGTAGTTTTTGACTTACAACAATTCATTTAGTGGCCATTCAAACATACGTCGTCACTGAAAAAAGTGACTTACGGCCATTTTTCACACTTACGACCTTTGTAGCATCCCCAGGATCATGTGATCAAAATTCAGATGCTTGGCAATTGGTTTATACTTATGACTGTTGTTGTGTCCTGGGGTCATATGATCACCTTTTGCAACTTTTTCACAAGCAAAATCAATGGGGAAGACAGATTCACTTAACAACCATGTCACTAACTTATCAAATGCAGTGATTCACTTAACTGTGGCAAGAAAGGTCATAAAATGGGGCAAAACTCACTTAACAGATATCTCACAACAACAGAAATGTTGGACTCAATTGTCATAAATCGAGGAATACCTATACAAAAAACAGTGACAACAATCAGTAAGTTAACTACAGTAATAAAAAAGGTCATAAAATCGGACAAGATTAATTAATAACCGCCTTGGTTAGCAATAGATATCCTGGTCTCAATAATGGTCATAAGTAGAGGAGTTCCTGTAGAAGTCATCTTATTCTTGCTGACAGTCAGAAGAAAGGAGGACCAAATGTCCATCCCATTTTATTTATTTATTGTGATACACAATTTTTGGAGTCAAGCATCAGTGGAACAATATAAGGTTTTGCTTTCTGCCTGATTGATGTCTGTTAGGATTGCTCACATTGGTTCTAGATCAGATGTATCCCACCTTGGTTCTAGATCAGATGTGTCTCACCACGTATGCGGCCCTAGACAGTAATGTGGCCCCACAAGATCTAAACTTTTAACATAGATACATACGCACACTATATTATATAATTTATATACAGCCCAGGACATTACTCTTCACTCAGTGCGGCCCAGAGAAGCCAAAAGGTTGGACACGCCGGTTCTAGATGTTGATAGATGGTTATAAGGACAATTTTGGAACAATGTTGACTACTCAAGGAACTATTGTAAGGAGGTTAGTATTTAATTCCATTTAATTGCTGCTGTTTGCTGCTTTAAATCTTTTGCTTTTGTTGCTTCTAAATTTGTGTTTTGTTATTCTGATTTGTGGGTAATCAGTCCTACATCTGATTACTTAGGTTAGTATTATTATGGGTTGGATTCATATAATGCCTTCCTGTGGGTGTGAAGGCTAACCTTTGAACCAGTCAATATTTATGTTTTATCTGATTGTATCCCAGCATCTTAAACGAGTGGAAATCCTCACCTTGACCCTGACTCTTGTGACTTTTCCCTGCCTGTAGAGATAGGTTATTCCTGTAATTTTAAGAGAAGCACATTTATTGCAATCAGCTACAAGCAGATGGAGCTTTTAGGATTCAGAGTGGGGGCAGGCAGCTAAGCAGAGGACAACATGTGTTAGCTTTCAGAATGTGTGTCAGAGCTTCACAAAAGCTAAGAACACTTTACCAAATATGGGCCTGTTTATTTTTAACCAAAACACAAGGAATAGATGGCTTAGGGGAGCTGGTAATAGTATTTACAGATGTGCCGTCCAAAACCGCTGCTGTTAGTCTACCTAGCAAAATTAGATTAAAAGCCTGGTCTGTGGTAATGGCTGGTTTAAAGCTGATTCCTTAAGTCAGCTTCCCAGTAAACAAACATTCATATAATACCATGTGTTAAGCTCACATGAACTCTTAAGTTCATATAACTTTCCATTGTTTAAAACATATCTCAGTTGGTTTAACTTTCCTAGCATGATGATAAATATACAAAAAGATTCACCTTTAAGCTGTTATTAAAGGCACAGATGCAACATCAGTAATACCGTCCTTGCTAGGGATTATAGGAGTGGGAGTCCAACAAATCTGGCAAAGATCAAGTTGATGGGAGACGGGTGTATTCTGACAGGCAGTGATTCTCCAAGGTCTCAGGTCCAAATCTTATCTATCTCTGTGACCTAACATTCCCCTTTCTCCCACTTTACTTCAGCTGGAAATGCTGCAGATCAAGGAGCATAAGAGTTCTATTACTGAGCAATAGCTTCACATTGAAGTGGACAGTACATCTTACTACACATAAGGCTGCCTTACTGAGTTTAGGAATTACATTTTATGAGGTGCCGTTGTTAAAGTCACTACATTGGGCAGCACCAGGGTGCACATGAGGGGAATCTGCATTCTGCAGCAACCCAAGGCTATTTGATCCCTACCCCTTTTTCTGCTTTTCTTTCTGAGCAGAGTCTCCTAAAGAACACTCTTAGTTATGTGATATTTTTCTTGTCTATAATCCAGGAATAGGCAGATCAGGTAAATTTGCATGTTTTGGCCCGCCATGACTTACCTATTTCCAGACTGAAGAGAAGAAAAAATGGTGAAATTTGATGTATACTGTAAGAGTTACATTGGGGGAAGGGGGGAGCATGTGTGCATTTTTAAATATATCTTTCCACTAAAATGCATGCAACATTCAAATCTCCCATGCCATGTTGCCTGGGCAACATGAAACTTAATTGCTCCCTTGTCATTCAGCAGCAGTGCCTTCAACACGCGCTTTTTTATTTTAAAAACTTTGTGATTAAATTGAGCCTTAGCTTATAAATTTGTATATATTAAAGAGGCAAAATATCTCCCTCCCTCTTACACTATGTCAGTCACATAAAACTATTTTTTAAAAAAATATGTTTACATACAGTTTCCTGTATTTCCCTCATCCCCACCTCTAAACTGTGTATTGGATTATTTATAATATGCATGACAAATTTAGCAAAATACGAGTCTGAAAATGAATACTGCCATTTAACAGAGAGCTAAGAAGTCAATGGTACAACACTGAATATTTCATCTAGGATGTTACTAATATGTGATAATTGTTAAAGCAAATCTCTCATAGATTATCATTATGTCCTAATTTATTTTGTTCTGTTCTACAAGGCTTTTTATCAATACAGCAATAACATGATGCCACCAATTATTGCATTATATTGTTGGGAACCATTCTCTTGGAAATCTTAGGATCAATTATGCAAGAATCTTTTACAATGGGTTTTTATTTCTCTTATTAAGTCTAGTTTGTGAAATCAATGTTATTATTAGACATATTTTTATCTTTAATAACTTCACTGCAGGCATATAGCTTTCTTTTCTGTTGATCACTTATTTGCATAGCAAGAAAAAGCTTCAAATGTTAAAACTATTTTTCTATTTGTTACGTATTAAAAGCAAAGTTCCCTCCTTCCTTCCTTCCTTCCTTCCTTCCTTCCTTCCTTCCTTCCTTCCTTCCTTCCTTCCT
>WNWU01000012.1:13866847-14011367 GCA_012654045.1 Ptyas mucosa | reverse complement strand
CCCCAGCCAGCATGGCTGGCTGGGGAATTCTGGGAGTTGAAGTCCGCGCGTCTTAAAGTTGCCAAGATTGGGAAACACTGGACTATAAGGTATTCTCATCAATGTTATCCAGCATCACAATTCAAAGATTTTTTTTGTGTTTTTTTCATAGCCATATTTTACGATTTTTAAAAAAATCAAAATTTTGACATAAGTACATTTTTTGGCATTTTGAAATTTTGTTTAGATCCCTGTACATCAGCTATCTGTACAGCTACTGTTTGGATCAGGTTACTCTTTATCTTTTTCAATACTATTCTTTCAGAATTTTTTTAGCCAGTTGTGCATCTACTTAAAAATGAGATTAAGATCGCAAGATTTGTCCTTGAAAAATCCATATTTATTTGTGGTAATTGTACTGCTTTCAACATGCTTATTTTTATGATATGATCTAGAATCCTAAGACTCTGGGCAATTTACAAATTAAACTATATATGCATATATACATACATATATGCATACATATACATATATATTGAATGTCATCCCCACGCACAGCAAAACCAGCAGTTCTATTCCATGCTGTTTATTTAGATTTAAATGCTGCTCCAGAACAAGGATCAGTAGTTCACAATTCAAAACAACAAAATATAATATAAAATATATAAAATCAGCATCCATCCGACAATACTCTCTCCCTCCTCCTCTCCCTCTCTCTCTATTATGGCAGTTGCTCCATCAAGTAGTTGCTATTGGTATTAAATCATATATGCTCTTGCTTTTCTATGCTAAGAGCTCATCTTGTGTATTTCACATTCCCTGAACATTAGTATATAAACAATGAAGGCCAATATATAAACATATATATAATATATAAGCAAGGAAGGGACGTGGTGGCTTAATGGCTAAGACGCTGAGCTTGTAGATTGAAAGGTTGGCAGTTCAGTGGTTCGAATCCCTAGTGCTGCGTAACGGGGTGAGCTCCCATTACCTGTCCCAGCTTCTGCCAACCTAGGAGTTCGAAAGCACGTAAAAAAATGCAAGTAGAAAAATAGGGACCACCTTTGGTGGGAAGGTAACAGCATTCTATGCACCTTTGGCGTTTAGTCATGCCGGCCACATGACCATGGAGATGTCTTCGGACAGCGCTGGTTCTTCAGCTTTGAAACAGAGATGAGCACTGCCCCCTAGAGTCAGGAATGACCAGCACATATGTGTGAGGGGAACCTTTACCTTTACCCTAATGAAGGCCACAAACTTTATTATTATTTTTATTATTATTATTTGAGTAGTTTAAGAGGCATAGTTTCATCAACACACTTTTCTATAATGCACAAGATTATCTGGGATCCTTAGTTCATTGTTTTCATTTCCATCTCTTCCGAAGTCTGCTAAAGAACCTTGCCATTCTTGATTTGAGGTATCTGAAGCAAAACCAAATCTCTCCTATCCACTAAGACTCTTCCTCTTGGTTGGCAACTAAGCTATCTGACGTCATCTCCAGGCAGCAGCAAACTCATCCAGAGGGCGCTTTTGTCATGGCTGGGGTGGCTGGCGCCTTTGTGATGGCTGGGGACTTCAATCAAGCGTGTCTAGAGACAGTTCTCCCTAAGTTTATGCAGTATGTGCAGTTCTCCACCAGAGGGAAGAACACTTTAAACCATGTGTACTCTAACCTGGCATAGGCATACAGAGCAATCCCCCTCCCCCACCTGGGTACATTCAGCCATCTTTCATTCCTGTTATGCCCAAATATGTCCCTCTTGGGAAAAGAACTCAGCCAGCCATGAAAATGATTAAAACCTGGCCAGAGGGTGCCCTCTGTCAGCTGCAGGACTGTTTTGAAACTACTGAGTGGAGTGTATTTGAGCATCACGATCTGCATGAATACACTGATGCCGTACTTTCTTACAGCATAACAACGGATAAGTGCATCAAAGTGTGTGGGAATTGTAAATCCTGGATGACTACAGAGGTACAGACGCTTCTGAGAGCCCGAGATTCTGCCTTTAAGGCAGGGGACAGTGCTTATAGAGAGGCCAGGGCAAACCTTACAAGAGGCATTAAGATGGCAAAACAACAATACAAACATTAGGTGGAGAGCCATCTGGCAGATAACAACTCGAAGCACGTGTGGCAGGAACTGCAGCACCTAACTATAAGGGCAATATGAGGAACACGGTCAATGTTGACGCCTCATTGGTGGAGGAGTTGAACACCTTCGCCCGCTACGAGGTGAAAAGACCAGATCACCAGCCTTCTGATTCCCAGGCACTCACTCTCTACGAACACCAAGTGAGAGCTGTATTGAAGGCTGTGAATCCTAGCAAAGATGCAGGCCCAGATAGGGTGCTGGGGATAGTGGTAAAGAATTGTGCCAATCAATTAGCAGGGGTCCTGACAAGGATCTTTAACATCTCCCTGCAAACGGCTTGTGTTCCATCATGCTTGAAAGCAGCCACTATTGTCCCAGTCCCAAAGAAAGCAGCAATTAACTGCCTAAATGACTACAGACCCGTCACATTAACGTCTGGAGTGATGAAATGTTTCAAGAGATTGGTTCTCCAATACCTTAGGACATGCCTCCCACCGGACTTTGACAAACATCAGTTTGCCTACAGGGGGAACAGGTCAACAGATGACGTCGTAACTACTGCTTTACATTCTGTAGCAAGCCATCTGGAGAAACCCGGGAACTATGTCAAGATGCTTTTCATCAGTGATGAAATGTAAAATTTGTTACTACTGGTTCTGTAGGCATGGCTTGGTGGGTGGGTGGATGGGAAGGAGGAGGTGGTGGTGGTAATATGACTGAGTGGGCATGGCCAACTTTTTTTTTTTAACTTTTAAAACCATTTTTTCTACAACCTTTTCGGCTGAAGAGGTTGTAAACAAATGCTTTTAAAGCTTCTGACGATCCCAACTGACTTGCCTGATCTGCAGAGGCTTTGTTTTTTTTTTTACTTTTAAAAGCATTTTTTCAGCTAGAGGTTGTAGAAAAAATGCTTTTAAAAATAAAAAAAAAGCCTCTGATGATTGCGTGGTTCAGCTGGGCAATGGGGGGGGGGCAGGGATTTTTGCTACCGGTTCTCCGAACCACCCGCCTCTATCGCTACTGGATCAGGTGATCCGGTCCGAACCAGGAGCATTTCACCCCTGCTTTTCATAGACTATAGCTCGGCCTTCAATACCATTCTGCCAAGCATCCTTATCGAAAAGCTGACTGAGTTGGATTTTCCCTCTTCCATCTGCAATTGAATCAAAGACTTTCTGAGGGATTGGCCACAAACAGTGAGGGTTGGGTCTGTCGTATCCACCTCCCTGAAGCTTAGCACTGGCTCCCCACAGGGCTGTGTGCTTAGTCCTTAGTCCTGTATTCACTCTACAACATGATTATGTATCGTCTGATCCATATACTGTGATCATCAAGTTCGCAGATGAAACCGCCATAATGGGTCTTATTACAGGTAGAGATGAAACAGCGTACAGGGGAAGGTTAAAAAAATATCCACATGGTGCTTAAAAAACAACCTGCACCTGAACATCAGCAAGACCAAGGAGATGGTGTTGGACTTCTGCAGAAAGAGAGAAGAACCTGCCCTATTTTACATGGAGGAGGGCTGTGTAGAGAGAGTTTCCTCTTTTAAATTCCTGGGAGTCCATCTCAGCGAAGACCTCACCTGGAAAAACAACATGATCCAGGTGGCCAGGAAGGCCCAACAGAGACTCCATTTCCTTAGGGTCTTGTGTAAAAACAGGGTGGAACAACAACTGATGGCCTCCTTTTACCAGTCCACAATAGAAAGCGTCCTCACTTATTGCATTACGGTATGGCATGCCAGTTTGACAGCCACAGATAAAAAAAATTACAGAGGGTGGTGAGCACAGCAAAAATATTGTGGGCTGTCCCCTGATACCACTAGATGAGATCACTAGGGCTCACTGCCTTAGAAGAGTAAGGAAAATCCTCAGGGATGACTCACAGCCTGGTCACCACTTCTTCATCCTCCTACCATCGGGAATGAGATATAGAAGCATAGCCAGCTGCACAAACAGGCTGAAAAAGTTTTTATCGGTGGGCTGTCAGACTCCTGAATGTGAAATAACATCATAACTAATAGTATGATGGACTTACAGGGCCGACACAACGTGTAACATATTCACACTGGTGCAATAGGACTGGGGGTTGTTAATATGGTTTATTGGTTTAGGGATTTTCTGTCTTCACTGTGAGTTGTATTGTGTTTGGGGGTGGGTGCACTGAGGGAGCTCAACCAATCTCATTGTACATATGTTGTGCACTGACAATAAAGATTTGAAATAGTTGAAACATGCTTTACAAGCCAGTAGTTTGCTCATTCTCTTTGCTGCATTTTATCTGCACTTTGGGAAACCTCCATTCTCATCCAGTACCCTGCTCTATTGTCTGTCTTCCTTTTTTCCAGTGTCTGCTTCTATTGTACAGCTTGCTTTCTTTGAACTGATAAATCCTTTTCCATCTTCATCTGCTGAATTGTGGCCACTTATTACTACAAACCTTCGACTTTTTCGTCAAATTTGTACAGATTTGCACCTGCTGCAAACCTCTCCAGACTATTTTCATGGTGGGAGTATCTGCACATACGCATACATTTATCCTCCCAAACAACCAGAACTTAATAGATACTTCAGATCCATTATTTTTATTTCTCTAGGTTTTTTTTTCAGATCTTTATTCTCTTTATTTCTCCAGTTATTTACAGATAGATGCAAATCAATCCTTTTAGCCTGCTTTCAGTCTCTTGAAAAGAATGTGTTCAATTGGCTGCAAAAAGGCAATGGCATCTTGAAAGTATTTTTTTTTGTGATGGCATATTCATAAGCAAACTTATTTGATGACATAGCTGGAGCAACATGTTTCATTATTACATGAAATTGCCTGTGGTTCCCTTCTGATGCATACCTTCTGATCATCTCCAGCCACTATGATCAACCAACACATATTTTGAGGTGCTATAGCTTCTTAAAACAAACACCTTACAGTGTGGCTTCTGTTGTCTTTTAAAATGGTTGTCCATCTTTATTCCAAACTTTTTGTCAAATGTCTTATGACAAAAAGGGCTAAAAATTTATTTAATATATTTTTAAATTGCTTTTAATTTTTTTGTATATGTGTGTTTTAGTGTTGGCTGTGCACCGCCCTGAGTCCTTCGGGAGAAGGGCGGTATAAAAATATAAATACATACATACATACATACATACATACATACATACATACATAAAAAAGTGTTTCATCATTTTCAGTATTTTTAGGCTTCCAATACATGTTCTGGATCTCATACAAGCATGGTACCACTTTGTTACTAATTGAAGACCACCAAAAAGGATCTATAATTTTAATAAGTAAATTGCTTAAACTACTCTTCAAAAGTAGGAGAATCGCTCTAAAGAAACTAAGCTAATTAGAGTTCAACATGTTTGGATTCAAAAAGGCAAGGTGGAGTAGCATTTCCAATTTTTATATTGTACTGTCGTGCAAGTTGCTTAATGTAGATTACGCAATAGATTGCATCTCCTTAAAGTTCAGCTACCTCTATAGAAGGGGCAAGACTTCCAGATGGTCTGCATAAGTATCTCTGGACTGACACAAACAGAAACAAACAATTTGTAAGAGATCATGCAATCAAAATTAATGTATTGAATGTCTGGGTTAAATATAGGAAAGCACGAGCCCAGATTTCCCCCTTCCCCGGTTTCATTATTAAATGTTTGTTTTTAATAAAGAGGAAAACATAAATTTGCTCAGTGGAAAGGAAACAATGGATTTAGATTGCAAAATATGATTATTAATAAGATGGGAAGAATATTTTTGAGGCTCTTATTTCCCACTGAGTGGTCTTTTCATCCGACTGTTTTTAGTGCATTCAGATATGTAGTGTGGTATCAAAAGAATTTCAGAAATAAGGGGCAACCCTTACAGGCTTGGCTGAATTGGAGAATTTTATAACATGTAATTTGGAACATCTGCTGGGCCTTATTTATAATTTTCTGGTGAAGTATGACTCAGAAACAAAACAACTCAAAAGATTGTATGACCAAATGGATGCAGAATTTAGAAGTTCACATTGGGAATTTCAGTAGAAGAATATATTTACCCTGAATGTTAGCTGAAAGAAAATTGGTATTAGATGGTTTAGTGTTGTAAACTATACTTAACTTGTATAATTCTGATCACTAAAATGGACAATTCTTTTTCTAAAATTTTCTGGAAATGTAAATCACCTGTTCAGATTATTCTTTCACATCTGGTGGCAGTATTGTAAAGATTGGCAATTCTGGGAAATGATTTATATCAAAATGAAACAAATCTAGAAAATTGAACTGAATTCCTATTTCAACCTGCAATGTTTTTATTAAACTTTACTATATGGTATATTCCCTCAAAGTATATTGAATGAGCTTTATACATTTTAAGTACTGCAAATTCTATATGCTTTTGTTATTTGATTCCAATTGATGAATGACTAACCAAGTTGTAGCAGTAAGCTTCAGTGTCTAGAACAGTTTTGTATCTTAAAAGTAAATCTGACCCAGAATCTAACTCAAATCGGAAACCATTGCTAGACCACAATTTAATACATGGATTTGTACCAAATCCAGATTTTGGATTTCTCTACGCTTAGAATCTACAGCTTAATTTGTAGTGTTTCCAAATCAGAACAGACCTTTAGAAGTATGAATAGTATTTACTGTAGCGTATAATCTCAATGAGTGATTTATACAGTGATTACACATATATGTGGACATGATTACTGATATTTATACTTTGCTTAGACCCTCATAGCAATTTTCATTGATATAATGTATCATATGTGTTCAGTTATTCCCAGCTAACAACATATTGGGAAACATCACCATGCATTTGTAAATACTTGTTGATTCAATTTGTATTTTATACTTTTATCTCCTTTCCTGCTTTGTTTTTTCCTGTTTGTTTATATAATCTTATTGAAAAATTATGTAACATTTTATAAAATATATACTTTAAAAAGAATTCAACATCTTCAATTAGCTACAGAATGTTAGCTGATTTTTGAACGCAGAAAACAAAAGGTAAGGATGAGAAAGATGGACAAGAAATGAAATGTACTGCTCTGAAAAAGTGTGTTGGACTGTAATACTGAATACGAACACTCTATAATGTATCTTTTGTTGCAAGACTATTTATACAAACCATTTCAGACTAGAGAAATTTTGTTCGCCTGATGTGCTAAAACCATAATGTGACATCTCTCTCTCTCTTCTCCATGGTAATGGAACATTTAGAAGTAGCTGCTTTGAATCATCATGTTTAAATGGCATTTCATGCTAATTACTTATTAAATTTGGGTGGCTTTTGATTATGCTGTTGATGCTATATTTAAGCAGTTCTGTTGTGGATGCTGAAAATATTCATGGCTTCCTGGTATGTAAATATATAATGTCTGTTCCATTTATAATGTTTTTAAAATCTTAACATTTTGGTGATGCCTATGGCTTGTGGTGCCTGTCAAGTTCCGTGCTCCATTTGACTGCTCAAAATTTGTTCAGATTCTTTTAATTTTAATTTAAAGCAAAATCTGAAGAATATTTCTAGGCTCTTTGTGGGGCTTACAGATATATTTAAAGTATACATGTATTAAACCATTGCATGATAAATGATAAACCATTGCACCCAAATGAATACATTTATATTGATATAAAAATGGGTTATCAAAAGAAATGTTGGAGCAACAATTCAGGTTGCTATTTTTATTTCTAAACATGCAAAATATAATAGGGATGTATGAACTTAATTCAGGGACAAATTTGTAAAATTACAGAGATATTACTTTAATTTCATGCCTATTTATATCCTTGTTTCAATAATATTTTATTATTCTTTGAATTAAGCTTCTGTTTTTATCCAAGCTTTGTTAGGAAAAGGTGAATTGTTTCATGATTTTGAGCAAGTTTTGCTTTCCAAAATATAGGTCTTTTCTTTTTCTTTTTTGTTTTACCAAAAATAAATTCCTGAAAAGTTTATTGTATAGAACTAATATTAGTATTAGAAGATGTGAAATTCCTTATATATTAGAGGCATTAAATAAATACCTTTATGAATAACTCTTTCAATTTTTTAAGTGTCTAGTTGAAAATTACAAAGTAGAAATATAAAGTGTGGAGCACATTCTTCCAGGCTTCATGGACTTGTATAAAAAGAAACCATGTGGTTTATTTATTCCTTTGAAAAACAACTACAGACTGTTTTTTTGTACATAAAGTGTTTATTAAGCCTCATAAAGTATCTCTCATCTACTTCTTTCAAAGTGTGCAATAGCTATAGGGGATTTTCTCTTCTGCAACGACCCCTATGTTTTTAATGAAGAATATTTTGCTATCCCCTCTTCCCTTTTCCCTATCCTTTTTCTTTCCTGGAGATTTATTTGGTTGCTGTATAAACTGCTTTGGGCAAGTTTCATTGTATTAATTCAGATTCTACAACACAGATGGCAGCACCTAGCCAATTTTGTTGAAAGAAAGAATAGTAAGATTGCACCTGGCTAGTACTTAGGAGGATACTACCAGGGAATCTCAGGGCTATAGGCAGAAGGGCAAAATTGAAAAAAAAAATATTGAAAAGACAATGGTAAAGCACCTTGGTATTTTTGTCAAGAAGACCAGATGATCATGTCCATGTAAAGCCAGGATGTAAGAAATATTCACTCCTATTGTACTTATATTCTGCCTTCCCCCCCACCCCACCCCCCAATCAAAATGTCCTAGGAAAAAGTCATCCTTTTAACTTACAAAATTGTAACACTGACTTTTCTAATTTTGGAAAAAATAACTGAGTTGATTTCAACTATTATCAGGCAAAAAAACAACAAACCCATACCAACCAAAATATAGTCATATATATTACACAGTACAGTACTGACAATTGTTGCTAATGAGATGCTTTTGATCTGGCAATTTTTCCATGCACTGATGTAATTGTTTTTAGAAGATAAGGCCTGGATTAGTGAGATTAAATATTAAGTTGTTAGATAACATAGTATATATGCAATTCTATGTCATGCTGTATAGTATCAAATTACACCCTCAAGAACTCTATGATTGAGGCACTGATGTTTTTTATTTGGCATATTATCTAATATTTAATAATTCTTGCTTACGGGTTGATACAAACTAAAGAACTCAGTCATAGTAATGTTTGAAGCCACTCAAATTCTCAGTAATTCTAACCAGAAACACTGGAGTGGAGTTTCCCAGTCTAGGAATTGCTGTACTAATGCATTTGAAAGGTACCAAGTTGGGACCAGCTATAGAATAGGAGTCCCCAACTCCTGGGCCAGTACTGGTCTGTGACCTATTAGGAACAGGGCCGCACAGATGGAGGCAAGTGGTAGAGTGAGCGAGCAAAGTTTTATCTGTATTTGCAGCTGCTCCCCAGCACTAGCATTACCCCCTCAGCTCCACCTCAGATAATCAGCCATTAGATTCTCATAGAACCCTATGAGAACCCTACTGTAAACTGTGCCTGTGAGGGATCTAGGTTGTGTACTCCTCCTCCTCCTTCTTGCCCAGTCCGTGGAAAAATTGTCTTCTATGAAACCGGTCCCTAGTACCAAAAAGGTTGGGGGCCGCTGCTACAGAAGACCAGGACAAAATCAATGCAGTTTTGTTATGTGCTGCATTTTATCATGCATATTCCCAGTAATTTATTATTAAAATTCATTCGTATGACCTCCTCGATTGAATAGCAAACCTTATCTTCAAATAAAGAGCATAATATTACACTATAAGGCTGGAAGCTTATTCACACAAAAATGGAACAAGTCTAGTTGAATGGAATAGGATTATTTTTCTGAATTTAACGTCCCTAGGACACGGTTGTGCACTTAATGGCATTTAACTTCTAATTAAAAAAACAACGCATAAGGTCACCTTGCAAAGAAAACTGAAATATAACTACTGTATCATGTGATACATGTAAAATTATCTGACTAAACCTACCGGTATTAAAAGATCCAGTTTGGTGTAGTAGTTAAAGGAAAAAGCTTAAGGCAGCAAGCTAGAAACTGGGAGGCTGAGTTCTAGCCTTATCTTAAGCATGAAACTAGTTGCATATCTGGGCTAGTCACTCCTTCTCAGCCCAAGAAAGAAGGCAAAGGCAAACCCTTTCCAAAAAATTTGGCCAAGCAAAACACATGGACAAATCACCAGGAATCAAGATTGACTTAAATGTATAAAAAAACAAACAATCTCCCTCCCACACATACTTAACTAGATACAGCCATTTGACGTAACACAGTACCTTTCCAGTGATAATCTTAACTTTATCACAGCTGATACGTTTGCTTTTCTGTAACTATTCAGTTAAAAGCATTTGGTTTTATTAAATTGTCGTGGAACAATATTCATTCTTTGTATTATCCCTCCCTTTTTTCTCTTTTTCTGCCAAGTCACACTTGATTTCCAGCAACTACCCTGACAAGTCCTTGTCCCTGCAGTTTTCATGGCAACGTTTTTCAGAAGCGATTTGCCATTGCCTGCTTCCTAGAGCTGAGTGAGAGTAACTGGCTTACGGTCACCCAGCTGATTTTGGGCCTAAAGTAGGACTGGAACTCATGGTTTCCCAGTTTCTAACCTGGTGCCTTAACCATATAACTGGTTTTCCCAACATTTTCTATCCCTGCATAATTTATAACATTTTATATCCTATGTTTTCAATAAAAGCCATTTTGGAATAATTGCTGATTATTTTAGAATTGGCTCCATTTTTAATGATGGAAAAGAAATATAAAATGTCATGGATGGAAAAGAAATATAAAATGTTGAGTATGGGAAACCTAAAGATGGTTCTCAAGGAAGATTTAATTTTTAATATTTTTTTTAAAAAAATGAATGTATTCTATATGATAGAGACTTAAAAGAATATAATTCATTTGGTACTAAGTTACTGTCTTGGAAATTTTGGCTGACCTGAGTATTTGCTGATAGCTCATAAGGCAATGTGAATTTTTAAGAATCTCACTGTTATTGAGATATGCACAAAGAAATATGTGCACTTCTACTATACAAAATCAACACAAAAAGACAATTTACAAATTTTTGGCATTTGTTTACTGACATCTGTATGTAAAATTATACAGTTACAACATGTTTCACCTCTTATGTTCTTTTAGTGATTTTGATCACCCTAGCTACAATGGCAGGGTATAAGAAGTGCTTCATTTAGCATTTTCAAACGGTTTTATTTCTTTTGTGAAATGTACCTTTTCTAATTGCTGTTTGACTTGCCTCCTCTACGCAGTTCAGATGTAAGTGCCACTTGCTCTCAATCAGTCAATCAGAATAGAGCTGGAAGGGGCCTTGGAGATCTTCTAGTCCAACCCCTGCTCAAGTAGGCGATCCTATACAATTTCAGACAAATGACTGGCCACTCTCTTCTTAAAAAGCATCCACAACTTCTGAAGGCAAGCTGTTCCATTGGTTAATTGTTAGAAAGTTTCTCCTTAATTCCCAGTTTCTTCTCTCCTTGATTAGTTTCCATCCATTGTTTCTTGTCTTGCCTTCTGGTGCTTTGGAAAATAAGCTGACCCCCTCTTCTTTGTGGCAGCCCCTCACATACTGGAATACTGCTATCATGTCACCCTTAGTCCTTTACTGTAGACTGGCCATACCCCGTTCCTGCAACCCTTCTTTACACGGTTTAGTCCCCAGACCTTTAATCATCTTAGTTGCTCTTCTCTGCACCTTTTCCAATGTCTCAACATCTTTTTTGTAATGTGGTGGGGTCACAAAGAAAGAGATAGGGAGATCAGTTGTGTTTTAAGGAGCGGGTTTAGTGGCTGAAATCGACTGAATTGGACACGGTTTTGTCGAAATACACTTTCATCGAACTGCAAGACAGAGAAGCCGCCTCAAGGCGAGGACGGACTGAACGAATGGCCATTCGCCATAACATGCTTCTGGACGCAGGAATTCTATAGGCTTCCCTCGGCCGAGATACCTGCAAATGACCACTGAGGGGTAGAGAACAACATGCTTCTTCGGTCGCAGAATTGCCCCCCTCCCAAATACAGCCTGGGACTGTGAACGATGCTTGGCTTTTCAGCCGAATGTATCTGGCTCTAAGGGCGCCCATTCCTCCCTCACCCTTGGAGACTAGCTTTCTAAGGTACCGGAGTTTGCCCCCCCCCCCCTCCTTCTTTCCCAACGAAGTCGACCGTTCCCGCAGGCAGCGATCCGGCCTGCCTGCCTCCCCTCGCGCGCATTGTGACGACACAATCGCCTATGCTTTTGCTCCTTCGCTTCAGCGCAGCGGTCCCGCCTTACGTTCATGCCAGGGGGCAGGCAGGCGGCTGCCAACTTTCAAACAATGCGTGCACGGCGGACTCCACCCCGGCTGGGCGGAGAAAAGGGTTGGGCTGTCAGCCCTCAGCCAACCCTTCAGAGGAGGCGGCCCCGGCCACGGGGGAGCTGCTGGCTGCCGGGGCTGCATTCAGTGCCGCTCCGGGTTCTGGGCAGGGAAACACCGAGCGAAGGAGCAGCCCAGCCGGGAACCGCCGGTGGCTCACTCCGTCCCTGGGGCCGTCAATGGCCCTGATTCAGAGCGCGGTGCAGCTCCGACAGCGTCGTACTCGGCAACCTCCCTCTGAGCGGCGTGAGTGAATGAGGAGGGAGCGATGGGCAACACAGCGCACAAGAGCTTGGCAGGTACTTGGGGCGGGGCGTCGAAGAGCGCCTCGGTCAGTCCCTGCGGAGGTCGCACTGGACCAGGAAACGGCTCCGGGAAAGTCCTTTTCCCCTCCCGAGACAAGGATGCTTCCCTTTGGCTGCTAAAGGCTGAGCTGTTCTCTAGCGTCCGCTGGGGTTAAGGGCGGATTGTGGTCCCCCGTTCTCTTTTCTCCTGGGTGAACGGAGCTACCAGCTCCCTGCAAGCCTCTGTCCGTCGAAGGGATTTCTTAAAATTTTTTTTGCATTGCCCTTGTCACACTGTCCGCGCGTCGTTGCAGTTCTCCTGGGGGTGCAAATAGCGGCGTTTTCTGGTCTTCTGAGTGTGTGTGTGTGTGTATGTGTGTCTTTGTGCCCCGCCTTTTTTTTTCTTTGTAGCACGTGTTGCTTTCGGTCCTCCAGTTAGAGACTGGACTGCTAACTGTCAGAAATGGTGTAGGTAGTAGGGTCTCCTGCTTAGGCGCAGGAGGGGGTGCGTGGGTGGGTGCGGGTTGGACTAGAGGACCTTCCAACTTTGTTATTCTGTTAAATTAAAATCCTGTGGCCGGAGAATAAGATTGTGTCGGCTACATCCTCGATTGAAATAAGCTGTCAAACCTGGATGGTGTGGCTTTTATAAGCTTAGGTTAGGCTATAAGGGAGCTGTAGAACAGGTAATTTATTTCTATGTATTTCCCCATGTTTTTCTTTCTTTCTCCCAAAGCTTTGAAGCTTTTTTGTTTTTAAAACCTGTTTCAATTGAATTCCCCCTCCCGAACTTAAACGTTATTTCAGGGCAGGAAATTGAGTTAAATTAGCAGCATTTAGAGACCTCTGTAGTTTATCATTTTCTCCTTGTGTCCATGAATAAAATTGCACGAAGTAGTCCATCATGCCTCTTGCAATCTATCTTATGATTTAAACCCTTGCAGGTGTATCTAGAGCGAAACCCCAGAAAAAAGCAGGAATAATGGTAGTCAAGGAGTAGGTTGGATGCTTCTTGCTAATAGCTTTTCAGCTTGCAAAGCATGAAGGATTCTTGCTTTTGATTTTGAAAAGCTGCTTCCTTTCAAACAGATAATGGTGAAAAATGGATAGGTGATTTGATGTCAGAAAAGCTTCTTCATCTTTTCCTGGTTAAGAAAAAAAACCCTCTTTAAATTCATTTTGACTTGAAAAGGAGAACCGACACTAGTTTTTATGAGAATATGTATATCAATCCCAGTTAACATGGGCTAGCCGCTAGTGTGTAAAATGATACTTACCGGTATTCATGATGTCTGTCCTCTTCAAAGACTGTCATCTTAGCAGGCTTTCATGGAAATAAGCTCCCTGATAAATCAGTGCGGTTGGCAGATAAATGTGCTTGAATTGACACAGAGGGTTGGGTAGTGTGCACAGTTGGCAGATTAAACATGTACAAGAGGACAGATGCTGGAACTGGTGGCTTTTGTTCAGCAGCCAAGAGACAGACTGGCAGCAGAAATGGCCAATTTTAGACAGAAAAGGTTTCCTTGGAAAGTAGGGTTTTGTCCTAAACCTTTGTGTCTCTGTAATAGAATGAACCATGCATTTTTGAAACACAAGCATGTTCAGGGTGCCATGTGCTCCACCCCCACCCCCACCCCCACCCCCCCAGCCATTAAAATAAAGACAATGAACTTTAGGAGCAGCTGGGAAGCATTTTGATTCCCTGAAACCCCCTCTCCCAAAAGAAGGCAGAAGGAGTTTTTCTTACAAGAACACTCCAAAGGCAGATTTGTAGCTGAATGGAAAAGACACCCATTGCTATTATGAAAGCTGAATCTTATTTTTTCTTTTGAAAAGTCTATATGGGTCATTATAGGAGAAAATAATAATGAAATATGTTTATAAATCTGGTGCAGTCCATGTCTTGGTTTAAAATCCATGGCTCACACAGCCCATATTGTTCTGTGTTAATGGAAAACGAGTTCTGATTTATGCCTGCAAATGGGTAATTGAGATCCCTCCCTCCCTTCATTCATCTCAATGGGTAACATGAACAGTTGTTGATGAAGAATTAACAGTATTAGATTACTGCTTTGAGGTTCGGTGAGCTTGTCCCCTTTTCTTTCCAGCTGCTGGTCTCAATCATTGTTCCTCTTGCTGTTTTTCCTTAAGCACATTCAGGATATTTGGATTATGTACTCAAACTGCTGGCAAATTGCCAAATTATGGTTACCCCGCAAAGCAATTATGAAGGACTCCTGCTGCATGATGGGGCCCAAAGTTTAATATATTTTTATGGCATGGCAAACTTTGGTGGCTTTAGGGTGCTGGAATTGGAACAGTACCTGTCTCTAGTCTGACATTTACTTGACATTTATTTTTGTTACTTCTTTCTTATCCTTAGGGTTTGAATTACACATCCAAATAAATTGCAGTCACACCCTTCATTCTGCCAGAGGATGTTACTGGATGTCATTCACTCATACAGTAGTTGTATAATTGAAATGTGGTTTAAATTTTGAATTAACTCTTGATTTGGAGATGCATGAAACACTGAGATAAATTTCTGAAAGTGCGCCCTGTAGATGCCCACAGTCTGTGTGCATTACAGTAACATATGCAATTTGGACAGGTGGTTAGTTCTTAATTCAGCCCTACCTTATAATATGGTTGGGAAGGCAGGACAGGTAAAGGACGTTCTATCTTATTCTGAGCTCGTTATAGAAAGCAAAGGGCAGGAGTCTTACAAAGGAATAGATAAAAAGTGACCCATTCTTGCTAACTAAACCATCCATATGGATTTTCCAGATTATTGTGCAAATACAGAAATAAGAGCAACCTTGGACAACACTGATTTTATAAACAGGCTTAATATTAACATGCCCACCATTTGAATGAGCTGTAGGAAATTTGGTCCATTGAGCATTTTGGTATGTCCATTAGCCATATAAGAACAGGCAAATAACACTATAAATGTGAATATGCCAGTGCTACACAGAGTGATGTGCTATCTATCACATCACACAACTTCAAAAGAGTAGTGAGAGAGCAAGACCGAAAAACAAGTTTTCAAACCTTTAATGTGGGAAACAATAAGGAGTTTCTACACACAACATATGAAAAAGGTTAAAAGGTTAATAAAGCTACTTTTCTCATTTTCTATGCTTGGCTGCTTATCTTTACAAAATCAGCTTTAAAGGCAACCTGCATGAATATTAAAGTTAATAACTGATAGTTTAAACATTCTTGACTCAAAGGACTCTAAGCTCTTATCTAGCAAGTATCTTTTTGTGAATCTACATCTTATATATCATAAGAACTTGAACAACTTGAACATATAATGATATAATTATAATTTTATAATTGTAATTATAAAAACCTATTAAGGGTAAGAGTTACAGTATGTTTAGATTTCATTCTGAATTTGACTGCCATATATATTATGCATAATACTTTGCAGTCAGGTTGAATGGAGACCTCAGTGTCTGAGTTGTAGAAGTATTCAAATCTGTTTACCATTTTATTGGATGGTATATTTTAATGTACTATACTATTTTGTATTATATAGGTTTTTTGTTTTTTATATACTCTTCAGAGTCACATAATGAGTTGGGCAGCCATATAAATACATAAATGCACAGATCAACAAATAATGTTCATACTTGCAAATATCCATGGACTTTAACTTTCATTTTTAACCTGCTATTATGATACCATTTATTAATAATGCTGAAAAAATGTACATGCGTGTTTTTAAAAGATTTGCACAATTCTTAGTATGTTTGAAAAAAACATTTGCATTGGAGTAGGGCAGTTAATATTTATGAAATAAATAAATTCCTAGATTTTGCATAATTAAATTCTTAGCCCTTTTGAAATTGCAGCGAGATAAAGAAAAGCATGTAAAAAAAGATTTCAAATGAAAAAGAGTATTTGAATTGCATTAACTTAATATATTTCTTACAATTCTGGTTTTGACATGCAAACAGTTTTAAAAGATTCTAGACAATTTGTGACTTGTTGGGTCAAGGCTGACCAGTGTAATGTAAGCTTCTCACGTTCACTTATTAGAAGATTCCAGGGACCATTATAAATGAGGATCACATGTTATTTAAGAGAGATGTCTTACCTGAACAGGGAGACACGGGTAGGTAAAAAGTATTTGGGAGCAGCAGTGACTTCCAATTTCCTGTCAGCTTCCTCATTGAATTTCCTTGTGGGACGCTGGCAATGAGCATCAGAAATTCCCTTTCCCTTCTCTTCCCTTCCCTTCCCACAGGAAGGGAAGAAGCAAGGGATTACTCAAGTGACTGGGAAATTTAAAACAAGGATCACATGATTGTAGCAGCAGCCTGGCAGCACTGAACCAGCCACAACTTCCCCAAATTTCATTCCCTCACGAATAACTGCTCCCAGTGTTTTGTAAGTTAGCCCAGTTGAGGAACCTATGGTGACAAAGTTTTGTCCTATGGTGTACCATTTTACTGAAAGGTTACAGACACAAGAGTTTAATAGTAATATAGATGGCATATGAATCCCACATTCTCTAGATATGCAAACCCCCATACACATATACACATGGTATAGGTAGTGTTGATGCTCCATATGAAATGTGCTTTTTCGTTCAAGTGGCGTCTTTGTATTTTACCCTAACAGTTGCTGGAGTGTTAGAAATTCTTCTGTGCATCTTTAAATTCTTGGACCAGCTTCCATATGAAGATGCCAAGGGTGTTTAGAATGACTGTGCAACAATTCTAGAATCCTTGGGAGTGTTCAGTATCACATAGCAAAGGGTGAAGAGCTCTTTTGGTAGATGCTCTTTTTTGCTTAAAGAAACAAGTATCTCTCTTGCCCTAGTTGACTAAAGAGGCAACTATTGTATAAAAGCATGGAAGATACAATCCAATAGTAGACTAGCATTTAAGCAGAATGATTAATCTATGCTTTACAGGTATTTGCTGAGTTTATTTTATTTTTTAAAACTTGACATGAAAAGCCGAAGTTGATACTTCTGTTCTAATTGCATGCAGAGAAAACCCAGATACTGTACATTATTCTCACTGACATCATAGAGAAAGTCCAAGTAATCAAAAAGCCTCTATTTTTCACTTCCATGTCCTTTAAGGTGTTAGGTCCCAATTGAGTCCTGTTGACTTGGGAGAAGTTAATTATAGAATTATACTTTTAACACTTAATGTTGCTTCTTGGAAGGGAGGAATTGGTTTTAACATCTGCTTAATTAGTAGTTTGGTACACGGAAAATGGAGTCAATTCACATATTAACAATAGCGGAGAAAGTGCTAGAGAATCTCTGATGACATGTAAATGTCTCTCATGCCCATGAAGTTGTTTTTGGCGGTAGTGTAGAAGTGGTTTGTCATTGCTGCCTTCTGGGATTTTTTTTAACTTCCCAATTTAGCTTAAATCTCTGGGTTCTTTTGGTGATCATGTATTCAAGGACTTACCAGGTCTGATTCTGCTTAGTTTCTGAATATCAGCTAAAGTTAATATCAACAAGTTACTGCTATAAAACTGTAATGGCTAATAAAACAGTATTTTATGCTGTCTCAGAGCTATTTGAATCAAGAAATAAAAGTGTAAAATTGTAATATTCTGGATTAGTGAGAATAACTATAAGGAAAAAGATGAGAGATTACATACATCTAAAGGGCTTTCATCAATAAAATGAGCATCTGTCCTAATCTTCTGTATTTTTTAATCTATGGATCTTAGATTGCCTACTAACCAATAGTCACCAAGCAGACTTACCTGGATAAGTGACTCTCTGCTTCCTGGCAAAAATTCTCCCATGTCTTTAAATTGCTCAAATACTATAAATAAATATTATTTTCTATTACTTTATTGTTGGAGATAAATTGGGATGTGGGCCATCTATTCCACTGGATAGTGGCTGTCAGATGACCTTTAAGAGTACAGATTTCAAGTTTATTTTTCTTCATTCTGTTCCCAATAAAGCAAGTGTAAAACATTCTGTTAAGTGGACAAGACTTTGTTCTGACTTGACAAACTGACAGAAAGGCAACATCAATGTCATTGGATGATATAACATTGGCCACAAGTTTAATTGTATGATACTTGATGGGGGTGTAGTGATGACAGTTTGAGCCAATTTTTTCTTTTTCTAAATGAGATGATAACTTGCTATCCATTCCTGGCGAGATCTTGCTTCACTAGCTCTTTGGTATTTTTTTACTCTTAATTTTACATTTTCTTCCCCTTTCTTAAGTAATCTTGCACATTTGGAAAACAATTTGGAAAAAATACTTCATATTCCATGTATGTACAGAATTTCATAATTATTCATTAAAGCAGGGGTCCTGCAGCATACCACAAATCGGTTCACGCAAACAAGCGAAGCCCCATCCACGGGATGCAGAAATCACACACTCTCTGGTCCATGGAAAAACCTCTCTCCACGGAACTGGCCCCTGAGCCCTGAAAGATTGGGGGCCACAGCATTTTTTTTCCAGATTTCTGTTTAAGCCTGAAAGCAAGTTTCATTCTTGATGACCTCTATCTTCAGCTTTGCTCTTCTAGACTTTTTTCTCCACACTGATGAGTTTTAATTTCTCACCTGTTGGCCTGATCTTTCTTTTTTCCTTTTTTAATGGAAAAATGTTATATGTTATCTTAGAAAGTACCACATTATTTTTCGATAGAAGAGAATATTTATAGCTCAGGGTTGAACTGTGGGATCCTTAGTGCTCTTTGGGCCTGATGGTTTTCTTGTAAACTTTTCATTGCAAAACTAGGTAACATCATTAGTGCTACTTGATGATATTACCTAGTTTGGTAATAAAACACCTGCAAAAAACTGCCAAGCTCAGGGACACCAAGGAGCCCACATTTATTTTCACTTTAGCTTTTATGGATAATGAAGATTTGTTCATCTCTGAAGTTCAATGAGATTTTATGTTTTCACTACATCTGGCTTTATTCAGTTTATCTTTAGAGAACCTGAATGATAGATTTCCAGAAGTGCTGAAAAATTTGCCAGCTTGTTCAAGATAATACCAGAAAAAGTAATTGAATCTCTGAATTGGACCACCTCTTGGACTGAGGCACCAGTAATAAAACACCTTTATGAAAAGCCATATATTGGATTGTTCAAAAATCACAGGTTAGGAGGCTGTGAATAATTTTGGATAACCAGTGGTAGGCATGGGAAAGCTGAACAGTTTGTCCAAACTTTGAACCATATAATACTGCTGGACTGTATCTAACATTTAGATCTTGGATCTTGTCAATTCCAGGAAGAATATTGCAGACTAATAGCTACAGCAACATTTGTTTTTCTTTCTTCAGATGAACCTGTGAAATGGAAGTTGGGGGGGGGGGCGGAGAAAGAGTATACATAGTTGGCAGCCTTTATGGACAAACACTTGAAACTGAAATATCTCCTGGGTTCAGTATTTGACTATGTTATTAAATGAATTGCTTTATTTCTAATGCATCCACTTAGTCATGGCGTAAGCACCTAGCATCCATCTATCATCAATGAGCGAAAGGGCCTGATAACATTGTATTCTTCTTCCTCCACACAAACAAAGCAATTGCTATTAATTCCTAAAGCATTTTTATGCAGCTGGCGCCCCTGCTATAGAAAATAAAATCCAAAATAAATTCAGTGACATATTGAATCCAGCTTTGCTGAGGCCATCTTGGATTTATTCAAGCCTGCATGCATCAAACCAGTTTGGTATAGTGGTTAAGGCACCAGGCTAGAAACCAGGAGACCATGGGTTCTAGTCCCACTTTGCCATGAAAACCAGCTAGGTGACCTTGGGCCAATCTCTCTCAGCCCAACAGGGTTTGGTTGTTGTGTGGAAAATGGGAAGAGAAAGACACGTTGGATATGTTTGCCACCTTGAGTTATGTGTAAAAATGACAAAGGCGGGATATAAATAAATAACCTATTCAGACAGGTTTATGCTCTGGCCTATAGAATCTTTCCAGATTGATCAGCATCTGAAAAATAATCTCAGGTGACTGTGCTTGTTTCACATACCATTAAAAATGGGGTGGGCATCCTTTACTGCAGGGCCCTCTCCTGTAATGAAGCCTGATTTGTATTCTTTACAGTGGGAATATGATTGTGCTTTCTGAACAGCCCTTTTAAGTGCCAAGTCTTAGCCCTGTCTTTGGATTGCCTTTGACTTTCCATGAGCTTGACCAGTTTACCATCTGAACTTTACTTAAAACTTTTCACTTCAGTTTGAAAATTTGTATGTTTACCTAAAGGGCTGGATATCCTGTTTTGACACATGATTTTTGGCACCTTTCAAAAACAATTAAGACTTTTGGATTATTTATTCACATTCTTCTGTTTCAGTGTTAAAGTTTTATAGTCTTGTTTGGAGAAAGTGAACATCCATGTGTGATTTACAGTCATGGTTCCTGTGCAAGATTTCATAAAGTCCCTGTTCATCTTCTAAAAAAAAATTCCATAAATCTTATTCTAATCAAACATAAGAACAAATGTCTTTGTCTATAAGGCAAAGTAAATTTAACTATTTCTAAATAAAAGAAACAACAGGGTTGGGAGCTAGCAGTGGCAAGAGAGGTGATTAGTAGAAGAAAAGCAGCTGTTTCACAGAAGGATAAGAAGAGTGAGAAACTATTAATGGAACATTTTCACTTGTCACAGATTTCACCTTTTATAACTTGAGATTATTGGGCTACTTTATACTAAATCATGGCCTCTCTTGTGCTGTTAGGATATTCTGCTTTTATTCAAAAAATACATGAGGCAAGTTTGGTTTCAATAATATTTTGAGGGGAATTACATGCAAAGGGGGACTTATTTTCACTTCCCAGGGCTGGATAGAAGAGGAATGTTATCTGAAAAGCTTTTCCTCTATTTTTTTTAAAACAGCTGCTGAGATTTCCCTTACAACACTTCAAATTACTATAATAATAGTAATCTGCCTTTTTGGTATTCCCTCCCTCCCATTCCTCATCCCAAAAGATGACTCTCTGTCAGCATTGGAATTCTTAGAAAGTTAGATAAAGGACACACTGGATAAAAACAACCCTTCAGAGTAATATAACCCATTATTTTCACATTTCTACTCATTTGAGAGTAGGGAGCCTTATTTAATGTAAGTCAGCATATGTTGTTCTGTATTCCTTTCTGATAATTTTTTGCCTCTGTGTTCTCTGAACTGCCATAATTTATGTCTGGCTTTTTTTTTAATGATACCTAAACTAATCTGATTGTGTCAAGACCTTTTTCTTCATTTTTTTCAACTTGAATTGCACACTTTTCAGGGAGTAGGGAGTAACAAAATGAAAGTCATTCTGTTTTGGTTCAGGTATAGTTGCAGTAGAAATCCTAATTTAAATCTTGTAAAAAAATTTCACAAACTGGTTTGACATATACATCATCTGATTCAGTTTAATATAATTTAAATATGAAGTTATACATCATTTGTATAGCCGAATGGAGTAAACTAAATCTAAAATAGTTGGAAACAAGCATCAGCAGTAAGTATTATGATGCAAGTATGAGAAAGTAAATGCTTATTAATACTTAAATAAGTAAATACTTATTTATTGATAGAGTTTACATTTTAATTAAACTTAGACATCTGTAACAAATGAAAAAATTCTGTATCTTCTAAACTGAAACTCTATCCAAAATGGAAACAGGCCTCCAAACTTCATCCACGTTTTCCAGACTCTGAAAAGGATAGAGAGTAGAAACCTGTAGGAATCCAATGTATATGATTCTTTAGAGACACTTATATTTCATTTGGATTGTGATTTGGGTTCTGCTGAATTCCATGAGTGTGTCTTGTTAGGTGTGACTGGGCCCTTCTTCATAACTGGTCCTGTTTTTCAGTTCTCACCTGGTTCAAGTTTATGTAATGATTAAGGTCTTTTCCAATTAGGAAAAATAAAAAGTTATTCTGTTTTTGCAACTGTTGTTCAGTTTAATTTCCTAAGTGACTATTTCTCTTTCTAGTGTCAAGTCAAAAGTTTTTTTAGCAGCAGGTGACATGGTTCATACATTGAGAAAAAATACCACAGTCTTGGTATTCAAACTAACAATCATTTTCATTTTAGTTTTCTCCAAAGCAAAGCAAAGCAAATTGGAAGAGAGGGAGTTCTCTTAGATTTATTTACTCATTTTTTGTTTCACTTTTCTTGTTGCAATTGTATAATTATGGTTTTTTTAGTGTTATTTCTGTGAGTTGAAGAGTCTTCCAAATAACTTTCATCTGGTTGTAGTCTTATAAGCTTGGTCAGGGGAGTTTATGCAGGAAGGTAGCCATTTACTTACTCACAATCTGATTATTGCTGCCACCTTTATCCATTTGAGGAAGCTCTTGTATCCGCTTTAAAATTCTGTTAACAAATTCTTGTTAAATTCTACTTGTTCTGCTTGGAAGTCTAGCAACAGAACAATGCTGCAACAAATTCTATAAATGGATATAGTGATGTCTGCGTTTTCATTATTTACATAAAAATAACATTATTCCTTAGAAATTAAATTCTGTAGCATTTAGTAGAATTGTCATAAAATTATTATGCTATTGAGCCAAAATATTGAGTAGCCGTAAAAATAAATAAAAAATCAAAAGAATGGAAATGCTGGAATATCCCACTATGTTCAGACACAAACTCATCACTCTGGGTTTTGTCTTTTAGAAAGTAAAATTGTTTTGATACTTTTGTCTCCGAGTACCTGTTAAATGGTTACTGGATTAAATGAGTAAAAGATTAATGAAAAAATACCCAGTGTTTTAATTTTAATCTTTTTTTCATACTTTGACTAAATGTGATTGCAATGTTTTCAAAAAGTTACTGTGATTTATATCTCACTTTCATCTAATCAATTTTTTCAACCTACGGGAATAATTAGACAGCTACCTTGATCTTTTAAAATGGTATTTTCTCATGCCAGAAGTTGGTCCTATGTTGGCGAGATCACAGAGTTGTAAGTTTAGTAAAATAATGTAACAAGAACTCAATAGTTGGTGTAAACAAGGTGAACTTATTTTAAATCTTCCTGTAGGTAGGTACTCCTGGGGAGTTAATATTTAATTTTTGCTGGTGGGCAGAGATGTATAATACTTGTAAAATTTTATTTCATGTTGTTCCATGTGCTTATAATATTAAAGTCTATGGAATAATTGTTTTAATTGTTTTCTACTGATTATCCTCAGAACTCAGTCAATGTATTTCTGAATTGTTTTATTTTGGCTTTGGAGAAGTGGTTCTTGAATCTCTACAGACTTATCTATTTAACCTCCTAGCTATTCCCTCACAAACAAAAAGCATTTACAGTTTCTCATGTGAAGTTTCTTCTTACTTTGCTTTGGCATGAGGGAGAAGGAAAACAACCAAGCTGCAGATAGAGAAGTTTGGAAATAAAGTGCACATCCTTAAAGGCAAACAACGATTTTTCAGATAGCAAAGATTTCTTCTTTGTAGTTGTTAATTTTGGTTGCCCAAGTAGTTAATAGTAGATGAAAATCATTTCATTTGTAAAGCATGCACTGATGCAAAAAAATCACTATTTTTAATCACCCTGAAAATAGACGCTATTGATAGAAGAATTTGGCTGTGTTTAGATGTAGATTTTGTATGTTAACATTCTGGCCCAATAAGGAACGCTGTGTATAATTTTTCATTTGAAAAAATATATCTCCTTATAAATCAAATTTTAGGTCCTTCAAACAAAGTGTGTCTCAAAAATCATCTCCCGTATTTTTAGAAATTACTTTTTTGCCTATTATAGAACTGTTTACATTTTCAAATAGGGATGTATTATTATTTATTCAATTTGCATCTATTTATATGGATTGTGGAAATATCAGCTTTTCATCTGTCTCTTGTTTTTAACGAAGTGCATTCCATTTGTACTTCACATAATTATTTAAACACACACACACACAGTACAATAATAACTTTCATAGCTCTTATTCATATATTTCGGGGGACTGATTTCTGCAACACTTTTAAATGAAGTAAATTTAATCTATAGTCTTTATATTGGGGCAGACAACTGACCAGCCTAATCCAGTATTATTTGCTTTAAGAGATGGCTCCCCAAGGATTTCAACCACAGAAATTTTGAACTACTTGTAACCTGAGATCCTTTTAATTGGAAATACCAAGTATTGAATGTAAGACTTCCTTTATATGAAAACTGTGTTTTTTTCATGATGAAGACATCTCTATTTTCTAAAAGATGTGTATATAAATCTTCCCTTCTTTAAACTCTTCTGGTGATCAGTAACATAAAACCACTGCTGGTGCCGACTTCCAAATGTAGTCAGTAAAACGGAGCTCGGTTCTGCTGGTGTGCTGCTCAGCTCTCATATTTTAAGTCTTTTGTATACTCACTATAAGCTGTACATTCCTTGATCCAAGATTTGTTGTTGAGAATATTCACAGCATTTGGAGTCTGACGTAAGTGAAGTATGCTACTAGAACATTTCTGAGCCTCTGAAGTATATTGTGTTCCTTACATTTTCCTGTGCCTTTTGCCACATTGCCAAATTCTCCCACATATCTTCTGTTTCGGTATCATCTGTCCTTGTAAATGCTTGTCAGAATTTCTGATCTTTGAGGACACTTTTAGGAGGTTCTGGAGCAGTAAAGATTATTGGCCATAATTTTCAAAATGAAATGGCTGACTACCTAACTCCTCAAATTACATTCCATAGAGAAGATCTTTTGATTTTGATAGGTAATGGAAGAAAGGGGGGTGAGGATTATAGGCCAAGCAAGTATGCCCAAACTAAATCCTTCTATCCTGTTTCCCCCAAAATAAGACATGCCCTGATAATAAGCCCAATCAGGCTTTTGAGCGCATGGCAATAAGGCCAAGCACTTATTTCAGGGTTCAAAAAAATATAAGACAGGATCTTATTTTCGGGGAAACACAGTATGACTATGTGCAGTTAACACTTGCAGTAAAATAGGGGCAATTTGTATTCCATCATATTATGTGTCATTCTCCTCAGTATTTGTAAATCAAAGCTTGAACTTGGATCATAGCTATGTTTTTTCTGTCTTAAACAAAAATTGAATAATTTCTTTCTCTTCTTCAGAACTATTTCCTTCATTACAGGTAGTCCTCGACTTACAACTGTTCATTTAGAGACTGTTCAAAGTTACAACAGCACTGAAAAATGTGACTTATTACCATTTTTCACAGTTACGACCTTTGCAGCATCCCCATGATCATGTGATCAAAATTCAGATGCTTGGCACTGGTTCATGACCTTTTCTATATCCCAAGGTCACGTGATCTTTCTGACCTTCTGATAAGCAAAGTTAACAGAGAAGCCAGATTCACTTAACAGCCAGGTTACTAACTTATCAACTGAAGTGACTTAACAACTTTGGCAAGAAAGGTCAAAAAATGGGGGGAAACCCACTTAACAAATGTTTCACTTAACAACTGAAATTTTGAGTTCAATTGTGGTCATAAGTCGAGGACTACCTGTATTCATTTTCTTTAAAGGTGAAATTATGTTACTGCACAACATTTATCTTACCTTCATTTCTTTTCTTAGGAACTAGGTCTCTTCATCCAACTAGATGGCAACAATTTGTCAATCTGGGACTATCTGAAAAAAATAGATCTCATTAATAACTGGATTAGAAACCAGAGGATATTCCCAAAATTGTATGTTAGACTGCAAGAGTAGCAAACCATTTATTCTTGACAAGACAACAATATTCATGAAATCCCTAGTAATTGACCTTGGTTCTCAAGAAATTAAATGCTTTTTTTCCTTTTAAAAAAAAATCCTTCAAACTCTATTATGTTGACATTAAATCTTTCAAAATTGTTGCAATAAAAATGGAAAGTCGTAACCAATCAAAATGGATCACATAGGCCTACTTATGTCCTGTTAGTAGAAATTTGCTTCAAAATGCACTGACCACCTAGGAACATCCTAAAAAACAAGCCTTTGACTCAAAAGTGGTTCTACAGTTCTTCTTACTGCTAGCTTTTTTGCCCCAATCCCAGGAATTTCTCTTTTAGGGCAAAGGGAGGTAAGAATGGACCTTTCAGTGCTAGAATTCTGACTTGAGAATCCTGATTTAAAAAAATGCACAATTCACAATTCCCAAATTGTACCTTGAACCTAGCTATTGAAATTGTTTCTACGATTTTTGAGTTATTGCAAATTATAATTCTATGATTTAGCATGATCTATAGACCCATGCATAATGTACTTTAGTTTCTATTGGATAATCTATAGTTTGTAGTCTCCATCCCAGGCAGGAAAACACACTGTGCTAAGGCCTTGGAAATGTCCTTTTCCTTTTTATATCCTTTATTTAAGAGGGTTGCATTTCTTCCCTAATTGATTTATTTCTGGCTTCTACCGCCTCTGTCTTACATTTCTGTGAGGCCAAGAATAGTTTATGGAAGTCCTTACTATTTCTGATGAAAGTCCTATCAAGTGCAGAGGTTTGTGTATGTGGGCGACTGTATATAGCTGTATCTATACAATGTAATACAATATTTTGCTGAGATTCAGACCAGCTGCATAAGACATTCTTTCTTCATAACTAACAAGCTGGTCCTTAGGCTGTTTTATTTAAATTGTCACACACGTCTCCCTGTGATGTGTTAAGGTGTGTAATTTGTAAGCTTCATTATTTAATAATCTTGTTGTAATGATACATGCACTGCTTTTCTCCTTTTTCTTTCCACCCATATTATTAAAACTGACTTGGATGGATAGATGGGTTTCACATAGTTATTAATTGTTACAGTTTTTCCAGGATTCCCATCTTGGGCCCCAAAACAAAATTTTGCCTTTGAGCCATAAATAGCTGAAATTCCAGAATTTTTCTTTGAGCAGCTCATGCTGTTCCTCCCCAAATCCCTTGATTTTTCTTTTTATTTCCCATCATCCAGAGGGATTCTACAGGGTATACTCATCTGTGTACATTTTATCAGCGCAGGGTTTAATCCTCCTGTTACTGGTAACAGGATGTTTCCCCATATATGCTAGGGTAAAGGCACATCATAGTAATAAAAATGATAAAATAACAACTAGTTCTCTCCCCTTTGCAGTGTGGGCCACAACAGTTTATTATTTGCACGAGCAGTGACAAAAAGAAAAAAGATTTATGAGCTGATGTAAGCCCTCTGACAGAGTTGATATATATGCAAAAGAAAAAACAACTTGCTTATTTTTCCTGATATTTCCTGATATTTGTTTCTGTATTATAAGTCAGCGGCCAATGGAGTCAGGGGAAATAGGTGAAGGAATGTTTGTTTCTAATTAATTAATTAATTAATTAATTAATTAATTAATTATGCCATTTATATGCCGTCCTATCTCCAAGGACTCAGAGCGGCTCACAACGGCAGAGATGCACCGTACCTCATTAAAACAATATAAAATAAAAAATCCAATTTAAAACAATTTAAAATTCATTAAGAACCCCCCCCCATCATCATCATCATCATCTTCTTCTTCTTCTTCTTCTTCTTCTTCTTCTTCTTCTTCTTCTTCTTCTTCTTCTTCCTCTTCTTCTTCTTCTTCTTCTCCTTCTCCTTCTCCTTCTCCTTCTCCTTCTCCTTCTTCTTCTTCTTCTTCTTCGAAAATGGAGTGACATGTCTGATTCTTATTGTTTAATTCGGATTGAGGAGCCTATTGTCCTCTTGCCTGGGAATGCATCTGATTGAGTCATGTTGGATACAACTTTGAATATGCATATATAAATAGCAATTTATCCTACTGTTCTTCGGGGGGAGAAAAAATTCAACAATCCTGCTTCCATAAATGGCTTTGTATTAGTTAAGGAAAAAAGGAAGCGGGATGAATGTTCATGTTGTTGTATTTGTGTGATGACTGCACATTTTAATTATTTTTAAAGAGGCTGCATTTTTATACCTTTTTCTTGGGACTTAACCACCCAGCATCTAGAAAGACTCACTTCACCGGAAGTTCCTGTCAGAAACAAGGCAACTTTTTCAATTTCTCAGCTGGAGGTAGATCAGCTTGGCTTTCCAAATTGTGAGGAAATAAAATTGGGCTATTTAGTGTTTTGGTTCTGAACACAAAAGAATGCTGTGGCACATAAGGGGCTCTCATGTAGCACCTGTTTACAACTCCTTGAAGCAGCTGCATCTTTTCCTAAGATTGTACACTTTTCTTCTGCAGTTGAAGCATAATCCAGGAAAAAGATGCATTTGGTTTGAGGAGTAGCAGACAGATGCTGAATGCACACACATATTTCCTCTGAATTACCTTCATTGGACTTGGAATTGTTGCATGGTCCCAGTATGCAACATGGCTCTGTAAACCATTTGAAACAGTACACAAGTATGTGTATGAAGTTCTTACTTTGCAATTATTAAAGCAGTCACAATGTTTCTAACTCTTTCATGCCTGCTTAAGAGGTGCTGGAAGTGGTTTCCACATGTTTACTTGAAAGAGTAAAAAACGAAACAAAAACAAAACATGAAAATAAATCCGGAAACACCTTTTCAAGCAGCTGCATATATTTTGCAAAAGTTGTGGCTGTTTTAATGATTTAAACAGAAATGCTTTATATGTGCTTTGCTTTTTATTGCAGCTGATGATCATGCTTAATTTGGAAGTGCCTTTGGAGAGGAAAAAGGAAGTTAAAAGGTTCTGTAAACATGATGTGGAACCATGCAATCAGAAGGGGCCTTGGACATCGTCTAATCTACCCTCCTCCCCAATACAGGAATGGCTGTCCAATCTTTCCTTGAAAATCTTCAGTGATAGAGCACACACAACTCTAGAAGGCTGACTGTTCCACTGTTCAATAGCTTATGTAGTCAGGAAATTCCTCCTTAATTCAAGTTTGGATCCCACTCTGTAAAGCTTCCGTCCCTTGGGACTTGTTTTATCCTCTGGGACTATGGGAAATAATTCCTTATCCTCTTCCCTGTAACATCCTTTCATGTATCAAGTCTGCTATCATGTTTAACCTTCTCATCTTTAGGTTAAGCATATCTTTGCCCAATCTTTGTGGTAGTTAACCTCCAAAACCCTCACCATTATGTAAACGTAAGGAAATAAACACTATTATGTAAACATAAGAGAAATACAGGGAGTCCCTACTAGTAACCATTCATTCAGCATCCATTTGAAGTTACAATGTCGCGGAAAGAGTGATACTTAGGACTTGAAGTTCCTGTCATCCCAGTGTTCCTGCAATCACATGATTGTCATCTGGGTGCTCGACAATCATCTTGCTGTTACGACACTGTCAGCATCTCGCGGTCATTTGCACACCATTAGTAATCTTCCTGGCTGGCTTCTCACAAGCAAAGTTGATGGGGAAACCAGCAGGGAAGGTGGTAAGTTGCTCACTACTTCTGTCTGGAAGCAGCCATCCCTGGCCCAGCCACCCCCAGGGCCTACCTCGCAGGCCACTCATGTACCGTCTCCCACTCATAGCAGTTCCCTGTTTCTTTTATATTTGAGAGATGTTTCATTTTCCATTAGTGTTATCAAGAGGTTTAATTGATGTTTTCTGTCTAATGGGTTTCCCAAGATGAATTCGCATAGGGATAAAATATGGTAAAGATTGTCATAGTTTGTTTCTTCAATGTGAAGCACTGGAATGAAGAATGAAATCAATATAGATGTCAATTCAACAACTGGCTCTCGGTAATTAATTTTTATCCCCTATTTAGAGTAATAATTTGAAAGTCTTTTTCCTTTACAGAATTCTTCACGTAATTAGCATTTTTCACTTTACCTATATTCACATGTATTTTTAGCTGCAAAATGAAAGAGTAAAAATTAGACAAACCAACCCAACTTGTTCTTATTTTCATTATTAAATGTGATGTCTCTAAACTGATGTACACATTTTAGGGGAACTTTGATGGAAAGTAAGAAGATAATGAACTAGACAGGAAGAAACTTCTGGAAAGAAAATCCTCTTCTTTTGTTGTTTGAATACTAATATTGATTGGATTCAAAATTAGTCAAACCTAGTATAAAAGCTTTGGGCTTAAGTTAACTACAGTATCTTAACTTTTCAATAATAACAATTTTGTGGGCTGTGGTTGCTGAATAATTATAAAGTTAAGAATTATTTGTATTTATAAATATTTTTTTTAGCCCTTGGAATGTTCATTTGTCTATTCCAATGTATCTATTATATAACCTGCAGTATAGATGGCATGAGATGAACAAGACTGAACAGTTTCTTGGGAACCATTCACCAGCAACTGCTGAAGGTCAGGACTCAGAAGTCACTGATGGACAATAGAATCATTTGAGTTTTGAACTGAAAAGACATCCTGCCCCCAACTGGATGACCTCCTGATGTCTTTGGACTGCTGTTCCCAGACTTCAAGTGATAGCTGCAAAAAACAGCAAAGTAAACTAAACTAAACTACGCAAGTAATGTCTTCAATAAACTCGAGAAAATTTGGACAGGCCTTTATACAGTGAAGAAAAATAATCCCAGTGGTTTTTCAGGATAGCAGAATATGAATCTACATCTGCGTAACATACTTAGAACTCATACAGTAGAAACAGAACTTGGGTAACTCTTCTCTCCTCCCCTATCCACACATGGATAAATTAGTAGAAACTTTACACATTCTTGAATACCTCTCAGTAGGGCTGTGTTTCTTCCTTTCTGAAATCAACTGAAGTGCTTCATTCATTAACTTTAAAGGTTCTGACATATTCTGTCTGAACAGCATAAACGTTTGTCAGTATTCATGGTTTGTTTTATTAATGCCGTGAGAGGGAACAGCCGAAATCTCACGTCCCAGAGGTGCAGCAGCTGTGCACTATTGCCTAACAACCTTCAACACTAAATTGGCAGTTTCTACAAGGAAAACGCCTTTCCTTTAGGCATTTTATCTTTAGTCTTGAATGCATAAATATATTTCAGATGAAGCCTCATTGCATTTGCCATCAAAACGTTTTAATTCTGGCTCCAGCTATAAAACACCTAACTAATATATGTTACTATAGTTTTGACTGTTATCCTGTAAAGGAAGTTACACCCTGGCACTTGTCTGTTCATGAATATAGAGTTGAAAAGACAAAAAAACAACATGGACCTACTTAGACATATGGTCCATTTAACTTCAGTAAGAATACACATTGTAAAACTCTGTTCTGTAATCAACGGTGTAAAATATGTGCTGCTTCTAAATGGGATCCATAATCTTGTATATTTGTTACTAATTCTGGAATGCTCATCACATCTTTTGAACAAAATAAGTAGAGGATGTGTCATGTCCAAAGGTCTCATATGTTGAATGTTGTATAGATTTAATATGTGAATGACACACAGATAAAATTCAGTATCCAAGGTGCTGCAGACTTAGAATCTTTTAGGCATTCTTAACAAGCATTTGTTAACTGTAACCTCTTAACTCCATGGGATTGTGAATGGGAAGATGGTGGCTGGAAGATCATGGTGCACTTTGCTAAGTCTCAGAACATTAACCTGATGAGATGAGTTGTGACATAGAGAACTGCAAGGAAGAAGGATTGCCAAGAATTAGACAGAGATTACGTTGCTTGTACTAATACAAGTAGTCCTCGACCACAATTAAGGCCAAAATTTCTGTTGCTGAGTGAAATATGTTAAAGTTTTGCCCAATTTATGATGTTTTTTGCCAGAGTTGTTAAGTGAATAACTGCAGCTGTTAATGTTAGTAACATGGTTGTTAAATGAATCTGGCTTCCCCATTGACTTTGCTTGTAAAAAGATCACAAAAGGTGATCACATGACCCCAGGACACGGCAACTGTCATAAATATGAATCAGTTGCCAAGTGTCTGAATTTTGAGCACATGACCATGGGGATGCTGCAATGGTCGTAAGTGTGAAAAATGGTTATAATTCCCTTTTTTCACTGCCATTGTAACTTAGTTGTCACTAAATGAACTGTTGTAAGCCAAGGACTACCTGTATTTGGCATCCTCCCTCAGCCTGATATGCCAAAACCTATATAAGTAGGCCCAGGGTGATGGGCAAAATCATTTTCCACTATCATTTTCAGGTATAAACTAAGCTAAATGACAGGTCTGAATAAGTGATTGGGGGAAGGTTTCTAGACTTCAATCAAGAAGGAATGATTAGAGCTTCCTGAACATTCTTGTTAGTTGCTTTCAACTTCTTGTGAATTGATGTACAATACTCTACTCTTCATTTTAGCTAAAAGGCTGATAACCCTTCTCCAGAACTGTCTCTCAGGGATTGCTTGAGTCCTTATAAACTTATGATTGCACCATCAGTGTTAAAAGCTACCTGCCTTGTCTTCTGCTAGCCTCCTTCTACTGCTTCCATTTTCTGGAATAACATGAATTGTATTCATCTCCATTGGCAAAAGAGGCATGTCTAACAGAATGCTTCTACATGAAACTTGGTTCCCCCCCCCCCCATTGGCACAATGAGTTCCCAAAATTTTAAAAACTCTTTTTTGGTGACTAAGTTTATTTTTAATTTGTAATGGTTTTCTTTTCTTTAGCATAACTATTTTGGTTCATCCTGAGGTCGAAGCAATTGTTTCTTCAATGCCAAACAAAATTCCTTCTATTATGCTTAAGGTACAATTTAGGAAGTGTACCTATCCTCTAAAAACAATTGGCTCTTCTCCATCCCTGAAGAATATTTTGCAATTATTTAGGATGGCATTAGAAAAGTCTAAAACAGCAGTTGTTTGCATAATTACCTGAAAGAAAAGACTTGTGAATAATACAATGGGATTTATTTTCCAGGATACAACATAAAAGTTCTATAATCCACAGTAAATCAATATAGATTATTTGAAAATTAAGATGAAATTTTGCATTCTTCCAAAACTTTACCTATCTTCTATCAATTATTTCTCAGGAGCAAATTCCAGAAGGTTGCTTGTATTGTCAGAGGGAACAAAAGGAATAAAGGATGCATAATGACACCTAAAAAGATGACACATCTGTAGGTGTTTGTCAGTACAGCATGTTCTTCCTAGTTGATGGGATGGGCAACAAAATGTTCATTTCCAATGTAGTGTCTACACTAAAGATCCTAGTTTGCATATATTAGGGTTAGAGTAACAAGGCTTCAATTGTTGTGGTGGTAAAGTGTTCAAGATATGCCAAGCTAATTCTTGCTGTCCTTACCATCATGTTGCATACGGCATTGATACATCTGAGGCTGATACGGACCTTGTCAGTACCTTTTCTTTCTTCCCAAAAAATGTTAGCAAAAGCCTTGATAAATCAGAGATCACTGTTTATGTATCCACTTGTGCATGTGTGTAGTAGGTATGTGTTTACAAACACATTGTGTTTGTGTGTGTAGATATGAGAAAAATATGGTATGTTTATATACGTGTGTGTGTGTGTGAATATATGTATATTTATTAGAGAGGGCTATAAAGCACTGTGAAGCAGTATATAAGTCTTAAGTGTTATTGCTCCCCCCCCTCTCTCTCTCTATATGTTTTCTGAGGTTTTCGCGGGTGTTTGTATGTAGGTCTTTGGTTATTCGGGTTTTCTCCCACGTAAAATTGGAAGTGTCTTGGCGACATTTCAACAAAGTCTCATTCGTCATCTTCAGGCTGCTGTTCTCGGCTTCGTGCTTCCAGGAGCAATGTGTGATCGCAGCTGTTTCCTCCTTTTAACTGCCAGTGGGGGTGGGAGCTGATTGGGTGGGAGCATGGCTGTGTTCTGATTGGGTGGAGGTGTGCTTTGATTGGTTGGGGGTCTGGCTGTGCTCTGATTGGATGTGGGTGTGCTCTGTTTGGGTGGGGGCTTGGCTGTGCTCGGGTTAGTCTGAGTTGCAGGGGGATTTGAGCTGGTGAGCTGCATTGCTGTTGTTTGGCTTCGCGTTCGTGGTTGTGCCACATCTTCGTGGTGGGTGTCAGTTTGCTTCATGTATGGATTGGAGGGGTTTAAATTGGCCAATGATGCAGCTTTGGTCTGGCTTCTGGTCTGTGGTCGTGCCTCATCATCGGTGTGGGTCTGGGTTTGCCAATCAAAGCACACTTCCACCCAGTCAGAACACAGCCGTGCTCCCACCCAATCAGCTCCCACCCCCACTGGCAGTTAAAAGGAGGAAACAGCTGCGATCACACATTGCTCCTGGAAGCACAAAGCCGAGAACACCAGCCTGAAGATGACGAATGAGACTTTGTCGAAACGTCGCCAAGACACTTCCAATTTTACGCGGGAGAAAACCCGAATAACCAAAGACATACATATATATATATATATATATATATATATATATATATATATATATATATTGCTTCTTGCCACTAAAAGAACTACAGCAAGGTGTACCTGAGTACTTTGTAACTTTTATGATGCTTTTTGCAGTGGATTCCATATTTTTCTCATAATATATTTCTTTGTCTTTTAGATGCCAGAAGGTATTTTGTTAGAAGAAAAGAACAGTAGTTTTTCTGGTTTTGCTCAAACTTGTTGTTAATACTCTGAACTTCCACAATTTATTATTTTTTGCAGTAGCTTTTGACAGATAATGGTATGACAGATTGCTGGTAAATCCAATACACTGTTGATGAGCACCATCTTTGTGCATGATAGAAAGTGAAGTCACAAGGATGAAAACCTGTTCAGGAATTCCACCTTCTTACACATAATTTTATTTTTGAATTTTATACTTATATTAACCTTTTGTAAGCAATCTTGGAATCTTTTATCATAAGGCAATATTGGAAGAACCATAGCATCGAAAATCTGCTTCTTCCTTTTTTTGAATTAACAAAGCAATTTTTTTTCTATCATTATGTTTTAGATTTCTTCTATAAGGCATGTGAAAAGCGTGTTTGAATTACAGCCTTGGTAGCTATGTAACAATCCAGTGACTGAAGCACAGGCCATTAGCTATTTTGATTGTCTGCCCATGCATTTTTTTTCCTGAAGGATTTTCTCTTCTGTTTGCCAACTATCTGTAAGGTTACCATTTTACCACCAGGATGTCATTCAGAATAATTGAATCCAGACTTGTTGAAAGTAACATTTTTTTCAGAAGCTTCACTGTCCTATTCAGAATAGGACTTGTGCTTCTCTAAAGAGAAAGCCGTATGACATGCCTTTGTTGAGGTCTACTGCTAATGTGGTTCTGTAGCTTGTTTAGATGAATGGAAGCGGTGCTGTGATTTCCTCCTCTTTGAAAAACAAAAATTGCATCTGCTCTTTGTGTATGCCTGGCAGATAGGCCTGCTTAAAATGAGCTCTAATTGCCCTGAAGTGGCTGAGTAAGTGAAGGGTTTTAGCTAACAGAGCTATTGCATCTAGAACACACTTGCCTTGAGAACATTTTTAAAAAGTAAGTTGATCATGCCTGTAGGCTGGCTTGTCACTTGGGAGAAGATCAGTTTAATTTGTCCTTTTCACAGTCTCAGAATAAATTCACAGTCCAATTTAGTCTTTGAAGTTAAAAGCAAGTTTCAAAAGCAAGTTTCAGTTATGAACATAGACAGAATTGGGCAGAATACATTCTCTCTGCAGTACAGTTATTGTTAATAATGGATATTTTTACAGTGCCTTCCTATATCATTATATTCATAAGGAAGTTTCACTGAATGCAGTGGACCTTATTTCCAACTAACTGCAAATCCCAGTTATATTGTGATCGGCTGTTTTCTCGCAGTTCTTTCATGAAGTGAGGCATCAGTAAGAAAAAAGGATATTCAAATTGAAAGAGGTAGCAGGATTGCTATTTAAAATAAAGTAATCTTTTCAAACGCTTACAACTTCTCTTCAGGGAAACTCTGACAATTCTATTTCAATTAGGACACTTAACGGTTTACAAAAGGATTGTTTTTATTTTCTTGTTTATTATACTTTACTAATACAGCATTTAGGGAGAAGAGAGAAAAAGAAAAAAAAATAACCTTTTTATACCCGCAACTATTCCCAGAAAAATACTAAATATTCTACTGTGGCAAGAATGCGCATAGGAATTCATAGCATTTCCATCATTGTCATATTAAATCACCGCATGCAAAATATTTCACAACTAGTATTTACATGTGGGGCCTACAGTTAACACTGCAGAGTAGAAAGCTTCTGTTTAATGTTCCATGTCATCTCAATCTCTCCTCCCCCAAGATGCTCCATCCCATTCCTTCTCCCACTCAGTTTTCCATTCCCTCCGCCTCCTTCAGTCAGCATTCTGTGGCTATTGAGTATGTTCATTCTCATTGTTTTAGGGGGTTTTCTGTCTCGGGACTTTCCCCCACCCCCAAATTTGCAAACTAAGATTTCTCTTAAATCTGTGTTCCTTCCTTATTTCTGGATTGTGCAATTCTCTCTACGGAAAGATCCACATTCAATTATTGTCTTCAGAAATATATGATATTTCTAATATGATATTGTACCATGAATATAAGTGACAGGTAGACAATCTCAGAGAATGACTCCAAATGCTTGCAGTTCTAAATTCCCACCATGAAGAGGGTCAGCCATTGGAAATTGGGATGGGGTAAGATTAATGAGGTAGTAGGGAAATGAATCATCTTGGCTAAACTAAACACCTATTAAATCAAAACTCATTACTGGAATTCACTGATGGTCATTAGGCAATTTTTTTCATTCATTCTCTCAATAATACACGTGCAACAATGGAATAATATAGATATTAATGATTTACCTTAAAGATCACTTGAAGATAATATATACAAGAAACAACTTTCTACAAGGATAAAGCTGAAAATAATGATGTAATATTTGCTGAAGGCATTTGTAATTGTTAAATACTTGAGCTCTATCTCCCCATTTGAGATCTCTTGGGCTCCCTATCTGATGAATTTCAGTCCTTTATTTTAAAATCATATTTTCTCTACTTTTCTAATATATTTAATCATTAATCTTCTGCTGCAATACACTAGCTCTTTGACTCGAGGGATTTTTTTTCATTAAACTTGTATGCTTCTGGCGTTACCCAATGGGCTTTTTTCCCCTGTAAAAAACAATGTGCATTAAAGTGCCTGCAGGCCAATACATTATTTCCATATGTATTGGAAACAAAATTAAACATGTAACAAAATTGTGAACTAGCGAAGTGAGGACAAAGGAAGTAGAGTTGACGGCCAAGGGATCATGTGTCAGATCAGATCTTGGATATCTATACTCATAATACAGACCGGCCTGACTATTACTTCTGCTGTGATGTACTGCTAATTCAATATAGCACATGCCAAAGGCAAGCAACTTTTGTTAATGTTATCTTAGAATGCTATCATTTTTCTTCGTTATAACCTCTTAAAACCATTTTTAGACATTATAGATAACCTTTTGGATAGAAAGCTGCATGAATACTTTAATTACAGCTATTAAGTTAGCTTTTGTAATAGAAATGTAATAATGTAAGCATGCCCTAATATAACAAAAAGAATTATACAGGCTTTCCTGTTATTCTTCTGAAAGAAGAGAGGAAAGTTCATAAGCTTATCTTTATGGTAGTATGCTCACATCATTAGCACTTTGACCCCAAATTTGTCATGTTGTCAATGCTGTACAATGCTTTAACATAGAATAACTATTCATACTTACCGGTAGCACCTAAAATAAAACTCTTAGATCTATTTTTGCAATGGGATGCTTAAAGCGAGATACTATGGTCATATTTTAGTTTATTGAATACTCTCTATCATTGATTTGGATAGATTATGGCAAGCATTTGGAAAAGGCATATGATAGTAGCTAATAAAATGACTCAGTTAAACTTGGAAAATTGGCATCCTATTCCTGTGTATTCTTGTTCAGAAAAAAAAAATCTTAACTACTTTGAGGCTAAACATATGTAAGGGTATAACTTGAATGATAAACGAATTGAAAAAAAACTACACAAGACCAGTAGAGAATGAAAATGCTTGCATTTTCAAAGAAAATTGGTGTGATTAAGAATATAATTAAACTCAATGGATCAAATATGTTCAGCATGGTTCCAACTAAAATGAACCAATGGTATGTCACTTCATTTGCATAATGTTTCAACACATAAGCAAAGCATATTAATAAATAATCTAGAATTTGATAGCGCTGTTATATTAATTATTCATTTATCTTTCTTTATTACTTGGCCACTTCACTGAAACTTTCTCTGAGTTGTTTACATTTCCTCCCAATTGGATTAAAAATATTCCCAGAATAAGTATAATTAAAACTATAATGTGTAGGAGATGACCAGGCTGAACCCAATGGAGGGGTCAAACGCATCATAAGTCACCAATCCCTGCATGCCCACAAGAGATCTTAGTCCAGCGTACCTTAAATGCCTTTATCTCCTGCTCATTTCCCTTGATCACTGCCGTAGTTGGTCAGATTCTTGTAGAGAGCTTAAGCTTCCAATAAATCTTTATACTGATTTGAACTGGCTAAATCTCCTGATTTCCCAGGTGCTTGACATAATGCCCAACAAGTCAACATAGTAATCATCACACACTAGTGCCACTTTGTCAGACGTCTGTTCAGCCTCCCACTCCAAACCCCAAAAGCCCACTAATATCAATCAAATAATGACCATATCATAAAGTAAAAAAAAAATAAACATTACATATACCTCTATATCCAGATCTGTGCAGCCTCCAGCACTCTTAACCATAGAGCAATATTTATGTACTATGATAACATACACCCTTTGTAACAATAGTAAATTGGCTCAGAAGCAGTGGTGGGATTCTACCGGTTCAGATCGGCAAAGCATGCACTTAGTGAACCGGTTGTAAAACCGGTAGGATCCCACCCCTGTTCAGAAGACAAAGAATTTCAAATATTTTTCAGGTTGAACAATAGAAATATATAGTTATATAGAAAAAATGTGTAACCAATAGCAGCAATCATATTTAAACATAGAGTATAGATGCAATCAAACAAGAAATGAATTAGAAGAGTGATGGAGCAAACTATACCTAACCAAAGGCTTGTTTTCTGCTTGATATATAATGGTATTTTGAAGTTCCAGGGTATTCTCCAGATGTTTAGAGCTTCCTCTTTAATCAACCTTGATAGCAAGAATCTTAAACATCTGAAAGATGCCAGGTTGCCAGAAGAATAATGAGACACTGTTCCTATTCATGTCAGGATCTGAAACCAGTAATTTCATTATAAATCATGTATGTTATACAAAAGGGAAGAAAAATACTCATGGAGTTTCATCATTTCATCATCCAGTTTGCATGGAATTCACTGATAATTTTTTATTTGTGTCGTGGAAATTGTTATAATACAAACAGTGAAAATAACCTACCTTATTACATTTTCTTGTTTACCAGATTTGAGATTAGCCAGCAGTTATTTTTCTTTTAGTAGTTTGGAGCGGTGGGTGGGTGGGTCATGCGCATGCATGCCCATACCCATAATTCTATGTGTCCCGCCCCTGCGCATACACGTGTGACTTGCCACCCACCCCCCGTCCTGGCATGCCCCGTCCTGGCATGCGATGGCACGTTTTTTTCTTTCCCCAGGCTCCAGAGCCTTTCTAGGAGCTTAGAGAGGGCGAAAACAGCCTTCCCCACCCCCTCCCCCGGAGGCCCTCTGGAGGCCAGAAACGGCCTGCTTGCCAACTTCCGGTGGAATGGTGGGACCGGAAGTCAGCAAATGGGCCATTTCCAGCTCTGGGTGGGAGGCCGTTTTCGCCCTCCCCAGGCTCCTAGAAAGGCTCTGGAGGCTGGGGAGAGCAAAAAATGGGCCTTCCGGTCCCACCAGAAGTTGGCAAACAGGCAGTTTCCACACACACACACACACCCGGAGGGCCTTCCCCACTATCCCCCAAGGCCCTCCAGAGGCAGGAAACAGCCTGTTTCCCTACTTCCAGCGGGCCCAGAAGTCCCGAAAATCAGCTGGCTGGCATGTGCATGCCAAAGGTTCGCTTGCCATAGGTTTGCCATCACGGGGCTAGAAGATATTCTATTCTAGAGTTTTATTATGCATATTTTTATAATTGAATTCTGTTACTGTATAAGCAGCCCCCTCAGAGAGAAGAAGCTGGTTTTTATTTTTAAAAGGACTGCCAGACATACACATTCGTTGCTCTAGGACAGGAATGTCAAACTCAAGACCTGCGGGCCGGATTCGTAGGACCACCATGGAAACAGTGAAGGACTGGCCCGCAGTGCCTGTGCTAGCAAAAACAGGTTCCCGAGCTCTGTTTTCGGCTGTGATGGCCTCCTGCAACCCTCTGCCAGTGAAAACCGAGCTTGTGAGGGCTGCGCGTGGTCCTCTCGAGCTTAGTTTTCACTGACAGAGGGTTACAGGAGGCTGTCACAGCCAAAAATGGAGCCCGGGAGCCTGTTTTTTCTGGCAGAGCGCTCAGGCCACCACAGACACCGACACAAGTGATGTTGAGCTGGCCACACCCACCCTGGCCATGCCCACCCTGGCCCCTTGAGGTCAAACACAACCCTCAATGAAATCGAGTTTGACACCCCTGCTCTAGGACATCTCATAGAGTTCTGATCTGAAATATGGAAAGAAAACTTAAGTCACAAGTGAAATGTAAAATTTACTATTCTCCAAACCTTAAAAAGCATGTAAAATATTTTCAAGAGAAACTACAAGAAGAAAAGGAGCTATACATTGAATTGTTCAGATTCCATAAGACTTAGTGCTACATTTGCACAAGTTTAAAACCAATCTGACAGGCTTGGTTAGTTTTATCTTGGGGAGTGGAGTGGGGTTGTGCCATAGTGTATTGTATGAACTCAGTCTAGTTCAACATATTTTGCAAACCCAGAAAGTAGATTCAAAAATAAAATTAAGCATGTTTTGTGAACATAGTCATTGTCATGCCACATAGATATTTCTTCAATATTTATGACTCTTGATATTTTCAAGTGAAAATGATGAAGTTAAAGTGGAGTAAGGTTGTATTGATTTAGGAATTTGGATGTATTTTCCATTAACTTTTTGCTGTTTGCAGATTTCCCTTTCTATTAGCTATCCTTGTCCGTCCTTCCTTGGTCTAGATTTTATTGGACTTGTTTCCCTCTTGAAATCTGTTCACTCTTAAAAGAACTACCGTATATACTCGAGTATAAGCCGACCCGAATATAAGCCGACCCCCCCAATTTTACCCCCCAAAAGTGGGAAAACTTATTGACTCGAGTATAAGCCGAGGGTGGGAAATGCAGCGGCTACTGTTAAATTTCAAAATAAAAAAAGACCGGTCAAAAGTGCGAGGACCTGTCAGAAATCACCTTTTTCAGCCCTCTGGGTAGTCCTTTTGTGCATATGGACTACTCAGAGGGCTGAAAAAGTAATTTTTGACTGGTCCTCACACTTGTGACCAGTCCTCGAACTTACGACTGTCCTCACATTTTACGTTTTTGCCCTATCTTGTCACCATGGTGAAGAGAAGCAGTTGTGAAATGAGTGACATGGTTTTAAGAATGCTGCACGGGCATTTTGCATGGTGACAAGATAGGGCCAAAACGTAAAATGTGAGGACAGTCGTAAGTTCAAGGACTGGTCACAAGTGCGAGGACCAGTCAAAAATAACTTTTTGAGCCCTCTGAGTAGTCCATGTGCATAAAAGAAGAACAAATATGAATAAATAGCAATAATTAGAAACACACATACAAACATACAATGTATTTTCTTTGAATATTGAATATTCCAATTATTTCCATGCAATCCAATTTCTTACAAATCAATTAATTATATTTACCAATAATAATAAACCAAATAATTTCCCCCAATATTCTTCCAAACCACAACTTAACCATTTCTGCTTTCAACACAATATACAATTAATAATATCTCAATTATTACAATTCCCTATTTAAATAGAGCTTTTTTTTCTTTTGTGTTTTAAAATCTTGAACTCCCCTCTTTTGCCATTTGCCATAAATTTCCCATTGTTTGCACCAACCTTTTTTGATGAGGAAAAAGAAATCAAATCTGCCTTAGCAAACAGCAAAGCCAACAAGCTGTTTTAGTTTCGCTTTGGGTTTCAGCAGGAGAAAAAAAAATGTGCTCTTTGCAGAAGGCACCTTTTTTAAAAAAATGTGCTCTTTGCAGCAGGCACCTTTTTTAAAAAAATGTGCTCTTTGCAGCAGGCACCTTTTTAAAAAAAATGTGCTCTTTGCAGAAGGCACCTTTTTGTAGCCGGCAGGGATCTTCTCGTTTGTTTTTTTTTAACCCTGATCAGCTGTAGGGGGGGCCTTTGAAGCCCCAGGGCAAGAATTTAAAATGTTTTTTTTCCCTCTAGCCATCAGCTGGAACTCAGGAAGCAGTCCCAATAGATTGGGAGTGGGCGGGGTAAGCAAACCCCGTTCTCCCGCTGTTTCCTAGCTTGCAGGGAAAGTCATTTTTTGTGACCTGCGTATAAGCCCAGGGGGCGTTTTTCAGGCTGAAAAACGGGCTGAAAAACTCGGCTTATACTCGAGTATATACGGTATGCCTTTTCTTCTGGGAATCTTTATGGTTAGCTAGCCAATCAAAACTTGATGTCAAAACCATTAAATAGAATCCTTTTTTCTCAGATCCTTGTTCCTTATAACCAGCTTTCTCCTTCATATGAACAGTTCAGAATATACAGAGAAAATGGCCTGTTACTAGTTAAAATTGCATGTGCAAAAGTTTTGTGTATCATGGACATAAGTGATTGTACAATAGTTATCCTGTTGTGATTGTGATGGATACATAAATTTGCCCATTTGGTGGAGGGAAAGCATGAGGCAGTTGAAATAAGTGGACATAATCAATTGTTGCATGAAACTCACTGGTGGGCAAAAAGGAAACGAGCCAAACCCCCCCCCCCCCATTTATTGTATTTGAATGTGAAATTTGGTTATTGCATGTGAATGCTATCCATTTCCCATTTAGAATATCTTTTTGAAAATGCACTTTTTACACATTGATTTCTACATTTCATTTGTAAAAACTAATCTGTTATCAGCAACTCTGTTTTTTCTGATTGCTATCACTTACTTAGCGTCTCCAATAGCTTCTGCCATTTCTAGACATTTAACTAGCGCTGTCTTAGTTGATGGAAGTGGAGAATCTTATTATTTACTATTTTACTATTTAAAAGACTTCAAATCTAGATAGAGCAGTCCAGCTGTTACAATTGGTCATGCCATTTGAACCATAAAACCTCAAAACAGAGTCTACCACATTTAGAATGAATACTCTTTTATCGTATTTCTGTAACGTTGAAGCAGCATATATAAACTTATGACAGGCCTGTCCTGTCCTGTGATCAAATAAGATCACAAAATTAAATAAGTATTTAGCATACACTAATCTTACAGTTTTGGTTCTTTTAATAAGAAAACAATTGATTTTACTTGAAAAAAGTGTAGCAGAGATTGTTCTATCTCTTAGCACATACTGTACAGAGCATACAGTTTCCATACTAACAACTCTCTTTTTACATACATATATTAAATCTTGTTTTTTTAAAAATAAATATTTCAGGATGGTATATTTCCGAGCTGTACTGTTAGAGATAAAAATGTGCTATACTAAAATGTTAATTAATTCTATTATTCCACTCAGAATGACTCTAATATTCCAGTATCCTCTTCTCTATAGATAATGTTTCCAGTATGACAATTTCTACATGCATATCCAATCTGAAAGTGTTAATCATTCTGCTCCAATCTGAAAATGTTAACCGTTAAGGACTTAGCATAAGATTGGTTCTTTGAGAGTTAATACTGAAGCAATTGTGTTTGAAATGTCAGATTTTTTTACTTGTACAAAGCTCCCAAATTATTTGCATCTCCACTTAAAACTCCATTTTGATTTCATCATGCATGATGCATAAGGAAGGTGTTTCAAAGAAACTAACCAACGTGGTAGTAGCTAGAAATATTGAACTAACACTTTTTCCCATAGTGATTGCACAATTATTATATTACATGTACGTTTTCATTATCATAACTTCTGGCTTAATTAAAACCTCCACAGCATATTCACAAGGGGAACAGAGGTTCCTCCATTTGAAACATAGTTTTTAAATACTCAGGAGAAAGCAAAGTGAAACAAAAAAGCAATTGATTTATGCATACAAGCCGTGAGCCTATTGATAATCATCTCTGGAGCTCTTGTTTCATATGCTTTAAAGTGGGGAAGAAGTAGATCAGTATCTTTAAGTAGATCTCCAGATGATCTGCAGTAAATTAGCAAAAGTTTCTGTCTCTCAGTAATTTTAAGAGTATTGCAGCAAGTAAAAACAGGATAAAAAAGTAACAAGTACCACCCACCAGGCTAGGAGTTTGACTTTGTCTCACCTGTTTATTTTCTATTCATTGTGGCCCCTGCTTAGCCAATCTCTATTTATCTACTGCAGCCGATTTGCAAATAAATCTGTGTAAGATCAAAACTTGTATATGGAGATTATTTTAAACTATGGGTTATGCTTTGCATTAGGCAATTACTCAGTCTCTTAACAGCATTTTGCATCATTCATTTCCTGCATCCTACTTTATTTTTTCAAGTTCAGAATTGTGGCCAAGGGGGGTACAAATGGGCCATCTATCCCCAAGGTAGATAAGGCTGAACATTTTCATTTTTCTTTTGCATTTCTTGGAGGGGGTTATGGTTAAGGTTTTATAACACCGGTTGGTGTCTTAATCGTTGAAGAGAAGTTAAAATACCATTTCATACCTCTTATTCCACCCTTCAAGATTCTGGCTCAGCCCTCTTATGAAATATAACCCATTACATGCCACCTCAAAGCCTGGTGCAACCCTTGTGGCTTTTAAGATTCTACTGTAAAGGAAAAGTCCCTGAAGCTTGAAACTTTCTTCGAGTACTATAATTGAATTGTCCCTGTACAAATGAGTCAACCTCAAGGCTGTAAAAGAGGTAGCAATCCTGAATGTCTAAGGTTGCCCAAAGAGCAATGTCTACCACAAGCAACTGTTGGGCAGCTGGAAGGTACATAAATGGTGATACTATTTCTGCCATATAAAATGTAACGTAGATGGGAATTGTGGGGACAACAAAGCATATCCTTCTGTCTTAAGCAGCAGGTCCTCTTAGGTGGATTCAGCTCCTGCCTTTGCCGATTTAATTGGATAATAAGGTTGTCTTTCTGTAACGTGACTATTTTATAAACTCTTCATGGCAGCCAGAGATACTCCAAAATGTTACAAGACAAATTCAGTTTGCTGTTCTAGAATCTTACTGCGTTCAAGATAGAGTTCATTCCCTTATAAAATGCAATATTCCATCTGATGCTTTAGTTTCTGTAGCATATTTTGGTCAGAAAGAATTCTTTTCCACACCCAAGGTATTTTTCCATTCCTATGGGATAGTGAGTCTCCCACAACTTGGGACGGGCTGCTGGAAGCAGTGGACCTATCTGGGATGAATTTTTGGAGAGACATAGTAAGTGGTTTGATTCTTATTCAGAGCCTAATTTAATGCCATATTTGGAGTTAAAAAATCAGATTTCTCTTGTTGAAATATATTGTTTGTGATTAACAATGTTGGGAGGGATTCATATTTTTTTCCCCTAAATGTGTCCTCTGGCTGTATTTGATCCCTAGGCATCTTGTCTGATTCTGCTTCTATCCTCTGCTTGTGGGATTTTTTTATCTGGGTTATGTGGTGAATATCTGTTGAATCATCATGTAGCAATCTGTGATTGACGCCAGATAGTCTTTCATTTTTCTTATTGACTTTTTAGAGAGAAGTGTGTGCTTTTTAAAAGTTGGCCTTTAATTACAACCGTTATACTAGCTTGTCTAGATTTTTGCATTGCTCTCAGGAGACCCCAAATAATTTAAACCTCCCAAATGTTCAAGAGATGACTATTATGTGATTGTAATATTGATGTATGGCTGAGAACAAAAACAGAAGTGATTTATGCGCTGGAGGAAAGAATGCATTTTGTATGTCTTGGGAACTTTTTGGTTTAAACACTGTTTACAGTAGATTGGTTCTAAAATGGAATTTTAATAGCTTTACTGAGGTTAATAGAATTCAGTTTTTTTTTAAAGGGTTGTTTGTCATTCTAGTTTTCTCAGTTCCAGAGCCAAATACCAGAAATGTACCAAGCATAGTAATTATTTTTAATACTCATTTTTTGTGTTTTTTTCTTAAAAGCAAACCAATGGTTTTAAGTCACATTAATCATGCTATTTTAAAAAAAACCCTTAATATTAATATCCAATAATTTTTCAGCATCTAACAAGATAAGATTCAGCATTTTGGGACTTTGCACAGAGACCCCTCCAAACCCTCATGGGTCTGTTTTATTTAACTAGTGGAGACATGGATGAAAGTTTACAGCCAAAATTGATTTAGAAGAAATGAAACCTAATCAGTTGAAGGAGCAAATGTATGTTAATGCCATTAAATCAGGGGTGTCAAACTTGATTTCATTGAGGGCTGAGTCAGGGTTGTGTTTGACCTTGGTGGGAGGGGGAGTGTGGCCAGGGTGGGTGTGGTCAGCTTGACATTGCTCATGTCAGGGGCACCTGTGGTGGCCCAAGCACTCTGCCAGTGAAAACGGGCTCCTGAGCTCTGTTTTCGGCTGCCACAGCCTCCTGCAACCCTCTGCCAATGAAAATGGAGCTCAAGTTTTCCCGAGCTCTGTTTTCACTGGCAGAAGCACCACGGGCCAGTCCTTCATTGTTTCCAGGGCAGTCCCGTGGACCAGATCTAAGTACCCCTTGAGTTTGACACCCCTGCAGTAAATGAAGTAGATACCGATCACCTTCTCTGAATAATTACATGACACAAAGTAAAGCTTTCCCTTATTCATTTCAAATGCCATAGATTTCCCTTTTGTTCTTCACACTGTGAATTTATTCTCATTTTTTCTATTGCTTTATAGAAGATAGTACACAAATGCCTCAGTTCTAATGTGATAGATGTAAAATATCCTATTGCTCAATGTTGATCATCAGTGAGGTACTTTACGCCTTGACACTTTGAGAAGTGTTGGAATTCAAATGATAAGCTGACTTTGTATAAATATACAAAAGTATGAAGGCTATTGCTTAACGCATTGTAAGCCGCCAGAGTCTCCAGAGAAGGGCGGCATATAAATCAAATTTTAAAAAAAAATCCAATTATATACTCCCAGTTTGACCTAATTGCAATCCCAACAATTTTAAAAGATACCTGGTACTGATTTAGCCAATAAATGTCACTATATGACCAATTACTACATGTCTTCGATAAAGTTTGTATACTGTGGTAAAAAAATAATTTGGGTTTGCATGCATAAGTAATCTCAAACTCACCCTGCCTTTTCTCCCTTGGGTCTGCACCCCAATGTAATTGCATTTTAGCACATTCTTGGTATGTTGTTATGTGCTGTCAGCTGCTAAATAAACCAGCTTTAATGTTTGGATTAGTCTTTGTCCCATGTTGTGTATTAAATTAGAGTTTGTTTAAAGTCACAATTCCTAATGCACATTCAGTCAGGATGGGATCTGTTATAATGAACTTGAAACCTAGTTTATATCTGTTCATAATCGTGAGAGGAGAGCCAGTATGAGAATTTGCCTTCCAACGAAGGCTCCAAATTGCCCTCTCTGCCCAAGTAGGAGTCATGCAACTCCACTTATTGTTAATTATTCTTCTATCAACACAAATCAGGACCTAACCACCCCCATCGCGGAGAAGGGAAGATATGATCCTTTCCTCTAAGCCTTTTTGTTTAGAAAAGAGAGTGATTTTTTCCTGAACTGACTTGCTGCTATTTTTAAAAAGTTAATCTACAATAATCTTTGGCAATGTATATGGCCTTCAGTTCCCAGAATTCCTTATCCACCATGTCCTTTACTGAGAATTCTGGGAGCTGAAATCCACTCATCTAAAACTTAACCAAAGATTGGGAAACACTGATCTGGCACTATATTATTCATTCTGACTGGCAATAGTCTCTAGGGCTTAATACAGGAGCATTTTCAACTATATCTATCAATGTCATAAATTAAATTTGGGGTCTTCTACGTGTGAGACAGATTCTCCACCGTGAAACTATATTCCTGATAGCTTATGTAACTTTGTAGTTTACATTGATCTGTGGGTATGGCCACTGAGTTGTTACTTTAAGTATAGCTGCCTGTGCATTAAAACATTCCAAATCTTTTTGGGGTTAGACATCTCTTGTCACATTATGCAGTTGTAATTTTCCTTTCACTAGAAGCCTGGGGTTGGTAGGGAATAATCTCCCCATTATAACAGTTCATCATACAGTGAAAAGTATTAATGTATGGAAATGTTTTGCCACTTTTCCTTCCCCTTCTTCTGTGGAAGGTGCCAATGCTAAGTAAGTAGGTATATTACTTCAAAATGCTTAGAACAGCATGGCTGCATGTTTATTTATTTATTTTTCATTTCCCTAATGCCTCTCCTGCTTCAAGCCAACTCAATACCTCTATCCCCATCACAAAGGGTAGCTGACAGGTGTCCATGCTATTAAGCCTTGGCATTATAAATAAATTATTCATTCATTTCCTTTTGGATAATTTCCTATTGTATAAACAAAACATGCTATCCTGTTTGGGGTTTTTTTGTTTTTTTTTAAATAACCACTGGCCTTAACTTCCTGTTCATCAGCTAGGAATGAAGCTTGCATTTTGGCTATACAGTTGCTTTTCCATCTCATTTGACATAGTCGGATTCTTTGCATGTATAAACTGCATAAATAAATACATAGAAAATTGTGTGTGTGTGTGTTTTTTTTTAAATCTGTGTTTCTAAGTGTTCTGTGTTGATTCTTTTCTCTTTATTAGCAAAGATGAATCAGCTCATACAAAAGACCCTGGAGACAATTACGCACATATTTTTTATTCCTTGGGAACACCTTTGTAACATTTATAGAGTGCAAGATATTGAACTGTGTTTAAAGAAACTGAAGCACTATTGTTTCTGTACAAAAGGTTATATTACTTAAAACGTTTTCCATTAAATCCCACCTTCTTCGCCATGGCACTGGAGCCACACTGTCTGACAATAGTACCATGCTCGTCATCTCTTACTGGATAACTGAGGAGAAGGAGGGCCATTTTAGAGCAAGGTGCCACTTTAAACATCTAAGGGGCAGATACAAATTGTTTGCTTCTAGTGGTATTAAACGTGGATTAAGTTTGTGAAAGCACATGAGCTATGCTGAATTGAGGTTACTGTACCAGAAAGTGATAACTGAAAATCAGTTGCAACTTAGTCATTAAACACTGTTAATTTACGACTTTACTGTGCAGCCTTTGATTCAAAACTGTTTGGCTTTATCATAGCCTTATACAAATTTATGATTAAAACTTCCGCTACTCAGTTGCCAGAGGGTATTTCTTATTAAGCATATCTGTAGACTACCATTAATTAGGCTACTGAGATTACAACAAAGTACTGTTTGTCCGTCTTTCTTTCCCCATATCTGCCCTGTAAGTGAATATAAGGAAAAGTTAATACCTTAAAACAGTTGTATCTTTACAGATAAAATTGTGTGCTTTTGCTGTTCTAACAGCTATTATTTTAAAAAAGAACATTGAAAGAGCAGGTGTTTCTCACCTCTTCGTGTCTGCCACGTAGTTAGGCGGTTAGGTGTTAATATAAATTCCCGGTGAAATTCCCAGGTTGTGGCTGAAATGTTTTCTCTTATAAAAAGTTGTCAATTATTAAAGACCCCTCAGGGCTCCTGACTGAATCTCTGGAAAGAGATTGGTTAATGACCCACACTCCGGCCTTTGCAGAACTCAAAACCTTTCTTACCATTTATTCATTTAGTATAGTATCTCATTTTTCTGCATTTGGAAAGGTTTCATTTCATCAGTTATCCTTGGCTGCATGTTTACATTATAGAAGTACCCAAATGGTCTCCTGAGAGGTAGAACTTCAGCTATGGATTGGATCTGCTTTATCTATCACTGGAGAGAACATATTACCAACAACATTTGTGATGTTAGTCAGGGGTGGGCTTCAAAAATTTTAGCAAGGGACTTTCTGCCCAGTTGCTGGGTGGGCGTGGCCATGGTATGTGTGGCCAAGTCGGCCTCCTGCACCATGGGGGTGGGCGTTTTTGCCCTCCTCGGGCTCCGGAGACTTTCCTCAAGCCTCCGGGAGGGCAAAAATGGCTCTCCAGGCTCCAAAGCCCATTTCTGGCCTTCCTGAACTTTCCGGAAGCCTCCGCCCACGCCCTGCACTTACCTGCATCCAAAATGGGCCGCGTAGGGACTCCTGGGAAGGGCAGGGTGGGCCAGTCAGGAGTGGAATTTGGGGGTTCTCTGAACTGCACAGAATCTTAGCTGGAGGTTCTCCTGAACCCCCAGCAGCCCACCCCTGCTGTTAGTACTTGTCCTCGCATCTTTGGCATCTGTCCCCTTGACCCACAAAGGACAGAACTGGCTGTCAAATACCTTTTGCTCAGCTTGCTAATTTGAAAATAAACCTGACTGTTCTTAGTTGGATTTATGCACAGATTTGTAGGCAGAATATTGTATCCTTGGGCTGTTTTCACAGAAAGAAAGAAATGCCAGAAAATTGTCTGGAAATCTGTAAAAATAACTGGGATGTACACAGAGATGAACAAAAATAGTGTCTCTAAGTTTGGCGATACAACTAGAAACTAGACATGAGCCAGGGACAGGTTTTTACTTCAGAAAAAATGTACTTACTTGGATCTTCCTGGTTCCTCTGAAAATTCACCTAATATATTTTAGTGGCTGTTCAATTTATTTTTGATTTGATTTGAATAGCCAGCCAACCATCTCATTTGTGACTTTAGATGGCTCACATAATTAAACCAAACAACAAAATCAGTAACATAAATACAAAAGTCAATAAAAGCAATAACTTCCTTAAAACCAGATTAAATCCCAATTAAAACCAGAAATTAAAGTTACTAATGGGTCAATATTTGAAGTTTTTTTTAAAAAAATGTTAATCCCCAGTATTTGAAATTGTCATGACTTTTTTTCCACTTAATATATGTCCTCTGGAATTAAGTGAGGTATCATGGCCACATAATCTTTAATGACCCACTGTAACCCTAGTCCTGGATTAAATTTAAGAGGGCAAAAATGTCAGTGGACCAACTCACCTCTTACAACTTGTCTGGTTTTTCAGAGTAGCAGGAAAGGCCCCCTGGCCGATGCCCCACTCTCTGGGACTTTTGAATTTCTTAAGATCAGGGAATCTGCCTTCTCCTGTATTGCTCTCAAGTTATGAGAACACTCCATCCAGAGTTTCATTTTCTCAGTGTTTATGCAGTTTCTAAAGATTTATCACTTTCAACAGATGTTACATTGTTAGGAGACTGTAATATTTATTTTGTTGTTTTTAAACTGTATTATTATCTTGCAATATTTTCTTTTCTGTCATTAATGCTGTTTACCACTTTGATTGCTCAACAGTAGCAATAGAATACGAAAAAAATTGAAGTGTTTTAAATACCGTAGCATTCTTTAATTGACATTTGTGTTACACTCCCATCTGCTTTGTAGAATTGGGTGACTTTTGCGTACTTGAAATGTTGAAGTAATGCAAGAGTGGTTGCATTGTATAGTACTGGGTGGAGTCCCCCCCCCATCAGTTCCGGTAAATTAAATATAACTTTGTGAAGTTTTGTTTTCTTTGTTTGTCTCATTGATAGTATATACTATTGGAGGGTGGTGAAAGAGAAGAATAAATAGTACTTCTACTTGGGACAGAATGGCAGCATTTTTCTTTTCTCATTTATTCCAACATGAACTGTGAGATAGTTTCCTTCTTTTGTAAAAATAATAGGCTGAACTTGAAGAAGTGAAAGAATTAGAATTATAAAGTGGAACAACTATTTCACACTGCATATCAGAAATGGCACCAAATGCTTGAGTGATATTCCCATACTTTAAAAAACTGGCACACAGAAAAATATGCTAATTTCCGAGAGCCACCAATTCTTAATTAGTATTTTTCTCCTTGCAATAGTAAGCATATATGGCTCTCAGGGATGCTTATATCTAACTTGCAGGCTCAGCTCTGGCCTTCCATAACTCATTCATATCAATTGACAGAAATTTCTTGGAACTGTCAAGTATGTATGGTCCCACAACAAGACAAAAACAGGCTCCAGATTACTGAAATCAATAAATGTGGTTTCAACAGCTCATGCTATAATCCCTAGACTGCCTTTGTTTTTTCATAATATTGACATTTTCTAGATATGCTTTATCTAGTTCAGGGGTGTCAAACTCAAGGCCTGTGGACTGGATGCGGCCTGCGGGGTGCTTAGATCTGGTCTCTGGGGCTGCCTTGGAAACGGCGAAGGACCGGCTTGCGGTGCCTCTGTGTGTGAAAACAGAGTTCGGGAGGGCCGTGCACCAGGGGTGAAATGCTCCCGGTTCAGACCGGATCGCCCGATCTGGTAGCGATGGAGGCGGGTGTTTCGGAGAACCGGTAGCAAAAATCCCTGCCCCTCCCCCATTGCCCAGCTGAGCTGCGCAATCATCAGAGACTTTTAAAAAAAATTTAAAAGCATTTTTTCTACAACCTCTTTGGCCAAAAAAATGCTTTAAAAAAAAAAAGCCTCCGATGATCGCGCAGCTCAGCTGGGATCATCAGAGGCTTTTAAAAGCATTTTTTCTACAACCTCTTCGGTCAAAGAGGTTATAGAAAAAATGTTTTTAAAAGGAAAAAAAGCCTCTGCCGATCAGGCAAGTCAGGTGGGATCGTCAGAGGCTTTAAAAGCATTTTTTTACAACCTCTTCAGCTGAAGAGGTTGAAGAAAAAATGCTTTTAAAAGTAAAAAAAGTAAAAAAAAAAAAGAAAAGTTGGTCACACCCACTCAGTCATATTACCCTCCCCCCACCAAGCCACGCCCACAGAACCGGTAGTAACAAATTTTACATTTCACCACTGCCATGCACCCTGGCTACATACATCCCAGCCATGCCCCCCACCCCCTACGTCCCCCACTCGAGATCAAATACAACCCTGATGCGGCCCTTAATGAAATCGAGTTTGACACTCCTGATCTAGTTTATTAGTGCAGTATTTATAATATTCTCATTGCTGGAAGTAAGATATTTTGTAGCCTGTTAAGGATACCTGATAAAGGTAAAAATAATAAATTAATAATCCTAATCAGTTGCCTCCCATCTGCAGGTTAGTCTATTATGTCTGCAATCAGAACTTTTGCACATTGTACAATGCATGAAACATTAAATTAGCCATGACCCTATTTCTCAGGCCAAAGTGTTGACAAGTATAATTCAATGTATACTTTAATAAGTATTGGAAATATGTACTTTGTTTCTCCTTTCAGCATTTGGATCAGAGCTACTTATAGTAGCCAGAATAATAAAGCTATATTTCTTGATTATTTTTTCTGATTGTAGTTTATTACAAAAAAACCCTTTAATCTTGTCTTAGGTGGTGTGCGTCATTCATTACAAATAGTGGAAATAATTACTGAATACTTGCCATTACAGTGTTCCTGTCATAAGACAAAGTCATAAGTTAGAAACATACAAAAACAGTTTTAAAGCAGCCAATTTTTTTTTTAATCAGGTCTCACATGTACTGAACTGCTTCACATAGCTTGATTTCTGGATTTTTTAAACATAAAGTTCAGGATTGACATTAGATACACATATTTAAATATTGAAACAATCATATGAGGAATAATTCATACTATTTATATTGAAGTACAAGATCTGAAACTAGTTTAAAAGAACTGGTTATTTACTCGTAACTAATTATTTGAGTGTTCTTTTGTGAATTCACATATCTGCACCTTCAGACAGCCTCTTCTGAATCTTCTATAGTTCATAAGAGTTTTGGTAGGAACCCCATTCTTTGTGCATAACAAGCATGGTTAGATATAGCTCAATTTCCAAGAAATTGGAACTCAGAAGGAACATAAGATTATTTGAAACTAAATGTAGTAAGTACATAGATTGCATGAATTCACAGATGATCCATCAAAGAACTTCATTTGTACATAAGTAACCAATTTTTCATCCTGATCTCTGCATACACATGGATGACCAGCTATTTTATTACCAAAGTTTAATAATTGTTTCATTTGGAACACATTGGGAAAAGGGACCCAGTGTTTTAGACGGGCCTTAGCCAAATTAAATGCTGTTTAATTGTTTGACCCGGATAGAAGATAAGCATCAAGTGAATGGAGCAATCTCTAACATCAAGAGCCTGGGGGAAAGGATAGGTAATAAAAAGTCCTGAATCAGTTGGAATGTTGATATGGATTTTGGAAGAAGGCATATCTGGTGAAGAACTACTTCATTTCTATTAAAAATGAAGAAGTGCAATCTTTATATAAAGCACATAATTTTCTTGCTTGCCAAGCTGATATTATAGAAAGATAAATGACTATGATAGTAATATGTGATAGATGAATGGAAATAATAGATTATGTAAGTTTGAAAATGTTTATGGAGCTGATAAGGGAAAGGCATCAGGCAGGGAACAGTAAGGATACCGGTTGATAAGATTGAATGAAACATTTTATGAAGCCCTTCACTTTTTTGATTAGAAAATAAGAGATATGCTGTCTTTTTGTTATGACACATTGAATAAAAAATTCCATTTAGCTGCATATTGAATTGCTTTTAAGAAGTCAGGGCACCGTTCTTGGCCTTGGATTTGAAGTGTGATAGAATCCAATCCTCTGAATTGTAAAATGGGAGGAGTCAAAGTTCAGATGATATACATACCGTGATAGATGGATAATAGACAAAGATGGTTTAGGACATAGTGATATTTTCAGTGAGTGACACAACACAGAACCTGGACTTCTAAGAGGGATAAGGATGCAGTTGGCAAATTTCTGCACATGCTCGCAAAAATGATGATCAACTGGGAATCAATAAAAGATACAACAAATCTTCCCCGCAAGAAAATAAAGGTTTATCCTAGCGATGGGGATATATTTACCCCCTTAACAGGATACAAATCTGTAGTGGGATTTTATAGATACAATGTAGGGTGCAGGCTCCATTTGTGACTGATCAAAACAAGTATTTGGTTAGGACATATTTATTCCATGCTGTATAGATTGTTAACGATAAAATAGAAAGTATGAAGCATCAGTTCTCTGTAGAATTGTGTTGCACTTTGGATCTAGAGTTGAAAAAGTGCATCAGAGCAAGCAGGTACCTCTTTTAAAAAGCTATGTTTCTCCTGGACATTTAAGTGAGGTACATGCTTAGTTGTTCGGCCTGAATCAACTGTTGCACTAAAAAAGTTAGTATCTGTGGACTAATTCTTCCAGCTTAAATGATAGACATGATATCCCGAAGGAGATGAATACTTGTGTGATTAAAAAAAATTCCCTTGAAACAGAATAGCGTGTTCCATTGTTTCAGAATTACCAAATTTCCTTTCTGTTTTGGAGTACATAGGTTGAAAATAGCCTTAGTGGTTCAAAGCACTTCAAAGAGCATGCATCTTCCGTGATCCAGCCACAGTTTTTGCTGGCAGGGGAGGGTCATAAAAAGAACGGCACGTAATGTGCATTGTGCATTTCTTTTACATTTCTTTCTTCCTCTCTTAAATCAGACAAGGCTCCTTTTGGGTAGCACACAGAAAATCTTTGCACCCAGAACTAAAGATATCACTGGCTTCTGAAGACTGAAGTTGTGGTTGGTGATTATTTAGCAACTGCCTCGAATATTTCATAATCTAGAAACAATTGTTCAGCAAATCAACTTCCCATGCTTATTGCAAAACCAGAATAGTTGCTCAAACAGTGTCTTTTTAAATGCTACATAGCAGGAGTCTCCAATTCCCGGTCTGCAGACCAATAGTGGTCTGCGGACCATTGGGAACCAGGATGTACAAGTGGCGGACTAGCGCACAGAGGTCCATTTGCACAAGCAGTTGATGCACATGTGAAACAGTCCCCCCTTCCCCCCCTCGCCACAACCTCTGCTGTCGCCACCACTGCCGGTGGTTGGGGATTGCTGCTATATAGCAATAAAATGATAATGTCCCATCAATTACGCCATTACTAACTTGCGCTAATTCAATAGCAAAATTTAGTTAACAGCATTAAAATTCTGGTTCAAGTTACATACTGGTCTCAAAAGGTAGCCTTTCCAACTTAGAATTTTTTTTTTGCCAAAATACAAAGAATCTTGAAAATATAAGAAATAAGAGGGTAACCACTTTTATTAAGTTTCTTGATACAGAAGCACAGCGTTTGCAAATCTCACTAAACAAAGGGTTACAGCCTATCTTAGAATGGTTTTTATGAGACACTTCTAACTAACTGCTTGTTTCTTCCTCCTTTTTGCAGATACCAGTCATCAGGCTCGTCCCGTATCCCACAGGCCTTATTACACCTTGCCCAACGGTAACCATGAGAGACGATCTGTCCTCACCATTACTGAGCCTCCACGATTCCACTTCCAGGCCAAAGGAAAAAACATCCGCCTGGATACCCATTCTCGGAAGGCCATCCGAAGGAACAGTTTCTGCAATGGCATCACTTTCACTAACCGTCCTATTCACCTCTATGAGAAAGTGCGTCTGAAGCTGATATCTGTGCACCATGGCTGGAGTGGGGCGTTGCGTTTTGGCTTCACAATTCATGATCCATCACAGATGAATGCCGGTGACATTCCAAAATATGCCTGTCCAGACCTGGTGACCCGACCAGGCTTCTGGGCTAAAGCTCTGCCAGAGAGGTTTGCACTAAGAGACAATGTCCTGGCATTCTGGGTTGATCGCCAAGGGAGAGTTTTCTATAGCATTAACGATGAAGAGCCAATTCTGTTTCACTGTGGCGTCAAAGTCTCTGGTCCTCTCTGGGCGCTGATAGATGTCTATGGAATCACTCATGAAGTGCAAATTCTAGGTAGGTGTATCTTTCTAGATGCTAATCTTAAAAAACACAGGAACGGTTATATGCTGGCCAGGAAGCCAAATTGAATTTCTGAACTTTGAAGTAAGATTGCTGCAGATTGTTTTTCATTTTGTCCCCTTTGTGGTTTTCATTTTGATTGAAGTAGAAAGCTAGAAGTGTCAGAAAATATTACTGATAAAAAGTAGGGCATATTCCATTTATGGTTCTAATGCCATGTAGTTTCTTGAACTGGCCTTTGGTCACAAGATAAACAGTCTCATTCTCTCAGTTAGCCTCTTGAACAAAGGCATTTTTAAGTGAAGCTGCTTCCTGTTTGAAAACGTAAATTGCAGGTGCCGATCTTCATTTTCATTTTCATTGGGTCCCTAATTCTTTTACTGTGCTGAAACATTGTTTAGCCAACACATTTTAAAAATAATCCTTTTTCTAAATTTACATTGGCCATAAACTAATCAGATGGCCTGGGTTCATGCAATATCAAACCACAAAAATTAAGCAAAATTAAAACTAGCAAATTTTACAGAGATGTATAGAAGTAGTTCTAGGCTTCTAACTGACCTGATTGAACATGTTGTGAATGCAACGTAAACATATTCACTTCCATTTCATAGAAGAAAGCCTTGCAAAATTCTTAAGAGGTTGACTATTTTCCAAGCAAAAATTAACATTTTTTGTGTTTTTTTATCTGAACAGAATGTTGGGGGGGAAAATGGCCTTTACTTTTTATGGATGTGTGTTTAAACCATAATCTGACAAGTTCCATTAATGTATTCATTATATCATTTTTAGAACATCACATAACATTATCCTGAAGCTAAATTATCCTCTGCAATCATGCCTATAATAGCATGAAGGGACTCTTTCCTTATAGAGCTGCAGAGAGATGCAGTCAACACCAAAAAGGTAAAACAGGGTGACTGGCAGCAGCTTTAGTCAGATAACCCATATTACACCAGAGGCATGTTCTGAGGGCACTTGAAACTGCAGACTACATCACAAGCATGAACTAAAATCTGAAGCAGCAATCACAATCCCTAATTTTCTGTAAATATATCCTAACAGACTTGCCTGAAAAGACAAAAGTAGGAATTGTATTTCTAGGTGGGATGAGTGAAATCATTTCCCCCCACCCCCTAAACTGTAGAAATTGGTGATAAATCAAGAGAATTAAGTTCATGTCTACATGAGATAAGAGTCACAAAGGAGGAGGGGGTGAAGGAGAACAAACTTTCCAATCTCTTAGATAGAAAATCATAATACTGTTGTCTATGCTGGAATTTTCCAATAGACAGAAATGTGGTGTTTCTTTTCTACCTAGGTGCAGATCTTACTTAAAAGCATGATAGGTCTGGAATATAATGTGAAACTCATAAGTAGCCTTTAAAAGAGATAACAGATATAAAGCCTACACTGCAGAAGAAGGAAGAGGATAGTCCTTCCCTACATACAGATGCTTACAGCTACTATCCTAAGAAGTCAAAGGATGAGCAAATGAAACTTTCTTTCGTGTACACGGCCTTCACAGTCACTGGTATACATGATTCCAAAAGCTAAAGCCTAATTGAAACCAAGACCAAAAAATTGCAACCTTATTGGGAAATAGAAACGTATTATGAAGGGACATTACAAGCATTAAATCTTTGCCCACACATATTTATTATTGCATACCAGTAATTTAGTTAAAATTCAAATTGGTCATATTAGAGAACACAAAGACAGATTTCCATAGGAAATCAACTGATTATTGATTATATCCTGCCTCTTCCTCTGGAGTTCAATACATCTTTTGAGGAACCAACTTCTCACATGCTAAGTTTAGTGTGCAACGTGCTATTACATGCATGCTCAAGTAATGAAAGCTTCCTACACTCAACTCACTGGGCTTGTATGAAGGCTGGACTGCTAAATGCCATCTACATTTCCAGGCTAAGATAGCTTGCTGAATGCGATATTTGGGATCTTTCCAGTCCCTTAATGAGGGCTCCACTTCTGGTCATCTGATTGAGCAAAAAGAGGGTGACTTAGAACAATGGAGTCACCACTGATTGAGCAAGAAGAGAGTGACTTAGAATGAGTCACCAACATTCTGTAGTACAGGCCAATAACCACTCTTGGAGGGATACCATAGGGACTTTGGGGTGAACATTTTTCTACATAGTCCTTGTTAGAACCTGCCCAGTTTTCAGCATTTCTTTTGTCAGCTTTGCTAACAGCTTTGAATATTGTCCAGTTCTGTTCTAATGGGAAGACAGGCAGAGTCTGCCTTTTTAAAATAATCAGTACCACATGGGTTTTTTTTAAACCTGACTCTGTTTGATTTCTAAGGCCTTCCAACCCAACATTGATTCTTGTCAATATTAAGATACGATATGATACAACACAACACAACACAACACAACACAACTATAACAGAAGGAATAATGGGCAGAACAGACATATGTTAACCAAAACAGGCACTCCACATCTGATGGACACACTCCAACCTATCTCAGAATTTAGCAAAAATAATTTTTTTCTTATAAATCTTGCAAGATCGAGGCATTGAACCATCACAGTGATACAGTTCCAAAGTTCTGGTGCCAACAGAGAAGACACACTTTCAAAGTCCCACCAGATAATAACCATTATCTAGTTTGTCAAAAATTTGGGGTTAGGCAAGAATAATGGGAGACAGACAATCCCTATGCCATTAAGTCTTATAGGTAATGGCCAGTATCTTAAATTGAATGCAGAAACCTAATCTGTTTACTCACATAGCAGAGGCTTTACATGTCAACCCTATGAAGTACACCAGAATAGACCACCAATGTCACAGGAATGGCTGTGTTGTATTAATATAAGATTTACTCCTTGAAGTAAAAGCCAACCTAAGCCTACTCCTACTATTTCTTTTCCAGAGTATAAGGAATATGTATGCACTTGTTTCTGTAATGGCTTTGAATATTCTTCTCAAGGCCATTTCTATGGCTCTCTACATCCATGAATATCCCATAACTGCTCATGTTGCTCATTTTGGGTCACTTGCTGTTTCCAAGTGGTTTTCAAGGGCAGCCCCATGTAGAATTAATTGCAATAATCCACATTCAAGGTGATCAAGACATGAGTGGCTGAGAAGGAATATCTGTTCCAGGAAAGGATGAATTTGCTTCATCAATCAGATGTGAAGGTCTTTCTGGCCATAGGTATCAAATACTGTATATTGATAATATCTGACCCCAGGTCAGTATATGACTTACCCAACAGTTTCATGTGGATGTTAAACACATAAATTAGAACATCAAACCCTGAGGCACCTTGCAAACCAGGATCTTAGGGCTGAACCTCTCCCCATCTGTCAACATTGAGAAAAATTAGGTATAAAAAAGTCACCACGACATTATGCCCTTTGTTCCCAAACCCCATATCTAATTTAAATTTTTACCATGAACAGTTCTACTGAAAGATAGTGAGAGATCAAGAAGAACCATGATAATCACTTTTCCTTCATCCCAGTTCTGTCAAAAAACATCAACCAGAGCGATCAGTGCTGCCTCCATATTATGCTCAGTTTGAATCTTGTTGAAACAAGTCCAGATAATAAATTCTTTCCCGAGTCCTCTGAATCTCTACAGGTAGTATTCAATTATGACTATAAGTCATGCTGGTTGTTAAGTAGATCACCATATGAAAGCATCTGATTTTACAAATTTCTTGCAGCAGCTGTTAAATGAACCCTTTGTCTAGAATGGACTCTTTTTTTTTTGCTGGAAACCAGAAGTAAATTCCAGTTTTTGGCCAAAAAACCCCAAAACCATAAATTGTGGTCATGTGACCGTGAGACTTTGCAAATGGCCATAAATATGGGCTATTGCAAATGACTTACCATAACTTTGAATCAGGGGTGGGTTCCACTTACTTTCACTACCGTTTCGCAATATCCGGACCGAACCGGTAGCAACCCACCACTGCTTTGAATCTGGCCTGTAAGTAGTCCTATGGTGATCTGTCCTAACTTTGAGTGGTTGCTAAGTGACCAGCAATAAGTTAAGGACTACTTGCAGTCTGATGACCTCAACAAAAATAAGGATCCTTACCTCCTTTCTTAAAGATGAATTTACCACCACATGTATTCAACTATATCACATCTCAGGAAGCTTTTACCAATCAGCAGACACATGGACCTAATAAACAGATCACTGAACAACAATCACAAGGTCCTGTCCATTTTTTCAAGAGCCATACATTTTCCAAATAACAACACAGCATCAGGCCTTGGGCAGTTCAAAAGAGTAGATCTGAATGACTTTATTTTCCAGGCTTCATCTTATATTCCAATTCTTTTTGTAAAAGGAAATTGGAAAAAAAATATTATTTTCATTCTTTCTCAACTCTTTGTGGAGTTGTATTAAAAAGAAAGAATAAGTATTGGCATAGAATGATGATAATGTACTTGATCTATCATATCCTGATTCTATATAGGAGGTAATAAAGGACACTTGAAGGCCAGCTAGCTGGAACCAGCTACATACCTCTAGGACAAGGGTCAGCAACCTGCGGCTCTGGAGCCATATGTGACTCTTTCATCCCTCTGCTATGGCTTCCTGTTGCTGTTTGGCTTCACAATTGATAGGGCTTTCGGTTAGGATAGGTAGAGGAAAAAGGATGCCGTGCTAGGAGGAGACACTATGGTGGGGGAACCGGACTTCTGGTCAGCAGAGAAAAAAGGACACCGCGCTAGGAGGAGACTATGATGGAGGAACCGGACTTCCGGTCAGCTCCAGAATTGAACGGAGACTTCCATTTAAGACCTTTGTGGCTCTTTGAGTGTTTAAGGTTGCCGACCCCTGCTTTAGGAGGATGCTATTCCAAAGGGCAGGTGCAGGAGAGAGGGTTCACCTTATGGGTCTCACTAGATCATTGTTTAATCAAGAAGACTTGAAGCAAGCCACATCTGTCACAGCACAGAACAGGTAGATATTATAGAAACCAGATGGTTCTCAATAGCTAGATCCTATGTAATATAGGGCTTTATAGGTGACATCCAGCATCTTGAATTGTCCTAGAAGCCAATTGGTAACCACTATAGCTCAAGCACCAGAATTGTTGTATTGCCACAGCAAGACATTCCCATCACTGCTTGTGCAGAATGCTACCGTATTCTGAACCAGGAGGAACTAAACTACTGAGCCTTGAGGCACTTCACAAAACAAAAGTTTTAGGCTTAGCTTCTTCCCTCTAACTAATACTAATTTGAACCAGATGCAGAGAAAGGAATAGAACCCCTGTTCCCCTTTCCCTTTAGCAAGTTCAGGAGGACACCATGGTTGATTATATCAAAAGCCACCCAAAAATCAAGAGTCAGTCCACCCTATTCTATCTCCAAGTTAGCTCATCTACAAGTAGGATTCATGCGTTCTCCATACTATTTCCACAAATTGTGCTATGACTTCAGTGGAATACTATGCACAGAGTGGCCTAAAATTAGAGAGCCGAGTATTCTTTCAGACAAGGCTTTCATTGTGCCTCGTCTAAAAGAAAAAATGGAATTGGACAAGAGAGCCAGAAGTTGTAGTCTTGCATTTTTCCATAGTGTTTTGCAACATTTTTCTGACCACTAATGAAAGAGGAAGGAAAAAGTTGAAAGAGGAAGGAAAGCTAAAATACTGCACTATGTCTTCTGTTTTGTAGTTCTGTCTAGAAGCACCCTAAGCCTTTGACAAATTATTACACAATTTCAATGTGCCTCCTGCCTCTTTCTCAGCTGACACTTAAGAGTGAGAAGAATGGCTTACTGTTGGGCAGTCTGCTTCCAGTGTTATTGCTTTTGGATGAGAAGCATCTTTTTTTCTTGACATCTGAAGTTATCAGATGTGAGTAGTTCTGGGAAGAGTCTCTTGCTTGCTCACATGGCATGTCAATAACAAAGAATCTAGTGTGCTTGAAGGTCACAAGTGTTGCTTTAATATGCAACGTATTACCCAATATATTATTAATGATGATCTGTAAGGTGATTAAATGTTTTTTTCCCCCACCTCTTTGGTGAATTAGAGGGGCAGCGACAAAGACAGGGGAAGGTAGAGAAGGGGTTTTTTTTTAAAAAAAAACTCTGCAAGTTGGAGGAAGGGAGATCAGTAAGCAGGAATAGACTTCTTTCCCAATACACTCTTTTTTATGGCTGAAAAAGAAGGAGCTGCAAGGTGCAAGGACTCCTGAAGAGAATGCTAAGAATATACTGAACTACTTGAATGAATTGGGAAATTGTTACTAAATTGACTTAGTGGGGTTTAATTTAATGCAAGGGCAGCTCAGTCTCCAGGTATGTTTGAACTATAATTTATTTTTATCCATTTTTTTCTTTGTTTATCAAATTTATTTAGCCACCCATCTCACCAAAGGTGAACTCTAGGCAGTGGACAATAATAGATAAAATAGAAAATATAAAAATAACAAATGCAAATTAAAAAAAAAATTCCTAAAGACATCAATATGTATCCAGGCCACGCTGATGGGAACTAAGATGGATGGGAACTGGAATTCACAAAAATCAGACCCCAAGTCTACTGGTTTTTAAATTCTATGCTTCCATCTTCAATTTTACTTTGCTTTTCCTTTTTAATTTCCATTCTGCCCTTATTATTTTTAATAAACAACTCAAGGTGGTAAACATAGCTAATATTCCTTCCTCCTCCTGTTTTCCCCACAACAACCACCCTGTGAGATGAGGTGGGTCAGAGAGAATGCCTGGCTCAAAGTCACTGAGCCGGCTTTCATGGCTAAGATCAGATTAGAATTCAGGGGCTTCCAGTTTCCAGACTGCAACCTTAAACCACTAGAACAACCTGGTTTACACTTAAACTATGAAAACTCAGAAACACTGGTATAAAATACTGCTGACATTTGTGTATGACAAAAATAGAGCTGAAACTATTAATAACCTACTCAAAATGGGCTAAATTAAAAAGATTTAATCATAACAGAGCTCAAAACAATAGTCTGAATGGGTCACTACTTGTAATTTATCTGTAATCTTGGCTTCGCTTTACAGATAGCATGTTTGCTGAGACCATGACCTCCACCCGTCTGAGCAACGCACGACTCAGCACTTGCCTTCCTCAGAACAACCACGATTCGGCCAATTTTAACAACAATGAGCTGGAGAACAATCAAGTGGTTGCCAAAATTGCAAATCTGAATTTGAGCCGTATGCCTGGGCTGCCCACAGATAACCATACAATCCCCTGCTGCCCAAGCAGGAGGCAGCTTGGGCAAATTGTGCCTGCCTTTCTAGACACAGATCTTCATTTCCACCCTACTCATGGGCCTGATATTAACTTTTCTCAGGATCGTATGTCTGCCTGCACCAACTGGCAGGAAAGCAACAGAACCTTGGTGTTTTCTGACCGACCTTTGCACATCGGTGAAAGCTTGTTTGTGGAAGTGGGACACCTGGGCTTGCCATATTATGGGGCCCTCACATTTGGTATCACTTCCTGTGATCCTGGTACTTTACGGACAAATGAGCTCCCAGCAGACCCAGATTTTCTTCTGGATCGCAAGGAGTACTGGGTGGTTTGCCGAGGTTTCCCTGTCCTCAACAATGGTGACATCCTCAACTTTGTGCTTTTGCCAAATGGAGAAGTGCATCATGGAATCAATGGGATGGGCCGTGGGATGCTGATGTGTGTTGATACCTCACAATCGCTGTGGGTTTTCTTCTCAATCCATGGTGTAATCAATCAGCTAAAAATATTAGGTAAGTAAGTATAGCTTCAAAGTCAATGACCAGAATATTATAAAGGAAGTGCTAGCGAAACAGTGAAAACCCTTACAGCCATTTGGAGAGATCCTCTTTTTTTTTTTTTGCTTGCAACAGCCAATTGGCTAAACGCTGTGCACTTTAATTTGATGACCAACTAAAGTTTAATGAGCACAAGTATGAGGAAGATTAAAATATGAATTTATATCTTTTGGGTGCTCCAACACTAGAGGTGGACAGCCACTTGTCTGAAATGGTATAGGGCCGTGATGGCGAACCTATGGCACGCGTGCCACAGGTGGCACGCAGAGCCATATCTGTGGGCACGTGAGCATTGCCCTAGCTCAGCTCCAGCACGCATGTGTGCTTTGGCCAGCTGATTTTTGGCCACTGGAAGTTGGGAAACATGCCTCCCCAGGCTCCTAGAAAACCTCTGGAGCCTGGGGAGGGCAAAAAATGGGCCTACCGGACCCACAGTGCCATTGCGTGCGAAAACCAGGGGGAGCACGGGGGGGGTTACGCATGCATGCACGGGGGGCGGAGCACATTGAATTATGGGTGTGGGCACGTGCACACTCGACCCCCCACACTCCTCCCTGGTTTTGGCATGCAACGGCAAAAAGGTTAGCCATCACTGGTATAGGGTTTCCTGCTTGAGCAGGGGGCTGGATTAGAAGAGGTCCCTTCCAACTCTGTTATTCTGTTATACCTGACTAAAAAGACAGGTATACCTATCCTTTGCTCGTCAAGCATGTATTTTTCACTCCTTTTTATAAACTGAAGCTAAATAGCCTGCACTAGTTGCCATTTGTTTGAGTTCACCGAACTAGGTTCAGGCAGAAAGGAAAGAATTAGTATCCAATCTGACCAGAGTACAAGAACGGTTCCGTAGCAAGCATCTGTGATAGTCCTAGCATTGCTCTCTAGCACCACTGCTAGGACTTACAAGTCATTTAGTGCAACTAAAGGGATTGTTTAACAGCTGGAAAATATCAGATTCTGGAGTAGGATTTACTAGTGTAGAAAGAACTGTCACGTGTAATCAACCATGGGATTACCTAATTGCCTCTTCTCAAAAAAGGAGAATTAGGTGCTTAAGCATGAAACATGAGGTCTACCCTGTCCTTTATTGTCTCTAATATCAGGTATTGAAACAGGAGGGGTCCACTTAGCTTTAATGACTAATATGCTTCTTTGGATATACCCTTATTAGTGAGGAGATGAGGTTACATTTTAATAATGCGTCTGTTTACCAAGACACAACAGAATGCCGTTTTAAGAAGAATAGGGAAATCTTTCCCTTGCATCAGGGTGTGCTAGATTAAATATCCATTTCATCTTACAAAAAAAATTTGGATCTCTTCTGGTTCAATATTACTACTTGAATATAATCCAGAGCCGGGGGAAAAAAGGGGGGGGGGGCTAGGAGGAAAGTGAATCTTGCAGGATCCAATCTGGATCAGTCACCAGAACCAGAGATTTTGTCTTCTGAGCTTTCAGACTCATGATGGAGCTCATTTTCAGGGAACTTCTCTCTAATGAGAAGTTCAGAAGACAAATCTCTGGTCCCGGTAACCAACTCAGATTGGATCCTGCAACATTATCCTGAGACACGTATATTCACCTTCCTTCATGAAAATGAATCTTGTTTTAGAGTAGAGGATGGTCATCATCTTAAACGAACAAACCTGCTAAAAATAATACAATGTAGTTAGACTATAGTTATTTGTGTAAGACTGTTGTCAGTAGTGGGTTCCACTTACCTTTGCTACCGGTTCGAAACTGGGAGCGTGTGTGTGCGCAGAACCTTCTGTGCATGCGCAAAGCATCTGTGATTACATCCGGGCGGGTGGACAGAGCCTTCCGCCACAGCCTTTACTGGTTTGCCCGTACCGGGGCGAACCAATAGAAACCCACCACTGACTCTTGTGAAGCTGAAATAGAAGTTGTTCTCCTGTTCCCAGATTGAACTCAAATTGAGCACCTGTTCCCGACAGATTCCTACCCAACTTGTGCAGCTGACTGAACTTTTTCTTTTCAGGCACAGTACAATCCAGCCCCGTGACCATCTCCCCCTCAGGATCCCCTGGAGGCTCACAATATGACAGCGATTCGGATATGGCGTTCAGCGTGAACCGGTCTTCATCGGCTTCTGAGTCATCCCTCGGTAAGGATCATTTGCTGATCTCTGCATTTGAAATATTTACATTCGGTACCCTAATAAATACAGTATAAACCAAGCTGTGTGGACTGAGTTGTCTGAAAGAAGGCTTGCTGAATTGCGCTAAGCATAGCATACTTTTTTGTTGAAAGGAAGGAACATTAAATTTCCTGAGGTTGCTTTTGATGTCTTTAGGTTATGCACAAATCTTCTTTTATAAAAGCAGCAACAAAAGCCCAATAGAGCTGAAATGACTTGACAGAGCTAAGGAACAACATTTAAGGGATACAAGCAACTAAGTGGAAAATCTCCATCTGTCAAAACTAGTGCTAGAGAGCTTATTGGTAGAAAATAAATGTAAATGGCAAAGTCAGCCAAACTGCTGACTCTGTAAATGTCATATTTCACCAGGACACACTTGTTCTTCACATATTATGGTAGTTCATTGGTTTCCTGAATATTGATTAATCCTCAGAAAGCGAGAGCAAACGTGCATGTACTTAGTTTCCCAATGCACTGATGGTTACTGCGTGAAGGAATCCATATAGATTGGATTCCATCTCCCTCTCAATTACTAATCTAGTTGCAAAGAAATGTGGGTGAAGGATGGAAAATGAGAAAGGCAGGAGAGAGAAGATGGTTATTTCTTCCTTTGCATTTTCTGTCCTACAATTTTTAGGTTGGAGGAAAATATTTTTTCATCTTTATAATCATGATAGCATTTTTAAAGGCGTTCAGTATGGTTTTCTCCCAATATATTTATCTCATTTAAGAATGTGCTTGTTAAAACGTTTGCATACAATCAGCAAGAACATGACTGAGACTTTAGCTCATAGTTTGGGCCATCAGAAAAGGTGATTCCCAGCAAGAAAAATGAAGTCATGTGGGGAATGAATGTAGGGTATTTTGTTTGCTACTATCCTATTATCTAATGAAACTTTAGAATTCAGTGTGACTTCATCATACACTATTAAAATCTGTATGAAAGTCCAAATAGATGTGTAAAATGCAAAGTCTGTATATTCTCAGCCACAGTTGGATTAAAAGACTATGCTATTTCATCATCATCATCATTTCTTCTGCACCAGAAAGATGTGCAACTGGGAAGCATCTGTAGGTAGCCTGAAGTAGATACCCTTAATAAAAGGCTGGTACAGCCATTATTATAAACACATCATTACAAACAATGAACTAAACAATAGTTAAAAATTGCACCCAAGTTCCCCCCTCAAGACACAAGCATTCATGCTATGTAATTGTTAGTCACCCCAAATTCCATTTATGACATGCACATCTTCGGCACACAGATGAAAAGTTCTTTAAAAGATGCTAGCATTTTTCAATGGAAGCAGGTCTATATTGCTATATAAAATTCATCTTCTATTTGTTTTAATGCACTTTCATCTGGCCAACTGTTTCCAGTTGGGCCTGTCTGATGTTTGTCGTCTCTGCCCAGCGGTCCGATTTCACTTCCGGTATAATGACATAACTTTTTTCCTGTCTTTTTTTTTTTTTGCCTCTTTAATGTTTACTGTACAAAAGTTCTTTTTCTCATTAGAAAAATAGTTTGAATTATTCCTTTTTAGCCTGACCTGTAGAAAAGGAGATGACATTTCTAACCACAGTTCCTTTGTTTCCCATCCCATATAGTGACTGCTCCAAGTTCTCCTCTGAGTCCTCCAGTGTCTCCTGTGTTCTCACCTCCAGAGCCCTCAAGCAGCAAGAATGGGGAATGCACAGTTTGCTTTGACAACGAGGTGGATGTGGTGATCTATACCTGTGGACACATGTGCCTGTGCAACACCTGTGGTCTTAAACTGAAGAAACAGCTCAATGCCTGCTGTCCAATCTGCCGACGGGTCATTAAAGACATTATCAAAATCTACCGTCCTTAACCTCACCTCAGCCCACCCCTCAGGGCGTGATTAATGAGGAGCAGGATGAAGAATGTTGTTAGCGATTGCCACATCTTACTGTCCCTGCTTTATGGGTATTGTGCTGGTCAGTGGTTGCTGAGTGACTCTTGTCTGTATTTCCATGTTTTGACCAGTAGAAACAAATCAGGGAAAATTAAGTGAACTGGGAAACACTCTGTCTTTGTAAGAGGCTGAAAGTATACAGCTGCAGAGTGGGAAGAGTTTTGGAAATATGCTGCTCCGATGGATAAGGGTGGGGCCCCGGGGAAGAGGAGTCCTAATACAATTGCCGTGTTGATTTCTAAAGAAAACCAAAAAGATCTTGTGCATTGTTTTCACTCATATATGCAGCTGACCTATCTTGAGCAGGATAAATGAGAAGTCCAGTTTAAATATTTGGGATTCTTTCCTGCTATATCTAGGAATGCTAAAAATTAGTTTGATTTGTAAGCCAGTTCAAATAGAGAAAATGAGAGTAGATTTTCATTTATTCTTTCTTTGGGTTGCAGGAATAACAGGTCACGAATGTTCTGTTACCTAGTTTGCTAATTTCAATTTTTCCCCCCGTATTATTCATAAGTCAAGATCATGAATAGGGATGATCTAATTAATCAATTACTCCCAATCAAATGTATAAGAGCAGCGATATTTCCATAAATCTAAGTTTATTAGATTTTATTTTCGGTTTACAACATGGTCTACTCATTTTTTCTCCCAAATGTAAGAAGTTGTGGCTCAGTTTATGAAATCAAGAACAAGGCATCTTGGGAGAGTCTGGCACACACAGAGAGCTATAAAGATTCCCTCAGGATTTTATTTTTCACCTCTGTGTGACTTGATACTTCCAGCCTTTCTAGTGAGCAATTAACAAGTGCTTTCTGATCTGGAGAGTGTGTGGAAAGCAGTAGGCCTCTGCAGGCAGAAGAAGCAGTACAGTGTCATGTTGTTAGTTTGGTTTTGGCTTAGCATGTCGTGTGAATTCAGATCACTGGAATAAGCAACCAGTCCTGGCTTATTATATGTGATCCACCAGCTTATGATAGAGGCTGCGAATAGTTATTAGCCCAGCATCTGTAAGGTGTTAACACATGAAGGTATCTTTTTAATTAAGTTGCAGACGAAAGTGGCTAATGGATTATTTAGAATTTCAAGCTTCCAGTGTTTTCTTATTTATGATTTATAAATACAGTTGATTGATATCTTCCTTCATTTCTCTCCAGAGATTTTGTCAACAAAGTATGTAGCAATGTCCAACTCATATCTTCCGCTCCAGGAAGTTGTCTGCTGTTCCACAATGGAGGCATCTTACTGAAATTGAAAAGCTTTTTTATTTGGCACTGTTTGCGGGAAAAGGAATTTTCAAGCTATTATTAGACCTGTGCTTAAAAAATAAATGAAATTTGGTTATAGTATTAGTGCTGAATTATAACCTGAATAATACGTGAAGGAGAATCAGGGAATTACTAAATTAGGCCCAGATGTGGGTTCTTTTTTTTTCTGAGAGTGATCTTGTACACTGTTCTGGAGGGCTCCAATGTTCAACGATCTTTGAAAATATAAATGTCCAATGAGCTAACTTGAACATGTTTAGTATAGTGGTTAAAAGGCAGGTAGTCCTCGACTTACAGTAGTTCACATTTAGTGACCGTTCAAAGTTACAATGGCACTGAAAAAAGTCACTAATGACCATTTTTCACATTTATGACCGTTGCACCATCTCCATGGTGATGTGATCAAAATTCAGATGCTTGGCAACTGATTCATATTTATGATGGTTGCAGTGTCCTGGAGTCTTGTGATTACCTTTTGCGACCTCCTGACAAATAAAGTCGGTGGGGAAGCCAGATTCACTTAACAATCATGCTAATAACTTAATTCACTTAACAACTGTGGCAAGAAAGGTCGCAAAATGAGGTAAAACTCATTTAACAAATGTTTCACTTAGCAACAGGAACTTCGGGCTTAATTGTGGTTGTAAGTCAAGGATCACTTATACATTTGACCTTTCCCAGGTACCTCAGACAGGAAGTAGACCAGACGAGCTAAATTCTACTTTATTGAACCCTATTGTAAGCTAATTCTATTTTATTGCTACATGAACAGAGAAGAAAACTGCAGGGACTAATTCAGGCAATCACCAGGAGTCAAGACTGACTTGAAGACATCCCCAGTCCTGCTGCCGCCCCTATTTTTTTTTTTTCCTTCTCAAATGCTGAGGTCTGAATTTAGCTTCTCCCTGATTTTGGAGGCTCTGATTTTGAGATCAGCTTCTCCCTGATTTTGGAGGCCCTAGCAATATTAATCCCCAATTGCAGCCTATCCATTTAGTCAGCAAAATGACTAATAGAATTTATCTACTATAAAGCTCTACTTTTACGACAACTACTATATTCTGATATGTAATCAGAAGGCTGCCAAGGCTGCTTTTAAACTGTTTTTTGACTTGTTCCTGTAATACCTGTACTAGAGGAACTGATGAAATTGCTAGGATACTATATGTGCTCATTTCTTCTCATGTCATTGCTAGGACCATTTAAGCTCTGATTGAATTTTTTTCCTAGACACTGTGTCTATTTCCTAGTCATTGTGGTGGTACATGATGGCTTCCAGTAAACGTTGCAATATACATTTTACATTCTACTTACCGTGTAAACTTGAGTAATGATGTTTGCATTGCAGTGCAATCAGTTATTAGGAAAAAATGGCTGAGAACGTTAGATACAAGTTTTGTGATAGATAATGAGTTGTAAAATCATCAGCTACACTTGTATTCACAGGCTGCTTTCAGCAGCTTCTGCTGAAACTTGACCATAGCTGACTTTAATTTCAAGTTTTCTAGCCATAGATATCACCTATGTACTTGATAAAGCTGGATATCTGAGATTGTTTCACTGTTTAAGATGAGACTGCATTATGCATTATGAGACTCCGAAGACTCAGCCGCCCTGAGTCTTCGGAGAGGGGCGGCATATAAATTGAAAAAATAAAAATAAATAAATAAATATGATGGACTTGAGCAATTACAAGCAAAAAATTTTAAGGAATAAGATTATTTTGACAGTTGAAGGCCATAAAGAATGCTAATAACAATAATAACCCTGGAATTGCCAGATTCAAACTTTTAGAGAGAGCTTTAGCATGAATATTTTAGTACATTTGCTGTTGGTAAATTGGTTTACATTTTTTAAAAAATGCCAGTGTAATTCCTGGTTACATTGCCCATTTTTGACAGTGTGATCCTGGAGTGAAAAATGTGAGGGCTTACACATGGATTGTAGTTTGCTCACTTCTGCCATAGAAGCTGCATTTAGACTTGGAGAGGAAGAAACTCATCTCTATCATCTTTATCTCATTGTAAGTTTAGATGCTTGGTCAAGAGTAATTTCACAAGTTAAGATAATTGTTTGCTAGAAGTGGTTTTGTGAACTGTAACTTTTTACTTGTATAGAAAATTTTCTGGCTCAAATCAGCAGCATTATTTTCCTTGACTTTTGCTACTTTTTCACTACCGTTGATTAGAGAGTTCTTTCTCAGAGAGTTTCTAAATTAATGTGATCACAACTTCTACAGATTGCTCCTGGGGATGTGCAAAACATTTGAAATTCAAAACACCCTATTTTGAATGTGAATTGGCTGATCTGAACACTTTGGAAGTGTCATGAGCTCAAAACTCTTCCAAAATACTTGGCATGCTCAAGTTCCACACCAAGAGAGGTGTGTTTATTCAGACAAAGTCAGTAGGAGATTATTCAGATCCAGAATTTTTTGCAGATCCCTAACTGTTACTACAGACTTTTAGTATTACAGTGCTATTGTGTAGTTCTAGCATGTCTCCCAGCAATAGGATTGCGATGAAGAATAATGAATATTACAGATTTCCTTTGTTTTTGCTGCTCTTATGGGGTAGTCTCAGAAATCAGGCCTGGTCAAGGGGCTGGAGTATATTAACAGTACAAAACTCTACATTGTGGCCGGTATGATAAATCCAAGGATGTTTTCCCCACTTGGGTGCTATTTACAACCTCCAACACTGATATTCTCAGCAACACGTAGCCTCCTAGTATCTCTGTCAGAACTGTCACTTGAGTCTATTTAATCATCAGCCATTTAATATAAAACCTACCTGAGCGTTTGCTGTAAACCTTTGCACTGGAACTGATTTAGCTAAGTGAACATATTTCCTCCCGGCTTGGCAATTTATGCCTACAATAACTGCAAAAAGCAAAATGCTCAGTGCCAAGGCAGAAAAAGAGCCTTCTTTATCTTAAAAAAGATTTACCAAATGAAACAGCATCTGACAGAAGTTCAGAGGTAGTCCTAAGCTTAAATGGAAACACAGTTCTGCTTACTGAAGTTTCAGAAGTCTCATACGCTGACATAACATTTAGGAAGTGGAGGCTACTTAACAATTAGTTTTCGCTACTGCTTGTTCCCCCCCCCCCTTTTTTTTTTTAAATTTGTTCTGAAAATCTGTTCGTGCCTTATAAGGGTGTGTGTGCACTTTTTATCCTTTTTAATGCTACTTTAAAATGGAGAGGGAAAAAAAAGATCTTAACACAAATGGCTGGTAGTTTTATAGACTTGCCTGTGTTCACCAATAATTATGCTTTTTGATATTGGAGTGACAAATGTATGTTTTCATTGAATTTTTGCTGGCACTCTCTTTCCCCTTTGTATAAAAAGCTTTTAAAAAAAGAATTTCCAGATTTCTAGAATTTCTTGATATACCTGTAATACATGATGTGAGCTGTATTTCACATTTTCAAATAAACCAGATTAATCTCTGTAATAAACTTTAAAAGCCAATTAATTGGGGAGGGAAGTTTGCACTTCTCTGTATGTTAATATTCTCTAGTATTGTGATCTGTAGTGCGCGTGTGTATATATTTTTTATTATTTTGGTCTGTTTTACATGAATATAAAATTTTACCTGTTTATGAAACAAGATGTTGGCTTGTAAATCTTCTCTACAGCTTTTGGTACCCAGTAAATAGGAGGAGGGTCAGTGTATGACTCTGGCAGAAGTCCAGAACTTAGAAGCAGCTAGACAAGACACTGGAAGCTGCTTGGGGCTTTTGCTGGGCCCCAGGGATTTGGTATAGTCTTTAGAAGTATCACTACTATCATTATTAGTGGTGGTAAAATGAACAGCAGAATTGAGCAACAGGGGTGTTACTGGAAAAATTGCCATCCCTCTTCGGTCAACCTATCTTTCCCTTCTTAAGTTTACTTTGAGGCTCTTTGTAAGCAAGAAGAGGCTTAAGGAACATGGTGATGCAAGAGTTTTGTCCAGCCATCGCAATGATTCCACTGCACCCATTGTATTTCCCAGACCTTGGCCATACAATTCATATGCCTTTACATTTAGAAAATGTAAAATCCCTTGTGATATCAAAGGCCCTTTGTCCTACATGTCCATCCAAAGTACAAAAGCCTTAGAAGTTTAGAAATTGTTGTGTTTTTTTTTTAAACTGCCCTGATCTCTGCCTTGAAAGAATTTTACATACAAGCTGCAAATAAGGATGCTGTAAAACCATTTCATCTTATTTTATGCCAAGGGTTGTGATAAAATATTCAGCATTTTACACCAGCAGAGAGAGCTGAATAGTTACTTTGCTCTGCATCTGATCATAGCATTCCAGTGAACTGGTTGTAGCTGTCCTTCGTTGGTGATCAAGATGCTGTTACACGCATAGGAGCAGACACATCTTTTCATATTCCTGGGTCAGTAAAGGCAATCTTCTTGATTGGAATAACATACTGGAATACGATAGGAGCATATAGGAGCTTCTACAGTTAATCTAACCTGTATCCTCTTGAGGAACTAGGCATACTCCCTCTTCCTTTTTTTATTTTTTAAAAACTATTTGTGCTGAATTTTTTTCCACTATATGCTCCATGAATATACTCGTTTTGAAAATATTTTTTTTTCTGCAATGATGTCGTTTCATCTTCAAAGTTGCCCTCTTTTTGTACATTCAACTACAGATAGTCCTCGGCTTAATGACCACATTCGAGCCCAAAATATCCATTTCTAAGGAAGATAGTTGTTAAGTGAATTTTATCCCGTTTTACAACTTTTCTTGCCACAATTGTTAAGTGAGTCGCTGCAGTTGTTAAGGTCAGTAACATGGTGACTCTGGCTTCCCCATTGACTTTGCTTGTCAGAAGATCACAAAAGGTGATCACATGACCCTGGGACACTGCAACAGTCATAAATACAAGTCAGTTGCCAGGCGTCTGAATTTTGATCACATGACCTGTATGATGCTGCAACAATTTTAAATGTGAAAAATGGTCATGTGACTTTCAGTGCTGTTATTAGTTTGACCAGACACTAAACAAATGGTTGTAAGTCAAGAATTACCTGTATAACAAAGGAAATGTGGCTGGTAAACAAAAAACTGTTTTCCTTGAGCAGCTTCTATCACTCCTAAGAATATGTGAATAGATGTCAAGTTCAGCTTAATTATGTAGGAGTCATGATCTTTGGCTTCTCTGTGTTTGCCTCCCAAGGTCCCAAATTTCCTTTAAAGTTATATTGTTACATCTCTATTTTTACTATAAGTAGCTTGATAGCTGGTAACAGAGACAGTTTGATCTAGTGGTTAAGGCTCCAGGCTACAAACAAGAAGGCAGTGAGTTCTAGTCCCACCATCAGGATGAAAGCCAATTGGATGACTAGTCACTCACTCTCAACGCACAATGTCAGACTTGAGCAATAAGCTGATTGGTCAATGCCTATCACCACTAATGGATTAGCGCTCAGTTGATTAAAAAAAAAACGGACTTAATGGAAAAATGCTAGGAAGAAGCAACTTAAAAACTGATATTTTGGGTTTGTTGTTGACAGTGTTATGTAACCTCCCTGAGACTTCTTATTATGGGCAGTGTAGAAAATTTCCAAAGTCTTTTACTGAACTCATATTTGTTTCAGGACTAGGCAGAGTCTCTTGTGTCTGCATCTTTCCTTCTCAAACCATCACAGCCACCTACTGCAATTTTTGAAGGCACAATACTCTGAACAATATTTTTGTGACTAAGCTATTACAAAACAAAATAAATTACATGCCCCGGCATCATGTTTCATTTTTGCTTGGTTACGGCGTAGAAGGATATTCGCAGCCTAAAAATAGGAACTGGAACCCGACACTCAGACTTTTAACAAATATAAAGAGATGGAAGCAACAGAAATGCAACTAGCATAGTTTCATCTGTTAAAATGAAAGCTGCGTTTATTACCCAGCATCCATAAGTATTAAGCACCCTTTACCAATGTCATGCTACTAATGCAATTTATCTACTTTTAGAAAGAGCTAAAAAAAATCTTTGAAAAATCAGTCTGGAGAATACCTGCTTCAGCTAAAAGTTTGTAGAGATTCTCAGTCATCCAAGTCATGATAGTCCCAAAGGTGATTTTTCCGGAAGCAACTCTTGTTTTGTTTTGTTTTGATTTTCTTTTGAAGATGTTTCGCTTTTCATCTAAGAAGCTTCTTCCCCACTATTCTGTCTGAGCTGAAAAAGCTTCTTGGATAAGAAACAAAACGTCTTCAAAAGAAAAAACAAAGTCCAGTTGCCTCCGGAAGAAGCACTTTTGGGACACCTGCTTCAGCTGCCATTCTTATTTTTTCTGATCAAAAAGATTTCTCCTATTTATATCCATACCTGGGCACAAGCACACATTCAGATGACTCCAGTTCTAATGTATCTTGAGGAGAAGCTAGTAAACTTTTGTTTACTATACAAGATCTATAAACTATAAAAGATCAACTGCATTGCTGTAAATGGTGTAATAGCTGTGCCAACAAGGATGCTGCACGAAGCTTGAGCCTGCAAACAATTCATCAGCATTTTTATATTGAAATGACCATCATATTAGAGCGAGGAGAAATGGCAATAAAATTATGATCATGCATATGCATGCATCAAGTTCAAGTCCCTACTCAATGCTGGAATCCAAATTAAAGCATATTGTACCAGTTAGTGAAGGGGAATCCACCACCTCTTTAAGGTATCAGCTCTTCCGGTTTCCGGTGCTCCCCCGCATGCGCGCACATCAAGGGTGGGTCCTAAATTTTTTTACTACCGGTTCTGTGGGTGTGGCTTATTTTGTGGGCGTGGCTTGATGGTCATGTGACAATTCTTTAGGATTTAGCAGAGGTACTGGTCTACCAGGCTTTTAATTGCTTGCAGAACTGTACCGGTCTACCCATTTGTTTTTAGAGGCCCCAGTCTACTCATTCGTTTTTGGAGGCCCCAGTCTACTCATTCGTTTTTGAAGGCACCGGTCTACCACCACACTGCCTTTTAACACTGATCAGCTGTAGGGCAGCCCTTTGAAGCCCCGCAGCAAGAGTTTAAGGTTTTTTTCCTTCTAGCCGATCAGCTGGGACTCGGGAGGCAGCACTAGATTGGGGGTGGGGCCAAATAAAAGGTAAGAATAACAGGGGGGCGGGAAGGGCCAGCTCCCGAACAAAGAGAACTGGTTCGGTGACATCCTATTGTCACCGCTACTGGCTCGGCCGAACTGGGCCGAACCAGGAGGAACCCACTACTGGCACACGTGCTCCTGTTTCAGCACTTGGTACCGAAAAGGTTCGCCAACACTGTGCTAAGGTGTACCTTAGAATAGTTTCTGCAAATTACTTCTGTTCAATGAGATGGAATCAACCCACTACCAGTGGAAGGGCCAGGAAAACTTAAAAGCCCTTTTACTATGTTGGATTCTTAGTTTCTTCTTTAATTTTGATTTGATTTCATTGTACAGTGCATGAAAAATTTGGAATAGAAAACTATTATTATTGTCCTTGTCAAATTAGCATATCACATTATCTTTTAATATAACTGAAAAAAGAAAAAAGAAAAGGTAGTATTTCAATCAAGTCTCCATAATTCACGGGAGGGGTGTGGGGGAGAGAATCCCATAATGGTTTACTTCCTCTTCAGCTGCCTTGATACTATCAGCAGTTTCATGCCTTTGGCCTCCTGAATGCAGATACGCTTGGTTGATTGAAGTCTGGATTTCGAGATATAGCCATTACAAGTACCCACACAGCTCCTAGCTAAGCAAAATCTCTGCACTGCTTATCTAGGATTTACTCAGAGATGGAAGATTTAGCATGAAAAAATAGGGAGCACACAATCTTGCAACAGCACCACATAGTGGTCAGTTGAAGCAGGACTGCTTAAGGCAGATCCAAGTTGATAAAAGCAATGGAAGGTCCTCTAATCTCCATTTCCCATACATAGTGGTCCCTCTTCTCTTTCATATTATTCTCTAGTAAACTAGTCCTAGACCAGGGGTCTGCAACCTTAAACACTCAAAAAGCATTTGGACCCATTTCCCACAGAAAAGAAAACACCGGGAGCCACAAAACCCTTCCCGTGCCTGACTATTTATTGAGCGGCTACAAAACTAGCATATGTAGTTGAATTAAACGTTCTGTTTTCTTCTGAAACTTTACTTTTCTTGGATTTATCCATGGTTGGCCTACCAGGGGTTGAAAAGCTCACTAAATTGTGTGCTGGCGGGTGTTGCACATTGGTGGTTGGGACACATATTTTGAGTGATGGAGCCACAGCAGAGGGGTGAAAGAGCCACATGCGGCTCCAGAGCCGCAGGTTACTGACCCTTGTCCTAGACCAATAGGCAAATATGCTTAATTATCATTCTTTGGCTTTATCACCATGACAACTTCAAAATGGGAATGACAATGCAAACACCACGCCTGGAAGAGCATTTAGTGGACTATTTCATTTTTAAATGCTTTCCTACAGCTGTCTTCCTTGCTGTGGGAGCATGTTTCCTGCTAGAACTGGCTGATTTAGCTTGCTTGTTGTATTTACAGAAACAAGAACTAGAATGTCAGTAATACTGACCTGACTGATATATTTATTCCCACCCAGAGAGAAAAAGTTATTAAACTAAGAATTCATTTCTTTTCTGCTGCATCACACCAAATAGCCACACAGGGCAGCTTCAGGTTTCCAACAAAGGCCAGCCACTATCAACCATCTTTAGAATGCTCATAGACTGTCACTAAGAAGTCCAGGGTGAATTTAAGAAAGAAATAATGGTTCTGAGAAACCCACAGAAGCATATTGGTATTCCTTCTCTTGTACTTTTTCGCAATTACTAAAGATACAAAATGGGATTTGCAACAAAAATACAAAAAATGTTCCCGTTCCATTCCCAAATCCATTAACTTTTTACCTTCCTCTGTTAACAGGCAGTTATATTTGGGCCGAATGAGTTTTTTTCATAAAGATTTTTTTTGACAGTGTTTGGGCTCTTGTCAAACTTGCTAATAGTGCCTTCTTCAGTGTCAGATCAATGCCATCTATAGTCTATTAAAATGCTTGAGTCTATAACCTTGAACTAAGTGGGATAGAGCATCATAGGGCAACAATTTTTCAGCCAAGGTTCCTCAAATGAACCAATTTACAGAATGTATCCAAAATCCAGACCCCCCGACACCCATGGCATTAAAATTTGACAAATTTGTAGTAACTTCAGATGTGGTTCAAAAGAATATAGAACGGTAGGTCAAGGGGCCTCAGAGTTCTAGTTCAACTCTTTGCTTAAGACTGGAAACCTTACACCATCCCAATCAAATGGTTGTCCAGTCTATTTTGATGATCTCCATTGATAAGAGCACCCATAACTCTGGGAGATAAGCTGTTCCATTTATTAATTGTTCTTGCTGTCAGAAATGTTCTACCTGCATCTAGATTTTTCTTTAACAAGCTTCCATCCATTACTTCTTGTCCTGCTCTCTGATGCCTTAGCAAACAAGTCAATACCCTCTTCTCTGTGACAGTTCTTCAAGTACTGGAAGACAGTTACCATATCCTTCCTAATCCTTCTCTTTCATAGATTGGACATACTTTACTTTACTTTTATTAAACTTTTATACTGCCCTTCTCCTTTCGGACTCAGGGCGGTGAACAGCCAGAATAAAACAATTGTACATAAAAGTTAAAATAGTTTTAAAATAGATTATATAAAGTTTGGGCCATTAATTTAAAATATTCCAATTTAAGATCAATATCAATTTAAAACCAAGATAAAATCAGGCCAGCCTGTCTAACTAAAAAAGGTGAGTTTTCAGGACCCGACAAAAAATATCTCTGGGATAGAGGGTTCCAAAAGGTAGGTGCCACCACAGAGAAGGCTCTCCCCCTGGGGGTCGCCAGCCGACATTGTCTGGCTGACGGCACCCTGAGGCCCTCTCTGTGGGAGCGAACTGGCCGGTGGGAGGCAATTGATGGCAGAAGGCGGTCCCGTAAATACCCCGGCCCTAGGCCATGGAGCGCTTTAAAGGTGATCACCAACACCTTGAAGCGCACCCGGAAGTCCACTGGAAGCCAATGCAGCTCGTGGAGGAGTCACATGGGAGCGCCCCGTCGCTCCCATAATCCCCTGCGTGGCCGCATTCTGCACCAGTTGGAGCCTCCGGGTGCACCCCAAGGGGAGCCCCATACCTAGCTCACTCAACCGTTCATCATATGATTTAGCCTTTAGACCCCTCATCATCTTTGTTGCTGTTCTCTGCACACTTCCTAGGGTCCTAGCATCTTTTTTGTACCATAGTGACCAGTATTCCAAGTCCAGCCTCAGTAGTGCAGTATAAAGCATCATCATCACTTTTTGTAATTTTTGATGTTAGCCCTCTGTTGATGCAGCCTAGGATTGTATTGGCTTTTTTATTTGGCAGGTGCAGCACTTAAGAGGTGGTTTACTAGATTTGTCTCATAGTTACTACTGTCGAGCCAGGTACCACCTATTCTATACCTATGCATTCGTTTTTTCCTTCCTGGTTCAGTAGACAAGTCCTGTTCTAATCCTCCAGAGGCCCAGCAGGCCGGTTGCACCATTGGCCATCAGTTCTGGTCAAGGTGGAAGTGAGAACTAACTCCCACTGCTTTTTTTTTTTTTTTTGCATTTGGTCATTCTGTTTTTCTGTTAAGGAAATATCTTCGAAATGATGACCTCAAGAGATCCTGGGTTGTCTAATTTTATTACATAAGGGTTATACTCAGCAAGCTACAATCTGGGATTTATGGGCATGGAGATTAATGAAAACCCAACCTCCTAGACCATATTTCACATATGAATGGGCTGATTCTGCTGAGCACCATTTCAGCTAGCAGCAAACATCTGCTTAACCTGAACCCTGTATCTTAAGCAAGTCTTGTGTAAAAAAATGTATTTGGTTCTTTTGTATACACGGATTTGAAATCTACCTTTCCGGAAAATTTCCTAGGTTTGGAGCAATAAATACAAGTGTAAGCACAATTTAAAAAAAAAATTAAAATAATTAAAGGTAATAGTACAGGAAAATTAAAGACAACCTATCCCCTAGGCTGTTGAATAGAAAATTCTTCGCCTTGGAAGAAGAAAAAGGTAAGCATCTCCTGAGAACAAGTTGGGGGTGTACAAAACATTTAGGATCTCTATCAGTACCAAAACAGATCATTATGTGGCCCCACTATTTAATACTCCAATGCACTTATTTTTTGAAGGAGTAACCTTTCAGCCTCCTCTGGACTTCTTATACTTTAACTGATTCACAGTCTGTTAGATGACCGGTCCCTTGGCCCATGACTTATTAACATCTTTTCACTATTTGAAATGGATATTTTCAAGGAACTCTAGTAGATTAATGAGAAAGTATTAATCTCGGTATGAACAACATTCAGTCTATATAATTAATTCAGACTTTTGTAATGTAGTTCATCGATTTGTTCCAGGTAGAATGGTAGGGAAAGAAATAATGGAACTGCAATAAATACCACTAGTTCTCCATTGTGGTCCCTGTGAAACACTTTCATGGGTTAAATGCTTGTGAGAACTCTACTCAGAATCTTTTAGTGTGCAGTATCAAATTCAGAAATTTATGCTGCTTATGGAATCCTGGGAATTGAAGTCTACACAGTTTATAGTTTCTGAAGTTGAGAAACAGTGTCCTGGAGTTTAAAGAGTTGTTTGGCAAGAGCCTGACTCTCCTTTGCACCCAAAACAATGAGGCCTAGTTCCTGCCAAATCTTTCAGTTTATTTTTCACTGCCACAGCCTTTGCATATGTACCCTAAAGCCCCTTGTCCTTGTGCTTTATCAAAATTATCTTGTTGTTCTTTCTCATCTTTTCTCAACAACTCTTCAAAATTTAGGAGTTGTTACTACAATTCTCTGGTGAAATCTAGGGAATGCTCCAGCGTTATTCAATTTCAGCATTATAACTCTTAAGACACCATTTTGCCTTGTGACATTAATTTTCCCCACCCATCCTTCCAGGGGCATAAACTGTAAATGTTTGCATGTTTTATAATAGACAGTTGTCTTTTCTCTTGCGGTTCACTCTGTAGTGGTGAACTTTAAAAAAGAACAGATGCCTCATCTTTCTCCAATCCACCTATTATATCTTCAAAACTGTTTGTCAGCTCTTCCTATTGAAAGTTTAACCCAATTCACTATCACCTGTAGAATCATTTGCAAATGCATAAAACCCATCTTTCCCATCCCACTTAATCTGAAGTGTCCACACTGTTTTTTAGTTAACAATGTTCTGTGTTAATTTTAAGAGGGCCCAACTACAATTGTCTTGGTGGAGGCTCGACTATTGTGACTTCTTCATAGCAGCCATTTCATATTGTCTTTTTTTTTTTTGAACAAACCATTTGAAGAGCATCACTTCATCCCTAAAAATATAATCCCTCTAGAATCTCCGCAAATCATGTTCATGACAAATAGTATCACATCCCAACTATCTAGTTATGCCTTGTTATTGCAACAAACACATAGATGCATACACACACACACACACACTTGTCAAGAAATATACATGGAAGAATAATAAAAGAGGCATTGTATCAGTTCTGCTTGAAACCAGTCAAGCCTATTTTTTATTTTTTTATCTTAAAAAACACACACACACAAAACACAATCACCTAGCCTTTAATGCTGGAAGTATACATGAATTTTACATAGGCTATGTCTACCGTTGTCAAAAATCCCCTCCCCATAAATCCCACCCAATTAACGTACAGATTGATACAGATTTGATATATAACATTAAACATTAAAACAGACTTTTAAAGACGTGGATGAGCCTAAGGCCATTGAAGAACATCCCAGTTAGAAGGCTAGGAAACTGGAATACAAGAACATCCTTTAGTCCAACAGATATGTGGTCAGTGAACTTGGAAAGTAAACAGAGCAGGTTTCATGTTATGGCATCTGGTTATCCTTTTCAGAATGATATACCTTTTGGTATAAGGCAACAAAAGCATTGAGGGAAATATTAGCTCAACAACACTTCTCATATCCCAGCAAGTCAGGTCTTCATAATTGCTTCTATCCCATGTAATATAAAAAGTGAGGCACAGATGTGTAATGTAATGGCTTCCTTTTAATCAGAGTGCTTTATTAACCCAGACCAACCTGATCCTTCAGTTCATTTTCTGAGAAAAGTTTTTTCAAGAAAGAAATATGGAAGCAACAAGAAATACTAGAAACAGTTTTTAGTCCTTTCTACTCTAGGAATGTCTTCGTTTTTAGGAATAGGGCAAAGGAAAAGGGCTAGGATTAGAGATGGGTAAATAATACTGTACAAGAAACATGTATTTTAATACCAATTATTTACTGATACAGGCAAAGATTCTAAAATGAATATTGTAATGTCCCTAGACCACACATACTGAATAGTGCCAAGAAGGGAACTAAGGTGTAGTTAGATATTGAACAAAAGTCGCAGAATAGCAAATGGTTCAACCACTGCTTAACAGTAGTAAGAGACTGATGGTAAAAATAGAGCAAAGTCAATCAAGACAAAAAGTAAGATTTCTACTTTTATGTAGCAGGATCTCTCTCAGAATGACTTCTCTTGATCTCATGTCTAATCAATGGACAGATGAATCATACTCCTATTATTAGTATCCTGAATCTGCCTAAGCAATAGTCAGACTGATCTGCCTTTGAGAAAAATGCAGCCACTTAACTCCAAGAACTGATTTTTACAGGCAAATTTTAGAGCTGGACTAAAGGTGATTTAATTTCAGGAAATTAGTGAGATTCGGCTCATGGGAGCTTACTAGGCAAATTCCTGTAACACACATGCTGTATTGCCTTTTTAAAACTAGTTTTTTTTCCTTTCCTGTAAAATCTTTTCAACACAAATTGTATGGTTAATTTCTGCATACCAGATTCTACCTACACCCTCAAACCACGCTGTAATTGAACATGTGTTCAATTAAGTGTTGTACCTTATGATTCTTGATGAACGTATCTTTTCTTTTATGTACACTGAGAACATATGCACCAAGACAAATTCTGTGTGCGTCCAATCACACTTGGCCAATAAAAAAATTATTCTATTCTATTCTATGTGAGAATTACTGAAAATGATGCAGTTAAAGTCTCTGTATCATCAATTGTTTAAAAAATGTCATGGCTATAAATGAGAAGCTATCACTTTTTGGCATGTTCTCATTTTATGTATTTCTACTGTATGACATAAAAAAGAAAGGCAAGCATATATTTATTTTAACCCTTAACCACAGATGTAGTATTTTGGCTGCACTATTACAGACATGAGGTCATAATGACCTCTGTAACAAAAAGACATTCAATGTTTTCATGGTTGGATCTAAAAATTGATGTATAGAGCAGTAAACTAAAAAATGTATTGATCTCTATCAAATGCTCATCACACAGTTCACTGTTTGTTTCTCCATCCTTGAACTTCAATCTTTCTTCTCTAATTTTTACATTGGTCCACTGAATGATGACGCTAATAATTTCTTTAGAAAATAATAATTTCCAAATCTCTAGGGGAGTATGTGAATTTCCGAGAATTCTAGCTGCTGGCCGTAGTCCAGGTAATTGCACTACAATATTGTGACTAGTGGTTCTGGATCTATTGCTTCCAAAAGGTGCAGAAGATTATTTGAATTTGTTCTTGCCATATAAATTATTGCATGATGTAGATTGTACCTGGTCATCAATTTCATTGGGAGCTTCATCATCACTGATGTCAGAATCAGTGGCAGGTTCCTCATTGTCCATTACATAATTTTCGTCACAATCCGATTCCACTTCACTCAGATCACTCTCTGCTTCTCCATACCATTTTAGAACAGTTTTTTCACAATTTGGATCACCAAATCGTACTCTTTTTGACGTAAAACTTGGCCCCGACATTATTAAAAAAAAAAAAATTAACAAAGATCTGCTATCAAAATGATCGAAACTCAAATTCAAATGCCGCTACAGAAAACAGCAAATAACTGACGCAAGTGTGATCCTGCATACACTCTTATTGGTGGGAAAACAAAGGCTATTCACAACCAGAATGGTCCATTTCTAAAAATAGGGATGTTCCGAACATTTTGGAAAACTGTTGCGGTCACTATGATCGCAGGTCTGTGGTTATGGGTTAATCATGCTTGTCTATTTAAATATACAGAAATGAGTAGGAAAAAAGGTGGCCCCTGCATATTTTAGAAGAATGAGTTCAACAGTTAATCTTCATATTTATGAATTTTCTGCCTCTTGGCTGTAGCTCCAAAATTGAAATATGTCTCATTAAATGGTTCTTGACATCATGCATTTTTAGATCCAGTTCGCGTCACTAAAATTGCCATAATCTGTCACTAGTTGACCAGTTAAACAGGCCTTTGCCTAAGATAATTCAAACAATTCACATAATCCTTAAGAGTGTGCCATTCTTTTAGCCTGGCTGCATGTTTCAAAAGACATTGCCAATTTAGTTTACATTCTAAAGAAACACAAAAGTAGGAAACCAAGCTTTTTGAAAAAGCTCTCACAGTAAAATATATGAGGAAGAGATAAACAGGCTGAGGTAAATTCTTCGTAAATTTCCTTTAGTCCAACTTTAACCTTAAAGACTTTCTTAGATAGGCTGAGACTGAGCCTAAAGCATCCCCATTCTGTTATCTTCTAGATTTAGAAAAGATGGCCAAAATCTAGAAGGATCAGAAGACTTATTTGCAGATGTAGATAAAAGTTTGGTAGAGCAAGTCTCAAAGATGCAGCACCAACCGTATGGACATGGATAACCTGTACGCCATGCCCTTGTTATTTACTGAAACGAGATTAAGATACTGAAAAATCCACGTGAGACATAGATCTGCATTGCAGAGAATACATTGAACTTCATTAACAAATCTTTAAACATGGTGCTTACATAAAAACACTAGCTGTCATATAAAGGGGAGCTATGGCAGATGCATTGTTCATATCAGAGGAAAATACAGAGACAGAAGACTAAAATAATGAACAACAACAACTGGGATAGCTCTTTGCACCTAAGTACCTATTATGGAATCGTATTACTTATATATTCTCCTTGCCATGAAGCTTCTTAGCCCATGATTATATTTAGTGATGTTAAATGGCACATGACGCTGAAAAAGAAAAGTGGCTCTTCTTCTCGCTTTCCTTTTTTCTGTAAAAATTGTTTAAGAAATGAATTACCTACAGAAGGAAGAGTAGCCTAGGTATAATACTACATAATGGCATGTTTCCTCTTGCAATTCATTTTGGAGACATGCCCAAATTGGAATGTTTGGTATCCCAGATACTTTGCTTTTTGTTGTTTCTAATAGAGTTGACCTTATGAAGAACTATAAATAAGCTAATTAAATATTGCAGTACTAAAATGGGGTTTGTTGAGCTGCTGTAATGCAAAAGCAACAACAGGACTATGGCTTTTTTCGGAGATAATTGGAAGGAATCCAGCCTTCCCAACATGGCCCTGCTGTGAGAACTTTGCAAAACCACCAGCCGCTGCTATTCTTCTCACGGACTTCAAAAACAGTCCCTTCTTTAAAACTGCTAGTTTCTTCATCTCCTTCAAAATCTGCCACAGCCACATAGAGGGCTTCTTTGGCGACATCCAGGTTGGTAATTGGAATGGATAATCTTTCCTTCTCCACAAGCTTGGGCAATGACTTTTGGCCTGAGCTGCTTTTTGTTTTGGTTTCCTCTTGGCCAGGACACGGCAAGAAGGGTTTGGCTTTTGGTGGAACCAATATTGGCCTACTAGACACTGGGACAGCTCGAACTTCAGGCACTTCCTTCTGTGGGACTTTATGTTCTGCAGGGGGGGCAAATGAAACTGAGGGTGGTGGCACACTTGATTTCTTAGGAGGTGGAGGCCTTCTGGGAGGTACTACTGGACGTTGAGGGGGTTCCCTAGGTACTGGGAAGTTGCTCTTGGGTTCATTTTCACCTGGCTTTGATGAACCCACAGGAATTTTGGGGAAAGGAGCTTCCTTAAAGATTTGGCTTTCAGGTCTAGAGGGAGGTCTAACCTCCATGTTGGACTTTTCCTGAGATTTGACAGAAGATTCTACTGAAAGTCCGCTGTTACTGAAGGCACACTCATTAACCACAGGATCCTGCTCTGACAGCTTCTCTTGAGCCTTTGCAGGCTTGAGTTTGCTCCTCAGGTTGCAAAGATCTAATTTGTTCTCTGACTGAGGAGGATCTGTCCTAGGAGCAGGTGCTGGTTTCGGTTTGATCTGAGGTTTTGATTTCAGAAAAAGGTTTGGGGTAGCTGCTTCAGGCTTATCCTCTGGGGGCTCCATCTTTGGTTTCATTGGCTTGACTGTGGGCCGGAGGTTGGGCTTCTTTATTTCTTTTGGAGAAACCTTATGTCCACACTCAAGACCCATTTCGTTTTTCAACTGGAACAATTTGCCCTTCTCTGTTTTGAACTCTGGCTTCTTGTCCCTTGGAGGCACAATCTGCTTTGGGGGAATTGCAGGCAAAATCATGCCAGGAGGTTTTGGAGGAGGCCGCTGCTCCAACCTTTGTCTTTCCATTAATTCCTCTTCTGATTTAATTATGGATTCCTTCCTTGGAGGAAGACTCGGTTTCTCTTCCATATCCCGATCACCTATTTCTTCATACCCAACACACAAAGAAGCATCACTGTTCTCTGGCAAAGCATCCTGGGACATCTCCTTTCCTTTCCATTTGATTCCATATTCAATACCATTAGGTGGTGCTTCAGGCAGAGGTCGAGATGGCCCAGCAAGGTCTCCATTAGAGCTGTTCTCTGCTGTGCTGTCACCAAGCCGTAGCTGTGCCATCTCATTTGGTAACGGTGCCAAGAAATTAGGTCTACACGCATTGCTAGTTTTCTTGTATTTGTCAATAAAAGTAGCCGGTGCCCAGCCTTCCTTCTCCTCAATTTGAATATACCACCAACCACTTAGGTTCTTCTCAATTACCTGGAGAAGGAAATAAAGCCACCATTCTTTAGAACTTTATAACAACTGCATTACCTAAAATTTGTGAGATTAAGTTTAGCATTAAGATTTTAACTGATTTTTTTTCACCCTCATATTTCACTTAACAGACAAGTAGCCATCTATTTTTAGCCTACAGATTCATCACAGAAAAACTATCAAGATAGTTTACAGTGATGAATCACTGTAGGCTGAAAATGAATATATAGTATGATCAAATCAGTCGATCCTAAAGGAAATCGACATTGACTGTCCTTTGGAAGGACAGATAGTGAAGCTGAAGCTCAAATACTTTGGCCATCAAACAAGAAGAGAGGACTCACTGGAAAAGACCCTGATGTTGGGAAAGATTGAAGGCAAAAGAAGAAAGAGATGGCAGAGGATGGGATGGTTATATTTGTGAAGCAAATATATGGTGTCATTGAAGCAGTGGGCAAGAGTTTGGGCAGACTCAGGGAGACTATGGAGGACAAGGGGCCTGGCGTACTATGGTTGCGACCATGTGGTTGCGAAGAGACTTCACAAACCACCACCAAAAATTCACATCATAAACAGAGATGGTTTTCTATTTAATTGAGTCTAACTGTACGACCTAAGATAATAAAAGATTAGATTCTCAATTTGGTGCCATTTTGTTCTCTACAGCATAAATATTTAAATAGTATTTAACAAAGACATGATTGTTAGCATTTGTCATCTAAAATTATTACTAAGTAGCTGATAAAATTTGCAACTTTCTTTTGTTCACTTTTAAATTCTGCTTGATAGAATGATTGCCACTGAATCCACCTGGACATCTGAAGGTCCAGAGGAGCATATTCAGCTTTTGTACAATATAGCGCATGACCAAAGTTCTTATGATACAAGCCTAAGAGAGAATCAAGGATTTCCAGATGATTTATGTTATTGATCATGAAATGAGCGGTTTTCTGAATGATTACCTATCTAAGCATGGGCAGGGCATTTCCCAACAAGTGATCCCAGATGACTTTTATCAATGGTACAAGAAACTCTGATATGACAAGAAAATAAATAGTCACTAGATGTCAGTATTGAGCCATCTATAAATGTGCATAGCCTGGATACCAGAGAATAGGAAATACACTTCTGAATTTTAAAACCAGGAATATACTGATAGGAGGACATTGTCCTATAATTTAGTAGTGCATGGATGGCAGATAAAAATAAGGTCTCCACTTCCTCAAGTTAAAAATATGTTTAATGGGAGCACAGAAAATTTGCCTTTCTTGTAATGCATCGTTCCCCAGAGCTACTGTTTGAAATCAAGGAGGATAACCTTCTTTCTTGTATTTATGAAGTCACACAAGGGCATGGTTCTAAATAGAATCTTAGTAGTACATTCTGTTGGATCAAACTTTTCCAGTTTGATTTATTCAAACATCTTCTATTCTTATCAAATTTAAGTGGAGAGAAGCAGCATCTTGATACTTGGAATATATTTCTGACTCAAGTAGTTGAGATAGGAACAATGATAACTTCATGACTTCATGACAACAATTATAACTATAATGAAGAAAAACTTCATTAGAAAACTATGATTAAAATCACAACACACAGCTTATTAGAACTGGGTTAGCTGACAATACTATACCATTGTAAAAGGCTTTTCTTTTAGAGCAGAGGTGTCAAACTCACGTCATCATGGCGGCATCACGTGACGTATCGGGACTTTTTCCCCCTTCGCTAAATTGTGCGTTATGCATCTGGCCCGTGGGCCAAGAGTTTGACAGCCCTGTTTTAGAGTGAGTTTTAAAGTGAGCTCTGTGGAAGAAGCCAAGGATTATGGAGATGAGCCTGATAAGACTTAGTCTCACCTCTACTTTCAGTCCTGCCTGGAAGCTGATCCCATCAGGGATGGTGGTCTGGAAATCAGCAATAGTGTAATACTCTTCTTCCACCTGTGGGGGCACTGGAGGCTTTGGCAGATTGACACACCGTGGCTATTACAAGAATAATAAAAATACGCATCAGTCATCTTCCATCCACAAAAAGCAATTCTTTACACATTAGGCATTCCAGCCTCCGTCTGCAGGATCTGCAGGGTCACATAGCAAGCGAGCCCAAGGAGATGACAAACCCATAACACATTTTTCAGCAGAACCTCTGCAGAACAAGAGATGAATTGTTCCTTCGGTCCATTCCAACTATGAAATCAACGTTGTGTGTTTATAGAAAATCAGCTTTTTGGTAGTGCTTAGAAGCAAATCTAAGTAGAAATAAAAGTGGGATCTGGGGTTTTATAGTTAAAACCTGCATTAATTGTATACGGTAAAGTTATTCAATGTTGGAAAAATCCCCATGCTATCAGTTTGACTGCAGGTACAAATTCCAGAAACAGACTTCTTGCTATGACAACTATCCAAGTCATACAAGTAAAAGCAGTGATTGTATCCCACCCAATTAAATGCTCTGGGAACAAAGCTCATACCACATTGAACTTTATTGGCTCTCCATATTTTTAAAGGGAAAAACAAGTTAGACATGCCAATTTCCTCCTTAACTGACATACTATAAAAATGCTTTGGACATGGGCATTTATGCAGACGTAAAAGAGGCAGCAAGACTTGTATCTCTCTTATCTTCCCAATGTCTTTCATTCCATCTGATTAGTTGTTATCAGGCTGCTTAAATGCATCGGGAAGCAACACTTACTATTGTGAGATCTCGACGAGGAGGGGGTCTTTGCCTCATCTTTGGTGACTCTGTCAAAACAAGTATTTAAATGTGCTTCAAAGTTATCAGCAGGAGTTTCAGAAAACATTTGTGAACAACACCCCATTACAGATAATCCTCAATTTACAGCTGCAATTGTACCCAAAAATTCTGTTGCTAAGCGAGCGAGACATTTGTTAAGTGGGTTTTGCTCCATTTTACGACCTTCCTTGCCATAGTCAAGTGAATCACTGTAGTTATTAAATTAGCATGATGGTTGTTAAGTGAATCTGGCTATCCCATGGACTTTACTTATCAGAAGGCCACAAAAAGTATCACATGATCCCAGGACACTGCACCTGTCGTAAGTGTGACCCAGTTGCCAAGTATCTGAATTTTGATCACATCCATGAGGATGTGGCAAGTAAGTGTGTAAGTATGAAAAATAGTGTATAAGTCACTTTTTTCAGTTGTTGTAAGTCGAGGACTCCCTGTATTCTAGTCCGAGAAAGTACATCTCTATAGCTTTTCTATTTGCTTTTCCCTATGAGCAACACCCTGGCAGGCTTCTTGATTCATTTCTATCTCAATGATGACTCATCTAATCAAGGTTTTAGTAGATCTTGGATCAGTTGCCCTAAGCACTCCACTGGGTTCCACAGAGGCAGGGTGGGAAAGGGGATAAGGAAGGGAGAAAGAAAGAAAGCAGATGAGGCTTTCCTTAATAGATAACTTAGGAACAGTGGAATGCTTGTGTCCCTTGATGGGAACATGTAATATCCAGACATCCATTACAACTGTTTGAGGGAATGGCCTTGAAGGAGAGGAGGAAAAGCTACTACCAAGGCAATGGTCAGATAAGCAGGGCTTGAGCCTTGACCAAGAAAAGAATGAGCCCTCCCTTGTTCACATGAAGGAAGCAGGGGGCATGGGGGGCAACACAGTTAGACTTGCAAGATACAGCTGCAATAAAAATCCTAAGGTATATGCCATGGCATTAGTTTCTTAGCCTGGTCTACCTCATAGACAGAGGTGGACTGCTGCCGATTTGAACCAATTTGGACCACCTGCCTTGGCACTATTCTGTCCTATATCGTCGTGTTTCTGAAGCTGTGCGCATGCGCGAAAGATGCGTGATCACATTTTCAGTGCTGGATGAACTGGTTGTTACAATCGGCAGCAACCCACCACTGCTCGTAGAGCTAGCATTCAGCGATCCTGGGTAAAGAACAGATTTATTACCTATGTCCCAACCAATTCCTAGTTATCTGCGAGACCGCCTACTGCCACAAATGACCTCCCACTGACCCGTGCGCTCCCACAGAGAGGGCCTCCTCAGGGTGCCATCAGCCAAACAATGTAGGCTGGTGACCCCCAGGGGGGCCTTCTCTGTGGGGGCACCTACCCTCTGGAATCAGCTGCCCCAGAGATAAGGAGGACTCAAGACCTCAGTGCCTTCCGCCGTGCCCTTAAAACCCACTTTTTCCAACAAGCCGGGCTGGCTTAAGAAGTAATTTTAGACGTTTTAAATTGGTTTGTTATTTTTAAAATTGGAGCCAAATTTTTATATATTTTAATTGTTTTAATATTTGTATTGTATGTTTTTTAATTCTGGCTGTTAACCACCCTGAGTCCTCAGGGAGAAGGGCAGAATATAAATTGGAAATAAAATAAAATTCTCCAACAGAGGAACAAAAATTTGGGAAGGGTGAGGATTTAGCGTTAAAGAGACACAACTGGAGTCCAGAACCATAAAATACCTTCATACTCTATAGGTTGTCCTGGGGAAGCTGGCAAGAAGTCAAAAGTCATGTTCATGTGAGATCCTTGCTTAATGACCCATGTGGTCCCTGTTTAACAATGGCAATCAGGACCGCTGAAATTGCAATTGGCAAGCAATGCAGTCACATGACATTGCCTTTTATGACCCCATTGTTTAACAAGAGAGTTCCCAGTTCAAATTGCTGTTGTAACCTGAGGGTTACCCGTACAACAGGGCTGCATGAAATTCAGAAAATAATCCCAAACGGTATCATTAAATGAATTTTTTACCTTAAGAGGATGGAAAATTCATTCATTCATTTTAATAATTTTTATTAAATAATTTTTTAGCAAAATAAAAGCTGTAAGGAAAAATAAAAGAACAAAGAACAGTAAATAGTAACTTTGGGCCACTCATTTTCTCTCAGCACAACCCATCTCACAGGATTATTTTTGTGTGGGAAAATAGGAGGAAGAAGGATTAGGTATGCTTGCTGTTTTGAGTTATCAATACAATATCTTTTCATATTCTCAATATGTCACTTCTAATATAAAGATTCTTAAAATGTACACTAACTTTAACTTTATCCTATCAAGAAAACCATGCCAGGATAGAAAATTTATGGAATGCTTTGGGTGTAATTAGACTAACTAGTCCAAGACCATTTAAATTGATGTAAATTTAAAATTAGTTCTAAAATACTATTTGTTCTGATTTAATTATCATTGGACTGCAAGAACCCCTGCATGCCAGTCAAAAGTAAAATGCAACACTCAGTTCAAAGAAAAATGGATAACCCAAGAGTTGTGATGATTTCTTGCTTTTACCTGATTGACCAATTTACTTCAAAAAGCATTAAACACTTTCTTCATTGTTCTCAACTTACTTCGTTGAAGGTCCACATTGGGCAATGGGCGGCCATCGTATCTCCCATCTCTTTGATTACTCAGTCCATCCTTGTCTCGACCTGGGGAGTTCTGCTGTCGAGAAAGTCCATCCATATCCAATGGGTGTGAATGGGCTGAAGCTGCAGATCCCAGTTTTGATGTAAGTAGGTCGCCGCTCCCTCTTTTCAGGTAAGATGCTGGGGCCCAGCCCTCTTGACCCTGATATCTAAAGAAATAGAAATCATCTGATCTCTTGTCTAATTAGATAAGTTTTACTGATTAGCCTATAGGCCATATCAAAATACAAGGTTCAAACATGTATTACCAATAAAATCCTATACAAAGAATTTAAAATAAACAGTAGGGTAAAATATAATAGTTATAGGATAAAATACAATAATTTAATATATAACACGTAAAATAGAAAAAAATGACATAAAATTATATTTTTGTGACACCCCTGCAATCTACCCCAATCAGGCCCACATATTCCGATCTCAATTGGAACATTTTAGTCAGAAACTGTGCTGTATTAAATGTTGTTTTCAAATTCTGGCCACACACAATAGGTATGTTGTTTTAATATGGGTCTCCCATTGGGCCATACGTTTAATGTATGGATCAAGGTACTTATCTCTCGCCCCCTTATACAGACAGCAATTGAATAATATATGAGTCAGGTCTTCTACCTCTTCAGCTCTGCAAATTCACGTACATTCATTATATGGGATAGAATGGAATCTCCCAAATCTAATCTTTCATCTTGTCTAATTGTTTTACTATGGTCAACAAATTCCCAACACAGGCAATCTCATCCACAGCAAAGCAAAACCAGAGTTCCAAATTCAGTTTTAAGACGATGAACTGAATCAGAATGTTAACCTTTTTTTAAATTATTATTTTGCTTGGAGATATCTGGCACATGCTTTCCCAAAATACTGAGTAACTTGCAAGTTCTTAACAATAAGTAAACATCTCTATTTGTAAACCTGCTTAATTTTTACCCACTGTTTCAGATAAAGGAGCCCACGACTGTTGTGAAGACAAAAGCACAAAAGAATTCATAATGTGCAATGTTGGGATAAACTTCTGAACAGATGAGCATAGTAAACTTTCCCAGCACATGGGAATCTGTTCTCTTTTGCATTCCTTTGCAAGGTGGCCCAGCATCAAGCAGAGTAACTAACATGATTAGAACAGATATCAAAACTGATTAATTGGTGCTAATTATCAACCATCACAAAGCTTTTGTAATAACAAGACTTAGACGACGGTTCATCCAGTAACACATTCTGGAAGCCTATGTTGAAGATTTCCATCACAAATACTATTTTTTTTCTAGGGGGAGGATGTAATTAAATATAATCACAAAATACAACCTTAACATGTGTGAGAGGATCTTTCCTGGTGATTTTTCTTCTTATTTTTTAAAAAGCAAAATATATAGTCTTTTTGAGTTCAGGGGAGATGGTTCCAGAATCTATATTAAGTGTCAGCCTTGGAAGCCATATTAGGCCGGAAGCTTCAAAGCTGCCACCTCCTCATGTGTGGGAAAGTAGGAGGGGGGATTTAGGAGAGGAGAATTAGTAGACATAGTAGCATTCTTCCTGTCGGTCAAGGTCAGGGCGATCCAACATCTGGAGAAGGAGTGGTTAGGGAGCTGGGTCGAGATGGAACAGACATTGATTGGAGCATGTGATCGACTGGGGAGAAAGGGGATGGTTTTGGGAGCTTTGACTTACTGAAGGAAAACCCGGGCTTTTCAGATTTGGGTTTTCCCAGATGTGCCAGTTTACCTATTCTAGTAAAGAGAACTTTGGGAAATGCTTGCTTCCGCGTCTTTACTTGGAGTTGGGGTTTTCCTGGAATGTTGACATTAAGATGAGCAGGATATAGATTGTGTACCTACTACTTTTCTTCTAAAATCAGAATTATTTTGTATTTTTCCGACGCAGAATAAATGTTATAGAGTTCCTATCTCTATAGAAGTAGTCCTCAAGTTATAAACCACAACTAAGCCCAAAATTTCTGTTGCTAAGTGAAACATTTCAAAGTGAATTTTGTCCCATTTTATAATTTCTCTTGCCACAGTCAAGTGAACCACGGCAGTTGTTAAGTGAAATCTGGATTCCTCATTGACTTTGCTTGTCAGAAAGTTGCAAAAAGTGATCACATGATCCTGGAACACTGCAACCATCTTAAATATGGATCCATTGCCAAGCTTCCGAATTTTGATCACATGACTGTGGGGATGCTGCAACAACTGTCGTAAGTATGCAAAAAGATCATAAGTCACTTTTTTCAGTGCTATTGTAACTTTGAACAGACACTAAATGAACTATTGTAAATTGAGGACTACCTGTACTTTGAAAGTTATTCTCCTATCCCTTCACTGACGAAAACTCCAAAAACAATGGAATAACTTGGGTCTTGTGATCTTAAAGTGTCTATTTCCCATTAATGCCTTTTGAATCATGACTGGACATATACCTGATTTTCCACCATCCTTCCAGATTTTTCTGGATCACCTCCACAGTAGCTCCTTTGTCCAGGTTTATTTCATCTTGATCCCGAGCAGCATATGGGTAGATCACCATATACTTCTCTATTCAAAGAGAAATATAGCAGTAAAAGAGAAAGAGAGAGAGACAGGAAAAAAAGATAAATAATAATTGGGAAGACATCATTTAAAAACCAAAACAGAACTAATCTGAAAATCCATACATTTTAGATAATTTACCACAGTAAACTGGCCCTCACAATAGAGTAGAATCAACTGATTGTTGATATTCCACAATAGAGTCGAATCTACTGAATATGGTTGATTCTGTCCTTTTGACACAAAGGCTCACCAAAGGCTCAACGTCACCTTTGAAAGACAGATTTTCATAATTTATAATAAAAGTCTAATGAAACCCCACTAATGCAGCCCCACTAATGCCTCTCAAAGAACCTCTATGTTCTTTTTTCTAATTGAAGCAGGAACACAAAAATGGTTATTTATGGAACCTGGTAATCCAGAAAATCATGCGATATGTTTTTTGTTTGACAGATGACCAAACCAGTTCTACATGATCTATTTTTTCATTTATTCCAAGTGTCAGCTACAAACTATTAGATGCTTCAGTACAGATGTCATTTTAGCAATCTTATCAGAACCAATGACAGTTCATTCAAATGAACTATTCATGTGAACAAGGGAATAAGAGACATATCTCTTGTAGGCTGAAATACTATGCAGTTGTGTCATCTGTTTCCCTAAGGTATCATGGAAGTAGGTTTGTCATAGCTGCAGTAATTGCTGGCCCGTGTTAAGGTTGCTTTCTCGGGAAATGATTTCTTCTTTCAAAGAACTCACAATTAAACCTTTCAAATAATGCAAAAACTTCCTTTATCTCCATCAGCTACTAATGTCCAATTCTTAGGTTATTCTGTAGGAAGTGAACCTGAAATAGCCTTTTATGCAAATGCTAAAGATTGTTTTTCAGAGAATTTCAGACACAGTTCAGAGATTGTTTAGTGTAAATTTCTAAAAGGGAAAATGAAGGACCAGTTACACTAAAGTACAAGAACATCACATCAATGGAGAAGGGCCACTTCTCCTTTACAAAGTGGAGAAAAGATGATCTTATACTGAACACCCATAGAGTATATAATAAGCCTTCCAAACGATGTCAACTAACATCTCTAAAAGACCCTACTATCTGTGCTCAGTGCTCCTCAACATCTCACATTGTTTTCCCATTTCTACATATGCGCACAGCGTATAGACTGGAATCAATTCAACAGAAATCATTTTAATACCGATAAGCCACTGGCATCAGACTCTGACATTTCATCAAAATTTTTCCACTTGTATACTGTTAACAGATTGGGGTATTTTAGGATAGAACTTCAATTGCCATTTTAGAGGTAAGCATTTTCGATTTGCAAGATTTACACATCCAGCAGAAACAAACTGCTTCTACCCAGATGCTTTGGCTTCACTTCCCGTCAGCCACAGTTACCATGGCTAATGCCAATAGACTGTGAAAGAGGTGATTTGAAATGTCAGGATGGCATACATTCCTTACTGTCTACTGTATCACAGGAAGACTATTTAGGAAGAAAATGAAAAAGATTTTGCCCTAATACCCTGTTTCCCCGAAAATAAGACATCCCCTGATAATAAGCCCAATTGGGCTTTTGAGTGCATGGCAATAAGGCCAAGCGCTTATTTCAGGTTCAAAAAAATATAAGATAGGGTCTTATTTTCGGGGAAACGTGGTAGGCATATATTGTTCTGATTGGGAAACGGTTTCAGTCATTGTAATTTTTATAACCCTGCTCCTTTCTTTTCAATAAATCTTGATAAAGAAAATTTGAGAAGAAACATGCTTGCAATCGTTTTTTCTAAATTTTAGGCGGTGGCCCAAGTATGTGACAGGTAACAACGGCAATTGTTTTAGTTGCAGGTTGAAAAGTATTTAGAAGCTCTTCAATAGAGTGTTAGCAAAAAATGATCACTTGAACACAAACAAATCTTACTGCAGTGACAATTATGTGATGCTTTGAAGTGCCCCACATATAGAACTACTGCCACATGCAGTGGTTCTATACTGACCCTTTTCCCTTTCTAGATCTATTGTGAAATATGTTCAATGGACTGTGGAAAAAAAGCCAATTTAAGGTCAAAATAAATGTGACTTTAAATGCATCTTTACATTTAAAAAAAACATTTCAAATTATAACAGCTTTGAGGGGAATGGGATAGGGTGAGACAGAGTGGGAGAAATGATGCTGACCATTTTGAAGGCTGCAACAAGCATTGCAATATGTGAGAATTTGCCTTCTCCCACAGGCCCTGTGATGTCTGTTGCAGTCTCAGTAATTAAGTGGCTGATGGAGTTTGCATTTAACATGCAGATTTTTTTTTTAAAAAAGAAGAAGATAAAAATGCATTTAAACTTCGGTTAGGATCAAATAAAATACAATTTACCCAAGAGCAGAAATTGTCATAATTAGGGTCTCAAAGTAGTTTCAAGGGAATGGAAAGGAGGACACACATACTTAAGTGTAAGCAGATTTAACAGTTACAATAAGCAATGTATTAAGGAAATAGACACTCTGGATATCAATAAGAAACAAATTGCATGCAACAACGGGCCACAGTGGACAGCACATGCAAACACAGAGAAAGACAGTCCAAAGCACAGAAGAAGAAGGCACAAAGAGATCTCCACAACATCCACCTTGACCCCATCCACTGGTGTACAAGTCCCCAAGAGTTCGACGGCGACCCACATGTCTGGGAAGAGACCAGTATCTCCATGAGACTGAGATGAGCATGTTGGGGAAGCAGGAAAGGCACAAAACAGGATATAAGGAGGGAAAAGTTTACCTTTTTAAAAAGAAGATTTAATGCTATAATAAGGTTAACAATGACATGATCCACATACCACACTAAGCAATGATTTAACCATGATTTACTTAATACATCTCAGTTAAGATAGTTCAACACACAAGATGGTTTAGAGAAGGAGTCTCCAACCTTGGCAACTTTAAGATTTTGCTAGCTGAGGAACTCTGGGAGTTGAAGTCCACAAGTCTTAAAGTTGCCAAGGTTGGAGACCCCTGGTTTAGAGTATATACATACATCTTGTTTCCTCCCAGATATATGGCAGAGACTTGGGCAATTTGATTTAAAAGGCCATGCTAAAACGCATCTCGGGTTTTTTTAATTAAAAAAAATTAAAGTAAAACTTCAGTTTTACCCACCCTCAATGCAACTGATGTCGTAGTCAGCAAATCAAACTTCCACTGCAATTTCTAACATTTCCATTACTTTAATAAGTTCTATTATTAGGACTTTACTCCCTCATTCCTTAATAGAATAAACTCCTGTTTAGTGCAGAATTTCCTCAACAAAAGATGCCTATATAAATCCATTAAAAAAAGTTGTCACTCAATTCATAATTCATGTTCACATGCATTCTTCATGAAAATATGGGTTACTTTAGAAATTGCCTTCAAAAGCACTTCTTAAAAACTTTCTATTCAAAGTGTCTATGAAGATTATCAGTCATCCAGGTCATGGTTGTCCCAAAAGGTGCTTTTTTCAAGAGGCAACTGGACTTTCTAGTTTTTCTTTGAAGACATTTTGCTTCTCATCCAAGAAGCTTCTTCAGATCTGACTCAAAGGTGGGGAAGGAAGTGAAAAATTTATACTTCTTGCAGACAGCTGGTCATTTGCATTCATTTAGAGAGTCAGTGAGGCCAGTTGGAGATTTTTCTGTGTTCTCAGAGATACCTGGGTATAACTACTGTTCAGATTCTATGCCCTGGGATAAGCATGAACTGTTCATTTGTTTTTTATTATTTGTTTTTTGGAATTCACATGAGCATTAATAGAGGATGTCCTTCACTTACAACAGTTTGTTTAGTAACTGTTCAAAGTTACAACATCACTGAAAAAGTGATTTATGACCATTTTTCACTTGCAATCATTACAGCAGTCCCAAGGTCACGTGATCAAAATTCAGATGCTTGGCAACTGACTCACATGTATGACGGTTGCAGTGTCCCGGAGTCATGTGATCACTTTTTGCGACCTTCTGACAAGCAAAGTCAATCAGGAAGCCAGATTTGCTTAACAACCATATTACTAATTTAACAAGTGCAGTGATTTACTTAGCAAGTTGTAAATTTGGGCAAAACTTACTTAACAAATATCTCACTTAGCAACAGAAATTTTGGGCTCAATTGTGGTTGTAAGTCAAGGTCTACCTGGGCTTTCTATGCCAAAGTCTGGCATGACTTCTGAATGGAAAAGCACTCGAGTGTGAAAGCTTATGAAGAAGGAGCCCCTAACAAACCAGTCTCCTCTGCTAAAAATATCAAACTAAATGATTTTAATCTTCATGAGAACTTGCTATGGGCAAAAAAAAACCATATAGGGACTCCCTTGGAAGTACTCCCTTGGCACTTAAGTATTTAGTTTATTTCCTCTGTGAAAATTATCCTGAATATTTTATATGGGCTCAAAGCCCACCAAAATCTATAATACGAAAACAATTTGGGGCTAATCTGAAAGCATCTTGATCTACTCCCACCTTCTTCAGTTTGCATTGAAAATTCATCCTGGGCACCATCCTGGACTTCTAGGCATGTTGCGGGAACCCATCCTTGTTCATCCAATGTACTTACAAACCACCAGCCTAAACGTAAGGAAAAAAAAAGGATTAAGTAGAGAGTCACAATCCATTCTAGAGAGGATTATGCAACACAGTCCATCATGGAATGTTCCATCCCAATCCTGTACTAATCATGGATCACATCAGTTTCTGTGGTCTGACTTCCAATTAAGAAAATGAGAGGCATGCCGAGGTCCCTTGGAATTAGCCAATCAATACTGTACTGTCCTTCCGCATACGACTTTTCTCCTTACAAACAAAATCCTGTTAATGTAAGTGAAAATAAAGGTCAGCACTCAAAGGTATGCTGACATGCTGGGTTCTTCATTTCACTGTTCCCCACTTTTAATTGCTGTCTATTAGAACTATTGTTATGCACTTGTAGAAATGATAGAAAGTGTCACTTTTTTGTGCTACTCGATTTCAATCTACTAAAGAAGGTTTCAATCAATCTCTTCAGAGTTCAAAGTGCAAGATTGCTGCCCCAGGAAATATTGCCGTATTGGATGCTGAAGCAGTGAATAACTTCCATGAAAACAAACAAAATAATTGTGGATAATCTAGTCAAATTCTATTGGTGGTCCTCGACTTACAACCATTTGTTTATCAACCATTCAAAGTTACGATGTTACTGAAAAAAGTGACTTAAGACCTATCCTCACACCTACAGTCGTTGCAGCATCCCTACATCACATGATCAGAACTCAAGCACTTGGCAACCAACATGTATCCATGACAGTTGTAGCATCCCAGGGTTATGTGATCACCACTTGCAAGTTCCTCAGTCAATTTCCAATAAGCAAAATGTATAAGGGAAGCTGGATTTGTTTAATGATCGCACAATTGACTTAACAACTGTTGAGATTCTCTTAACAAATGATTGCTTAGCAACTGAAATTCTTGCCTTTATTGTGATTATAAGAGTTGTGGTGGCACAGTAGTGAGACTGCAGTATTGCGTGCTAATTCAACCTAATGTCAGCAGTTCAATCCTGACCAGCTCAAGGTTGACTTAGCCTTCCATCCTGGTGGGTGGGTAAAATGAGGACCCAGATTGTTGGGGGGGATATGCTGACTCTGTAAACTGCTTAGAGGGCTGTAAAGCACTGTGAAGTGGTATATAAGTCTAAGTGATATTGCTGTCATAAGTAGGTGGCTACCTATTTTTCCATGGCCTTTCACTGAATTGAGAAAGTATGCTGAGAGAGCATTATGAAATGTTGGAAATAGATCGTTTTATTTCTGTAGATTTTCCTTTATTTCTTTATGCTTGAATAATAACTCCAATTTAATCCATACAGCAATCCATTTATTGTGTTCTTCCTATGTGAATTCATAATTCAAACTCTATTCAGAGTGAATATTTAAATGACTGAGTGAAAAACTAGGAAGTCATTTCAGTTTTGCATAGCATTAAAGCAATAAAAGATTAGTAATTTACATAAAAGCTATTAAAATAGAGAGTAATATGTTTTGTTATAGGATTCTTTTTGCCAGCAAAATAATGTATTCAAAGTTTCCCTATGTTAAAACACAAATCCAAAATAGCTTTCAGAGGCCATTCTTTATTTGAATTAAACAGACAAAACAAGTGTTACTGTTTATTTTTTCTGAAAAGCAAAGTACATCCAAATCCAGACACAGATGTATGAAGTTGCTGAATTATGATAATTCTAGAAGAAGCATTTAACACACACACACACAAAAGCTGGGAGGCGCTCTGTGAATGAAATCTTTTTATTTAACTAATATGGAAATTTCAAAATAGAAAGCTGGGTTCTAGATAGGGTGTCCCCAAATTTAGAAATTTAGACAAGGGATTTGTGAAATGGAGCTAGAATAAAATCTTACTAAGTTGCTTTCAAACATGAAATCTATTATGCAGGCCATTCCTTTGCCCTTTAGAACACATTTAGGCAAAGTATATTAGGAAGTTAAAAGAAACAAGAGATATTTTTTACAAATTGTTTTTCTCTATATCCCAGATGAGTAACCCTTACCAGATTCATTCTTCTCAATTATGTCCACAACTTGGCCAGCACACAAACTAATTTCAGAGCTCTCTTGCTTCTGATAATCAGCCACCACCACATATTGTTCCAGCACCATGGGATCAGCAGATGACAAATCTCCAGCTATATTGTAGGAAACAAGACAACATACTTGGTCATTGATGTAATATATTGAAAAATTAGTTATTTTCCTTATTTATTTATTTTTTGGCTCAGAAAATTTGTATTTTAGAACCCAGCATGGATTATATAAAGTAGATGAGGCAAGACAACCGTTGAAATTTGTGAGTAAACCTTTCTAACTGAATGCCCAGTTTTTCAGTTGCAGAATTAATTCCTGGCTTGGCCAGGATGGTGAAATGAACAAAAGCAATGGCATTAACCTATATATACATCAGCTTAATTGGATTATAGTAGACATCTCTTTTGGTGGAAGGCACAAGATTTCTGAATGCCATTTAACTTCAGTTATAATTACAGTATGGAAAAGTTGCGTGCAAAGGTTTGATGATACTTCCCACTTATTGCGGGTATTTACTGCAGCACAAATCTTTTTCTCCCTGACCTTCAAGAATATCCTCAAGTTTTGGTAATTTAATGGTTGGAAGTGTGTTCATCAGTCAGTACATTATTAATCAACAAAGACAATGAATAAAACCAGAACAAGAACAAAAACTAGAGAACCAGATTGAGACATTAACTCTGACTCATATCGTACTGTAAATGGATAGATAAGCAGGAAAAAAGGAAGATTTTTTTTTTTACTTAAAAGCAGAAATCTGATTTCTGAAAACCTTCCATTGACTCAAAGGTTTGCTGAATTAGTTGGAGTACAAATTAGGCTGGGAAAAAAAATCAATTAAAACTTCCAAAGTCATTAAGCGTATTAGCTAAAAAGAAGAATTTATCAAAGTGAGTTTAAAAATAGAAGGGCTTTTCAAATGTATGTAATAACAGGATATTTCCAATGTAGTTAAACTTATTTGGTTTCAGCAGAAAAATCTGTATTAATGGGAGGGGAGGCTAACTCTGGCCTTACATTAGGTTTGTGTATGCTAAATGCAACTATTTGATTTCATTTCCTGTGGTCACTCCATCTGGCCCAGCAACAGCAGCAGATCTGTACTTCCGGAGGATGTGGTTTAAAGCCACAAGCACCACAACCCTTTCAAAATGAAGCTAGTTTTTCCAATTAAGAGCATAGCTTAGAACAACAGAGTTGGAAGAGATCTTGGAGATCTTCGGGTCTAATTTCCCATTTGAGCAGGAGAACCTTTACCATTCCAAACAAATGACTATCCAATATCTTCTTAAAAACCTCCAGTGATGGAATATCCACAACTTCTGGAGATAAGTATTCTCATTGTCAGGAAATTTCTCTTTTATTCTAGGTTGGAGCCCTCTGATAATCTTCCATATGTTACTTCTTATCCTGCCCTCAGGTGCTTTGAAGAATACGTTGACCCCGTCTTCTCTGTGACAGCCCCTGAAATATTGGAAGACCTCTGCATGTCACCCTAATTCTTCTCTTTGCTAGACTAGACATACCTATGTAAAGAAAACTAAGAAAAGCTCTTCTGTCATATACCAAATTATCAACCTAACTGCCATCTGTGGGGAGACCCAAAGGATAATGTAACCAAAAACCCATAAGGCCTAGAAAACATTATTCAGCATATTCATGTAAAGAAGAAAGGTTTCAATAGTGCCATGATGGCGAACCTATGGCACGCGTGCCACAGGTGGCACGCGGAGCCATATTAGTGGGCACTCCAGCTCAGCTCTGGGGTGCATGCATGCGCCGGCCAGCTGATTTTTGGGCCTTCTGGGCCCACCAGAAGTAGGGAAACAGGCTGTTTCCTGCCTCTGGGGGGCCTGGGGTGTGTGTGGAAGGCCCGTTTTTCTTTCTTACCTGGCTCCAGATCCTCTCTATTTATCTGGGAAGGGCGAAAACAGCCTTTCCCACTCCCTTGGAGGCCCTATGGAGGCTGAAAGGGCCCATTTCCCGACTCCCGGTGGGACAGGAAGTGACTTTTTTGCTGTCCCCAGCCTCCAGAGACTCCTAGAGAGGCTCCCAGAGGACCTGGAACCAGATAAGAAAGAAAAACGGGCCTACCAGGCCATCATGTGCCAGGAGCGGGGGTGGGGGTGGGGGGTTGTGTGCACATGCGTGTGGGCACGTGCAGGCGTGATCTTCCCCCGCCTCCCCGCTCCTGGCACGCGATGGCAAAAAGGTTAGCCACCACTGCAATAGTGCATACTCAAAAATCTAGGATTTGGAAATTCAGAACCACTAAGGGGCAGCAGAGTTATCAGAAAAAAAAGCTTTTCCTTTTTCAACCTTAGATGAGAAAAGCGAGCTGAGCTACATTAGTAAGAGGATATTGTACAAGTATTTCTCTTGTCAAATAGGGCCTTTATACTCAGTTTTTCTCCAGCAAGAAATTCACGTGAAATAAAGCAGAGGTCTGTGTGATCATGGATTCCTTGGCAGCCCAATCCTATGCACAACGTTAAGTCCTGTTTTCAGCTAAATTTTATTCCCAGATGTGGGTATTACCATGTTTCCCCAAAAATAAGACCGGGTCTTATATTAATTTTTGCTCCAAAAGACGCATTAGAGCTTATTTTCTGGTTAGGTCTTATTTTTGGAGAAATACGGTACTAAATGCACCCATCTGGGTGACAATCTTAACTGGGGCTTATTTTGGGGGTAAGGCTTATATTACAAGCATCCTGAAAAATCATGCTAGGACTTATTTTCTGGTTGGGTCTTATTTTCGGGGAAACAGGGTATGTGTGACAATACTTTTAAAGGTAATGCTTGTCCTGACTACAAAGGCATACTCTGAATATGTGGTTTCTTTTAGAAGTATATTTATTACCTATTTAATATTAAATATGCCTGATTTTAGCAGTAAGTAGCTCTTGCTTTAAGGGGGAAGGAAATGCCCTTTAATCAGAACATTCTTGAGGAACAGGTTTATTTATTTATTAAATTTATATGCTGCCTATCTCACTGTTGCAGTGACTTTGGGTGGCTTACAAAATGATAAAAAGGTAAAAAAAAAGAAAAGAAAATATGAAATGGTTAAAGTGAAAAGATTAAATGAGAAACTAAAAACCAGGAGAACAGACATCCTAAGGGTGGGGATTTTTCTCTTTACACCATCTGCCAGTCCCGGCATAGATTGCCCCACAGGGGCCCAGGCCAGCCAATAGAGCCAGATTTTAAAGCTCTTCTGGAAGGCCAGGAATGTGGAGGCCAACCTCAACTCCAGTGGGGGAATGTTCTAAAGGGTGGAGACTACAGCAGAAGGCTCTTCTCCTGGATCCTGCCAACTAAACTTCTTTGGCAGACGGGATCCAAAGTAGGCCTTTTCTGCTGAAGCAAGTGGGACGGGCCAACCCCAGTTTGTTGGTTAGAAATAATTTCTATGTATGTCTCTTAAAACGTTGGCACTGTTTGCATATTCTGTTTGGCCACTCTAGTGACTATATCATCCGCAGCACTTCTGTACCGATATAACAATGATGAAGACAGGTTTTAACTTACATCGATAAAATCTGTGTGTAATTATGGTGGAATACATTATTCCTGGGGAAACAGCTTGGGCCTGAGAGGGACTTCTGTAGGTAACTTCTTCCAGTAAAGAAGAAGTATGAATGCTGCTTCTCCCTCAGTGAGAGCATCACCACATACGATTTCTAGAGTATTATGTTATATAAGTGAAAAGGAATGAGCCGTGGTTAAAGTGCAGTATTGCACTTGCAGGCAATCTTTGCCCACAGCCTGGAGTTCAATCTGGATGGACAGGGTCAAGGTTGACTCAGCCTTCCATCCTTCCAAGGTCAGTAAAATAATGACCCAGATTGTTGGAGATAATATGCAAAACAATGCTTCTACATTGTAAACTACCTAGAGAGTGATGTAAAGTGCTACGGAGCAATATATAAACCTAAAAGCTATTGCCATTGCTTTGCTATAGAAAATTATATAAGTTTAAGGTCTTTGCAAATTTCAGCGTCCATGATGGTTAGGGACAAAAGACTCTGATCTAAAACACTATTCTAAGGAAAGAAACAGTTTTTGTGCAAATAAAAAAAAAAGGAATGAAGGCAACAAAAACAAGCCAGATTCTCCAACTGGTGCAATAAATTGGCTTTGAATCAAATATATGGCAAAGCACATCAATGCTATGAAGAAAATTTATTGGAGATATCACGATGAAACCAGCAGCAAGAAAAGACAAAAATATTTTGTAGACAGAATAGCCTTATTGTACAGTACAGGCAGACTATCAGTGCCAACTTATGGCTGCACCACTCTAACTTGTACATGACTGCATGATCAATCCTGGGAAGATCTATGGTTAAATACATCTTCCTGGGAACGTAAATGTAGGCTTTGAAAATAAGAAATCATTTCTTTTATTGGTTTCTCAGTATACTCTCAGGTGTATTCCAGATATGACTGGGATTCCTGATGGTTGGAAATTGTCTAACACGGCTGGATATCACCAAGATGGAAACTATGAGATTCTACTATCATGGGTCTGATATTCAAGGCGAGCAGGGAAGAGGTATAGTTGCTTCTAATTATAGTGTCCTGTCTCTGAAAGATAAATGGAGAAAACTGCCACAAAAAGACAAATCTAAAGTCCAGAACAATGACGACTGGAGGGTCCATCTCTTGCCTATTGCTAACTGCCCCTCTGGTTTGTCTAAAGAATGAGGTCAGCAGAAGGCAAACAACTGCAGGAAAAGAGAAGAAAGTCTTTTTCCTGTCCCCAACTCCCTATATAATTACTCACAGTATCCTGAGGCTATTTGCAGCTTTAACATGCAGCTCTGGCATCTCCAAACTGCCTATTACAGCCATCATCACAACGCAGTAAAAGCACAGAGTGGAAAAAGCTCAAGTTTATTTTCAGCAGCTTTTTCTTCTTCCCAGGACAATCATTCCCAAACACTAAACAGTAAATACATTTACAGGAAAAAATGCCCATTTTCTGGGATAAGTGTGAGATTCTTAAATTGACGTATTATTTTTGGCTCCTCAGAAGCAGCAAAATGAGTCAAAATTGGCTGCAGTGGTTACTAAATTTAATCAAAGAGCTATATGGAAAGCAGCATTATTCTACAAATATCTGGGGTTAGATAAAAGCTATTTTGTCCAAAATGCATTTAAACTGAGCTCCAAAGCCCAAGACTAATGTATAAGTATTAGACATGAAGAAGATATATAAATCTGAGAAAAAAACAACCCACCACTGGTCGCAAGAACAAAGGTTCAACATTGCATGACAAGTTAAAATAAAGAAACCACAACATTAGAAAATGAATGTGACACAGTCACTGATAACTTATTTCAAGGAGTAATAAGTATACAGAAGAGATACTGTACCAGAGAAAAAGATCAACTGCTAGTTTTCAATTTAGAATAGAATAGAATAGAATTTTATTGGTCGAGTGTGATTGGAATTTGTCTTGGTGCATACACTCTTGGCGTACATAAAATAAAAGATAAGTTCATCAAGAATCATAAGGTGCAACACTTAATGATAGTCATAGGGTACAAATAAGCAATCAGGAAACAATATCAATATAAATCATAAAGATACAAGCAACAAAGTTACAGTCATACAGTCATTAGTGGGAGGAGATGGGTGATAGGAACGATGAGAAGATTAATAGTAGTGCAGACTTAGTAAATAGTTTGACAGTGTTGAGGGAATTATTTGTTTAGCAGAGTGATGGCGTTCGGGAAAAAACTGTTCTTGTGTCTAGTTCTTCTGGTGTGCAGTGCTCTATAGCATCGTTTTGAGGGTAGGAGTTGAAACAGTTTATGTCCAGGATGTGAGGGGTCTGTAAATATTTTTACAGCCATCTTTTTGACTGGTGCAGTATACAGATCCTCAATGGAAGGCAAGTTGGTAGCAATTGTTTAATTACATTCTTTAATTACATTACCATTATATTGTTTAATAATATGCATGAAATTAAATGATATAATTTAGACATAGCACAATGGTTGAGGTCTCTTTGGGCTTTTGAGTCAAGCTGTGATTTCCCCAACACTGTCAAATAAAACATGCTTTGGAAACCAAATGAACGTTTAGGAAAACTGTGACTTGCCATAGAACCTTATGGAGAAATTCCCTTGATTATGCAATTCATTGACTTCACTGCATTGAGGCATATTATTTAAAGAAATGGTCATTCTTCTACATACCCAAACATTTGCCATCATTGTTTGGCATAGTTTTGGGCCACAGATCTGTACAAGAATACATTCTTTTTATTTTATTTATTTTTATGTTTTAAGAAAGTTTATATGGCTGCCCAACTTCTCATGGTGACTCTAGGTAGCTTTCAGATGTAAATTTATATGTTTATATACCTCTTATTTATGAACATTATTGGGAAGAAGAACTGATACCACCATTAAGTGTTGGAGAAGACTTCAATGACACATTTCTAAAGGCAAGATTTTAAATGACCTATTTCTAGAAATAAGATTTTAAATACTTTTTAATTATTGATGGACAAAACTAAATCATTAGTCAAAAGGAAACTGACAGATATAAAGCGAACTGAGACCTAACATTCCTTTCAAAGACAACAATTTTTATACTATTTGGGAGCAATTTTTGATTCCATTGAAATACTTCGAAGAGGATTTTCACTTCATTAAGTTTTTAGTATTTGCAGCAGCTATATACCTAATTGGTTATAGCCTATTAGGCTATACATTTTAAACATGTGGTAATAATTGATTTAAATTAATTTTTGATGTCTCCTGAAAATAGATAATCCTTGTCCAATCTAATTTGCATTTCCAACTAACAAGTTAATAGAAATGCTTTAGTTAATGTTGTAAATCTTGCTCTGAGGGAAAGTAAAATGCCTTCAAAGATTTGGCATCCTTCAGTCTGAAGAGACTATGGTATCGTGCTCTGGAAAGAGGTCCTAAAACAGCATCTAGTGTGACTAAAAAGGGTTCGAGAGTGGCAATCCCTTCCACACTGAGGGCAGATACAAAGAACCTTCAAAGAACCAATTATTAAACAACTGATAAAAAAGCCTGGATAAAAAAGCCTCTTCAAAAATGGGCAAATATAGTCCCATTTAACTATGAGCTATAGTATAAAAAGATTAAAATAATTCAAATAATAAACTATAGTTTACAAATATTAAATATTTATAAAATAATTCAGAGTGCTCATTTCTTGTCTTCTGGCAATCCTGAAAGAATATTACCATAACTTGATCTACTTCAAATCAATTCACAAATGGTTGCAAATTGATATTGAGCAGTCAGCCCAATGGCCAATCTTTGTTTAGGGATTATAAGAAGGAACGTGACTTTATTGATTATTCTTGACTTCTCAGTATCTTTGATGTTATTGACCATTGAGGATCTGTATACTGCATAAGTCAAAAAGAGGGCTGTGAAAATATTTACAGACCCCTCGCATCCTGGACATAAATTGTTTCAACTCCTACCCTCAAAACGAAGCTATAGAGAGCACTGCACATCTGAACAACTAGACGCAAGAACAGTTTTTTCCTGAATGCCATCACTCTGCTAAACAAATAATTCCTTCAACACTGTCAGACTAGTTATAAGTCTGCATTACTATTAATCTTCTCATCGTTCCTATCAGCCATCTCCTCCCACTTATGACTGTATGATGTAACCTTGTTGCTGGTATCCTTACGATTTATATTGACTGTTTCCTTATGGCCATCATTAAGTTTTGTACCTTATGATTCTAGACGAATGTATCTTTTCTTTTATGTACACCGAGAGAGTATGCACCAAGACAAATTCCTTGTGTGTCCAATCACACTTGGCCAATAAAAATTCTATTCTATTCTGTTCTGTTCTGTTCTGTTCTGTTCTGTTCTGTTCTGTTCTGTTCTGTTCTGTTCTATTCTATTCTATTCTATTCTATTCTATTCTATTCTATTCTATTCTATTCTATTCTATTCTATTCTATCATAACCTAATCTTTTGGATCCCCCAAGAGATCAAAGAAACAAAAGGTGCTGCTTTGCTCTGTTTCTATCTCTCACACAGGTTTAACATGGCATTCCTTGGAGACAATCACTCCTTGAAACAGAAGCTATTATATATATACCCCTCAGTGGCTCTTGCTATCCCTCATTCTTGTCTTTCATTCATGTAGATGAAGCCACTGGAAGATGCCTGCTATCAGTATGTCCATGACATCCAAATCTATTTCTCTGCAATAGCTGCAGCTAATGGCACAGCTCCCTCGAGTGCCTGCCCGCAGTTGTTAATGGGTAGAAGAATAAATAAAGTGAAGCTGAATCCAAATAATAAGGAGCTGCTCATTATGAAGTGTGTCATAATGCCAGGAAGGTGCTAAATTTCCCTGTTACAAATAGATTGCACACACCCCTGCCCCCTCGAAGGATCACAATTGCAAATTAGGGGCACTTCTCATTTGAATTTTCCCTAGTTTTTCACACGGTGGAAATGGCCTTTTATTAGCTTCAGCTCTATGCTCCTTCCTGGAATATGGTCTTAGAACTGTAGTGCATGTATCAGAATACCTTCAGGCTTGGCTACTGTAATGAATCTTACATGGATGGGTTAGGGTTAGCCTTAGTTCCTGCTTTGGAACTTCCAGTGGGTGAAGAACTCAGCAACCAGACTGGTCTCTGGGAGAATTCACTTGTGCTAAAAATCCTGCAATAGCTACCAAGGTGTTTCTGAGTGAAAGTCCAAGACAATTTGGGTCCAAGTTGCTAGCAAGAATCTCCTTTTACAGGATCCCCAATTACTGAGATGTTCCAAGTGGTTTTGCCTGCAGCTGCTGGGGCATGGTTCATGCTGAATCAGAGCCAAGCCTTTGCAGTAGCCACAGTTCCTGGAAATGCACTTCAAGTCAAGAACATCACCCCTTGGTTGCCTTTTCCAGAGCCATGAGAGTTTTTTTTTTTCTTGTTTAGAATAATTCAGGTTCAATTCTGATGTTAATTTATTTATCGTAAGACATTAGGAGACCTCAAAAGACAATGGCACATTTTAATAATAATAATAAGAATGTAAAATTATGAATAATCAGAGATAGGCTTATTTAGGTTAAACCAGGGGTGGGTTCTAAATTTTTTTACTACCGGTTCTGTGGGCGTGGCTTATTTTGTGGGTGTGGCTTGATGGTCATGTGACAATTCTTTATGATTTAGCAGAGGTACTGGTCTACCAGGCTTTTAACTGCTTGCAGAGCTGTATCGGTCTACCCATTTATTTTTGCAGGCACTGGTCTACCCATGTATTTTTGCAGGCACTGGTCTACTCATGTATTTTTGCAGGCACCGGTCTACCAACAAACTGCCTTTTACCACTGATCAGCTATAGGGCAGCCCTTTGAAGCCCTGCGGCAAGAATTTAAACAGTTTTTTTTCCTTATAGCCCATCAGCTGGGACTCAGAAGGCAGCAATAGATTGGGGGTGGGGCCAAATAAAAGGTAAGAATAACGCATGGGGTGGGGTGGGGCAGGGGGCAGAACCAGTTCGGTGATGTCATATCATCACCGCTACCGGCTCGGTGGAACCGGACCGAACTGGGAGGAACCCACCACTGGGTTAAACACACATGTAATTCAATCCTGTGATTAGGCATTAGACATTTTGATCATCTGTATGTATAAAAATGAGTGCATAGAAAAAAAAACAGTGGTGATTTATCCAAATCCAATTTAACCATACTATTTTTCACCAGATATCCCAAGTTGTTTTCATTCAACCCATTATGAAATTTCTTCCCAGATTTATCACCAGAGTACTGAGGCCGCCACCAGCAAAGCAGAACAGTTGCTACCTAGTTAGTCAAAAATCAAGCAGGTAGGGTTTTATTAATTGTCGTATAGTGTGGATTTTTTAATGATTATTTTTTGGTCCCACGCTCAACCCAGAAGGAAGCAGTGGTCCTATAAAGCCACGACTGATCAGAATACCCAAGAGAAGCAGCAAGTGTTGCTCAGCAGTAAGGAAAGAAAGTTAAGTCTCAAGTAGTATGTTTTGCTGTTACTACCTCTCAGAAGGTCAGAAGCCGTTCTCTGGATAAATCCTGATGAAAGAACAAAAATGATGAAGAATGGCCATGAGGAAGGTGCAAGAATATAAATTCAGAAACGGGAGAGTATTAGGGAGGTTAACTGTATATCAATTTGGATTTTCAAGTTAAGGAAGATATGTCTACCAACAGTGAACTGATTATCAGAATTATGAATCCTTGTAAAGCCAAAACAAACACCATCCATCTAGGAGCAAGAGATATGAACTTGGGAAAATCTTGCAGAAGAAAGAAAGAAGATCTGGGGGATAAAGAGAACAAAAATATTCAATTATTTTTACTCTTGAGGTCCTTATAATGGATAGATAATTGATTCTATTTCTTCTCATAAAGCAGTTTGGTGAATCGGATTTAGAAAATGTGAAAAGTGAAGTCCCTTTGATTCTGATGAATTCCTGATGACTATGTGACCATATTCAGGTGGTTCTTATGGGAAGAACAGAAAAGCAGTTGGCCATTACCATGTTTCCCTGAAAATAAGGACCTGTCTTATATTTTTTGAACCCTGAAATAAGTGCTTGGCCTTATTGCCATGCGCTCAAAAGCCCGATTGGGCTTATTATCAGGGGATGTCTTATTTTGGGGAAAACAGGGTAGCTTTTTTTTCAGAATTATTTTTTAAATTTTCCAATCTAAACAACAAGTCTGAAATGTTCTGGGAATTTTCTATCCACCTACTTATAGATCCAACCCTGCTTAATGGACATATGGAAAACTAAACATTCTCTTCCTCCTCTGAATTATGTTGATCTGGCAGTTCTCTAGGACTTTAGGATGAGGTTTTTTTAAAAAAAAATCAGCCAAAGCCAACAAATAGTTGCCACCTGATATTCAGGATAGTGAAGATTGTGCTAGCTGTGGGGCTCGGTGTATGTGTTGGACTGATTTCTCTTGGAGAGTGTATGTCTTTTCTGACTCCTGCCCCATGACACAATTAGAGTTGTAGGAAAAGATCAACATTTGAAAAGCAGTCCCTGGCCTTGCTTGCAATGGATCTACCTAACATCTTCTTCTGTGACTGATATATTTAAATGGAATATATTTAATGGGAAAGATTCACGAAACAAAGGTAAATGGTATGTCTGCAATCTGTCTCAATTAACCTATTCTGCCTTCTTTCTTCTGGATTCACAACTCAGACGATATCGTTTGTTGTGGAAAGAAAACCCCAAGGAAGATACAATGGTAAGAGAATAATCACACGTGTATTTCATCAAATATTTGCTGAGCCACCAGGCATCACCGAGTTCCTCAACCAAAACATAAAAGTTGGTCTGTTGGAAAAATGCAAGAGATTGTTTTGTTTATTAGAAGAAAATCAGGGTGAACTTGTAGGGGGAATATTGCTGTAGATTGTATTTATCTGAAGCAATTAACCTAAGCAGAATAGCTCAGTAGGAAAAAGACCTTGGTTTGTTTTTATCATGAAACCAAAGGAACAAACGAAATGCAGAATTTAAACTTTTGCTAAACAACTAGAACTACTTTAACTACGTTTTTCTAGAACTACTTTTTAAAACTTCTTTCCATGGTATGTACACCTTCTTCCCACTGTTTACTCATCTCAGTGGTGATATCACAAAGAAGCCTAGTACAATCTGATGCAAGCAAAAGTAGATCCACATATGGAATATATATTGCTCAATTGACCTTATATGTGCCTCACCAAAACACAAGGAAACGTCTGTCAATTGGAATAGGCATGTCCTTTGCTATTGCCAGTAACTCCCCTGGTCAAGAGTCTTTCTTTGGTTAGGAATCATTGGATTATATAAATTCTGATTCAGAGACAATCATAGTTACAAATACACAGAGAAGATTCTATTCCCATCTTCTTTAATACTGTGCTATCTGCTATTTGGTAGGAGATAAAGTTGCAGCTTTTCTCTGAAGAACTTAAGCTGCGCTTGAAAATCTAGAACAAAAGTCAACAATCTCAAACAGACCATCACAGTTATAAAAAAGGCAGATAAAAGATGAAACCTTCCTCCACCCCCATCCCTTGACACCTTTTATTTTTGGCATATGCATTTCTGCCTTGCATTAGCTTCCATGCTGAAAGTGGAACAAAATAGGGATAATAAAATGGTAAAAGGTAAATTCAAGTCGCAATTTGGGAAGAATTCATCTAATTTTTCTTAGAGATGGTTCAAAAAGCATGCAGATCAGTCAAGCTTTGTAATGGCCGATAGGTGTGGGCAAATTCAAATAATTTTGTAACAGATCAAAAGAGTTTAAAAAGAGATAAGTATTAAGCAGAAAAGTACAAGTAATGGCCTTACCAGATCTCTTCTTTCCAATTGGTTCACTGAGGAGAAAGAAAAATTAAAATCAGTAAGACAACGAAATAGCTTTGTCAATCTGAATGAAAGAGGATTTATTCCAAGAACCAGGAAATAAAAATTCAGACCTACAATGTAGTCCAGTCACTGACTGTTTGAATTACAGTATACAGTTCTGCACATTAGTTGCCAATAGGATGCTTAAAGATTTTTCATTTTTTCCAAAGAGATTCTTTTGATTTTCTTCTGAAACATTCTGACACAAGAATGCACACAAGTCAGCTATCCCTTTCCTTTTGCTGCTTCCTAAATATCTTCTATTGCTTTTCCACAAAAGTAAACAAGAGGGGGAAAAATAAGGGATGTGTATTTTTCTGGGAGCTGTAGAGTGATATACGGAGAATACTTTCCTGGCAATGTGAGTTATATGAATTTTAGAGAAATGGCTGATATACAGTATGTGTTGACCACACACCAAAAAGGATTGTGAAGACAGCCCAGATGAAAAAAGGGAACCATAAGTCAAGTCTATTGTCATATGGTTGCGGTAGCTTGGTAATTACTGATCCTCCCTTCCAGAAATATGAGAACTTGAGAGTCTCAAAGTTGACTTTTGGAAAATATTATGTAACAAGTCATATTTCCATTTGAGGACAGATAAGTCTATCAGAGATCGTACTAATTTACATATAGTCTATCCACTGTTTGTGAAAACTAACCTGGCAAAAAATGAATTTGCTAGTCCAAATGTGCTTCACATATACTCTTTTTCCCTGCTTTCCAAGCCACTAAATACCATTTTATGTATGGTGTTTTGAGTTCTACAACATTCTAATTGCAATGTTTTGCATGCATTTGTCTCTGATTCACTTTACCTTCCAAATGACTTAATGACACCAGCTCCTTAGCAGATCAGCATTCAGTAGACATTTATAAAAATAAAGGAACTGAAGGCAGAATGTTTTTCTTTCCATTTCACATAAACCACAGGCTTGCTGTTCCCATAAAAGATTCTCTAAGATTCTATTGGTCCACCAGGATTAATATCTTAAACAATGTTCATCTCCTGTAACAGTTGCCCAAATGGAATGTATGAAGGTGATTATTTAAGCTGGACCAATAAAAGTGTGTCTAATCTAAGGCTTTGCTTTCTAACCTAAACATTAACTTTTTCAAATAAATGTTCTAAAATAACATCCAGCTCTACGGAATGCATTTATACCAATACGTTTCACATAGTATATTTTACTTTATAGCTGCTAGGAATGTTTTTTTTTACTCTAGGAACCGCTTCCTCCGGATGTTGAAAATGGATGCTGTATGCTGACTTTGCGTAATTATATCTGCATACCTATGTTTAAAACTGCAGGAGATGAGCCAGTTAAGATGTTAACAGCTGTCTGTCAACAAACAAGGAACAAGTCTGTGTGGCCTGGGGACTGGAAAACCCCCGATGCTTATATTGAATATAAAAGAGACAAGCAAGAGAATTATGCAAATTACTGAGCCATTGCACTAATTTCTTACCCAAGCAAAGTTCTGCTCTAGATCTTACAAAGAAGAGTACAGCCATCACTAGACTGAGAAGTGCCAAATAATACAAGGGTTTCAGAAAAGGGCGTGGGGCTCAAGCCAATGTATGGTGAGATTAAGAAAACAGAAAAAGTATATTTGCCTGTGCTTTATTGACTACTATATGGCCTTTAATTAGAGTTTTCAGCTTATTCAGGGGACGGGGAGAGACACATGTTAGGGATGATAGGTTAGGAAGGAATGTGTTTTTCTGAGTGTAGCCAATTTGCTTTCAATAAAGTGCTTATTTTGTTGTGCTCTATGGTGGAAATGAGGGACGTGGTGGCTCAGTGGCTAAGACGCTGAGCTTGTCGATCGAAAGGTTTGCAGTTCAGCGGTTCGAATCCCTAGTGCTGCGTAATGGGATGAGCTCCCGTTACTTGTCCCAGCTTCTGCCAACCTAGCAGTTCGAAAGCACGTAAAAAATGCAAGTAGAAAAATAGGGACCACTTTGGTGGAAAGGTAACAGCATTCTGTGCGCCTTCAGTGTTTAGTCATGCAGCCATATGGCCACGGAGACCTCTTCGGACAGTGCTGGCTCTTTGGCTTTCAAACAGAGATGAGCACCGCCCACTAGAGTTGGGAGCGACTAGCACATATGTGCGAGGGGAACTTTTACCTTTACCTTTATGGTGGAAATACACAATTTGGCCTTAAAAACCTTCTTTGCTTTTGTATTGGACCAAATGCTTCATCTGACAGATCCTAGAGGTGAGGAAACCACAACACACAAAACTAGTGAAAAAGAGAGGGAAACACAGCAAGCGGGAAAGCTCAAGAGTCTTGTACCTAATTTTTAAAAAATCCTAAACCCAGTTTTGTTTCATCCCAGGTTATCATGGTCCAGATCCCAAATATACAAACAAGGAGGATCATAAGAGCATTATTGATTATTTTTGTTCCTTTGAGTCAGTTTTTGACTCTGGACGATTGCCTGGACATGTCTCTGAAGGGTGTTTTTTTTTTTTGGCAAGGTTTTTGGAAGTAGTTTACCATTTCCTACTCCCTAGGGCTGAGAAAGAAGGACTGGCCCAAGATTCCTTAGCTGGTTTTGTGCCTAAGACAGGACTAGAATTCATAGTCTCCTGCATCCAGTCTGATGCTTTAACCACTACACCAAAAAAGATTCTCCAGGACAGCAGTGGTCCCCAACTCTTCCAGCTCTGTAGAATGGTAGTGGCGGCAGCAGCAGCGGGCAATGGTGGCAGGGAGAGGGGATGGTTTTCTGTGTATAACCTAATCCCACATAAGCACAAATGGAGCTTTGAACACTTGCCCATCCCTGTGCAGGCCGGTTCCCAAACAGCTGCAAACCAGGGGCTGGGGACTCCTGCATAAGAGTTTTTGGTTTAATATATCTGTTGTCTTTTGATCTAGCTTATTAAACATACTAAATGTAATATGTCTTTTTCCACTACACTTACAAGTAGGGTAAAGGGAGACAGGTTTTTTGTTTATTTGTTTTTGTTTCTCAGACTTTCAACAAGATATAAGGCAACAGATAAAACATTAGTAAATGTCACACAGCAGCTTCCTCTCTCCATCCAGTGCCCTCAGCAACTAAAGTAAGCCATGTGTTTGTTATATGAGTCCTGAAAGATAATGGAGAAAGGTTAAAATCAGAAGACACCCCCCCCCCCCATGCACTACAGGGATTTAGGTGTTTTAAGAGACATCTCAAGATTGTTTTTGTGCTTTGTTTCACTTTTGTCTGAAAGGGGATGTAGTATACTAGTTAATGCTTTCTTCTCTCTGGTTTTCATAAGAAAATAACAAAAATAGAAAGGTTTTCCCAAAATTGGGAAACCCTTGAAACAAAACCAACATCTCAGTAGGCTACAAGCACGGGGGGGGGGGGGAACGGAGAGAGAGAAAGAGAGGGAGGGAGGGAGGGAGAGACAGACAGACAGACTTTGGCTATAACAAAGTGAAGCTCAAAACAAAAACAGTTGCTCTGTTGCTTCATTATTCTGGCCAAGCTTGGCTAGTGTAACAGGAAACTATCAAACTCATATTGAAAATCCTGGTATCAGCTTTGGGCTTCTAGGAACCTCAGAATGTTTAGAGAACATTTCTCAAGGGGAGAAAAGTGATTCTTTTGTGGCAAAGATGGGATCAGCATCGGTCCTGAACGTGGAACATGCATTCTACAAGAGCTACATCAGGCAAAGCTTCTCTTATTAAGCACTTTGTTTTCTGACACAATCTTAAGAATCAGAAAAAAATATGAAATGCAGGAATAGAACAGAATACCCACTTTATTCTCTTTTTGAGAATATTTCCTCCACATTCGTCTGATTTTCTGGATGTGCTCTGAGCCACCAAACAACTAAAGAAGTGCATCAGTTGCTACATTTATCAGTCCTGCCTGTAACTAAGCTCGTCTCTCCAACTTATCCTCACTGATAGGAAAAAACAGTCTTCATTTGTAGCCCTTGTATACTACTGAGGTATAGCCATAGATCTGAAGAATCCTGAAGTTTTCACAAGACAACTACAGATAAGCAAGGAGGAAGCATGTTCGGCAGATTCAGATATTGCTGGAGGTAAGGGAGACTAAATGAGAAGGAGTAGGAGATCAGGTCCTTTCAGCTTTGTAATGTGAGCATATGGTCTGTCCCTAGAACCTGAAGAAAATTGCACTTGCCCATTTCTTCTTGTGCAACATTTTTATTGTACACAGAGAGGCATAGAGAATAAAGCACTGGTACTTCAACCAATTGGTTTTCACAGCCACAGAATGACTGCTGAAAAAAATGGTAAGACTTCCTTGTGCATTTGAGCAAATCCCAAAGTCACAAGGTCTTCCTGGGAAGATTTCCCATTTATGGTCTTTCCCAAGAAATAAAAGAGCACAAGATTTACCAGGAAGTCAAAGGAACATGGCAATGATAATGAAGATAATGTGGATGGTTTCTTTTGTTCTTGATATAAGACATTCACAAACATGGATAAATCTAGGCTTCAGACGGCTTTTCCTTTCAGGTGATGCCCTAAATAAATAATCCAAATTAAATAAACGAATGTCACAAGCACTCTTTGCACTACTTCTGGATCAATTCTGCCCTGGCCTTCTTGTATAGCTGGTTTTGAGGACTAAGCCAAGCGTTCTTCTGACTGCACCAGTTTATCTAAAACAAAAATAAAGTTGGATCTCATCCTACCTCCCTTTGCTTTACTTAGCCCTTTTTTTATTAGCTTTACTTTTCTTCACCAATCTCCCAACTCTTATTGGTCAACTAGAGAGCGCTAACTGGTTATTTTCAGCCAGGGCGGATAAAAATTTGATGATTAAAAAAAATTCAGATTTTTAAAAATTTAAATTGGATTTTTTAAAATTTAAATCAGTTTTTTTTTAATTTTTATCAAATTTATTTTAATAAAATGCTTTTGGAGTAAAAATCTATCTAAAGATAGCTTTCTATTTAAGATACATTAATAATTTAGTTTATTCAGCATGAAATGGAGCTTAGTTATGTAGCATGAGGCTGTATATTCTGCAATATTGGGACTGTCGGTGAGTCAATAGCAGGCCAGAGGAGGAGCTGCTAAGGGACAGAGATGACAGTTGCTCTTTAAAAATTATGATTTAAATCGAGTTGATTTAAATCAAGCCTTTTTACTAGTGATTTAAATCCACCATTTTCAGCAGTACAGTACTGAACCTGACAAAAGTAAAGATGACTGGTCTCAAGGGATACATTAAGCCTGGTGAGAGCTATCTATTCCTTCTGACAAGGTGGCGTCCAAATACAAGCAACAAGGAATAAATAAAATTGTCTGCCTGGAAAACTAGGCCCTTGGATTCTTACTGAACAGCAAAAGAGAAGTTAATATAAAGCCACAGTTTACATGATTTAAAATGCCTCCTCCTGCAGGGAGAACAGGTAGAAAATCCACTCCGACATGGCTCAAAGTTATAAGTGAAGAAATCTGAGAAGCAGGATGGCAAGTAAAAGGATTTAAAAGATTCCTTTGCTTCAGGACCTGCATCAGACTTCACTGGGTTTTTACAGTGAGGGGAGGGATGTAGAAAGTGGTGACTGCCCAAATTTGGAGAGTCCTGGGTGAAGCGGATTATCCAATCCATGAAGTCATTGCTACAGCTGATTTACAGGTTAGGTCCTTACATGTTGAAATTAAATAAACCATGCCCAATGAACTGTGCCATGAGCTCCCAACATGTACCAAACGAGAAATTAATATAAAAGCACAGTTAACAAGACTTTGAGTGCTGAATGGCAACACTCTTCACTTTTGTCAAGATGCTCGTTTAGAGGATGCCTGTCTCTTTCCGACAGATATGAGTAAAATGTTTCTCCGTCAGGTAAAAATAGAATAAAGCTGCATGTGCCTTTTCAATCCCATTTAGAAAAGATTGAGTTAAATAAGAACCAACCCAAATATTGTTTTTTTCCTCATGCCTTCTCTCTTTGACTTGTAAACTGTTTAGATGAAATGATCTTTTTATACAGTCTGCAAGATGGTTGCTTTCTCTGTACTTCTGTGACTGACTTCCCAGGGGAAGAGAGGAAGTGCTCACACAGGTATCAGCTCACTTCATAGCATTAAGAGCTTCCAGATAATACATCTTAGTTGTGCTTTTGCCTTGACATATGCATGGAATTTCATGGGCAGTGGAAAGGATCCTCCATTCGAAACTTTCCTGTACTTGCTCAGCACTTTTTCCACTTTCTTTCCTGTAATTAAAGTATATTTTTTAAAAATGGCACAGCACAGAATGCCTTCTGGTTAATAGAGCAGGACACGTTCCATTTGGAAGCACCCGCCAACTACATCTTGCTGCTCACTGACATTTCAGAACAGTGTGTGATTGATACGGACGAAATTATATCTGGCTTCTTTCCTCTGGGGCTAAGTAATTTTAAGATGCTCCAAAGTTAATTTCTCACATATTGGCACCCACTGAATGACAACCCCAACCTCCAACTAGGATCTGTCAGACAAAATTGCTTGGTTTCACTTTGATTTGGATACTGGCTGGGCAGACCCTGTCGAAGTGACAAAGGCACATCTTGGCTTGATTACCTAAAAGAAGTTTGAACTACCCAATCCTGAGATAGCAAGGTCCTTGTTGCTGTTTGTTTTGCCACCTGTATTATGGACCATGCTGCTCCTGGTTGGTTAAGGCCTCCTAAGAAGTTGCATGTGGTTGGGCCCAAGCAGCGATTAATGCCTCTTTGCAGTTAATGGTGAAGGAGATGGTATACGCCAGAGGTGGTATTCAGCAGGTTCTGACCAGTTCTGGAGAACCGGTAGCAGAAATTTTGGGTAGTTCGGAGAACCGATAAAAACCATCTCTGACTGGCCCTGTCCCTGTCTATTCTCTGCCTCCCGAGTCCCAGCTGATTGGGAGGAAATGGGGATTTTGCTGTAACCTTCCCCTGCCATGCCCACCAAGCCACACCCACCAAGCCATGTCACACCCACCAAGCCACGCCCACAGAACCGGTAGTAAAAATTTTTGAATCCCACCACTAGTATATGCCCTTCTCAACAGGCCACCCTTTAGTCCAATCTCTGATCTTCCCTTTTTAAGGAGGTTTGTAGAGAGAGTAGTAGGTGCCCAACTCCGATCCTTTATGAAATGGATTATCTAGATCCTTTTCAGAGTTCATGCTGAGTTATAGCACTGAAATGGCATTGGTGGCAATTTATGAATAACTTCTGGAGGGCTTGGTGTGCCCATCTTGGCCATCTTGGATTTCTTGGTGGCTTTTAAAATAGTATCCTTCTGGACCAGTTCTGGCAGTTGGGAGTAGGAGAAAGTGTTTTACAGTGGATCTCCTCCTTCCTTAGTGGCCAGTTTCAGTTGATGTTGGGCCCCAGGCTTATCTTATGTTAGGTACCGCAATCTTCTCACCTCTATTTAATATCTAAATGAAGCTACAGCATGGAATGTGTATCATCAGTAGGCAGATGATACCTATAGTCCAGATCATTTAATCTAGCATGTGCACACTGAATGAGGAGGAGCTGGCTGTGACTCAACCTTAGCAAACCAGGGGGAGTTTTTGCTTCCCCCTCAAGAATACATTGAGTTGTCACCTTTAATTTTTGATGGGGTGGCACTCCCCCAGACAGCTGGTGATATAAGGACACTCTTTACCTGTGGTTCCCATTCGAGAACCTAGTAGCAGTCATAGCTAGAAAAACCTTTGTATAAATTCATCTCATGGACCAAATGTAGCCATTCCTAGACTGAGGAGCTTTGCTCACAGTCACTCATGTCTTAGTTACTCCCTGACTAGACTCCTGCAATGTGCTCTACATGGAACTGCCTTGAAGACTATCTGGAAGTTACTACTCTAGAATTCAGTGGCCTCTGTATTTCTGGGTGCTCCACATTTTGCCCAAGTTAGCCAGCTGTTGCACAAGCTGCATTGGCTTTCAGTCTCTTTCCAGGTACAATTCAAAGTGCTAGCTATCACCTAAAAAGCCTTGAATAATAGGTGGGCAAGTTATTTGTAACATGGCCCTGAGAACATCTGTTCATTGTACCAGGTTAGATAGTGTGGTCATGCTTCAGGTCTCTTTCCTGAAATCCCATCATTTGTTGGGACCTTTGAGCCAAGTACTGCAAATGGTTGATTCTTAAGAAATAAATAGGAAAGAAACCCTTTGCGTATTTTTTATGAGTTTAAACACTAAGGTTAACATTCTGAACTCCCATACTAAAAACTACTGCTGCTGGGTAAATAAAGTATAAACATTATGTTCCTCCCAGTCAGTAATCCTGCAGATCCGAAGATAAGGAGCTACAAAAAAATGTTCCTAAGTCATTTACCATCACAGTTCTGTTTCCCACTCAAAAAGGATGAACTTGCAGATTAAAAATCCCCATCTCCATCTTCCTCCCCCTGCTCTACAGTACAAATCAAAGTGCACCACATTTATAGCATTCCTTTTAAGAGGAATGGCTCTGCCCTTTCTAATGTTGCTAGGCATAGATTATTATGATAAATGGATGCCTGCAAGACATGTTCCTGGAATGAACAAGGAGTCAGCAAGGAAACTAATCTGTTCTGTCTGTTACTTCTCTCTGGTTGAGCAGAGCAGATTGTTTTAATCACCACTTAGCACTTGTCCAATGAAAGCTCCAGGCTTTCAGCTGAGGACTCTTAGTAGCTGAATGAATCCTTTGACTCAGCAACCTCTTTGTGTCCTGTCTGATGCAACCTCTGTTTCTTAACATGCGAGGAAAAGCTTCTTTTAAACGAAGGAAAGACAGGCTGCCATGAATCACAGAGGCAGAAGGGACTATTAAGTCCACCTCTTCTGCTCAGTGCAGAGATCCAAATTGAGGTATCCCAAAAATGTGTCTATCTAGCCTCTGGTTGAACTCAGCTACGAAGGGGAGGCTACCATCTCTCAGGGCAATTGGTTCCACTATCCAGCTGATTTGTTAGGAACCCCCTCCCCTCCAAGATTCGATTAGAGTCTACTTTCCTGTAATTTAAATGTATTATTCCATGCTTGGCATTCTGCAATAAGACATATCAGGTCTTTCTGCAGTGCCGTGATACTTTTATAAACACATCTTACAGTTCTACTGCTTTCTAAAGAGTGGATGTTCACATTGGTGCCTAGGAAGCTACAATGTACAGGCAGTCTTCAGATTATGACAATTGGGATCAGGCTGCAGTTAAAAGGCAATGACCTCATTGTTTAGTAAAGTAACAACAATCTTGGCAGTTCCAGTTGCTGTCATAACTTTAAAATACATGGGTCATTAAATGAGAAGCAGAAGTCCCAATTAAGAGTCCAGGGGTGCCACAAAGGGAGGGAAGTGCTGGAGGGGGAAAAGGTTGGGAAGGGCCTCTACAGACCATGCATCAGCTTGCAGATAGCTTGGGAGGCCTCATGCAGTCTGTGCATAAGCATAGGAAGACCAAGGAATGGAGAGTATGACAAGGCTGGGAGAACTTACCAGAACAACTTGTGACTTTTCCTGCAGGCTTCCCCATTGACTTTGCTTGTGGGAAACTGGCAGGGAAAGTTGCAAATAGTGATCATGTGATGTTAAATGTGAGCTGGTTGCCAAGCATCTGAATTGAAATCACATGACCTCCAGAATGCTACAGGAATTTTGAGGACCAGTAATAAGTACCCCTTGTTCAGCACTGTCACAATTTTGAATGGTTATTGAAGAAGTAGTCAATATGCAAGGACTACATGTAATTTCTCTTACATAAAAGTATTGAATTAGGACAGGGAAAGAAATCACATTACAGCCCATCAAATCATCCAGTCATTCAAGAAATAAGCAGGCGCCCAGAGGAGAAAGTTTCCAATGCAACATCTTGATCAATTCAGCATGGCAATTATGTATGGAAAGCTAATTACAAAAGAAACTATTACAAATACTCTAATACAATACAATATTTTGAGGTTGTGTTCTTATTTAAGGGCACTTCAATAGCAGTGCAATAGACTGGACATGACTAATTATGTATTCTCAAGTTGTTATCAATTCTTACCAATCACACAGATAGATTTTCTCCATGATGATATGCCCTTAACCTGTCTTTCAGGTCTTCCAATGGTGTACATATTGCCACTGTAGTTGAGTCTATTTACCTAACTGCTGATCATCTTCTTTCCTTCTATCTTTCCCAGCATTAGAGCTTCTCCCAAGAGCTACGTCTTTGCATAATGGTTCTGAAGGAGGAGGATTTGAGCCTGGTCATTTGTGTTTCAAGTGAAAAATCCAGGTTGACTTGTTCAATGATTCATTTGTTTGTTTTCTTGGCTGTCCATGGTATTCCCAAGAGTCTTCTCCAACACCAGAGTTTAAAAGTACTTTTCCCATCTTGCTTTCTCAAAGTCCAATTTTCACTTTTACAGAGAATCCCAAAGAATATCATGGATTGCAAGATTCTCTGTAGATATGGACACAATATTTCAATATATTTTCCCAGGGTTTCCTGGTTGCTTTACCAAGTGTTAGTCTATGGTGTATTTCTTGATTACTTGTTCCTTTAGTGTTGATGGTTAATTCAAAAGGGAGAAAATATCTATTACTTCGATGCCTCCATTGACAGTTCTCAGACTGGTTCTACCTACAATCATTAACTTGGTCTTTTTTATATTTAATCATAGCCCTATTTTTTTTTCACTGTGCTTCTTCACTTTTATTATTACAATCTGCTGACCCTTTATGTTTTTAGGCTTTCAGGTTAGTGTCATCCACATAGTACATGTTATTGATGTTTCCAGTATCTCCCAAACCAACGTTATAGAACATACAATCCAAATGGCATTGGAGAACAGAGTAGAAGATTAATTCAGCAAAGGTCAAAGATTCAGTCTACAAAAGATATGGATTCACAAATGCTAGAAATCAAGAAATGAAAGTCATGAAGCAAGCACACATTTACCTGTATAGGTAGATACAGAAAATTCTACAATTTTATTAAAAATTGTGGCTCAGCTCAATTCTAGAGGGAGGGAAGAAGGGAGGGAGGAAGGGAAAGCCCATTCAAGGTTCTCTCCTACAGCAACAAAACTGACTCTCAGAGAACATAAAGCCTGAGCACCTATGAAACAATTTCTTTCTATTATTCCACTTCTCCTTTGATGAGGCAGAAAATTATGATTCTATTCTAAAAGCAACCATATAAGTGTCTCTATACTACCGTGTTTTCCCCAAAATAAGACCCTGTCTTATATTTTTTTGAACCCTGAAATAAGCGCTTGGCCTTATTGCCATGTGCTCAAAAGCCCGATTGGGCTTATTATCAGGGAATGTCTTATTTTGGGGGAAACAGGATATTCAACATGTATGTACTCAAGCCTGTGTTTCTCTTTGTGTCTTTCAATGCATTAGCTGATGAACTGACAGAAGGAAAGGAAGCTAAAGGGGGAAAACCCAGCTGACAAAAGAAAGCAGCATAGTTAATAGGCTCTGGGTTTTTGCACCAATTGAATCAAATGGCTGAAGAGAAAAAAGTTGGGTAAGCAAACAATATGAAAAAGGATGAAAGAAGACAGAAATATAAAGTTTTCAAAGACAGATGCAGAAAGAAAATCTAGCCAATTGAAAACAATTCTTTGTAAACGACATGGGTGTTGGAAGGATCTGTGCTCAGATACAGAGAATAACAACTCTTCTAATCTATCCAATAAAGTATTTCCCAACAACAATTTGCACAATATCTTTGCATAACTGTGCATTCCACACAGATGATGGCAAATGGGTTATATTTATGCTCAAAATGGTTAACAAAAGGGCTTCCAGCCACAGGCAGCTGATAGTCACAAGGCAAATGTTGCATCAGGCAAGGATAGGCAGAGAATGGATTGCAAATATCCTTGTTTTGCAAGGAAAACACTCGCATGTGTTTGCTGTTTGTCAATATAAGTTACTCAAAAAATTTGACAACAAGAAAGTGGTGGGTTTTTTTGCTCTTGGTTTTTCTTGACATAAAACAATTGTATACAATTAGACATGGTAATATATTTTCCTACTGCTGAAGTTTATAACTTTATAACTCACTGATAGATGCACATTTTTATTAATGGAGAAAGTAAGCAAGTCCAAGGTTCATTGCTATTGGAACAGTATAAAGCACCATGAATGGCAGGTTTAATTGAGATGCTAAAGTGACAACACAGGATAAGTGAGGAAACAAGTAATTGGCATTTTACTTCTAAGTGTGAGATGGTTGAGACATAGGGTACAAAAACTGGTGGGAGAAATCATATATCCTTTCCTGTTGAGAAACAAAAGAAGAAATGTCTCTGAAGTAGTGATTTAGATCGGGGTCTCCAACCTTGGCGACTTTAACATTTGTGGACTTCAACTCCCGGAATTCCCAACCAGCAAAGCTGGGAGTTGAAGTCCACAAGTCTTAAAGTTGGCAAGGTTGGAGACCCCTGATTTAGATCTTTAGATCAAAAAATATTGTAGCACTGTTTTATCAAAACAACAACAACAACAACAACAACCCAAAAACTTAATACTGAAATGCAGACTTAAGATATGCTCCACAGCCACTCTACTGTGAATTTTGACAGCTGTGAAGTGACAGAGAACATACTAGCAAGCCAAATTGACAGCTTCAAACACAAAAGAGAATATTTGTAGCTCTGGGTTGAATTGTGAGGTTTTTGGTGCTCTCTGAGCTTGGTTGTTTTCTCGCAGAGGTTTCATTACAAAGATAACATTATCAGTAGTTGGTAAGGAAACCTCTGCAAGGAACCTCACCAAGAACCTCACAATCTTCCCTTTCCGTTGTCTGCCTATCACACTCTATTCTCCTTCCATCACTTTGTATTAGAGTTGGAGAAAGGTCAGATTATCGGCTACAAAGGTTATCTATTGAATTTGGTTGCGACAGAGTGTTTACATTTTTTGAAAGATCAGATAAAATATAACAACTTGGATCTTGAAACAATTCTAATTCCCCACTTTACTCTTATCATTACAAGAATATGATTATCAGATCTACAGCTCTCCCATCCTTCCTGTGTTTGCTTTCAAAAGAAGATGGAATGTAGGCAATCGCTCAGTGGTTCTACAATTCCAAGATTACTTCTCTCTCTGCCAGAAATAGCACTCTTTCGGCAAATACATCAGCCTGCATATTCTAAAACACAATTGCCACTTACGGTAATTCCCCAAAGAGCTAATCAAAGGTTTCAGTTAAAACTTAGCAAGCTCCTTCCATAGTAGTAAAACCTGGCTTATAAATGCATGAGACCAGACTCCAAAGCAATTAGATAGATGCAGTCAACTTGGGTTCAGCTCCAGGTGACAGTGTTGTGGTCCACCAGCAGCCTGCGGAGCTGGCAGCAGAGTTGGACAGTGAGGAGGCTGGGGAGGAACATGGGCCAGTCCTGGAGTCTGGGGAAGGCTCGGACGAGGGCTCTGCATCGGAGGCAGAGAAAGGGCCATCTGGGAGGTACGTACTGCCTCCAGAGCCTCCAGAGTCAGACCTCAACAAGGCAGAGGAACAGGGGGAGCCTGTTTTCAGTGCGCGCATGCGCAGAGCTGCCAGAAGGCAAGAACAACTAAAACAAAAGGGGCGACTCAGGAATAGGGTTGGGAGATTATTGGCCCCTCCCATAAGATTTAAAAGAGGAGCAAAGGCACATGGGCCCTTGCAAGAAGCAACATTTGTTCATTCGGTTCAGCTTAAAGTCTGAAGCTCTGTTTGATTCTGGAATCCGTGTGGCTTTGCCAATTAGATCTTTGGCAGCGTGTCAAAGGAGATAAAGGTGGGTGATTATCCTGAAGGACTTCTCCCGAAGGACTCTTTGCAACTAATTGGGACTCATCTGTGAATGAACAGAATTCACAGCTGTTGCAATAAAAGAGGTTTTTGGGACTACTCGTGTGTTTTAATGACTCAGGAAGCCCAGGTCAGAACAGGCAGCCTGAATGAACACTCATCATCTTCAGTAAGCTTTCTTAATATTTGGAACTCCACTATCCCTTCTAGAATCTCCTGAAGAAAAGTGAAACATTTCTCAATTTCTTGATACCATATACAAGAAGTTATCGCCCTCTGTTATCTTTATGAAGATGATAGGTAACATTTTGTGTGCAATGAACAGATGTCAGAAATGCAACTGTTTATGGACTACATGAGAAAGAAAAACGATAAGTAAATATTTTGATGGTTGTATAATCGATACTATAATGGACAATAGTATACTTTTTAATAACGATTGGCATCACATATGATTATAATGACTATGATGATGATGTTTATATATTAACATTTTGGACACCTAGAAAACATACTGTTCAACATAGAAATGGAATAAGTGTTATAAAACAATAAAAAATATTTAACAACAAAAACTGTTTTGATTTAAAAAATAGGTTTCAGGTTTGTCTAAATTAATTTATTTTAAATTCTTCTACAATGGTATCATGGTACTCATTGTTAATTAATTCCAGGAGGTGTGATGAGCACCAAAAATGATGACTACCAAACAAATTTTCCCCAAAAGGAAAAATGTAGTGATTATTGATGCCGCCGACAGCATCAAGTTTTAGCTTGTGTATAGAGCAGTGATGGCTAACCAGGGGGAACGTGGTGGGGTCACACGCACGCGTGCCCACATTCATAATTCTATGCACCCTGCCCCCCATGCTCCCCCCACTTTTGGCACATGATGTCATGTTGGGCCCGGTAGGCCTGTTTTTCACTCTTCCCAGGCTCTAGAGCCTTTCTAGGAGCTTGGGGAGGGCAAAAACGGCCTTCCCCACCCCACTGAGAAGCCCTTTGGAGGCCAGAAACAGTGTGTTTCCTGACTTCTGTTGGGCCCAGAAGGCCCGAAAATCAGCTGGCCAGCGCACGCATGCGTGCCAGAGCTGAGCTCACGTGCCCACCGAGGTGGCTCCACGTGCCACCTCTGGCACCCGTGCCATAGGTTCGCCATCATGGGTATAGAGTAACAAACAATGAGTACCAAAACAAAATTTTCATGTTAAAATATGTTGAGTACCAAATTCAATGAGTTTCAATGAATTTGGTATTCAGCTGAATACCAAAATACTACTATATTTATTTTTGTTAATAAAATGTTACTGGAAAATGTCTATTTTCTACATCAATGGATAGGTCTGACATTCATTTTTATATTTCATTTTTCATTGATGAAAATCTCTGTGTTTTCATTCCCTCTCTCAATTTACTCTCATACACACAGACACACAGACACACACGAAACTATAACTTGTTTACAGTAACTTACTCTTTAGGAGGATTTAGGTCCTCTGGCCTTGTTTCAAAAAACTGAAGAACCTCATCACACTGAGAGATGTATGGTGGCAGCTGGATCAGAGCCTGAAAAACAAACATACCTGTGATTTATACAAACATTGCATTTAATCAAAATAGTAAGCACTTGGAAATGCATCAAAGGCTGACTATCAGCTTTATTAGACATGAATGGAAAAAAGATAGCATGGATCCCATTTCTACTGCTTGGTAAAAGTTGAAGGTTTAGAGATAGCAAAACAACCCCCCCACCCCCAAAAAACCCCAGTTACTGACTGAATAGAATAAAGACCATAACATTGATGGGAACAATTGAAGAGAAAGCCCCCCCCCCAAAAATGTTTTTGTATGCAGTAGAAACAATGATTTGAAAAAAAGTTGATTGAGAATTATAGGTTCAAAGCTGAACTATGGGTTCAACTATAGGTCTTGATTCTAACACTTAGGCAACTCTGCCATATATTTGAGTTCCTGGGCAAATTACTTATCTTTTAATTCACCAGTTTGCCCATCATTTAAGATTTATCATTACTATTGCCTATCATCAGGGGTGGGCTGCTGGGGTTTTGCAGGGGTTCGGGAGAACCTCTAGCTAACATTCTGTGCAGTTCAGAGAACCCCCAAATCCCACACCTGGCTGGCCCATTCCCTCCCACCCTGCCCCTCCCAGGAGTCCCCACGCAGCCTGTTTTGGATGCAGGTAAGTGCAGGGTTCACGCTGAGGACCAGGGAGGGTGAAAATGGGCCTACTGGAAGTTCGGGAGGGCCAGAAACGGGCCCATTTCTGGCCTCCAGAGGGCCTCTGAAGTCTAGAGCAAAAACGTCCCCCTCCCCGTGGTGCAGGAGGCCGACTAGGCCATGCCCACCATGGCCACGCCCACCCAGCAACCGGGCAGAGAACCCCTTGCTAAAATATTTGAAGCCTACCCCTGCCTATCATGTTGTGAATGGATGCCCATGACATTTTTACAAAATTAAAATTTTAATGAGATTTTAAAGAAGATCTGCATTTGGTAATATCAACATTTTCATAATGTGCAGAAGTACTCAAATATGTTTATATACATCTTCTTGGTAGAAGTCTTATTAATCTCTTTTACAGACTACTTATTGTCAACAGAATTGCGCAGATGAGTGATTAGGACAGAGAATGAGAGAAAGTGGTTTGTTTAAAGGCACATAGAGGAATAATGGCAAGATCAACCCACTTTGTCATATGAAGTAGCAAAACCAGAGGTGGTATTCAGCTGTTTCGGATCAGTTCAAGCGAACCAGTAGTGGTGACCTGCCCACCCGGGTGCAATCCTGTCCTATATCGCTGTGTTTTTGATGTCGCATGCATGCGTGGATGGCGCAAAAGAGTGAATTGCCATGGTTTGTGACATCGCATGCATATGTGCGCATGCTCACATTTCCGGTGCTGGGTGAACCGGTAGTAACAATAAGTGAATCCCACCTCTCAGCAAAACCATCTGCAATTTTGTATCTTGCTTGCTTTGACATTGTTGAAAACCTATCCACGTGCTATACAAAGCATGGACTATTAGAATAGAATAGAATAACAGAGTTGGAAGGGACCTTGGAGGTCTTCTAGTCCAACCTCCTGCCCAGGCAGGAAACCCTACACCACTTCAGACAAATGGTTATCCAACATCATCTTAAAAATTTCCAGTGATGGGGCATTCACAACTTCTGCAGGAAAGTTATTAATTGTTCTAACTGTCAGGAAATTTCTCCTTAGTTCTAAATTGCTTCTCTCCTTGATTAGCTTCCACCCATTGCTTCTTGTCCTACCCTCAGGAGCTTTGAAGAATAGTTTGACTCCCTCTTCTTTGTGGCAACCCCTGAGATATTGGAACACTGCTATCATGTCTCCCCTAGTCCTTCTCTTCATCAGACTAGACATAGCCAGTTCCTGCAACCATTCTTCATATGTTTTAGCCTCCAGTCCCCTAATCATCTTTGTTGCTCTTCTCTGCACTCTTTCTAAAGCCTCAACATCTTTTTTACATCGTGGCGACCAAAACTGAATGTATTGTTTAATGTAATGCATAAATTCTATTACTATTTCATCAACAAACCACAGCATAACATAAAGCCACTGTTTGCAGTGTGAATAACCACTTGCTGAAAGCAGAGAGAAACTTTACAGCTTCTCAGGCTTTGAAAATGCCATAAATATTTCCTGAAAATGTTACGGAAGAGAAACAGAGAATCTAATTACTAAAAAGGAACACAAAAGTTTAATTTTAGTTTTAATTGACTATGAGGTCTTAATTTTTTCATATTTCCAGATTTTCTTTAACTTTCATGGATGGCTTAATTACTAGCTGGAACACTCTAGAACTTTAATGTCGAAAATAAAAATTCTGATAGCATGTTACAGTCATAGGTCTGAGTCAATTAGCTCATATCATCACCTATTTTTCTCATGAATAAAGGCAAACATTTATTTTTCTCCCCAACCAGTACGCTAAAAATTTACATCGAAGGAAAAAGTTTTTAAAAAAGGACAGATACTCTACGTCAGGGGTGTCAAACTCGCGGCCCATGGGTTGGATGCATCATGTGCTGGCCACGCCCACCCCCGGTTTAGCGAAGGGGGGAAAAGTTGCGATACATCACATGACGACAATATGACGACACGAGTTTGACACCCTTGCTGTACGTGAATCAAACAAGAAAAAATGAAGTAGCCCCTCTAAGGAGTTGGAAACATGGTTATTTGGCTACTGCTTAGGGAACTCGACCAAATCAGGAAATGGACTCCACAGGACAAGAGTTAATTGGAACTATAGTTAACTGAGATAGCTTATAGTAGCATGATCTTGCAAGCCTGAATATGCTTTACATCCCTTCCCTCATATATCAAAGAGGACCCTGCCTGAAAACTATCTTCCTTCTCAGCAGTTAAGGAATGTTTCAACCCTCTTTGCTTATGTAACTGTTCTTTCTTTTTTCCTGTAGTCCTTCATGATTCTCTACAGTTTCTGCTTAACTGTAAATGTAGGCATTTGTCTAACACAAGGTACCTATGTTATCCTTCTACACCTGTAAACCTGCCAAAGATCCATGACTTAGTCATAAAGACACTATTGGAGGAGGTAAACTACTAACTACTAAGAGATCTGTATTAGCTTTCCATAATCTCATGCTTTTCAGATATGTTTGGGAACCAGTTTGGAGAATTCCTACTCAGTTAAGTCTAGAAACAGAGTCACAACAGTTCTAGAGAGTACTAAGTTGAAAAAACTAAATCTATTCCTTTAAATTCATTTTTAACTTTCCCAATATGAATAATACATTCAGGCATATACTGATATTTTTTTTTATGTAGAGCAATACCAGATAAGGATATCTTTAAGAAACAAAAATGGAAGATTAATCTACGTGAAAGGAAATAGCAATACCAATAGCACTTAGACGCTTCACAGTTCTTTTACGGCCCTCTCTAAGCAGTTTACAGAGTCAGCATATTGCCCCCAACAATCTGGGTCCTCATTTTACTGACCTTGGAAGGATGGAAGGCTGAGTCAATGTTGAGCCTGGTGAGATTTGAACTGCCAAATTGCAGGCAGCCGGCAGTCAGCAGAAGTAGCCTGCAGTACTGCACTCTAACCACTGCACCACCGTGGCTCATAAAATGGTTTTGAATGGCTCTTTAAAATGGTTAATTTAAAAAATTTACATAACTACATAAATGTTAAATTGACTAAAATTCATGTAAGCATTTTTAACAAACCAACAAATCTCTTTCACTATAAAATAAAACAGATCTAGGGCTGCATAAAACCCAATTTATGTAGTCACCATTGAGCTATTAGGTATTTTAAACCTGAAATTTGATTATTTCGTTATTTCTCCCTTTCTCTCTCATTAAAAAGAAGTAACTGATCAAGGAGAGATCCAAGCTTGAACCAAGGAGAAATTTTCTGACAGTGAGAGCAATAAATCAGTGGAATGGTTTCCCCCTAGAAGTTGTGGGTGTTCCATCACTGGAAGTTTTTAGGAAGAGACTGAATAGCTATTTGTTTGGAATGGTATATTTGAGCAGAGGGTTGGTCTAGAAGACCTCAAATTTTCTTTCAACTTTGTTATTCTATATGCTGCTTAGCATTTGGGATCAGCTACTACCAACATGATGGTAAACCTGCTTTTCATGTAGGTTTTCCCACCCAATCAGTGGTGGGTTGTTCCTGGTTCGCCCCGGTTTGGGCAAACCAGTAGAGGTGAAGGTGGGAGGCTCCACCCAGACGTCATCAAAAACGCTCTGCGCATGCGCAGAAGCACTGTGTGCTCACAAAGCGAGCCCGCCTGCCTGCAACCAATAGCAAACCAGTAGCTCCAGGATTTGAAACCAACTACTGCACCCAATGGTCAAAATCATTCCATAACATTCATTCTGAGGATTTTTTTTCTATTAAAAGTTAGGATGCCTAACTTTTCTATTCTATTTCTATTACATCTCCTGTTCCTTTGCAAAGGCTATTTATTCTTGGGTTTTTGGGCTATGATACTATATTATGGGAAGAATTTATCATTTATTTTCATGAAAATATTACAAGATTATCCTTGGAAACAATACTCCCCCCCTTTTTTTTTCTCTCCCAAGAAAGCAAAATAAGAGAAGTGATAGTTGCTTATACAGCTTGTCAAAAGGACGTGGTTAATCTTAAGTCTTGCAGCATTCAGCAACATTGGTAAATATTCACAACCACAGCAATTTCCATGTTTTATTTTGTTTTTTACTTATATGGAAATATTTTCCTCCTCTCTCTCATGAGAGAAAGCACTAAACCAAGGATACCACTACTGCTAAAGTAGTACTCATACTGGGAGAAACTGGAATTGCTTACATACAGGTTTCATAGCATTTTTCAACCCACTCTCTTTAGTCACCAAATGCAAACAGTATGTACCATTAGTTGGAAGGCAGTGCAGCCATATTATATTGTGGAATCGTGTTCAGTGTGCAATCAACTATTTCTTTGAATTTGTTTTCAGAAACGGATCCAGGAAACTACAGAAACACACCCAGGAAACTACAGACCAGGGGTGAAATGCTACCAGCTTGCTCCGATTCGGGTGAACCAGTAGTGATAAAAACTACTAGTTTGGGTGAATAGGTAGTAAAAAATGCTTTAAAAAAGTAAAAAAAGGTTCCGACAATCGCGCAGCACAGCTGTGATTATCAGAACCTCTTTTTGCACTTTTTTAAAGCATTTTTTTTACTACCGGTTCGGGCGAACCGGTAGTAAAAAATGATTTAAAAAGTAAAAAAAAATGTTGGTCACGCCCACCCAGTCACATGACCCCTTCACCAAGCCACACCCACAGAACCGGTAGCAAAAAAATTTGCATTTCACCACTGCTACAGACCAATCAGCCTAAACATCAATACCTGGGAAGATACTAGAAAGGATAATCAAAAAACAGATCTGTGAACATCTAGAAACAAATAAAGTTATAACTAAAAACCAGCATGTGTTTGTTAAAAACAGATCATGCCAAACCTATCTTATTTCATTGACAAAATGACTAAATTAGCAGACCAGCGAAATGCTATGGACATAGTATACTTAGAGATCAGCAAGGCATGCAACAAAGTAGATCATAACCTACTTCTTGGTAAGCTAGAAAAATGTGGGATAGACAGCATCACCACCAGATGGATTTGTAACTGGCTGACAAACCATACTCAATGAGTCATCTTTAATGGTACTACATCTACCTGGAGAAAAGTAAGAAGTGGGGTACCACAAGATTCTGTTCTAGATTCTGTCTAGTACTTTTTAATATATTCATAAATGACTTAGATGACATAATAGAAGGGGAACTCATCAAATTTGCAGATGACACTAAACTGACAGGAATAGCCAACACCCAAGAAGACAAGGTCAGGATCCAAAAAGATCTTGACAGACTTGAACAATGGACCCTATCCAACAAAATGAAATTGAATGTGAAGAAAAGCAAGGTTTTACACTTAGGCAGGGAAAACCAAAGGTACAAGTACAAATTAGGCAAAACCTGGCTCAAAAACAATAACTGTGAGAGGGATTAAAGTCCTAGTGGACTATCATTTAAATATGACCCAGCAGTGTGTGGCAGCAGCCAAAAAAGCTAATACAATTCTTGGTTATATAAATAGAGGCATAAATCAAAATCATGTGAAGTAATAGTACCATTTTATAAAGCCTTAGTAAGGCCACATGGAATACTGCATCTAGTTTTGGTGACTGCATTACAAGAAAGATACTGAGACTTTGGAAAAGATGCAAAGAACAGCAACTAAGATGATTAAAGGCCTGGGGACTAAAACATATGAAGAACGGTTGCAGGAATTTGGTTTGGCTAGTCTTGAGAAAAGAAGGAGTAGTGAGGACATGATAGCAATATTCCAGTATTTGAGAGGTGGAGACAAAGAGTATGGAGTCAACTTATTTTCCAAAGCGCCAGAAGGCGGAACAAGAAACAATGGTTGGAAACTAAGTAAGGAGAGAAGCAATCTGGAATTAAGGAGAAACTTCAGAAGTTGCGGGTGCTTCATCACTGGAGGTTTTTAAGAAGAGAGTGGACAGTCACATGTCTGAAATGGTATAAGGTCTCCTGCTTGAGCAAGGGGTTGGACTAGAAGACCTCCAAGGTGCCTTCCAGCTCTATTCTGATTGATTGATTGAAAGTAATTCAAGTCACATATCTTCCATCCAATAGCTATGTTTTTTATTTTTATTTTGCAAACCAAGAATTTTGCATTTGTCTTCATTAAATTTCATTTTTTAAAAAAAGTTCAGGCCATTTCTCTAGTCCATCAAGATCCTAGAGGAATTCGTAAACCCATTCAATGTTGTGCCACCTGCAAAACTGTGAGCAATCCTTTCGTGTTCTCATCCAAGTCATTAATAAAAATATTAAACAGTTGAAAACCTAGGACTGCACCTTGAGGAGATAGGTACCATTCTCCAATGTGATAAGAAGCAAGTCAACTTTGATTTTCAAGCCAGCAATATATTCACTTGAAAGTTATCTCTATCCCTAGAGCATACAAAATCAGATTGTGACTCAACATCCCATTAGACATCCTACTTCATCAAGGCATTGCTGAAGTCAACATACATTAGGTGAATAGCATTAGCACAATCAATCAAAGGCACCCAATCAATACATGAGATAAGGTTAGTCTGGAAAGATTAGTTCTGACCACAGGTAAATACTGCATTGTTTTGAAGACACTTACACTCTGATCTCTTTATGATCTGCTCTACAATCCTTCCAGGTATTGATGTCAGACTTGACATATCTATACTTTGCTGAATCTCCCTTTGTTCTCTTTTTAAAAAACGGAACATCTACTTGCTTTCCTCTGGTCATCTGGCACTTCATCATTACTCCAGGATTTCTCAAAGCTAAATGCATAAGAGTTTGGCTATGCCACCAGCTACTTTCTTCAGAATGCAACGCTACAATTCATCTGATCCTACGGATTTATTTTTTCAAAGAAGTATCTCTGAACAGGTTTCCACCATGCTCAAACTTTTCTCCTGCCCACTTCATCCTATTGCTCATAATTTTATGGTAGAACAGTTTCGGGAGAATTGTTTAGCTCTGCTTTTTCTTTATATACAGATCCTTTTCCATTAGTTTTGAAGACATTTGAAAGAGCCCCTTTAGTCTTAAATATTTTACCTGACTCATCTGGATATTTCATTTTCCCGACTTTCACTCTACAGTTCTAGATTAGTTCCCTGTATTCATCCTTCTTGATCCAGCCCTCTTTTCCTTTTCTAAATGTGTCCTTTTTCTGTTCAGATTTTTGCTTTGCATGGCCATTGTGGTTTCTTCTGTTGTCCTCCATTTTTTTTCATCACTGAAATTGTTTGCAATTGTGCATTTTGTATCTCCTTCTTTAGGAAATGCCACCTATCTGTTGCTCCTTTTCTTACTTTTTTTTTTTTGCCATGCAAGAGTTGCCTTGAAATAAGATGGGCAGCTATACATTTTATAAATAAATAAATAAATAATCATTACCCTAATTATACTAAAATCTGCTTCTTTTTTTAAAGTTCAAAATAGGTGCCAACTACACTTGTTTTTCACCACTGGAAAACCTGAAGGACCCTATTAGGGGCAGATCATTATGCAAAGAATCTATGAGGTCACCAAAAGCTAACACCAACTTGATGGCACATAAACTATCAACCTTCCTTTCTTGCTTCGTTCCACTTTAGAATTGTATACAGTGGAAATTCCTCACCTGAAATGAGGACCAGATTTACCTTGCATTAAATACTAAACCTTTTTAGACTGAGAAATACATACATGTATTCAGAATCTCAGACAAATTATGTACCTTTACGCCTCTATAATTTGTCTTCCTATGAAATAGAGATTATAATAAGCAAGACAGACATTCATTCATTCACACACATCCACGTGCGTTCCAGACAATAATTTTAGGGTAGACAATCAAAATTCCAAATGTGTCCATGAGCCAAATAGATTTGGGACCCCTGTAACTGAGCAGTAACTGTATTATAAAGGCTATTATTTGAAGGATATAATGTGAATTACTTTCAGCAAAGTGATAGAAAATAGAGCAATCTAATGGAAGTAACTTCTCTCTAGCTGAGAAGAGAAGTTGCTTTCATCTTTCAGCCAAGATCTATCGAGGAATAAGTTTGATGGTAAGTGATTGAGTAATAAATGAGGCAAATTACAATTTTATTTGCTTGGCATTAGTAGAATCATTATGTCATCTACTTACTGACATGGTTCTAATGACAATGTATTCACCATAATTCAGCATTTAATAGCAAACTTCAAGTACCGAATGAATCTAATGATAATATATGAATAATAAATCAGCATTTCCATAATGCATTACAAATGCCCAAAGGATCTAATGAGAGAAAATACACAATTGTTTAACATTTACATAGACATTCTATAAAGCTGTAGTATTCCTGAAACAAACAAATATAACTCTTTGGTTTACCTCTATACCAGTGATGGCTAATCTTTTTGCCGTTGCGTGCCAAAAGTGGGGGGAGCGTGTGGGTTGCAGGTGCGGGTGCCCACATCCATAATTCAATGCGCCCCACCCTCCCACACATGTGCACGGACCCCCCCACACTTCCCCCTGCTTTTGGCATGCGATGGTACGGTGGGCCCGGTAGGCCCATTTTTCCCCCTCCCCAGGCTCCAGAGGCTTTCTAGGAGCCTAGGGAGGGCAAAAACAGCATTCCCCATTCCCCCGGAGGCCGGAAACAGCCAGTTTCCCGACTTCCGGTGGGACCGGAAGGCCTGAAAATCAGTTGGCTGGTATGCACATGCGCGCTGGAGCTGAGCTAGGGCAACACTCGCATGCCCACCAATATAGCTCCACGTGCCATCTGTGGCACCTGTGCCATAGGTTTGCCATCACGGCTCTATACCAAATGAAATGGCCTGCAGTTTTGATTATCTGGACAGCTTGGAATTCTGGGACACACACACACACACACACACACACACACACACACACACACCACACACTTATCAAACTTCTCAACTGCCCATCTCCCTCATAGATGACCATACAAGTAGTAGCTGGATTTTGGGGATGAAAGCAGGTGTCTCTCCCTCTCCCCTCAATTCCAAGTCTTTATAAAGTAACCTGCTACTACTTGGTAGTACCTTCTGATCAGATGTATACACAACAGCTGAATGAACAGCAGTGACATTCTAGGTAACATAAAAATGCATAAAGATGAACCAATAATGATGATTGTGCATAATAAGGAGCCCTATGTTGAAAGTGGTGCCCTGATCAAACTAATAAAAAATATCCTTTACCTTACAATACTCATCAATGGGTATAAGGCGTTTAATGGCAACATCACGGATGTGGCTTCGGCGGAAGAGAATTTTGCCTGTGATAAATAACATAAAGAAAGAACAAAGTTATTAGTTGTTTTATTAGAAACTCACTTTTCTGCAAACTTTAAGGTGATAATAATTCCTAGTCAATTGTATATAAATATACTTTTCAGAACAATTATATAAAAGGGTCTTTTCCAATCTTGAAACTCAAACACAATGGGACAGACTGGGACACAATGGCACAGACTGGGAAAAGGCAGAAGGGCATTCACATAAAAATGTTCAAAGATTGTTGTTATTAGTTGCAAAGTCGTGTCCGACCCATCACGACCCCATGGACAACGTTCCTCCAGGCCTTCCTGTCCTTCGCCATCCTCTGGAGTCCATTTAAGCTCATTTCAAAGATAGAGTTGTTTTATTCATATCTATGATAACTGAAACTTTTAGAAACTTGGGTCTTCTGGGAAATATAAGTGGATTTGGGGATGAAAGTGGAATATTTTCCTCTCCGTTACAAGCTATTTCCAAAATAGCCCTCTGGGGAAACTATTAGTTAGTTCTTTCTGATATAAACAATAGCAACAGGACACAGAGTACACCAATCTCTTAGCTGCATACCCCAAAATAATATGGAACTAATTAGTGAAAAGCAAAATACTGTTTGTATCAATTTGTCAGCATAATGAAACAGAAAGCGCAAATGGAACCATCATAAGTGTATTGCAGATATACACAGTTCTCCGAGAGAACCTTACAGTTCTCTGACACCAGTTTCCTCCAATATATTGGACTTCCAGATGGTTTGGACTTCCTAGCCAGTCATTTGTAATTCCAAGAACCACAGGAGGTGAACCACAGGAGGTGAATTCTCTATGCTGAATCAAAATCTTGATTTAACAGAGAAGTCTATTTTCAAAGACATGATCTAGGAGAACACAGACACATTTTTGACATTTATCAATCCTTGTGGCATCCCTAACCTCTCTGTTTTTTGTTGGTTGTTTTATTTATTTATTTATTTTTTGGCTGTCCATATGACTATAGGTATGCACAATAAAACCAGCAAATAAAGCATTATTTTAAAAAAATCAAAACAATTAGACATAATGTATTTTCTGGCATATAAGACTACTTTTTAACACAGGAAAATCCTCTCAAAAGTCAGGGGTCATCTTATACGCCGGGTATAAGCCTACTGATGCTCCGACTTCCCCAGCTGACCCCCAGTGATGGCGAGCCCCAGCTGTCTGGGGAAGTCGGAGTGTCAGTAATATCCACCTGGATGTCTGGGACGGTGGGGGAAGCTCCGCACAGCAACCAGTTGGGTCCAGCATTCAGCGGCATGCAGCCTTGACGAGATCAGCACAGCTTCCCGAATCTGAGTTGCCGGCTCTGACCGATGACGCTACGGGAGCGCCAACAACATTGAGAGGTAGTCTTATACCGTGTGTATAGCCCAAACCCTATATTTTAATAGGAAAAGTAGGGGGTTGTCTTATATGCCCAATTGTCTTATACGCCGGAAAATACGGTAAATAGAAATAAGATCATGAGACAATACGTAATCTTACACATACAGATAGTCCTCAACTTATGATCAATTGCTTAGCAACCATTTGAAGTTACAACCATCACAAAAAAAAGATAATAAAATTGGTCATGTGACTGACCCCTTTTATGATCGTTACAACGTAGGGACATAATAGGCAGGCTCCATTATGGTTGTATGCAGTATGCAGGCTCCAATATGCAGGCTCCCTGTTACCAGGAGATCCCCAGAACTGTTAACACACACACACACACACACACACACACACACACACACACACAGAATCTTTAAGAGGTTTCTGGAAGATCATTAGGATTGGGGCCAATCACACCTCCAGGGTGATGATGTAAATGCTATGGGAGAAAAAGCTCATCTCCTAGGTTCCATTAGATGCCACTCCTTAGCAGGAAGGACCCATGACTTGCCTGCCCTGCCAAACCTGATGGGATTGGTAGATGTAACCAGGAGAGGCAGTCCCTCCGATAACCTGGCCGTGTAACATATAAGGCTTTAAAGGCCAAAAAAGCACCTTGAAATGCCAGCATTATCTATAGGGCACTAGATTTATTTCCTGTGAAAACAAATATAGACATTCAGATCAGTGGTGGCTTAAAATTTTTTACTACCAGTTCTGTGGGTGTGACTTAGTGGGCGTGGCTTGGTAGGCATTGCAGGGGAAGGATACTGTAAAATCTCCATTTCCTCCTGATCAGCTGGGACTCGGGAGGTAGAGAATAGATGGGGGCGGGGCCAGTCAGAGATGGTATTTACTGATTTTCTGGACTACTCAAAATTTCCGCTACCGTTCTCCAGAACTGGTCAGAACCTGCTGAAACCCACCTCTGATTCAGATCTAACTGGCCATCTTGTCAAAAATGATTTTAAAGGATTCCTTCCAGGAGACACTTTTAAGATATTTCTCCTTTTTTCCTATATGGAACAAATTTAATTGCCATGGAAAGGAGGGAAACCCTGCTTTATATAATTGGGCAGAACTGATTTCAAATTCTATCAAATCACCGTTACAGATTTAAATATTTCTTTGATAAATTGTTTAATAGCAAGTTAGTTTTCCAGTGAGTTGGTTTAGAACAATTTAGTTTATATTTAGAAGTCCAAAAGCATCTAGGTTGGCTTATCTGAGATTCACAGCCAGCAGAAGTAAATTAAAATTTACAACCCATATCTTCTTATTGATGTAGCCATAAACCATTTAGGCAATCAAAGTAAATGGCCAGTTAATCTTGCTTGCCTTTTGCACAAGCAATCAGAGTAATGCATGCTCATGTCTCCAGTGCAATGAGGAATGTTAGGGGTATTTCGTCTAATCCACAGGTGCTGCTTTCTTTACAATTTACATTAAGGCAGCAGACAACATATAAAAAGCTTTAAGGTCTTACAGAAGGCAGAAGGCAGTTGTCATATTTTTAGCTGAAGACAGACATGCTGGTGCTGCTTTCTTTACCAATTTATCTGATCCTCTGTCAAATAACACAAGAACCAAATGTATCACTGCTGTATTTCAAAAAATATGTTCAATTAAGGTGTTTCTAAGTTTACAAACACTTTTAATTTCCAATAGAATGTAAAAAGGCTGCAGCATTAATCTCTGATACACCTCTTGACCAGTTCATGCATATATAAAACAGGGTAAAATATTTCATACTTTGACTTGATAAATGAAGGCACAACAGGACAGAGTTGGTAGGAAGGCAAAAAGATGCTCAACAATAGAAGATGTTTTCTTCTTGATTCTTGGGAGGAAGAACTCTGTCATTATCATAAATGTAGACCTGGTCTCTAGAAACCCACAAAATGTTTTTTAAGATATACAATGACAGCATATTTTACCCTTAAGGTTTAGGCAAATGTACTTTAAAAAGATAGGGACATATAGCCAAGGTTATTTTCCTCTTATATGAACATGAACCAGTGATTTACTTTAATTATTTTATTATGCATACTCAGAATAGCTTTCTGTAGGCAGAAATGGTAAGAAGCTAATTTGAAAGAGATTAGAATTCCAGCTCTTAAAATTCTGCACAGATCCTAGCTTTAAAAAAAACAAACAAAAAAACCCCCTAATGAGTATCTACACAACACCTTGTTACACACACTCAAAGCGCAATGCCCAGATCAACATCTGGAGCAGACTTCTGCAACATGACAGGGCTATGATGACTTAATCACTTCAGGTTTGAGGGAAAGAAATCAGGGTAAGGAAGATTATATAACTGTGATGGCGAACCTATGGCACGTGTGCCAGAGGAATGCAGAGCCCTCACCAGCTGCTCTTCTGGTTTCTAGTGCACACATGTGCACCATGTTAGATCAGGCGCAGGAAAGAAGACAAGACCAGCGGGGTCTGTTC
>WNWU01000012.1:13842707-13866837 GCA_012654045.1 Ptyas mucosa | reverse complement strand
GAGGATTAACCAATCCCCGGCCGGATGTCCTTATAAGGACATAACACACCAGCCAGCTGGTCTTCGTGGGCACTGGAGCGGTGGAAAACGGCCAGAAAAATGACCAAAACCGGCAAAAAAACCAGCCTAAAAAATGGCCCATAAATGGCCTGAAAATGCCCCCCAAAACGGCCAAAAAAACAGGCAGGTGCACATCGGCCAGTTGTCTTCAGGTTTCCGGTGTTTCACCACACGCACCTGCACACACATGCACACACGTTCCAGTTTGGACACTCGGTGCCGAAAAGGTTCGTCATCACTGCTGTATAACATTAATTCTAGACTATAGAACCTTCTTCCATTCAACCATTTATAATTTTGCCTTCTTTTACCTGTTTTAAATAAGAAACTGCTTATAAAGCTACATTTTTCCACAAGCTACTTCTAAACAGAGAGGAGGTAGAGAGTGGAAGGTGGAAGGCTTTTAAAGACCCAGAAAGATGTTCATTCCAATTACAAAACAAAACAACAGGCAACCTTATGAAGAATTCTTCATAGGCACAATTACTTATAAATTGCAAGGCAGGCTCTCATGAACGCAAAACATCAAACTGATTGTTTTGAAGAGGCCAAATTTAGTTGACTGAATCAGAAAACTGAATTAATACATCTTGCAGTTAGACAGTAGATATTGTAGGCTGTGAGAATGGAAAACTGGAATTAAAAAAAAATCAACACTTGCTACCAACTCTTTAACATTTCTACATTAAAAGAATTTCTAAGTAAATAGTGGTAAACCATTGGTTGTATGGAATGATTATATTTACAGTATATATACTTCAACAAATTTAATTATTTTATCTAGAGCAGGGCTGTCAAACTCCCAGCCCGTGGGCCAGATGTGTCACACGCTGGCCACGCCCTGTTTAGCGAGGGGAAAAAAGTCCTAATACGTCACGTGACGCCGCCCTCATGTGATTTTGACACCTCTGATCTAGAGGAACTGCAGTAAGATGAAATATGGTTCCATCACAGTTCCTGGACATACAAGCATGCACTAAACTCCATGGGTAAAAACATCACACAATCCCTAACAGGACCTATCTTAACTGCAGTCTGAGAACACCTCATTAATTGTTCCTTAAAGATATGTCTCAAGGAATACTTCTCCTCTCCAGTATTTCTGCAGTATTTAATAATAATAATAATAATAATTTTATTTATATACCGCCCTCCTCCTGAAGGACTCGGGGCGGTGTACAGCCAATTAAAACATACAGTATCAGAGTTAAAATTAATTAAAATTCATTAAATAGTTTTGGCCAAATTTTAAAACCCAAAGTTAAAACCCAATTTAAAATCATTCAATTAGACAGCCCCGCCTGTCGGAATTTCTCTCCTATCCAGCTCAGAGCAGAGATCACCCAGCTTTTTACTTTTTTTCCTGATTTGATATAGAAGTAGTGTTTTCTACCTTTTCCTGACTCTATTTTCTTTAATAACAAAACCACATACAATAGGCAATTTACAGTAAAGCCTGACTGTATTTTATGATTTGTGAAGCTTTGACAAGAATGCCCACAGGGGATGGAATTTATCATCTCCTGTTGGCATCCTGCCACCACTACCACCCAGATTGCCACTTTTCTTCTATGGTCATTTTGGTTTATTCTACTACCCAGGAGTAGGCAACCTTAAATATTTAAAGAGCCACAAAGGTCCTAACCAGGAGCCCCCTGTTCAATTCTGGAGCCGACCAAAAGTCCAGTTCCCCTACCATAGAGTCTCCTCCTAGCGCAGCCTCCTTTTTCCTCTACTTGTCCTAACCAAAAGCCCTATCAATTGTGGAGCCGACTGGCGACAGGCAGCTGCAGCAGAGGGATGGAAGAGCCACATGCGGCTCCAGAGCCACGGGTTGCTGACCCCTGTACTAGTCCGACATGACATCAGGAGAGGAGTAGCAGCACTATGAATGCTGGAGAAAGGAGTAGACCAGGACAGCCAGAGGCAGTTTGCTTTATAGAAAGCAGGCAGGCAGGATCTGTCCAGTTGCTAAAATAGCATGAAGATTGCTAGATGCAACTGCAGAAAGTGTCTTGCCTACCAGGCAGTGTACTTTTTCACCACTGCCTGAGTTTGACAGATAATAAGATCACTAAAGGAGATGGAAAGGTTTTGACAAATGGCTAAACCCATCCCTCTAGCCATCTCTTCAAACCCCCTCTTCCAGTCATAATCTATATCAGGAAGAACAATTAGTGGATTATCATTAAAAATGAGTTTTACTGCAACTCCGGAAGCGTTATTTCTTTTCCTTTTGTATGGTTTTAAATAACAATGATGCTAACTTACTCATTTATGAGCCATGGTAGCACAGTGGTTAAAATGCAGTATTGCAGGCTAATTGTGTTGACTGCCAGGAGTTCAATCCTGACCGGCTCAAGGTTGATTCAGCCTTCCATCTTTCCGAGATCGGTAAAATGAGGAACCAGATTCTTGGGGGCAATATGCTGACTCTGTAAACTGCTTAGAGAAGGCTGTAAAAGCACTATGAAATGGTATATAAATCTTAAAAGTGCTATTGCTATTTTTAGCACCCTAGAAAGTAAACACACTTATGTTACTGGGGAATGGCCATCTGACAAGGGTTAATTGCTGCACAGATTCCAGATATCAGTCCAGTGGTCACTTCAACTGCCAGTTTGAATTGTATTGTCTCCATAAATCCAACAATTTTCTGCATGAAGCAATGCATTTCCAAAAAGGGATGGACATTTTACAACACATAGAACTATGTTTTGAATGACAAGTCCTTCCTCTTGCAATCTTTCAGCACTATGCAATATAGACAGTGATTCAGCAAGAAAAAAATCCATCTATCACACGGGTGTCAAACTTGTGGCGTCAGGTTGCCATCACATGATGTTTCAGAATGTTTTTCCCTTCACGGACCTGGGGTGGGCATGGCCCACATGTGACACATCTGGGCTGCATGCCGCCAGTTTGTCACCCCGATCTATCACCTAGTGCCATGATGGCGAACCTATGGCACGTGTGCCACAGGTGGCACGAAAAACCCTTGTCTGCGCATGGCCACGTGCTTCCCCCCAGTTTTTGGGCCTCTGCCGTGCATGCGCAGGGGGCGGAATGCATGCGGGAGATGCATGTGCATGAGCGGGGGCAGGGCACACGTACGGGGGTCATGCACATATGCGCAAGAGGGTGGGGGTTCATGCACGGGGTCGCATGTGCATGCGTGGGGTCGTGCACACATGTGCAGGGGCGGTCGCACGCAGGGGTGTCGCACGCATGCGCGGGGGGCAGGGCACGCTTTTGGCACTTGGTGCCAAAAAGGTTAGCCATGACTGAACTTGTGGAAAGCTGGTCTGCATTAAAGCACTAGAAATAGCAATAGCACTTAAGACTTATATACTGCTTCGCAGTGCTTTACAGGCTCCTCTAACTGGTTTACAGAGTCAGCATATAGAGAAGTTATTATGTTGAGTAGACAGTGAGGATATAATAATAATGGGTAGCCTGCAGCCTATGGGTTACAGGGACTTGTCCAAGTAACCCAAAATTCCCATGATCGCAGAGATAAAATTTGTGGCAATCTGCCACACAGCTTTTCTTCGATTTTTTTTTCTCTTTTCAAATAAAAGTTAATAAATGTTTTAAAACTACAGCCTTTAAGCTCATCTACAAGTTTGGGGCCTGTTTATCTGAATAATATCATTGCATCACTGACACAATCCTTGCTCCCTTTTTTGTGTGTTGTGTGTGTGGGGATGCTTTTCTTTCCCTTGCGTAGAGAATAAATGTTCCACCCCTTGCACAGAGAAGTCTCTCAGCTCATAAAGGAATTGTATACCATTGTATTATCTATTCCTCTCCCCCCCCTCTTTTACCCCTTTGAAAGTAATTTGCTATTCATCACTTCTCAAATTTCACCTAGACATTCTTGGCTGTGATTCACTTTTAAACATATGGACACAATTCCTTTCCAGAAGGAACGGATGGTTGCCAGGAACTGGCAGATATGCCTGACGGCTACAGTTTCAAACAATGCTCAACACATAAATGGTGGCGCTGCCTCCTGTTAACATCAAACTAAATATATAGACCAGGCTTGTTATTTACAATGGATAGAACACCAGACTAAAAGCTGCCTAGGGAAACACAGAATCTTCCATCTTTTTGTGGAAATTCAATTAGGAATTTACATTTTTGGCTCCATACGGTGTCAGGACATACTATCATATGATGCTGCCATTTGACAGATCATGCGACATGGTAAATAAATTGAAGTGAAATTTGGAAAAACTGTAAAAGACAAAAGTGAAAAATAAAAGACCTTTCTTTCAAATTAATACACTGCAGCAAACAAGTGGCCATCTTACCAGCTTTCTTGGATGGAGTTGGTTAGAGTTGCACTCTGGGAGACTCTTTTTCCTGAAACTCTCTGTTGCACTCTGGGAGACTCAGATGGACCATTTCTGTCTTTTTTGACTTCGTCAGTGAGCCACACCCTTTTTTAAAACTTCCCTGTTAAAGATACAATGTTAAGAAACATTGTATCTTAACATTGCTCACTGACGAAGTCAAAAAAGACAGAAATGGTCCATCTGAGTCTCCCAGAGTGCAACAGAGAGTTTCAGGAAAAAAAGCCCAGCACTTATGAATTGAGATTTCACAGAACCAGGGCGGCAGAACATCATAGTTTACGTAGGTAGAAACCTGGCTAGATAGAAAAGCACATGAAGCCTACGAAAGAGAAAAAGAAATATATATATATATATATATATATATATATATATATATATATATATACAGCTAACATGATTAATAAATAATAAATACAGGATCTATGATGCAAGTACCAAGAATGTAATAAGATAAACATGAGGGAAAGCAAGGAACAATCCTGCAATCTTAGAAATAGTTTTTTGTAACTAAACCATGGATTGGCAATCAAGTGACAGAGATATTTTTTATTTAAAAAAAACCCTAAAGTTAAGCATGATTTTCTTCCCTGTAGTTAATTTTGCAAGCTCAGTTATCTTGTGTTAGTTTTTGTACGTTTCCCAATTTCTATCCGGTTCCTTACATTTCTTTCAGGTTCAAACAATAATGTGAAGTATTCATAGCAAAACCATTGCAGCCTATCCTTTAAAACGTAATTTTAAATATTTATGGTATTAAAAATACCTTCCTTAGATAAGAAAAGATACTCAAAGCTGCTAATCGACTATTTTGTTTCCTATCAAAGGTTTCAAATCTAAATGTGTTAGAGGTTTGCAAAAAAAAAAAAAAAGAAAGAAAAGCTGGAGGCAGCTGGGTAGACAGGATAACTGGAAACATTTTTCAGACGTCAGGAACCACAATGTATAATATTACCCAAGGAGGGCTTCCCAGAAAGCAGCATGTTTGAATTATAAAGCAAGAGCCAAATTCCCATAGTGGTACTGAAATTCAAGGGTTGGTATGGTATTATTAAAAAAAAAAATGCACAGAAGGGAAGAATATAAGAAGGGTGATAACTGGAAAAAGTTGGAACGCAAACAAGTCTAGGCTCTCAATGTAAAACCAACACTTTATCTCTCCCAAAATACATATACAAGCACATCTACACACCCAAACACAAAAGCTATTTTATTTAGAAAGAGTCATAAGTGACAGAAAACTCTGGTTCCTGTCTTGAGTTTCCCAGCCATTTGGGGTTTGAAATAAAAGAACTTGTTCCAGTGGATGAACAAGGGAGAAGATTCAAGGAACTGCAGACCTACATCATTCTGCCCTTGCAAAAGTGCCAAACACAGAATGTCTGATTATTTCCAACCATTTATAAATTTCAGCCTATAAAAGCTTTGCTTGGCCAAGAAAGATCTCCCAGAGGTACAAAACAAGTCTTAGCCAGAGAAGCTGGTAACATTTCTTCAAGTCTAACATTTAAGGCAGAGGGAATTCAACAGGTTCTGGTTGAACATCAGGCAAAGTTTCCTAAGAGTATAAGCCAAGTGTTTCTCGATCTTAGCAACTTTAAGATGTGTGTAGCTCAGCTCCCAGATAGCATGCTGTCTGGGGAATTCTGGGAATTGAAATCCATATATTTCAAAGTTGCTAAGGTGAAGAAACACTTACATAAGCAGTTTGATGGCTTCCTGAGGGATGCATTCAGACAATTGTAGATACCAGTAGATACTTTCAAGAATGATTCAGACTGGATTTTTTTAAAGGAAGGGGCTGTCTATTCCACTGCTGGGATTTTATGGAGTCAGGCATTTGTATATTGAATTCCTCATTTGTGATTATTTTTATGGAATTCCCCAAATTCTGTTGGGAACTCACATTGGGAGAACATCACCTTCACCTCTGCTTTCTATTGTAAAATAATTCCATAAAAAGGAAAATTTCCAAGCTTCCCAAAAGGAAAGAAGGCACTAAAAGCAAGCAAAATGTACCATTGCCATAACCTTTTTGGAAACAAATTTCCCCGAGCTATCCAAATTTCCCCAAGCTATCCAAATTTCCCCGAGCTATCCAAAAATAGGTCACAATGCTTCAGAAACAGAATATACTCAAATTGTAATTTCTATTTGTTCAAATCGGAGATGCTGGCAAGCTGTTATATCTCTCCTATTTCATTCTGCTGGCATGGAAAACCACACAGCATGCTCTTTTTCTCTGTACTCATGCCAGAGTGAGCCTTGCTTTGCTGCACAATCCAGGGAACAGCTGGAATCAGAATGCAACTCCTGTAAATAACCATGATGATTACTAAGTTGCAATTCTGCCTATATCTGAGGAAGAGCATCATTGCATAATGGAATGTTTTAATGGGAATAATTCCACAGCCAAAAGAGAAACACATTCAAACAGCATAAGGCTATTTGGAAATTGTGCTACTATACTGCAGCAATGGAGAGAGTTGGGGAAGAATAATGATTTTAAATTTGGGATGCTCACTTGCCTGACAGAATCCAAATTTTAAAGCCACCCTTCCCAGCCTTGATTCCTCCAAATATACAACTTCCATCAATCTAAATCAAATGAGTCAATAGTTCAGAACAAGTATATTTGTAACCCTAAAAGAGAACCATAGGATTAGAAGGTGGCATACAGGCCATGGGGTCTATCTTCCTGTTCAGTGCAGAAATCCAAATTAATCTACCCAAATAAAGAGTTGTCTACAGTTGACTTGTAAATATGAGACAAGTCAACATTGGTTTCAAAGATACATTAGTCTTCCATTAGAAGGTTTAGCTAACCATAAATCAGTGTCTGCCATCTGGTATTTAAATCTATTATTCCATGATGTACACTCTCAAATAAAAGAAAATAGAGCCCCTATTTCTTCAGTGTGACATTCTTTGAAATATTTAGGATACCCTCAGTCTCACTCTCTTCTAAATGGTAAATGTTCCCATTTCCTTCAAGCCCTCTACATAGGTTTTAGCTTCCAGAATCCAGATCATCCCCATTGCCCTTCTCTGAACTTGCTTCAATTCCTCTGAAAAAAATCAAGCTACGTTGATTTGCTAGGAGTCAAAAATGACTTGATGACTCATAATAAAATCAATCAATCAATCAATCAATCAATCAATCAATCTTCTTCCTGATCCCAGATGATTCTGAACATTGTCTTGGCAATAGATCTACAGTTCCAGAATATTTGTCTATACTCTTCCCCGCCCCCCATCCTCTTTATATTTCCATGATATGTTTTTTTTCTTTTTTCAGATATTCACCAAGTTTCTGTACAGACACATAGTTTCTCCTATTATACTTATCTTTTTTCTTTTGTACTTTTAATACTACAATTTTAAAGAACTCCCACATAATATTGAGCTCTTCTTCCATTATCATGTTCAATTGGAAATCTGAAATACTATACCGCATAGTCCCAAGATGGCCTTCTGAAGATTACACAATATAGAATCAAAAAGGCAACAAACAGAATGGAATGGGACAACTCACCACAGCCAACTCTCTGCAGCCAACTCACCATGACCAACTCACTGCAGGACAACTTGCCATGGCCAACTCGCCATGGGACAATTTAACAATACAATTATTTAAAATAGATACAAATTTATTTAAAATGTTGTCATTCTGTCCCTCTTTTCACAATTCATTCTGTCCCTCTTTATGCATCCTTTCTTTAATGATTCTATTCCACCATTTCTTTGATATTATTTATTTATTTTATTTTATTATTCATATTTCTATGCCGCCCACTCTCCGAGGACTCTGAGAGGCTTACACCAAAGACAGTATACTAGATAGCATATTGCCCCCAACAATCTGGATCCTCATTTTACCCACCTTGGAAGGATGGAAGGCTGAGTCAACCTTGAGCCGGTGAGATTTGATCTGCTGATCTGCTGAACTAGCAGTCATCTGAAGTAGCTGCAGTACTGCACCCTAACCACTGCGCCACCTCGGCTCTTAGTGTAACTTGTCCTGCAGCAGGTTGTCCCACAGCCAGTTGGCCGTGGTGAGTTGTCCCATGGTGAGTTGGCCATAGCGAATTGGAAACAGCAAGTTGGCTATGGCGAATTATCATAGACCCCAAACAGAAACAGTTCAGTACTGATGTAATCTGTTCTGAATATCCAGCTTCATAAGCATCTTAGGAGATGCATTTTGTTCTACCTGGAATTTCTAAAACATCTTTAAAGGCAATGCGTTTTAGTAGTAGTCCCATTGCCAGAGTACATTTAATTGGATCTGTCTAACTGGCACTGGCAATGCACAGATTATCCTATTTGTTCTTATACAGGAAATGTACCAGAATACCCAGACCAAGTGTCTGATCTTTATCAAGCATATAGTCTAGTGGTAAAATCCAAATTTTTTTACTATCGGTTCTGTGGACGTGGCTTGGTGGACGTTGTGTGGCTTGGTGGACATAGCTTGGTGGACATGGCAGGGGAAGGATACTGCAAAATCTCCATTCCCTCCCCACTCCAGAGAAAGGATACTGCAAAATCCCCATTCCCTCTCCATTCCTGGGGGAAGGATATTGCAAAATCTCCATTCCCACCCCACTCTGGGGCCAGCCAGAGGTGGTATTTGCCGGTTCTCTGAACTACTCAAAATTTCTGCTACCGGTTCTCCAGAACCTGTCAGAACCTGCTGGATTTCACCCCTGATATAGTCCCAACTAATATCAGATCTAAAACCACCATCCATAGTTGTTTAATTTTATCTGGATTTTTTTTCAATTCGTTTTCTCTCATCCATTGTAAAACTGTCTGTTCAGATAGGAAAAATAGACATCCACATACCGATTTCACCCTAGGCCAAATATCTTAGGTACCTTCTAACTTAATTCTATGATACATTATCAGCATATATCATTTCCCAGGTTGACTAATTTCATTTTTATCTGAAATTCAGGCCAGAACCATGTTGAAATCAACATAAATAATTAGGATCAAACAAGACCAAAGCAGTGAAAAGCTCTGCAGCAGATCATAGCAACACAAACCCCATATTGGAAATAGCCAATCTAATCACAAATTTCCATTCAAAAGACTAAATGTGTTGACATAAAATCCTGTCATTATAGTTAACATGACTATTTGGCCAAATCTGATGGAGAAGTCAAAACTTGTAGTCAATATGGAACAAATTGCCTTCGGAGGTTGTGGGTGCCCCATCGCTGGAGGCTTTTAAGAAGAGACTGGACAGTCATTTATTAGAAATAGTATAGGTCTCCTGCATGAGGAGTGGGTTGGGCTAGATGACCTCCAAGGTCCCTTCCAACTCTGTTACTGTTACTGAAAAGTAGAAAAATAAAGAGCTACATTAATCTATAATAGATTGATTGACAAAAAGAATGAGAGGGGATGGAAAAGGGATGGATGGATGGATGGATAAGTAAATAGATGATAGACAGACAAACAGTTAGATAGGCACAGATAGAAAGAATATATAAAAATATTTCATTTGAGAACTATACTGTTCACCTTACAAACCTGGCAAAAATGGAATTATCCTTTGTTTGGGGTCCTTCTGTCCTCCTTCCATTGGAAATTTGTCCAACATTTGCATCTTTAAAACAAAACAAAAAAAAGTGTGTGTGAGAGAGACACAGTTAACATAGCCACAGAATAATAAATGAATGTTTACATTAAAAAGAAATCAGTATTGCAGACAAACAAATATAACCGTAGCCACCTGGTCTTTTCAGAAATACAAACTCCACCAGACAGACTTTCTAAGACTGATGCCGCATCTGCTGTTTTTAATTTCTTGAAAAATTTCATGTTTAGAGTCCTTGTGGAAACAATGCCTCCTCATGCAGAAACAGGAAAGGCTCAATTTCTCTAAAGCCTTAGGCAATCTCTCTGATTTCTATATTGTGCACATCCATACTTACTGCACCTTGCAATGATCAGATTCCCCCCCCCCCAATCTTAATAAGAGAAGGGATGGATAGCTTTAACTTTCCTCCCTTTCAATGTGAGTTGGAATGGGAAAAGATTTATTTATTTTATTTATTTATTTATTAAATTTTTATACCGCTCTTCTCCTTTCGGACTCAGGGTGGTGAACAGCCAACTAAAAACATAGTATACAAAAGTTAAAATAATTTAAAATGATTTAAATAGAATTTGGCCCAAACTTACAAAACATTTAAATATCAAATTTAAAATCAATATCAAAACTTTAAAACCAACATGGGGTCAGGCCAGCCCAGCTGACTGAAAGAAATGAGTTTTAAGGGCCCGACGAAAAGTCCGGAGGTCTGGGGGGAGGTCGTTCCAGAGGGTAGGTGCCACCACAGAGAAGGCTCTCCCCCTGGGGGTCGCCAGCCGACATTGTCTGGCCGACGGCACCCTGAGGAGGCCCTCTCTGTGGGAGTGGACTGGCCGGTGGGAGGCAATTGGTGGCAGAAGGCAGTCCCGTAAATACCCCGGCCCTAAGCCATGGAGCGCTTTAAAGGTGGTCACCAACACCTTGAAGCGCACTCAGAAGTCCACTGGAAGCCAATGCAGCTCACACAGGAGAGGTGTCACATGGGAGTGTCCCATCGCTCCCATAATCCTCCGCGCGGCCGCACTCTGCATCAGTTGGAGCCTCCGGGTGCATCCCAAGGGGAGCCCCATGTAGAGAGCGTTACAATAGTCCAGACGAGAAGTGACGAGTGCTTGAGTGACCGTGCGTAAGGAGTCCCGATCTAGAAAGGGGCGCAATTGGTGTATCAGGTGAACCTGTCTCTTCTAAAGACAGCCGTGAGTCCAGGAGGATGCCTAAGTTGCGAGCCCTTTCTGTGGGGGCCAATGATTCACCCCCAATAACCAGCGATGGCACCAGCTGGTTATACCAGGACGCCGCAGCCACAGCCACTCGGTCCTGGAAGGGTTGAGTCGAAGCCTGTTTCTCCCCATCCAAACCCGCACGGCTTCCAGGCACTAGGACATCACTTCCAAGGCATCATTGGGATGGTCTGGGATGGAGATGTACAGCTGGGTGTCATCAACGTACTGATGGAACTCCACCCCAAAACCACAGATGATCTCACCCAGCAGCTTCACATAAATGTTGAACAGGAAGGGCGAGAGGACCAACCCTTGTGGTACCCCACAAATAAGGTGCCTCGGGGTCAACCACTGCCCCCTGTCAACACAGATTGCGACCAGTTGGAGAGATAGGAGGAGAACCACCGCAAAATGGTGCCTCCCACCCCTAATCCCTCCAACCAGCGCAACATGATACCATGGTCGATGGTATCAAAAGCCGCTGAGAGATCTAACAGGACCAGGATAGAGAAATGACCCCTACCCCGAGCCCTCCAGAGATCATCCACCAACGTGACCAATGCCATTTCCGTGCTGTACCCAGGCCTGAAACCGGACTGGAGCGGATCCAAATAGACAGCTTCATCCAGGTACTGGGGAAGCTGCCGTGCCACCACACTCTCAACAACCTTCATGATAAAACGAAGGTTGGAGACTGGACAATAGTTAGCCAAAACAGCCAGATCCAGAGAGGGCTTCTTGAGGAGGGGCCTCACCACCGCCTCTTTCAAGGCAGCCGGCAGGGCACCCTCACTCAAAGAAGTGTTAACAATCCCCTGGAGCCAGCCTCGTGTAACCTCCCAGGAGGCCAGTACCAACCAGGAGGGGCATGGGTCCAATAAACATGTGGTTGCGTTCAGCCATCCCAAGATCCTGTCCATGTCCTCGGGAGCCACAGGGTCGAACTCCTCCCAGATAACGCTCTCAGGACCTGCCTCAGTCATCTCGTCTGAACTAACCCAGTCAGCGGCCAAGTCTTCCCGAATCTGAGTGATTTTATCATGCAGATACCGTACAAAATCCTCAGCTCAACCCTGCAAGGGGTCATCCTGCACTCCCGGATGGAGGAAGGAGTGGGTCACCCTAAACAGGGCGGCTGGGCAGTTATCTGATGATGCGATAAGAGCAGCAAAATAATCCGATTTCGCCACTTTTATCGCCACTAGGTAGGCCTTAATATGAGACCTTACCAGTGTCAGGTCAGATTCAGTCTGGCTGGCCCTCCAACCGCTCTCTAGGCATCTTTTCCGGTGCTTCATCTCCCTCAGCTCCTCAGAGAACCAAGGAGCTAAGTGAGTTCGGTGCCGGGTCAGAGGCCGCAAAGGCACAACTCAGTCCAAAGCCCCGGCGGCTGCATTATCCCAGGCAGTCGCTAGGTCTTCAGCCGAGTCGTGAGCCGGAATCTCGGGAAATGGCCCAAGCTCCATCTGGAACCTATCAGGATCCATCAGGCGCCTGAGGCGGAACCACCTGGTCGGTTCCGTCTCCCTGCGACGGGATGTGGTGGTCAGAAAGTCAAGATGAAGGAGTGAGTGGTCAGACCATGACAAGGGTTCAGTAACTATATCCCCTGTATCGAGACCACTCGACCACTGAGCAGACATAAAAACTAAGTCCAGAGTGTGTCCACCTATGTGAGTAGGGCCATGAATTACTTGAGTCAGGTCCATGGCCGTCATGGAAGCCATGAACTCCCAAGCTACCTCAGACGTTTCACTGATAGATGGCAGGTTAAAATCCCCCATGACCAGAAGCCTGGGGGTGTCAACCACCACTTCGGCTATAACGCTGAGGAGCTCGGGCAAGGTCGTTGCCACGTGGCAGGGAGCCAGGTACGTGACCAACAAACCCATCTGCACCCCACGACCCCACTTCACAAAAAGGGACTCACATCCGGCTATCTGAGGTATAGAATCAATGTCCAGAATCAATGTCAGGACATACCAGATGGCCTAATTCAATAAAGAAAGGCAGATTCCTGTGTTCAAGCTCACATCTACTGGCCTCATGGTGATTTACTAATTAACCTGTGGCAGATGAAGAATCTTTTGAAACGACACAGCAGGGTATGCGAGAAAGCAAAAACAGCATTATCAAGACTCCATGCCCTCACCTGTACTTTTTTTTCTCTCAAATCCAAATTGTTACAATTTCATCTACTGCAGATATTCTAATGCAGTTTTACTACACAGCATTTTCTAATACAACAGTCACAACACGTAATACTGTAAAAGGCAAGATTTATATTAGAAGACTCACATTTTAAAAGAATTCACAGTTTCAGCCAAAGTTAGTAGCAAAACTTCCCAGGCCAAAACTTCCCAAGGCAGCTTTATGAACAGGGCACAATATTATAGTGAGAAAATTTCTTAGAGGTTTATATATAGCAGTAGGGTCTACATTCTAGACACAGAAATATGTCTTAAATGACTGCCAATGTATGTAAAATTAAAACTGCCTAAGGGCATGTTATAAAAGTAATCGGGTCATTTTCCCAAATGCTTGAAGGAAGCAATCAATTCTTCAACTATTTTTCTTGGAAGAGTTCAATCTAGAGGGTTTAAACCAATGTTCTCAGAGGCTCCCTGTGACCATAACTGATGAACAATGATGATATAGTTTTAATGCCATTTCAAGTAAGGCAGGAATAAAAACTCACATAAACCTAGAAATAGGCAGGTCAACAGTTAAAACAAACAACAACAAAAAATCCTTAAGAAACCCTTAGAAAACCTGATCAGGAATATCAGGGATACTGCTCCACTGATACTATGGCTCTCAATCTCCTCAAATATGTTAAATGGCCATATAGAGGCTGCCAACTATTTTGATCCATAATATAACCAAGTGAATGCCACAACCCAGGAATCACCAGAGCAAATAACTTTCAAATGCTGGTTTTTAGCACAAATAAAGCATGTATCATTTTCCATGACCTAAAGACAACTGGTGCCACTGCCAGTATGCTTAAAACTAACCAATATTGTCTCCTTGCTGTTAACGGGAATGCAACATGTCACATAAATATGGCTGAGGAAGCTAGTCTGCTCTTTTCTTATCTTACTAAAGCAAAACATTACATTAGCTTCATATCTGATTGAAACATCAAACACAGATGAGCCTGTATTTTTACTATTTTTCCTCCCCTCAAGCTTCACCCCAAAGTGGGACTGCATCACATTAGGTGATCTCAACAAAGGGCTGCATAGAACAGATGTAGGATTCATGTAAGACAAGTTTCTTCATAGCATCCAGAAATGCTTGACTGCAACTCTAATCATTAGCCATCTGGAAGACACTACTGTACTTTGAAGAAGGCTGAATAGGCATTTGGGAATGGCCTCCTTATTTTTGGAAGCACCTTGGAATATATGATAACAAAATAAAAATAGAAATTCACACAGACCTCACCTAGGAATTTGTGAGGCAATTTTGGTATTTGATTTTTCCTCTAAGGAAACTTTATCACCTAGATCAGCTTAACAATGCTAAAAAAACAATTTTCCCAGACAGTTTACTCCCTCCGCTAGATGTAGCAGTAGGAACTTTATCCTACACTCATATTTAAGTACAGAATAGACATTCCTCCTTCTCAAGAAATCATTAATAGAGAACAATTGGATACCAAAAAGATAGAAAGATGGATCTTGATAACGAAAAGCTAAATTAGAACATTTCCCCCTTTCTCGACTACACAATTGTCAGAAATATAATTTATGAAGGTGATTAGGTTTGTAGGATACCTACATTGTTCCATTTCCTTGTAAAATTAATGGCTTATACATCAGTTTTTTCATCTGCTAAAAATATTGCCAATTAAAATTTTACCACGAGACTATTTTATGTTGAGAAGATTTGAACGATTCAGACACACACTTTTTGTCTGGGAACGACACTAACATTTATAGCAGATACAGGAGTGAAGAATGTGATGCCATATTAAACATGGGAGAAATGAGGCTTTAGCAAAAAAAAAAAAAAGAGAGAGATACATTTGCATGTCTGCCGAACTGAAGGACTGGGTTTCTCAGGAGGGATAACTGAGCTGCAAATCCATTCAATTCATGATTACAGAGTATATGATGACTATTTTTTTCCTTCTAGACAATTTCCCTGTTCTCCCCAGGATGATTCTGCTTCCTCCCAGTTGTTTCTCTTGTAACCAGATAGCAACTATCTTCCATGGAAACTGAAGCCCCAGCATCTATGTCAGCATGGGAGACACGTCTGATAGCCTCATGCGCTGTTGGAGCAGCATTTGGTTTTTACAAGCATAGAACATGTGGGATGGACCAACGCTATTCACAATTTGCAGCACCTAAGAATGTGAATGCAGGCATAGTATCCTATTTGGCATGGATTAAATTAGGTGCTTTACTTATGCGCATCATGCTGCTCAATTCACCTGATTGCACTTGAAACGCAAACAATCCTTTGCCCCAAACCCCACTGTTCCCCCCAAGAAGCTAAAAAATAATGTTGACTTGCATTTGTTTCCTACTTCCAATAGTTCTAATTTTAGAGTTAGCCAATTGTGTCAACAAGGATCAATTCAACCAGCTGGTATCCCAAACCTACAGAAGTTTTTATAATAAACATTTGTTGTAAATAAAATCAGCTAAAAGACTGTTCTGCTTGGAATGGATTATCAGCTTTTCCTTAGTGACTATGGTGCCCTCCTCCCCCCTTCTCATGAGTAGTCTAGCTGACCAGCGTTATGCCTGTCTCCTCTACGTATCTTTGAATCAGGAGGAGGAGGAGTGGACTCCACCTCCTCATTGCAAACAGGCTGCAGCTGCTCACAGTCCTGGAGCCTCTTGGCCAACTTGCTGCAGCTGTGGCTCACCTCCCTCAGTCTCAGCCTGTTCTCATCCATGGACTCCAGCTGAGGCTGTTCCACCAGATTAGCATTCTCTGAGCCCTTATCCTGACCAATACTCGGCTCCACACTTTCTTCTGCAGACTCAAACTCACCCTCCTCCTCTGAACTCGTAGCTGGAAAGGTGTCTGGAAGTGGATCCATAACACAACAGTCACAAGGTTGTGTTTTGTATTATTAAATGGGGACACTGCTGTCTTCTCCAGAGCTGTGTAATACAACATGATTCCATATAATCATCCTAACCAACTTTCTTGCTTATTTTCACATTCTTGAAACAATATGGTATAATAATTCTTGAATATACAAATAACTTTACATGTTATATGCTTAAATGACTTTACATCATCAAATCCAACCAACACAACCCCCAAGCTCGTTATATAGCTACAGTGAGCTATAATAGTCTCTATGTTATAATTTATTAAATTATTCTACAGTATTTGTAGGTCACTCACTTTCTAAAACATGGACAGCTCTAAACAGTAAAAACTTAATCAAAACATCAGAGCTATAAAAAAAAATAATAAAATTTGTTTCAAATAAAACCATGAGCGCATACAGTAATCATCCTGAAACATAAAAATCCAATTACTAGGGTCATAAGGTTCAAGGAAAGGAGGTCTTTGTTTCCAGAACACAAGTAAGGAGGGAGCCATTCTAATTTAGGGAAAAGAAAATCCAAATTGCAACTACAATATAAACAGATATACAGTATACAAACATGATTCTAAGAAACTTCAATCATCTCCCTCCAGCAATCAATTGATGGCAGGGATACAGGTTCATGAGGTAAAATTTATACACATTTCAGCATCTAGAAAATGTCTGGACCAGTCAATATTTTTTTTAAAAGTAAAAAGGGCTACAGTTGCAGGTTCGGTGACTTTAGCTTGTGTTTTTATAAAGCTTAACTTACAAAACATAAAAAAGATCGTTTTTTCTTAAAATAATTTTATAACAATTTTTATGCATTACCCCACAGCTATGTACAATTTTAGAAACTGAAATTAGTTTTCACGGAACAAATGTAATCATGGAACCAAGTTTAAAGCAGAAAAAAAAATACTACCATAGGAAAATTTCCCTTGATATAACAATCAAAGAGACTGTTATTACCATTTACAAGCCTGCATGATCAGATTTAGGAAATAGTAGAATTTCAAGAAAGTTTGTACAATTATGGAATTGTACAAACTCTCCCCTTCAAAGAATACAAAGCACGACTGCAGCAAAGAACTGAAAATCAAAGTTCAGCTTCTTTTTTACTTTTTTCCAAAATAAATAGTTAAGACCATTTCTAAGAGGGGTAATTTTAATAAATCTCTATATACCCACTATCATAAACATAGATTCAATTTGTAATGTACAGAATGTTCTGTCCCTCAATAAAACTCACTTCCATATGTGCTATTAAGGACTCATCTTTGATACCACTTGATGTATAATTTATTCTATTCAATTGGAAGGGGCAATTGTTTTGACCCAAAATGACAACCAGGAGAATAAAAGCCTTTGAAATGTATATTGACGAAATATTATCTAGGACATAAAGGAATGAACATGTGCAAAATGAGTCTTCCAGAAATGGGCAAAGCTAGGGACACTTTCTTTTCTTGATAAGAAAAGTGGAATATTTAGGGTAAATGATATGCTATGAACAATATCAATTACTTCAGTACATGGTGCTGGAAAATGACACATAGCCTGGCAGAAAATTCTAGGTACATTGTTTGGCAAAAATACAATGCCTTCCTTTTGGACAGTAACATCAAAAAAATAAATAGCACTGATAATTGCCAGCCACCAGGAGCAGACATCAGAAGAACTGCTTTGTGAATTGTCTGAATTACAAATATAGATATCTGGAGTTAAAGTAGACTCATAAGAGATCCAAACACTATGTTATAAATAGTGTACATTTTAGCATGAATGAAGGCTGCTGATATTCCAAGAACAGCCACTTAATAGTCTTTCTATCATATTTCTCTGTCACCCCATCACGCCAAGTGAATCTCAGATACATCCAACTTCTCAGCAGAAATCAGCACTGGCCCACCATGTCTAGATTTGGAGGATTGGACCTGGTTAGTATGTGAATAAGAGTGTCCCATGCAATAGCAGGGCTGGAAGTGAGACTGGAAAATTGGAAAAAAAATGTCCCAGAAAAGGGGGAAACTATTTCCATAAGGCTGTCCAAAAACCTACACACTTTTCTCCATGAAATCACCATGAGCTAGTCTTCTTGACTCAATGTCTATAAAATGGCAAACAAAAAATAACCAGAATTTGATGTCCAACCCTTCTAAAACAGTCTCGGAAATTCAGCAATTATACCAAGCAAGATTTGAACAAGGTAGTAATAAATACTAGGAAACGATGTGGTACTAGATACAGGGATAGACATAAGATTTCTGTTGCTCCCCTCTGGGAGGAATTTTTGAAGTATTTCTAGCAGGACTACCAGATTCTGCAACAGCTTTGTTCCCTATGCCATCTGTCTGGTAAACTCACAAGTTTCATTTCTCTCGCCATGTGCATATATACATCTGGACTATACTGTGTGGTTTCTCGTGTCATATAATATATGTGGGTATATGTTTGTTTGTTTATGGTTATGTAGTGTATATTGGAGGGGGTGACCCTTTGAGAGCTATATGCAACGAAATTTCATTTTAATGTATTCCGATTGGTGTACATTCAAAGTGACAATAAAGTTATTATTCTGTTTCGTTTCGTTCCATTCCGTTCTGTTCTGTTCCGTTCCATTCTATGATAATTAAATGGCTACTTTAAATTATAACCAATTTTTAAATGCTGAAGTAACAATGAAATCAAATTTGGAAAATTTCTGTCTAGCACATAAAAGTACATTTAATACACTCTTGTAGAACCATTCTCTAATTCACTACTTATAATAAAGTGATTTTTTTCTGTCTTTCTCTCTCTCCATAGCTTTAATTCATTTTTAAGTACTATTAACATTATATGCAGATTCATTAATCACTTAGTGAGATAAGAGAATATCTGAGTTTGCAGTTCTACGTAGTTCAAAAAGAATAAAGTCTCCCTTGAGTCAAGTTTGACTTCCGGTGATCTGCTGACACATTCATCCCTTTTCCATCACTGCCTTTTTCTGGGATGTTGTTTCAACCTCCCACTCAAGCTGCTAGCCCTGGGGATATTGGTGGTCTCTCATCTAACTATTAATCATGCCCAAGCTTTGCTTTTTTTCAAGTTAAGTTAGCTAGATGCAGTAATGTCTAATGAACAAAGTGCTGACTCTTGTATTAATAGAAGCATATAAATGACCATCCCAAAAATCAGTGTATGGTACATAACAAATAGAGGCTATAAAGGATAAGAAAGCATAAATTCAGAAAGGAATTTCCTGTGAAGTCGCTGGAAACTCTCTATATACTGTAACTGTACACTGTTCTAACTTAATCGTAAGAGAGAAAAATGTAAGAGAGCTGCAGCTGGAAACAGCAGGAAAAAAACCAAACAACGTAAAAAAAGCTGCCTCCAGAGGTGCAAAGCCCAACGTTAAAGCCACTACAATTGCCACCACTGTGTCTGTTGCAACTCTTATTCTTGCCCAATTAAATCGAACAAAAGAGAAGTAAATCAGTTTGAAAACTGTTACAATCTTCAGCAGAGTTAAAGATCCAGCTTGGGTTTGAAGATCACATTTTTCAAGTGCTGAGCTTTGTGTGCTGTCCTCATTTAGTTTTTTGTTTTTTGTTTACAACAAAATAGTCAAGCTGCAGGAGACATCAAAAGTCTCTTACTAGGTTTACTTGATTAATGTAATATAATATGTTGGGGGATGGGGGGGGAAAGGGGGAAAAATTTGTATTTGAAAAACTTTTTCAATAAAAAAAAGTCTCTTACTGTTGGTACTAGCAAAAATAGAAAAAAAGAGAACATGTGGTCAGTGATTTCAATGAAATAGAATGAGGCTGACAAAATGCAGTAAAGGTTTTGCTGTCTGACATGTTAAGGCTAAACCTGCCTTTACATGTCATTCCAGCATGTTCTTTGTTCCTACTTTAGCATACAATACACACGTTCCATTTTATTTTTATTTATTAAGAAAATTTATATGACCTCCCAACTCACTCATGATGACTCCGGGCGGCTTACAGAAATAAAAACCCCAGTACAAAACCCAAGAAACCCCCCACTCCGCTGACAACCACAATCAAACCAATTACTGTACTTGATGGATTCCATAATACCCGGGGGTCCCCAGGCCTGCTGGTAAAACCATGTCTTCAGGGCCTTTCAAAAGAGAGTCACGGTTTGGGACATTCCTATGGAAGCTCACGTAGCAATAGCACTTAGACTTATATACCGCTTCATAGTGCTTTACAGCACTCTCTGGGCAGTTTACAGAGTCAGCATATTGCCCCCAACAATCTAGGGGTGTTCATTTTACCAACCTCAGAAGGATGGAAGGCTGAGTCAATCTGAAGCCCATCAGGATGGAACTCCAGGCTGCGGGCAGTGTTTGCCAGCAATACTGCATTCTAACCACTGGGCCACATGTTTTACATATGTTGTAAAGCCAAGGTGCAGATATTCTGATTAACAAAGACAACAAAGGGATCTGTTAGGAAAGATACTCCATCCAATGGACACCAGCAAATTTTCCCAAAACCAACTTTAAAGTTCTAACTAGTTTTGGCGAGGTCATCCTTCTTAAAACTGAAGGTTGTAGGAAGTCATATGCACTTTGAACAGCTGAGATTTTGCAGCTTATCACTGACTTTGCTCTTCTTTTTGCTTCTCCTCAACTAGCAAGTATTTTCTCCACTGCTTTATTATTTCAAGAGAATATGTCACAGTAGGAACACTTTTCAAAGTAAATCCTACCCTCCAAAAGTGTGGCAAAAGTGTAGCTCTTTCGTAATCCCCAGCCACCACAATCTATGCATTTTGCTTCACCTACAGTGCACCAAGATGAAAGTGACTAACCAGGAAATCTCCGCTTTTGGCCAGGAAGCCTTTGTGATTAAAAAGAGGTTGAGAAAGATTTCCTTTCATCTTGGTAGACCAGCAGCTCAAATGACATTAAAAACCAGTTTCTAAAAGATCTATGAACATATAAAGGCCTTTATGTCTTGTCAAAAGGGCCATAATGTAGGAGCAAGGCAACTTTCTCCAGAAAGCAAATTCTATAACCAGGGCAACACTGCTGAAAATTCAGTTTCCAACAAAATCGGCTGCTTATCTCTTAGTGCAGGGAATTCTTGGTTAGGAGCCTCTAATGAAGAACTTGGCATGTGGAAAAACATGTGAGTTAGGATTTCAAGGGCAATTTGAACTATGCTGGCAACAGGTGATAAAACACTGGTGTAATGTGTTCAAATCAAATGGCTTGGACCATTCGCACATTCCCAAAAGTGTCCAAGGCATCAACTCAGCATCATCAAGTTTAATCTTGATCCCCAGCCAGTTGCTCAAATAAATTATTTCCAGGGGAGATATAAGGGATGACTAGGCTGAGCCTGAGGGAGGGGTCAAAGGCCTTGGTAAGGCCACACTTGGAATACTGCATCCAGTTTTGGTCATCACGATGTAAAAAAGATGTTGAGACTCTAGAAAGAGTGCAGAGAAGTGCAACAAAGATGATTAGGGGACTGGAGGTTAAAGCATATGAAGAACTGTTGCTGGAACTGGGTACGTCTAGTTTGATGAAAAGAAGGACTAAGGGTGACATGATAGCAGTGTTCCAATATCTCAGGGGTTGCCACAAAGAAGAGGGAATCAAACTATTCTCCAAAGCACCTGAGGGTAGAACAAGAAGCAATAGGTGGAAACTTATCAAGGAGAGAAGCAACTTAGAATAAGGAGAAATTTTCTGACAGTTAGAACAATTAATCAGTGGAAAAACTTTCCTCCAGAAATTGTAAATGCTCCAACACTGGAAATTTTAAGAAGAGATTGGATAACCATTTGTCTGAAATGGTATAGGGTTTCCTGCCTAAGCAGGGGGTTGGACTAGAAGACCTCCAAGGTCCCTTCCAACTCTGTTATTCTATTCTATTCTAAACGCATCATCAGTCGTGAGTTCCTGCGCACCCACAAGACCTCTAAGTCTAGCCCACCTTGAATACCTTTCTTAACTCCCGCTAATTTCCCTTGACCTTTAGTGGTTCAGATTCTTGTAGAGAGCTTAAGCTTGCAGTAGATCTTCATACTCACTGAAACTGTCTGAATCTTTTGATTTCCCTGGCGCTTGACAAACCAATGGCTCAGGAGATTCTCTTACTACATATCAGATGTAAAGGAAAGAATGGGAACTATAAGGATCAGCAGCTTTAAGCAGCATGGGCCATTGTGAGAAATAACTTCAAGTTATATGATTGGATAGGGAGTGGGTGAAGGAAAAGCTGGTCTCACCTTGAATGTGGAGTTCCTCATTGAACATTATCTGCAGATTTTGATTATCTTTGGATCAACCTGAGACTATATTGTAGACATAACAGAAAGACTGGACTACATTTGTGTATAAAATTAGATTACTGACATTTCACTACTACTTCCTATAACCTTTTCACCTCAAAGTATACTCCTACGCAACATAATGATACCTTTTATTTTAGATTACAACTTTAGAGTATTTATTTTTCAGGAAAGTTTCTCCTGCCTATTTTCTCCACACATAAAATAAACTCTACCACTTGTGTGGTAAGCACAAGCAGATAATGTGTGGCACATGCAACAAAGTATTTATTATTGGGGGGAAAAAACCTTGCTTTGAAAGTGGACTTTGGTCAAAATTTGTGTTTAATATTTAGTTCAAAACTGATTTGAACTCGCCAATAAAATCTCACCATCATAGAGAGAGAAAATGAAGAATGTCATTATAGAATATAATTGCAACTGGCTATTCTCTCCACCCTTTTTTCTCATTAGCAACGAAGAATTCTTTTTCAGAAGTATTGCTTTTTTCATCTTCCTTCTGCAGACCATGGTGGGTGGTCAAAAGAGCCATAACCTAAACTTTGTTCAAGGTGGACTAAAAATATTTCCTAGCTCAGCCAGCCAACTGTCCATCCCTGAAATATACGCCAACTATGAATAATACAAAATTGAACTTCAAAACCTAAACACTATCCTTTCAGTTTAAACCACAAAGCTGAACTGTTATCTTTGTATTTAAAGAAGTAAGCAGTAAGTAGCACTAATGTGTACAGGCAGCACATTTTTAAAAACTTCCTGGCTGCTCTGTCAAAAAATTTGAACTATCATGGATGCATGAAACCAAGTATTCAAAAGTCCTAGGAATAATCTCTCAAGTATGGTTTAACCACATTTTCTCCAACCTGGTGCCTTCGGTCCATTTTAAATGACATTTTAAACTCCCTTTACTCCAAATCAACATATAATCTAGAAATGGAGAAGCCGTTGGGATTAGATGACTCGATTAACTTTGCATATTACACAAAATGAATACACTCTAGTTAGCCTCAACTTTAATTAATGTTCATTGTGGCGGGACTAAAAAGCGAAATTCAATACAACAGGCCATTTCTTCCTGACTCAGTCTCACTCTTCAAACCTGTTTTAATTAATCATATTCTAGTTTCTTAACCAAAAATATAATACAGGTAGTTCTCGACTTACAACCGTGATTGAAACTGGAATTGTGGCCGTAAGTCATTGTGGTCATAAACCGAAGCATCCACATGACCAGACCCAATTTTTGACTGTTTTTATAGTGGGTGTTAAGCAAATCATGTGGTCATTAAATGAATCTATTCTCCTGTTTGGGAGAAACTGGCAAATCATGGTCGTGGGACCACAGGACGCTGCAACTGGTCATAAATGTGAGCTGATTGCCAATTGCCCAAAATGCAATCACATGACCATGGGGAGCAGCGCAACGTTTTTTTTTAATTTATTTAAAAAGTTTTTATTGGTTAAAAATATACAATATTATAGTTTACAATAT
>WNWU01000012.1:13763308-13822707 GCA_012654045.1 Ptyas mucosa | reverse complement strand
CATCATTTAAATCTTTTTTCATAAGTGTCATTTCAGATTTAATTTCAGATAATCCTTTTTGCACATCATCCAACTTGTCCAACTTCTGATCCAATTTCGCCAGTCTTTCCAAAATTTTTTCCATATCAGCTGCTGCTGATTTATGACCCTTAGCCATCTTACATCAATAGAAGATGAGAAATCAAAGGACAAACCTCCAGAGAAGAAAGAGGGATTGACAGTCAGAGTAGTTTTTCAAATATCCACCAGTGGGCGCTCACAGGAGCAACGAGTCCGAAGTATAGAGTAGGTCAAACAGGAAGCCAGAGGAGAATGTTGTCTTCAATCATAAATAAAGAAGCAGGAAGTCAGACTGCCGCCATAGCTCACCGGGAAGAGAGGCCACCAGACCTCTCCAACAAACTCTGCCACTGCCATCCTCCAAGGAAAAGTCAGCAAAGTAAGGGGTTTCACTCCATCTCCTTCCCCCTAGTTCTCTGCCACGACACCTTTCCAGCTACAAGGGGGGGGGAACTCCAACCCCCCCTCTCACCTCCAGGATGCCTGCTCCACTCTCCAGTCGGTCAGTTCAGTCCATTGTGCCTTCTTAACTAGCACCGGTCCCTTTAGGCGCTGTGGCGCCTCCGCGGCCTCGAAAAAAGCCGCCGATCGCCTCCCACCCCCTCTGGAGCCTCGGGCGTGCCAGCATCGGCCTCCCGGCCCCTGGAAGTGAGGCAGGGGACCCCTGGCGAGCCGCCCTCAAACGGCAAACGCCCCAATAATGGGGCATTTGGCCCTAAGGGCTTCCAGATGGGGGGGATCGGACTCTGGGGCCAGAGCTAGCCCGATCAGAGTCCGTCGCCCGTGGAACCGGAAGCGGAAGTCATGGCTCAGAATTGTTGATGTCCCACTTCATTCAAATAAATTGCATTGGATTGTAAAAAGCAGCCCTGGTGGACAGCAACATTAAATTCACCTCAGCCACAGAATCTGAGTAAAAGATTGAACTGAAGATTTATTCCAGAGGAGTAAGATTGGCAGCTGATCCCAGATATGATGTGTGAGAGAAAGAGGGTGAAGATAACCCCTCCTTAATAGCATACATAAAATACTGTAGATGCAGACAGTAGAGTGCTCAGTCTGGCAAGATTTCCTCTATAGGCGTGAAACAATAAAGAAATCAGCTTGGAAGAACTGTCATTCTTGGTTTTGGACTACATACATTGTTTTGAATTAGTACATTTAGAATGTAATGTTTGTCTTTCAGAGACACAAATAAACATGTTAATCATCCTCAGGATTTGCTACATATTTTTCACATTTAAAATCTCCCTAAGGGAAGGGAACATTCCCACAAGGGAATATATTTTCCAGTGCTCTCTTTCCAGTAAATTCCTTGGTCTTGGAGGAGGTCCCTGCAACTTTAAGTGTCCTTCCCCTCCTCCACAAAAAACCAAAGAAATGTAGATGTCCAAGGCTTTTTCTATGGTCAAGATGTGGTAGATTCAAATCAGAGTGACCTTTCCAAATTATAATGGAAAAAGTTTTGTCTTGCCTTGTGAGCCAGGAGAACCTAATCATCTTCCACTGATTATGACTCCTGTTGCAGTGTTCTTAAAGGTAGAAACGGAGCCTCTCTGAAAATATTCTATGCGGACTGTATGTGTATTAAACCTCATCCAACCAAGGAAATGTGATGTGACCGTTATTAAGTGATGGATTAGCCCTAGGCACTCCACTCCTAACCATGCTGGGGTACTTTGCAGAGCTTTCACTAAAAGTGTTTGCTGCCTCATTTTTGCCTTCATTTTCTTTTTATACAAATGTAGCAAACATTTACAAATGTACCAACATCTCTTTAAACCAGGGGTGGGGAACTATGGCCCTTTTATGACTTGTGGACTTCAACTGTCAAAATTCCTGAGTCAGCTCAGGAATTCTGGCTCAGGAATTCTGGGAGTTGAAGTCCACAAGTCATAAAGGGGCCATATTTTCCCACCTCCACTTCAAACCCCTAGACCACTTCTCCTGGCTTGGCTACACAGAATCGTGTACAAAATGGACGTTGCTTACCTGAACGTCCTTTCTGGGCGCGCTGCTGGAGAATCCAAGAGCGTGGGTTATTCCCTTCAGCTAGGCTGACACTGAGTGTGTGTGTGTCTTTAAGAAAGACAGTTGACTCCGCCTCCAGGGTCTGGCTGAGGCTCAGTTTCTTTCACGAAGGAAGGCTTGCACGGAAGCTCCAAATCAGTCGTAGTCCCAGAGCAGAAGTCGGCAAGGGTGGGTTGGATACTCCAGCAGCGCGCCCAGAAAGGACGTTCAGGTAAGCAACGTCCATTCTCTGGCGCGCTGCTTGGAGAATCCAAGAGCGTGGGACGTACCCAAGCAAGTGTTAGTCAGGGGGGGAGACTGAATGCTCCCGGTCAACGTGAGAAGAGACTACAGACTGTAGTACGCGTCGTCCGAAGGACGCCTCAGCCGAGGCAAAGGAGTCAACCTTGTAGTGACGGGCGAATGGTGTAAGTGAGGTCCAGGTTGCTGCTCGACAAATGTCCAGGACGGATGCCTGTGTGGCCCAAGCTGCTGTTGTCGAGGCGCTTCTCGTCGAGTGGGGCAGGATGCGTCCGGGCGGTGTCCTGTTCCGAATCGTGTAGGCTTTAGCGATACACGCCTTGAGCCAACGACCAATGGTGGCCGAGGAAACCTTGTGACCCATCGAGGCAGGTAAGAATGATATGAAGAGTGCCTCCGACTTCCGAAATGGTGCCGTCCGTTTGATGTAATAACGGAGGGCCCGCCAAACGTCGAGAGTATGCCACTGGGCCTCTAGGCGATGCTGAGGTGCTGGGCAAAAATCCGGCAGTATCAGTTCAAGAGAGCGATGGTACATTGAATTAATTTTCGGCAAAAAAGATGGATCCGTCCAAAGCACAACCCTGTTTGCATGGAAGACACAAAGGTCGGAACGAACGGACAGCGCAGCAAGTTCAGAAACTCTCCTGGCCGACGTGATCACAACGAGGAATGCAACCTTAAGGGTCAGGAATCGCAGGCAGACAGAAGACAGAGGCTCAAACGGCGGAGCCATAAGAGCCCTTAGAACCAGAGTCAGGTCCCAAGTCGGGAATCGATGGACGACGGGGGGACGGAGGTTGGTCGCTCCTCTGAGAAACTTCCGTATTCGCGGATCCTGCGACAGCGGGCGGTCGGAACCGCATGGCAATACTGAAGACAAGGCGGCTACCTGTCGCCGGAGAGTACTTGGCGCAAGGCCCTTGTCGAAACCATCTTGAAGAAAGGTAAGTAGGGCAGACACCGAAGCTTCTGTTGGGGCAGTCTTATTAGCGAGACACCAGCGGCGAAAGGCCCGCCAGGTAGCATTGTAGATTCTGGACGTCGAGGCCCGATGAGAGGCTTGCATAGTATCGATGACCCTCCCTGGCAGGTTGTCCCTACTCAGGAGGACCCTCTCAAATGCCAGACGGTCAACTGGAGCCATTCTGGCTCCGGGTGTTTGATGACCCCCTGGCTGAGAGAGATCCGGTCCTGGGGGATCCTCCAGGGCCGGGAAACGGATAGATCCAGAAGGTCCGCATACCATAGCTGGCGCGGCCAATGTGGGGCAACGAGGAGGACTTCCGCGCCTTCCAAGAGAATCTTGCGCACTACCCGCGGGATGAGTGGTAGGGGCGGGAAGGCATATAACAGACCGGGCGGCCACTGGCATCGGAGAGCATCTGTCCCCTCGGATCCCGGACAGGGGAAGCGGGAGTAAAAACGGGGTAGTTGCGAGTTGCACGGGCTCGCGAATAAGTCCAGAAGGGGAGTCCCGAACCTGAACGACAGCTCCCGGAACAGTACAGGGTCCAACCTCCACTCCGCGTGGTCTATCAGGGATCGGCTCAGCCAGTCCGCCTGGGTGTTGTCTACCCCAGAGATGTGTTGGGCCGAAATGGACCGAATGTGTTCTTCCGCCCATGACAGAAGGGACAGAGTCTCGTCCAAGAGAGGTTTGGAGCGGGTCCCGCCTTCCCGGTTGATGTGAGCCTTCACCGTGGTGTTGTCTGTCAAAATCAGTACGTGACGATTTGCCACCTCGGTGTGAAAATGACGGAGGGCTAGGTGGACCGCCCGCAGCTCCAGCCAATTGATGTCGTGTACGAGGTCCTCCGGCGACCACTGGCCCTGGGCTATCTTGGTCGAGAGATGGGCCCCCCACCCCAGGAGACTGGCGTCCGTTGTAATCGACACCCTGCTCGGCTCCTGGAACAGGCATCCTTTCAACAAGGCCGGGGAAGTCCACCAAAGTAGGGACCGCCTGATCGAGCAAGGGAGTCTGACCCGAGACTTGGAGTTGCTGCCCAGAGACTTCTGAAGGGGAAGCAGATACCACTGGAGAGGCCGGGAATGCAGACGAGCCCATGGTACGATGTTGATACACGATATAAGCTTCCCGAGCAGCTGGGACAGCCTTAGGATGGAGACGGTCGTGGAGGAGAGGATGCGGGAAATAGATTCCGCGATATTGAGGCGACGCTGTTGCGCTAGGAAAACGTGACCCCTCGCCGAGTCGATCAGCGTGCCAAGATGTAAGATACGGGTGGTAGGCTGTAGGTGACTTTTTTGCAGGTTCAGCGAGAACCCATGGCGTTGTAAGGTGTCCTGCACTACTGCGAGATCCCTGATGGCATCCCGGCGGGTGGCAGAGAGGACGAGGATATCGTCGAGGTAGCAGCAAACTCTGATGGGAATGAGCCGAAGGGCAGCCGCTACCGCTGCCAGGACCTTCGTAAACGTGCGAGGGGCCGAAGAGAGGCCGAACGGCATGGCCCTGTACTGGAAGTCCTGGCCCGCATAGGAGAACCGGAGGAAACGCCGGTGCGATGGTCTGACCGGGATATGGAGGTATGCCTCCTTGAGATCGATGGAAGTCATCATGTCCGATCGCCGAATGCAGCCCAAGATAGAGTGAAGGGACTGCATTTTGAAGGGATGATACGCGATCAATTTGTTCAACTCCTTTAAGTCCAGTATCCCCCTCCAGCCCCCGGAAGTCTTTGGGACGAGGAAAAAAATTGAGTAGAAGCCGGTCCCGCGATGGGCGGCGGGAACCAACTCTATGGCGGAAATGTCCAGGAGGTGTTGAATTTCCATGGACATCAGGCGCCATTTCTCGGGGTTGGTGGAGAGAGGGCACTGAACGAACCGATTGGGCGGGCAGGAGGAAAATTCCAGGGTCAGACCGAGAAGTATGGTCTGGAGTACCCAGGCGTCCGTAGTCGAGGCGGTCCACTGGTGGTAAAAGTGACCGAGACGGCCGCCGATGGGGAAGGAGCTTGTGCTGTCATTTCCCGCGCCGGAAAGGTCGGGAACCCGCTCCCCGAAAGGGACGCTTGGAAGGCTGCTGACGGCGATTCCGGTCGCGAAAGGACGAACGATCGGATGGATGGTCGTAGGAGAAAGAGGAAGGACGGTAAGTAGATGACCCGCTCGGTCCAGGTTCCGGACGAAAGGATTGGCGCTGGCCGTATGGGGAGAAACGTCGATCAATTTTGCGATAAAATGATGGCATGATCTTCCGCTTATCCTTATCTTCGACAAGTATGGGGTCTAGAGCATCCCCAAAAAGTTGACGGCCCTTAAAGGGCGCAGCAGCAAGCCGCCACTTAGATTTAACGTCTGCCCGCCAATTGCGGAGCCACAAAAGACGGCGGGATGTAACAGCAGATGCCAGCGTACGGGAGGCAAATTTGGCCGCCGCAAAGGCCGCATCGGCAGAGTACTCAGTCGCCGCCACCAACTTGTTAACGTCCTGATGGAGGCGGCGGTCATCAGGTGGAAGGCGCTCCTGAAGTTGGCGAAGCCATAGTAATGACGCCCGGTTAAAAAAGGATGCGGACGTCGCAGCCCGTATAGCCCAGGCAGCTGTCTGGTGGGATTTGCGGAACACGAGTTCGGCCTTCCTATCCTCCGATCGCAGTCCGTCGGCAATGTCACTGGAAAGCAGCGCGGAGGAAGTCAAGGCAGCGATAGGGGGGTCCACCGTCGGAAGGGTGAGCAGTTCCTGAAGGCTGGGAGCCGAGCAGAACAGCTTCTTATCGATCCCATTCGGAGCCGGGAGAGATCCGGGCTGGGACCAGGGCCGCTGGACAACTTCTGAGAAGAGTTGCGGGCACGGTATGAACTCCTGGTCCGACTTTGGGACTGCGAAAAGAGCCTCATGAGGGCTTGGCTCGCCCTGAGTATCAGAAGGAGCTGGAGAAGAGGCCAACTGAGTGGTAACAATGGCCTTATGGAGTAAGGCCTTAAACAGCGAGGGGCGGAAGAGCCCTGTAAACGCAGGCTTCTCGGGCAACGCGTCACCGTCATCTGAGAATTCCATATCTCTGTCGTCGTCATAGTCGAGTTGAGAGTCATCGCTATGAACTGACTCAAGTGCGGAGTAATCACTGGGCTCCCTCTCCGCACGACGTGCAACTGGTCTGGCATACTCTGGATTGCCAGCCTGAGGTGGCACCTGGGGCGGCAAGCCTTGAGTTGGTATTCCCTGTGGGAAAGTAGCTGCCATCATTCGGGAAAAGGCATCTGACATCATAGCCTGTAAGTCATAGTAAACCGGCTGGGCCCCCTCCGGTGGACGAAGGCCCGCCGCCGTAGGTGTGAAGGTGGCCTCAGGTTCACGACGAGGTGGGGGACGCTGAACCACAGGAACGGTTGCGGTTGACTGAGGCCGGACGGCAAGGTCGGGCTGCTGACTGAAGACATCCCGTTGGGGAAGCAGAATAACTCCCGCAGGCTCCCCCTGAAAGGAGGGCGGAGAGGCCAACGTGGGCGCCACCGGGGGATCAATGGCCGGTGTAGCAGGCTGGACCTTGCGCTGAGCCTGGTCAAATCTACGCTCCAGGGCATCGTGCCTTCGTTTAGCGGCTTTTTCCTCGGCCGCTGATGACTTATGCGGCTTAGACGAGGATGGCTTAGTCGACTTTTTCTTTCGCTCCTTTCCTGAAGCGGCCTCTGAAGGTTGGGCCTTAGGCGGGGCCTCGACCTGTTCAAGGTCCGATGAAAGATCAGAATCCGCCATGGTAGCATGAGGCTGCAACAGGTGCGAGGAAAACCGCTGCCAGAAGCCCGTTGATTAGAAAATAATAATAATATTTTTATTTTATTTTTATTTATTTATTTATTTTATTTATTTATTTATTTATTTATTTATTTTCTATATATATATATATATATATAGAAGCAGAGAGGGGTGAAAAGGCTAACAACCCTTGCAGTGTTGCACCCCCGAAATTCAACTCAGCTCAATAGCGGAGTATTAGCCTGTCGGAAGGCTTCACAGCGCAGCAAGCTCCCAACGTGCTTGACAGCAAATCTCCAACAAGAACCAGCCGGCTCAAGGGGGCACTGTAGACTTTGAGTTCGGCGAAGCAAGTTGCGACGGTAAGCAAAATGGCGGCCGCCGAAACTGTGTCCAAAATGGCGGCCGCTGCGTCACCAGGCAAATTAAGGCTTGCGCGGGAAGGCAGGGCCTCCCAACCGCGCTGCTGCGGCTGCCTCGGCGAAGCTGCTCTCTCGCCGATGTAAAATCCACGAAGAGGGAAGGAGCGCATGGATGCCGGAGGAACCGCCACCGCGTTGCCACTAGTGCAGGCAGTAACAAAGGCGCGCGGACACTCAAAAGTGCCCCAAGCGCTTCTAATAAGGCCAAACAGTCAGAGAGTGTGCCGCGGAGCAACCGGGCAGGGACTCAGCAGCCGCCTGATGTCCGTGGGAGACAGGTGGTGACGGCGGCCTCACCGGCAAGCCCTGTCGTGCGGTGCTAATTTGGCTTCCTACAGAGATGCCGATGGCAAGGCAGAGCTCTGAGGTAAATGTGTCCAACAGCAAGGGCGTGAGGCCCGGAGCCCCGAGGCCAACACAGCCCCGCTAGCGCAGGAAGGGATAAACTCACTGCGCAGTAGACAGAAGCAGGAGAAAAAAAAAAATCCTAGTAGAAGGTAGAATAGTAAGTCCCAAAAAACAAAAACAGGAGAAAGCAGAAAAAAACACTCGTTCAGCCTGACTGAGTGAAAAGGAACTGAGCCTCAGCCAGACCCTGGAGGCGGAGTCAACTGTCTTTCTTAAAGACACACACACACTCAGTGTCAGCCTAGCTGAAGGGAATAACCCACGCTCTTGGATTCTCCAAGCAGCGCGCCAGAGAATGTTTCTGGATTCGAATTGCTTTGAAATTGATTTCCGTTCCCCTTCTTGTGCAAAACTGTTCCTTTCATCATTTCAGAAGATTCTTGAGCTCAGAATGCCCCCCCAAGAAATTGAAACAGCCATTCCACAAAGTGGGACGTTTGAATCCTGAAATGTTTTGCTCACTTTTAGTTATGCGTTTTTCACAGCTGGAAAACAAGATGCTCGGCCTTGATTTTTCCAGTTGTATTGCGAGGACAGCACAATCCCTTCTGCATTTCCCATCCAGGAAATGAAGGAGTCCTGGTGGCGCAGTGGACTAATTCACTGTTATTAAGATCAGCTGCTTGCAATTACTGCAAGTTCAAATCCCACCAGGCTCAAGGTTGACTCAGCCTTCCATCCTTTCTAAGGTAGGTGAAATGAGGACCCAGATTGTGGGAGCAAAAAACTGACTTTGTATAAATATACAAAAAAAGTATGAAGGCTATTGCTTAACGCACTGTAAGCCGCCCTGAGTCTCCGGAGAAGGGTGGCATATAAATCAAATTTTTAAAAAAAATTGTACATTTTTGTTCTACTTTTTCCCACCTATCTTACACTGCTGCTGTATGATCACTGGGATGCTGTGATCAATTTTCTCCCTATAACTTACTCTTTGTTAATGCTTTAGCCTTTCCATTCATCTGGCCCAAGAACTATTTTCACCCTTATGTATACATGAAGATAAAGTATTCATTCTGTGTACTGTACATGCATCAGTTGTATGTTTGCTTTCCTTCTCTAAGGAAACATAGTAAACATAGTCAACTAAAGATAGTAAACCATGTTTAAAGATGGTTTAGCAAACAAAACACTTGAGCTGGGGTTATGCAACTTGCTATGCAAAATCAATCAAACCACATTATGTTTAATATGATGCAAATCCAGCTTTTGTTCCTTAAAGGAGACAGGAAGCATTCTCGATTTCTCAATTTCAGGAGAAATTATTGAACTTTGCGTCTAAAGCACTGCAAACCAAAAAGAATAATAAAGGAAATACTTAATTTAAAAAAAAAATCTTTTTCCAAGGGTTCAACTGTTTTCTCCCTCCTTTCCTTTCCCATTTTTTCTTTTGTGCACGTCTGTATATTGTGTTTATTTTCCCAGATTCATTTTCACTGTTCTCAGCTTTAAATAAAATCTGCCCCTAAAAGTGGTTTCCATAAATCTGATTAAAGACTCCTGAGAAAGGAAAGGCAGCAACTGATACAGGCTTTCCCAGACCAATGGAATATTCTCATTCCCTCCAGGGCAGTCTGCCAGGGACTATCCATTACTGAAACACTATCAAATGCTTAGCAAGCCAACCACCATGGGCCAAAGGCCTGCATGATGTCATCACATTGGCTGCTTTGCAACAGGCCTTTTTGTGAACCAAGTGCAACCTGGGATTCCTTTGGAAGGGGATGGAACTCCCTTTTTTTTAAGCTAGAGAGCGCCTCAGCATTCTTGAACACATTATTGTGACTTCTTGGAAAGAAATTACAGGGGGGGAAACGGGAGGGGAGGGCTTTTCTTGAAAGCTCTTCAATTACCGATTCAGTATATATTTCACGCAGGCTGAAATTGTAGGCTGATTCACACCATCGGCATTTTGAGAATTCCATTTGAGTAATGGGGTGGGGTGGGTGAGAAACTAATCACACAATGAGCATTTATTCAAGAGTGCCAACCAAAGGGGCACATGCACTACGATGCATATATCTCACAAGCTGATCTTCTGATGTAGAAGAAGACATTGCAATATGAAATACTGTATAAGCTGGTGAGCTTGTGTGAGCTGGTATTATGAAGCATCACTAGAATGGCAAACAAATATGGGTAAACATACATTAGGACCCGGGTACCTTCGAGACCGACTTCTGCCACCAATAGCCTCCCACCAGCCAGTTCGCTCACACAGAGAGGGTCTCCTCAGGGTGCCATCAGCCAAGCTATGCCGGCTGGCGACACCCAGCCCTGTGGGGGCCCCAGCCCTGTGGAATGAACTGCCCCCGGAAATGCGTAAGATCTCCGACTTCCGGGTATTTCGCTGTGCCCTCAAGACCCTGTTGTTCCGCCAGGCTGGGTTATCAATGTAAAAATTTTAAATCGGGCATTTAAAATTTTTGGGGTCTTAAACTGAGCCGAAATTATTTAATAATTTTAATAATTTTAATTGATGTTTGTCTTGTGCTTTTAATAGGCTGTACACCGCCCTGAGTCCTTCGGGAGAAGGGCGGTATAGAAATAAAATTATGATGATGATGATGATGATGATGATGTACATATTACCATATAATATGTGTACATATTTACTGTAATAGAAATAGTCAAATTATTTAAAAGAGGTAATAATTCTAAAGACACACATTCCTTTCCAATCTGTGTCACTTTATAGAGATAAGAAAATAAATAAATACACCTTGCACAAAAAAATACGAAGCATCTTAGACCAGGAGTCCCCAACCCCTGGTCCGTGGACCGGCATCGGTCCGCAGCATGCCAGAAACTGGGCCGTGGAAACAAGCAAAGTCCCACCCATGCGATGCAGGCAACACATGAAACCACACTCCCTCGGGTCCACAGAAAAACCTCTCTCCATGGAACTGGTCCTTGGTGTCTAAAAGGTTGGGGGGGGGCACTGTTTTAGTTGGTTCTCATATGGTATTTTCCATCTGAATGAAATGAAATGAACTTTACCAGACCCTGAACAAGATCCAAGGAACTGGACAGACAGATCTGTGTGTCAAGATAGCTTTGAATTTCCAGCAATCCCTACAGCATAGCAAAGGCCATTAAAAAAGAGGAGTTGAATATTTACAAATGGTCTCACTGGGCCCATTTTAGCCTATGGGTATACTTCAAGTAGGTCTTTGGATGGCAGCCATGATGTTCTTCTACAAATGGCTTAACTAGGTTTCTGGCTGGTATAATAATAATTATTCATTTTATAAATTATTCCAGGAAACAGAGCGGGCTTTTAGCCTGCTACCCCCAACATTTCACTATATGCCTAGCAGGGAGACAGACCAATAAAAAGTGATGAATTATACTGCCATGGTTTCTTTACTAAAAGACTGAAATAAATTACACCCTGACAAGACGACCTCTTCCTTCAGCAACATTTCATTCAGGTTTTAATCCTAGAGGAACAAAGTAATAGAATGACTACAACAGTGGGTTTTTTTTCCTGAAAATATGCTGATTAAAAATGCTTTATTAAGCACGAGAGTTTCTTGGGTCAACTCCAGCACAGGAAAAACTCTTCAGCCCATGTCAGTTGTGGAAAGAAAAACAATGGACACCACCAAGGGGATTACTCTGCTCCAAGTGAGATCATCTCACGGTGAACACACACCTTTGCAGCGGGAGAGACCCTGATACTGAGTGATGCAATCCTTAAACAGAAATAGCTGTTTTATAAAGGGCAATAGGTCACATTTCTAACTGCTTCCTTTGTGTAAAGACTGCAGAGTCCCACACATGGTCTGGGAGAGGTAGTATTGCGATACACTTAATACCAATCACATGAGTATAGCTGAAAGTCCCTAGAAACTAAATTTTGATTGCTAGATTATTTGGTTTTTATTCCACCTTTATTATTCTTTATAAATTACTCAAGGTGGCAAAGATACATAATACTCTACTCTACTCCCTATTTTCCCCAAAACAACAATCCTATGAGGTGGGTTAGGCTGAGAGAGAATGATTGGCAGAGAGTGACATTGACAATGGACCAGTCAAAGCTCAACAAAGACCTTTACTGCTGTTCCAATAGGAATGTGAGCCAAGGAGAGCTCTCAATTGCACACAGTTAGCATGGTTAGGATAGCATGATTCCATCAGGAGCAATAGATGGAAAATCCTTGGATCCAGTGGGCTTCTTACTCTGTCCTGCTGAGATACAACTGCAGCCTTTATATCCCACTCAATCTTTTATGGTCATCAAGCCCTTTTATCACATCTCCTCTCTGGCTTGGGTTCAAGTTATCGACTGTCTGTTCCCAACCAGGGGTTGTTGAAGAGAGCGATTCGTGCTTTTGTCACATCTTGGCTAAACTAGTGCAATTCATGCTGCATGTGGTTGCCCTTGAAGGCAACTCAGAAGTTGAAACTGGCATAAAATATATCTGCTCTCCATTTAGTAAATTTCCCTGTAATTATCAACACTTATGTGCAAAAAAGTTAATTTTTTAACTTTTAAAGAGCCTGGTGGCGCAGCAGATTAAGTGATGTTAAAGTAGCACCAGCTGCCTGCAATTACTGCAAGTTCAAATCTCACCAGGCTCAAGTTTGACTCAGCCTTCCATCCTTTCAAGGTAGGTAAAATGAGGACCTGGATTGTCGGGGCAATAAGCTGACTTTGTATAAAAAAGAACACCGCTTGTGGGGGGGGGCGAAAGCCCTACTAAGCAGGTATATATAAAAGTATGAAGGCTATTGCTTAACGCATTGTAAGCCGCCCTGAGTCTCCGGAAAAGGGTGGCATATAAATCGAACCAATAAATACAATAAATAAATAAATAAATTGTAACAAGTTATATTTATTTTTGTGCAATCGTATTTATTTTCATCCTTCAAGAATCTTCATGCATGTAGAGGCAGAAAAAAAAAATAAGGAACAGCATGGATATTTGATTTGATTTTTCAAAGATGCCTTGGCTGTGTTAAACAGTCCCTTGTTTCAGTTTCTGTCTGTAAAGGGGGAAGAAAAAGAGCCTTTTAGACAAACAGCTGGCAAGCAGATTGTTCCATACAGAGATTTTCTTTGACATATTGAGAGAAATAAAACTGGGGTGGGGGGGGGGAAGCTGAAAGAAAAAAAAAACCTGTCCAAAATGACAAGTTGGACTGCTGGAGAAATGCAAATGGAATTTGTCCAACTGTAACAAAGCTGTCAAGGAAAAAAGGGTCGCTCAAGCAACTTGGTGCAAAGGAAAAAGAATTGACCTAAAATATATCTCTTCTTCCTCCACTTTTGAAGTGGTGGGCTCATTCCAGTAACAATTTACTCTTCAAGGTCTTCTTAAGGGAAATTAGGAAGCAGTATGAATGAATAGTATTGTTATCAAAATAGGAATTAGTTTGCCTAAATCTTTTGAAAATGAACTCAGGGACTTTGATCAAATCAGTATGTGACATCAAGCTAGTGCTAACTCTTAGTAACATATATACAGGGCATCTCCAGGACGATCTGTCCTTAATTTGGCCCTGCTGGTCTTCCAACATTGCTCTTCTAAACAAGTCCATCCATCTTGTTCTTGAAGATTCTCAACTTTTCTTTCCTTCCCTATTTCCCAGCACTATGAACTTCTCAAGAAAACTAGGTATTTGAATAACATATCCCAAAACATGATCATTTGAACCTGATCATTAGAGTTAAAACTCTGGATTGAGTTGTACTACAATTTTTTTCTTTTCCAATACCAAAGTTCAAAAGCATCAATATTCCTTTTATTCTGCTTCTTCAGAGCCCAATCTCATAGTGGTACTGGAAAGCCATTCATTGCCTGCCCGATTCTAATCTTTGTAGGAATAGACACATCAGCATCATCTGAATATATTTTCCAATATGTTTATTGGAATAGCACAATTTATTGTTGTGCTATTCAATGCTAGTTTGCAATCTATTTCTTGTCTCTCAGTTCCTTTATTATTGATAGTTAATCCTAAAAGGTAGAAACTATTCACTACTACAAAATCATTAATCATTGCCAAAATCATTAATACATTAAACAACTGCCCACCAAGTCTAATTGATACTATTTGCTTATTGAATACATTGTACCAGAATACTGTTATTACTATATCCTTTCTGATGACTCTTCTTTGTTTTTCATGTCCTGGCTATTACCATAAATGGTAGGATCTTCTGGTCAACAGTGACTAATACCAGTCCATTTCAACTCATGGGTATCTTAAAAAATCAATTTCAGTTTATTTGCTGCAGCTAACTTTGTATATGATTTATCTTTACAATCCTAAAAATTTCAATATACCGCTGTAGGATGTGCAAGTGTTTTAATTCAATGTAGCAAGCTGACTTCAACAAGCCATGTGGGTTAGAAAACAAAGATCCTATGTTTTGTGTAAGAGATGAAGTCTCAGTTTCCAACAATGCCAGATAAGAAGTGTCCCAACTGTACCATCATCTCAGAATTTTCATACCGTAAGAACAGCTGCATAGCACCTACTCATTATCTGTTTACACATTTGAAAACATATACAATGCCAGCAGTTATTGGCATTGCATTGGGCCGGTTCTATTATTTGTATCTGACTGGCCAATAGTGCTAACATGCTTGGTATGAGACATTTCTGAACTGTCTAAATCATACAAAATTCACAATGACAAATTAGGGAATTTTTGTACTAGATATACCCATCTAGACCCTGAAGCATCATCTCTACCTCATCTAATAAAAAAAAAAGTCCACAGGAATAGAAACCAAGGTTCTCTAATTTCCCCCTTTATGTTTTTTATTTTTTTAAATTTGATTTATATGCCGCCCTTCTCTGGAGACTCAGGGCGGCTTCAATGTGTTAAGCAATAGCCTTCATACTTTTGTATATTTATACAAAGTCAGCTTATTGCCCCCATAATCCGGGTCCTCATTTTACCTACTTTAGAAAAGATGGAAGGCTGAGTCTACCTTGAGCCTGGTGGGATTTGAACTTGCAGTAATTGCAGGCAGCAGATGTAAGTGGATGTTAATAACTGCCTTAGTCTACTGAGCCACTAGAGCTCCTTTATGAAGAATTACTTTGTAGTAGTAAAGACATATCAAGGATACAATGAGCTATTCAACTGAAAATGTGCATTCCTGCAAGTATCACCCACAATTGGCATCTCATAGTCCAAGGACTCAGACTAAAAGCAAATCATTGGAGAAAGAACTGACTCTCTGCTACAATAAATTGTCCAAAAAAACCCAAACAAACCCAAATGGAAATTCACAACTGGGAAAATGTCAAGACAATACAGTACTGGAATGTGAGCCTCACATTCTCCAAGTCTAAAGGTATTCAATAAGGTACTAGAAAAGAGCTGAGGGAAATGCGCAGCTTTGGTGCTTATGATATCATTGGATTAAACCTACATGAACTTCAGCCGCCACAGCCCAGAGGCAAAACAAAAATTCAACGCTGTAAGCAAAGGTATGTATCCATTAAGACATGGAATGTCTGACCTATAAATCAACACAAAGCTGATGATGTCCAAGCAGAAAAGTCAAGATTTAACATGCTGGGAATCAGGAAATTGAAATGGTCTGGGATTGGCCACTTTACATTAGAGGAGCATCAGTTCTTCTACTGAGGACAAGAAATTTGGAAGAAATGGACTAACTGTTGTTATTAACAAAAGGAAGTTAGTCAAGAGTGACAGACAATTTCAATTTGAGTCCATGGTAAGCCAATCAATAGCAAACATTACAACTCAAACCACAAAAGTGAAAGCTGAACAAATCTATATACACGATTTTATCAAAACAGCACCAAAAAAGCCACGCTAATTATAGGATCTTGGAATGCTGAAATTAGAGTAAAATAGCATCTGAAAGAATGAGAACAGTTGTCACTGGTGTATAAAACAAAGCAAGTCACAAACTAATAAACTTCTTCCCATTTTGTTATAACAAATTCCTTCTTCCAACAACTTAAAGATTGATCTACATATGGAAATCAGCTGATGGGGAACAACCAAATAAAACTGAATATATGCTGTGAAAGCGAAGATGAGAACTTCCAGGCAGCCAGCAAAAACAAGACTAATTGCAGCTCAGATCTTCTTCTAAAATTTTATCTTCAACTTAAGAAAACAAAAACATGAAACAACAAGATATGACCTCTTTCATTCCTTATCATTGCAGTGAAGATAAATAAGAGTTGGTACAAATACACTGAATAACTTTAGAAAAAGTATGTAACATTGATGATATGGCCAAAGTTTTAATCACTAATCTAGAGTCACACATCCAGGAACGTGAAGTTAACTGGGGTCTAAAAAATATTGCAAACAACAAAATTGCAGAATTGGATGAAATATCAGCAGAACTATTTAAAACTATGCAAGCCAGAAACCACAAGTAGTGCTTTAACTGCACTCTGTTGCCAGAAAGCAAAATAATAGCCAAGTGACTGGAAAAAGTCAATTTATAACCCACAACACAAAACCATATTAAAGAAGGCTCATAGCACTGAACAACTGCACTTATCTCACATACTGCTAAGAGAATGCTCAAAGCTTTCCTAGCCTGATTAAAATAATATATAGAAACTGAACTACAAGGTGTCCAGCATAGTTTGAAAATAGATAGATTAATGATTACACTGTTAACATTAATTGAGAAAGAAATGGTGAAAGAGTTGCAAACATAATTACTATTTTTGTCTCATTAATTACATAAACACATTTAATCATAACAGTTTGTAGGTAATCTTTAAAAACATAGGAATACTGGTCATCCTTCCTACTGAAAAATGTGTATGACAGGTAGCAAAAATGGAAAATGGAACAACTAAATCGAAATGAAGCAATCAAATGAAGGAACTACCTTAAATCACTCAAAATTGAGAAACCCAAGATTGCAAACTCTCACTTTATTTAACTTTATGCAGAATACATCATGAGAAATATTGGAGTAGAGAATCAGAAATTGTATCTTTAATTAAACAGAAACTGTAATTAAAATTGCTGGGAGAAATATTAATAATCACAGATATGTTGAACCTGATGAGTGAAATAGAATAGAATGGAATATTCTTATTAGCCAAGTATGATTAAACACACAAGGTATCTGTCTCCAGTGCATAATTCTCAGTGTACAAACAACAAAGTGATAAATCATAAATCGTAAATAAGATACAATAACAAATCATAAGATACAAATGACAAAATTATAAATCACCAAGGAAGGTTTAATTCCTTGTTAATAGAAACGAGTACAAAAGCCATTGTACAGTGATACCTTGGTACTCATAGTTAATTGGTTCCGGGAGGTACCAAAAATGATGAGCACCAAACAATTTTCCCATAAAGAATAATGTAGTGAGTCATAAGGCAGCTGACATCGACAAGTTCTAGTTTGTGTGTTGAGTACCAAACAAACAATGAGTATCGGGACAAAATTTTCACATCAAAATGCATTGAATACCAAATTCAATGAATTTCAAAATAGTTGAGTACCAAAATATCACTGTATTTACTTCAATAGGTTTTTTTTTAAACCAATTCTACAATTACAGATAGTCCTCAACTTACAACCACAATTGAGCCCAAAACCTATGTTGCTAACTGAAACATTTGTTAAGTGAGTTTTACAACTTTTCTTGTCATAGTTGTTAAGTGAATCACCACAGTTGTTCAATTAGTAATATAGTTATTAAGTGAATCTGGCTTTCCCATTGGCTTTCCTTGTCAGAAGGTTGCAAAGGGAATCACATGACCTGAGGACACCGCAACCGTCATAAATACATGCCAGTTGCCAAGCTTCTGAATTTTGATCATGTGACCATGGAGATTTTGCAAGGGTTGTTAGTGTGAAAAATGATCCTAAGTCACTTTTTTCAGTGCCATTGTAACTTCAAATAGTCCCTAAGCAAACTGTTGTAAGTCAAGGACTACCTGTATTTCAATAGGCAATGCCAATTGAATGTAAATAAATGAAAATGTTGACCAAGTGACATATTGTACCTTCCTAGGTCCAAAAATTCATAGGGAAGGTGTTTGAAGCTGTAATTTGGGAGAGAAATTGACAAACCTAGAGAAATTACTGAAACAGACATTACATTGGCAACAAAGGTACAGTATATATTTTCAAAGTCAGCAGTCTTCCCATAAAACCATATGAATGTAAACACTGGATCATCAGAAAGACTGAATGAAGAAAAATGATGCCTTTAGATTATGTTGTTGGAAAACAGTGTGGAGAAAAGGTTGGATCGCAAGAATAAATCCTTCAATAGAAATGAAATAAAATCAGACAACTCGTCGGAAGCTCAAATGCTACATCTGGGTTATTTTGGACAAATAGTGCAAAGACAAAAGTTACTGGAGCAGACCTCAATGATCAGAAAAATCTAAGGCAATAAAAAAGAGCCAATAGTATAGAAGGCAAATCATTAGACATCATCATCATTGGTGACATAAGCATGAGCTTACAGGAACTGTCAGTCAATCTTGGTAGAAAGTTGTACACTGTGTTATGAAGAATTGGGAACAAATGGCCCAGCAACAATGCTGGGAGTTGCTCCTGGTAAACGCCGGAGTGAAGACTACATAATTTGAGGTATAATTTAAACAAATTAGTAAAAGGTTATATCTGTGAAGGCTTGCTTATGCATAGAATTGAAAGATTTGGACTGTTCGGAAAGATGCCGATCCTTATTTAAAACACAAGCCAACATTTCCCTCTTGCTATCAAGTTCCTCCCCACAGCCAAATCATTCTCTTCTAATCTATTATCCTTTCAGAAGAATGGATGGTGCAGAATAGTTTATTTACAGGAAAATGCCTGTTGCATCTTTAACTCTGACCCAACTTTATTTACAGCATTTTAACCTCACTTCTCATTCAGGGAAATATTGAAGCAGTTTACAGCTGGTTATGATGGACCATTCCTCAGACCATTTTATCTCATTGGCCTGCTCCTCTTTGTGTTTCCTTCCCCCCCCCCTTTTTTTGAAGTTGCTCTTCTTCTGCCTTTGTGCAACTTCTTTGTTCTTGGAGGTCCTAGTGGTTTACTATCTTAATTGCTTTGGGTTCCTTTCATTATATTTTCCCTTCACAAGAGGTCCTAGCCAATTGAATTGCATTCAATTCTTTATCTGCAATTGACAAAGTAATTTCCTGGATAATTTAAGAGACCAATGCCCCCTCAGTCTTTGTTTTATGAAACATGTTCCCACTAGTGAATATACATTAGGCTTTCTTGAAACTACAAAATACCTTACTTGTACTTTGTGGCATAGCATGTCCCTGCCTCTCCCAACCTGATCAAAATTAAGCTTCAGGACTATTTTTAAAACAGCCTTCCCCACCCTACTCTTTCATATACGTTACTCATCAGTTTTCCTTGGGCTATACTCTCTGAGTATTATGGGAATTCCATAATCAACACTAGTTAAGAATGAGTATCCCAGATTTCTGTCTTACACCCAAGATATAAAAGAACTCTTACAATATACTGTATAAAATATTAAATAGAAACAGAACAAAATAGGAACCACAATTTTTAACAAGTTAAAATTTACACGCTAATTGCTACTGCCGGTGAAACCCCTAAATTATTTTCACATTCCTCTGCATTTAGCAAGACAGTTTATATTAAAGCTTTGAACAAGTTATATCAATTAAGGATTAAGGCCAGATTAATCAGATCAGTAATTTTCAATCACTCTGAAAAATTAAAAAAAAAACTACAGATGATTAGCAATCTGAAAGTCTTTGCTCTTATCAAAAGGAAATGTGTATTCTATAACGCTGCTTTTATTTATTTTTTCCTTACAAAGCAAACAAATGGTGTACTTTGAAGATTTTGTGGACTTAAACACTGAGTCAATATTCTAACTTGTTATCTGACTAAGTTTGTATCTGCTAGCCCACGCATTAGGCTGACAACATCAGGCTTCCGCAGAAACTCAACTTGTATGCGAGTTGGAAGTTTGCTTTAGGCGAGGGCACATTCACAACCACATGATCCTTCCAAGGGAATTTCTTTTCATAAAGTCACTGAAGTCACACTGTCTCCTATAGTATCTGCCTAGCCGATTCAATCTTATAGGGTTGGCATGCTGCTGGTTTCTATGATTAAACAATGTCATTTACTGGGATCCAGGAAGTGCACCTTCTCTGTAGCAGCCCTCCAGAACAAGGTTCTCCTATGATCCAGATGGCCCTGACTTTGTTGTTGTTTAGAAGAGTCATGAAGATTTATCTCTTCACCCAGGCTTTTGGTGAGGGAAAGTGAGACAACCCCCCCCCCCCCATTGTATTGCACTTGCCTTGTTTTATCTTTCATGTTTTATTGATTTCATTATAATGTTTTTGTGTGAGCTGAACAGAGTCATTGGGTTGCATGGCATACTAGATAGATAGAGATGGAGAGGAAGCAGGAGAGAAGGGAAGAGGGGGGAAGGGGAGGGAGAGAGGGAGGGAGAGGACTAAATAGCTTTATCTTATTCCATTTTCTCTCATTGCACTCCAAGCATTTTCTGGGAACATTTCTGGACATCTTGTGCCTTTTTAAAGTTAAGTAGCTAATACTGAGTACAGAACATTAAATCTAAGAAACAGTGGCTATGACACAGAATCACATTACGCTGTAGCCTGATGTACTTTGCTGTATGTAAATGATACATTACTTTGAAACTGAACCTCTTATTGTAATTTAAAGTGTATTTTAATCAAAAGGTTTAGACACACTAAACCTCTTAAATCCCCCATATGAATCCAAGAAAAGGAGCCCAGCAGCACCTTTTCTGAGTAACAAATAATTCTTATGCAAACAAGTCTGACTTTGCACAAAGCTCTTAATGGACACAAACTTGATATCAAAACTCAAAATGACAAGCTAATATCAGACATTTTAATCCCCCATCCCCCCCCCAACAGTGCAGGTTTCAAATTTGCCATTTTAGACCAATGAAACTATGCATTTTAGAGTGAGAAATTCTGAGTTCACATACATTGTAAGGTTTCAAGTTACCTCAGAAGGTCCTGGAAAACACAAGTTTTTTTTTAACGCATTACAGTTTCTAATTGAGGAGGTACTTATAATCTGTCTCACACATACCCCTCACTTACCTAACCACCATGCCTTCCTCTCCCTCTTGCCTTATCCCCTTTTCAAATGCTGCATCAGATTAATCCCTATGCATCTGATGGAATGAGTTATCGGAAACAGTTATGCCTTTTCATCACATTTGTTGAACCAATGAGGTGATACCAGGCTCTTTCTGATTCATGGCTTCTACAATCCCTAACTATGGAAGAGACAATGGCTTATATTGCTAAACTTCTGACCCTTGCAAAACAGACTTGGGTTATTTTTTCTAGAATATAAGAAGTGACACCACCAGCTTTCTGTTGAATCATGACTACTTTGTTCCTGTTCTGTCCCCGTCCTCCACACGCACAAACCCACACAGACAGTCGAGGGTTAAATAATTGGCACACACAAACGGTCCGTTATCAGAGGCTTGGCAGCTCTACGGGAACCGGCTGCCAAGTTCTTTACAAGAAGGGGGGTGTTCCTCCACCAGATAACAAATGCAATACACACCGGCTGGGAAAAAACAGTCCAATTCACAATCCTTCAGCAGACTGAGGCTTTGCACCAAAGGAGCTTACCAGAATTAACTTTGTCCGTCACAGAATCTAAACGGCCACCCCCCTCCTTTATATAGCCTGTGGGGTGTGGTCCAGTGACTCAGCTTAATCCCTGGCACGCCTCCTCCTCTGCTGTGATCGTTTAGCATGCCGATGCTGATGTGGGTCCAGCCACAACTTGTCTCCCTCATCACTCTCCAACCGATCGGAGACACCTGGCTCCTGGCCAATCTCCTCTCCTTTGGCCGACACCTGGGGAATTGTCAGAGAGGAGGGGCTGGGGGAGGGAGGCCTGGCCGGCTCCTCTCCTTCATGTTCGGAGCCTTCTTCCTCCGATACGATGGGCTCAGGGCCACAACAGTTCCATGCTCAACGAACAATTCCTATGTCAATCAAATGATGTAGGAAGGCCAGTCAGATTTCTTTTAAATTCCATTGACTTCAAAGAGTGCATCTATAGGATTTTTATATAACTATCTCAATATAAAAGACGAAACAGGATCATATGACAGGACTACAGTCAAATCTGATGAAATGTAACATCTCATCTTACTGCACCCTTATAGATGGTGAGACCAATATAAGACACAGTCATTCTGCACTCCTGTTTTGGAATTCTTTTTTAAGTGGCAAGAAAGCAGGGTAGAAAACTGTTATATGCGACTCATCCACTACTTATTGAAATAAAAATGTTAATTACTATAGTAATCTGATGGAGAGTGGTTGCTTTCAAACATAGGGTTTTACCTTCAATTGGATGAGAAATCCTAAAACAATAGGAGATGAAATTAGGTCTAGAGCCCACCTTCACAATAAATTTGTGTTGTTTTTCCTTCCTTGTAGTCTTATTGAAATGATCTCAATAGGATCACCATTCTCAAATGGCTATACCCTGTTTCCCCGAAAATAAGACATCCCCGGATAATAAGCCCAATAGGGCTTTTGAGCGCATGTGTTAAAATAAGCCCCCCTGAAAATAAGTCCTCCCCAAAAATAACCCCTCCCCAAAAATATTTAAATTTATGCGCAGCCGGTCCCTGCCATTTCCTCTAGTTAGGGTTAGGGAGACAGAGCTGGAAATCAGGTAAAATGGCAAGAGGAGCCCCGTCTTGCTCCACGTGCCCCAAAATAATAAGACCTCCTCAAAAATAAGGCCAAGCGCTTATTTCGGGGTTCAAAAAAATATAAGACAGGGTCTTATTTTCGGGAAAACACGGTATCTCAATATTTGTGTGCATTTCCTTCACGTATAATATCATACTTATTTTCCTTTGGTCTGACTGATTCAACTACATGCTAGATACAAATCCAAAGAGCAGCAACTCTAATGCCTGTAGTTCAAACGGTTGCCCCGACATGCAGGAACATACTCTAAGAAAGATTTGCTAAACCAATACAATTGCTGACAAAGAAAGGAATGAATAAACATGCAAGGATTAACTGGGAAAGCTGTTAACAAGGGATAGCTTTTGGTCCATAATTTACAGCATTTGCATTAGGGCTGTGCAAAGCATTCAATGGAGATGCATTGAAAAGCAAGCTTGACCAAGGGAGACATCCTCTCATTAAAGCAATGGAAAGGCTGCATCCTTTGACAAGTCCAGATGATTGTTCTAAAAGCCGTTCCCAGTTCTCTGTGAAGATGTGTATAAGAGTTTTGCAGGAATAACTAATGACACAAAGTGGCTGTGAGTAGGTGTGCAGCAACACATGTATATCATGCTGTCTCCAGCTCTTGTGGGTCAGATGGAATAATCTATCCTAAACAAAAATCTATCTGATCTATTCCGTTAATATTTAACCATAATGTGTTACCTATGTTTGTTTTATGGCAGAACCAACAAGGACATTAGGTAGACTAGCTTCCCCCAATATGATGCCTCCCTAGCTGATGCTTTAACCCCTAAAATCCAAAGGGCACCAACTTGGTAAAACATTAGTCTATACTTCTGTGGATTTTCATACATACGATTGGCTACACCAAGAAGCTTACTATACAAGATGAAAGAAGGTGTAGCTCACAAAAGTTTGTGCCAAATAAATGTACTACACTTAAAAAGAAGAAAAGTCTACGTTAATACAATTAGTGTTAAATCAGAGACTGCTGCTAGATTAACATACATGGCAGTGGTGAAAACTGAACCGGTTTGCTACTGGTTTGCCAGCTGTGCATGCGCCAAACGCACAGAAAAAGGCAGCTTCGGAAGGTAAGTATAACAGCAAGGGGGGGAACAGCTGTGCCACGTGATTTAGATTCACTAAAAAGCAGGATTTCCTGCTTTCTAGCGATTTTAAATTGCATGGCACAGCTGATCGTTGAAAATATTGGTTTGGAGGAACCAGTAGGGGTTTTTTTACTACCGGTTTGCCCGAACGAGTGCAAACTGGTAGGATTTCATCGCTGATACATGGCTTCTGTTTTTTATGAATAAAGCAACTGTTCTAACGTCAAGGTATAGTGGCCTAGGTGCAGAAAGTCTGGGAAAAATGCACAGAACATTGAAGATTTGGGGAAATTTAACATGAGAATCTGAGCAAATGGACAACTGGATTTAAAAGATCATCCCGAGACATGCAAGATAAAAGTTCAAACATTTTCCACCTACTATAAATACGACTAATTCCAAATCAGGAGTCTTTAGGTTATTTGAAGCCGGTTTTCCTCTCAAATCAGAAAATAGAAGCAAAATGAAAAGGCACAGATACCTTAGATATCCTGGACTCTTCTGTTATAGCCAGGCTAGAGATAAAGAAGCCTAGCACCATAATCTTAAAAGAAGATATTTTTATGTGCTTTAAAGATACTATAAGCTAGGCACTCATTGCCCTTTACTTGGCCAATTTCGCATTACCTTGTAACTAAAATCCTTGTGGTGTGTTCTTTAGGATCAAACATCAAAATACTCCACATAAGAAGCTGCTCATTAATCAAGCTATTTTTAACTTTTAGTGGTAACTTATCCAGGATAGAAAAATATAGCTTCTCAGAAAGAGTGATGATTTCAGATAACCAAGCAAGCGGAATTCAGCTAAAGTTACAAAGCTTCAGCTCCTCTCCCTCTTTAAGCTTCTGCCTTCAAAATAAGAAGGTGAATTGTTTCATGCCAAATCTACGTTCTTAGATTAAACATCTGTCTTCTGGGCAATAACGTTCCTTCAGTTAATTTAACAGTATGCCTACCCAAAATGATAAATTTCCCAGAGTTAATTAAGGGCTTTTGTTAAAATTGGCTGGCAACCTCTTGCAATTAGCAACATTTTGATTTTCTTTTTGGTGTCTTCAGTTCCTGTTCTCCCTCTAGGCATCTGCACCAAATAGAAGGATCCCATGCAGTGTCTTTCTCTGCTCTTAGTTCTTTGCCAACCCTTCTATAGCAATCTTGAATCACCCAAGAACTTCCAGCAATTCAAGATGATCATAGATCCGTGATAGCGAACCTATGGCATGCATGCCACAGGTGGCACGTGTAACCATATTGGTGGGCAGCTGATTTTCAGGCCTTCTGGGCCCACTGGAAGTAGGGAAACAAGCTGTTTCCTGCCTCCGGAGGGCCTCAGGGTGGTGGTGCAGAAGGCCTGTTTTTCTCTCTCCCCAGGCTCCAGAGCCTTTCTAGGAGCTTGGGAAGGGCGAAAACGGCCTTCCCTATCCCCCTGGAGGCCAGAAATGGCCCATTTGCCAACTTCCGGACCAGAAGTAGGCAAACTGGCCATTTCCGGCCTCTGGAGGGTCTCCAGGGGGGTGAGGAAGGTTGTTTTCGCACTCCCCAAGCTCCTAAAAAGGCTCTGGAGCCTGGGGAGAGAGAAAAACGGGCCTACAGGGCTTACCGTGCAATCGTATGCCAGGAACTGGGGGGGAAGTTGGGAGGTCATGCGCGCATGCGTGGGGGTAGGGCGCATAGAATTATGGGTGTGGGCATGCATGCACGCAACCCCCCTCCCCCCTGTTCCTGGCACGTGATGGCAAAAAGGTTAGCCATCACTGTCATAGACCATTATTGCTTTCTAGTCATTTTTCTTCCCTTTGACTTCAATTACAACAATAATTATTTCCTACAAGTTCCTTAGCTAGTGTCTCTCTTACTGTAAAATACTACTGGATCTTAAGCTCTTTCCCAGCCTCAAGTTATAAGTCTCAAATAAAAACCCATATATCTGGAAGACCATACAACAGGATGGCAGATTGTGTTTATCTTCTGCATTATAGTGCTCTGTCTCCATATATCATCTAGATCTGTGTCTTTCCAAAGATTATAAGGTTTGAACAACCCAATAAGTAAAGTTATATACACTTTTCAGGTATTCTGCTCACAACCCATAGTACTTAATGAGCAGGAAGTTTCTCAAGCTCATCGCATACTAATAAAGGAGAATATTTGTAGCTCAGGTTGAAATGAAGGGTTCTTGGTGCTCCCTGAGCTTGGTTGTTTTCTTGCAACTGCATTGATGATGTTACCTAGTTTGGATAATGAAACATCTGCAAGAGAACAACCAAGCTCAGAAAGCACCAAGGATCCCTCATAGCATACTAAGCAGCTGATTTTAGGAAGAAAATTAAAGACAATTTTATGGTTAGAAAGGACAGAGTAAAATATTTATTATTGGTTCCAACACAGCATATAGTGCCCATTGGTTGTTATGGTAAGATGACTCATTCTCATTTTTCCTACTTATTGTGGAAAAAATGGTTTGGAGGTCCTATAATTAACTATCATTGCAGATCTGTCTTACTCATATGGAAATAGCATCTTGATTCACGGCAGCACTCATTTCATTCACAGAATTTCAGAAACAACAATGTTTAAAAACCATGTACATCCTTTCTTTCAGGGAACACATAACAGCTTCTCCTTTTCTCCTGCACTTTCAGAACAACCCTGTGAGTCAAACTGTCCTATATCTACAGTGTTATGTAAGAATCCACCCGTTAACTGAAGAACCCAGAGTAAACTTTTTCTTACATTTTTGCTTTGGGGGCTGAGTTGAACAAACATGACGACTGAATAATATAGAACACGTAGCAGAAATAACAAATTTACAAAATTACACAGAAAATATGTCAAACATTCCTATGAAACTCATTAAACGCTTCTTTATAGAAACTTAAAGCTTATTATCCTTTTAAGGGTTAAAGAGTCATGTAGCTGATCCAAAAAAGCAAACATATTTGTAGTGGCACGTTCCATTTCTGGAGGACAAAGATTCTGAGTTGCCAAGACGAAATGTAATAATTATGAGTCTTTAGTTGAAGCATGTATTTGTAACTAAATTATGACATCACTGACTATTTTCAGGTTATTCCAAGGGGTTAAGTCAATATATTTCCACCATAAATAACATAAGGAATAAGATAAGTAAAGAGTACCCTGTAACAAACACTGAAGATTCATAAATCAATCTCTCTCTCTCCTCCGCCTCTCTCCCTCCCTCACCCCACCCCTGCAGTGTTTTCCAGATCAGGCCATATAGTTGAAAGAACTCTAAGGAATATATTTTTAAAAAGGTAAGAAAGTAATATTTTCAAGAAATAATCAATACATACAGGAAGATATTAAATATTTCCCCATTTTCAAACTAGCAAATAATGATTTAGTAACAATGAAGGGTAATTCTATCTAGCCCTCTGTTTACACTATTGTCTCAATCCACACCTAATTCTCTCTATCTGGATGGCAGCTGATCAGAAGGCTGATCTAATCATTAATTCCCTGCAACTGGTTTTCCACAGTTGCTGCAGCAGGTAGGTTCCAAATGTTGCTATAATGCGGCATGTTTACATCTTCCTGAATCAGTGGTTGGTTGGTTCCAACCGGTGTTACCACCGGTTCTCTTCGCGCACGTGCTTTGCGCGCAATTATTTTATTTTATTTTATTTTATTTTATTTTATTTTATTTTATTTTATTTTATTTTATTTTATTTTATTTTTTTACATTTTTATACCACCCTTCTCCTTTCGGACTCAGGGCGGTGAACAGCCATAATAAAACAATTATACAAAAAAGTTAAAACTAATTATTTAAAATAAATTATATAAAATTTAGCCCATATAGATTAAAATTCTAATTTAAAATCCATGTCAAATTTTAAAACCAAATAAAATCAGGCCAGCCGAGCTAACTGAAAAAGGTGAGTTTTCAGGGCCCGACGAAAAGTCCGGAGATCTGGGATCATTCGTATCTCTGGGGGTAGATCGTTCCAGAGGGTAGGTGCCACCACAGAGAAGGCTCTACCCCTGGGGGTCGCCAACCGGCATTGTCTGGCTGACGGCACCCTGAGGAGGCCCGCTCTGTGGGAGCGGACTGGCCAGTGGGAGGCAATTGGTGGCAGAAGGCGGTCCTGTAAATACCCCAGCCCTAAGCCATGGAGAGCTTTAAAGGTGATCACCAACACCTTGAAGCGCACCCGGAAGTCCACTGGGAGCCAATGCAGCTCAGGAGAGGAGGAGAGGAGTCACATGGGAGCGCCCCGTCGCTCCCATAATCCCCCGCGCGGCGCATTCTGCACCAGTTGGAGCCTCCGGGTGCACCCCAAGGGGAGCCCCATGTAGAGAGCGTTACAATAGTCCAGACGAGTAGTGACGAGAGCTTGAGTGACCGTGCGTAAGGAGTCCCGATCAAGAAAGGGACGCAACTGGCGTATCAGGCGAACCTGATAGAAAGCCCACCTGGTCATGGCCGTCATATGCTCTTCTAAAGACAGCCGTGAGTCCAGGAGGACGCCCAAGTTGCGAGCCCTTTCCGTGGGGGCCAATGATTCACCCCCAATAACCAGCGATGGCACCAGCTGACTATACCGGGACGCCGGCAGCCACAGCCACTCGGTCTTGGAAGGGTTGAGTTGAAGCCTATTTTTTCTAATTTTGTTAGAATTCAAAGCAAAAGTATTCTTTATCAGGAAGGATTCTTTATCATTAATTTTTTTTTAAAAAATTCAAATTTATCTGGTCCATTAATCCATTTGGAACTTTCTAAAATCTAAGTTTTAATCACCCATTTGCTATTTAGTCCAGAAAAAAAACTTAAGTCCTTAAACTTGTATTTAAAACTCATTTCGCTAAGGATTGAAAGAAACTCATCCAGTGCTATAAAACTTGCTGATCCAAAGATTCCCAATAGCTGAAAAGCACTTAAAAACCCGATTTCTGAAAGTGGTTAGAAAAGGAAACAAACCCAGTGTCCTTTTAAAGGTCTCAACTGTGGTTTGAGCAAGATTATTATCCCTTCACCTCCCAAAGCTCTAAAACTGCAGACTTGCCTTTCAGTCTGCTGTTTTGAAGTCTCCTCCTGAGGAGCAATTGTCTGGAGTACTTGTGGGGAATCTCAGGATATCTCCTTGTCTAGAGAGCAATTATGAAGAGCTGGTCGACTCACCGGGTCTTCATTTCACTGCAGTCATTGGTTTTGTTTATCATGGAGCTAGCTTCAGTTTGCCATTTCTTCCCTAGATGTGACCATTCCTGCCATGTACCTGTTTTATAAAATGCTAGACAAACAATTGGAGCACTGGTTGCCCACTCAACATTTGTGAATTAGAGACTATAAATAGTCCTTGACTACTTAGTCCTTATGACTGGAATTGAGCCGAAAATTTCCATTGCTAAGTGAGACATTTGTTAAGTGCGTTTTGCCGCATTTTACAACCTTTCTTGCTACAGTTGATAAGCGAATCACATGGTTGTTAAGTGAATCCTGCTTCCCTATCGTCTTTGCTTGTCAGAAAATCGCAAAAGGCTATCACATGTCTCTGAGACACTACAAATATCAAAAATATGAGTCAGTTGTCAAGTGTTTGAATTTTGATCACATGAGCATGGGGATGTTGCAATGATCATAAGTGTGAAAAACGGTTGTAAGTCACTTTCTTCAGCACCATTGTAACTTTGAATGGACACTAAATGAACTGTTGTCAGTTGAGGACAGTAAGAAAATATCCATAACCTGAGAACAGATATAAATCAACCTCAATAAATGTTCCACAAAGGCAAGGAGCTTAATGCTAAAAGTTGGTTCAAAACTGGCATTGAACCACAGTTGGGTGCTACAGGAACAAAATTAATTATGGTTAAATAAAGTACACAACTACAGTAGCAACAGTGTGTAGGAAGCAATACTGTATTTATTATATTCCAAGTGGCAAACCATGACTTTTGCATGTACTATAAGCTTGCAAGGTATAGTTTACCAGTTCGTATGTAACAGCAGAGTATGATCTGAACAAACCAGGAACTGATTAAATCTGTCCCTTCCAAAAGGAGAAGAGATTCTTCCTACAAGGCGAAGTCACAGTCTGAGATTACACACAAGTGGTAGTAATGCTACAGAGCTGCTCAGGGTTAGATAGGAATTAGGATGGCCTCATTTAAGTCACATGGCCTAATTCTCCTCTTTTTAATAATAACATAAATTTTAATTTGTTTTAAATTATTGGGGTTTTAAAAATTGTCTACGGCCAAATTATTTAATTGGATTTTAGTCTGTTTTAAATGCTGTATTTATGTGTTTTATCTTATGGCTGTACACCGCCCTGAGTCCTTCGGGAGTAGGGCGGTATATAAATCAAATAAACTCGAAACACAAGTTATGCTAATGAAACCTTACAAATATTTGAAATGAACAGTTATACTATCACAATGATTACTCTGTGAGCATCAGAAGACACAATTCCCTATCATTCCCCAAAGAACTTGTTTTAAAAAAGAACTCTTTTGCTGTGCTCTGCAGTAATAATATTAGTATTGAGCATCCTGGATCCTTTCCTCATACCACCTAATTTCTTGCACACTATAACACTCCACAAAACTAGTGCATGTCTAATCAGCATTTCTCTGTGTGGAATTTTCCAAAGAAGTTTCAGGTGCATTTTAAAGCAGAAGTGTATCTGTTATTATGTATAATAACAGGCAAGATTGAGACTGTCCATAACTCTCTCTCTCTCAGTTTAACATGATAGCAGGCTGCCTACAGATGAAAAACAATTTTATCTGTATCCAAAGCTAAGCAGATATAACTGCACTTGGTCCATCATTTTACACAAACCTAATTGGAAATACAGTTCTGCTGCATGTAAGAAAGTTCTGCTTGGAAATAAACAGAAATGTACAAGATGTTAATCACTCTATTTTTCTGCCTTCTTTCTGACTCTCCCTTTCCCTCCCTCTGGGCTCTCTCATACCAGTATTGGATTTTGGAACACTGCCAGCTATGTTGTGGTATGTACTGGTTATAATCTCAGATTAGGAAAGATACTTCCAGAATGGACTCTCCACTCTACCTTCTCTGGCTGAATGTGGGATCAATCACCAGAGTCTTTTTTGTGTGTGTGGGTTTTTCTGATGACAACATGACCTAGAGATCAAGTACATATCATCTTGAGCTCCTCAGAGAAAAGATGGAATCAGGATCCTTCTTTAAAAAGTTCCATTCAAAGATCCTTGAGAAGATTTCCCCCCCACTTTTATTTACAAAATTCTGAAGCATTACGAATATATGTATATTAGGACAATTTGCAATAGATTTGAAACTATTTCTAGCTTCCTATGGTTTAGTAACAGTATCGTCAACAACTTCCCCTTACCCACATATCCACAGAAGGATCGTGAATTAGGTTGTTAAAAGCAAAGATAGCTGGATAATAAACTATATGTGGGAACAGAACCATTAGATGAGCTTTGATCCTGAAAACACATTTCTGAATTGTATGCCCTGAGATATCCTTTCCTTATTCTTAATTCCAAGTGGGTAGGAGCTTCTATTGCTCTACTGTTTTCCCAATAGATTGATTCCAGGTTTTTCCCCCCAAAAAGAAAGTAAATCTCATAAGCATAATGTCTGCCCACTGTTGATGAGCAGACAGCTCTATAAAAAGACAGAATAATCTGAACAGAATTGGATTCCCATTATTAATTTACCACCAAAAAAAGAAAGCACTCTCATGTCTGATAAGCGATGTATTTATTTTTTGGCAAAAAGAAAAGAAAGTTTGAATATCAAACCCCCCACTAGAGATGTACACATTGCAAGTCATTTGCTTTAAATTCAGCAGGCAGAAATTACAGACTGCAACACATGAGAAACCTGTATTCTAACAAAACTGTCTCATTCTACACCACCATTCACTCCTTGTTCTCCTCTGCATCCTAGCCATCTCCTACTCAACTTCTTTCTACGTTATGATCAAGAGCAATCAGCTTCAGCCTTCAGACCTTTTTTGTTTTTGTTTTCACTTCCACTTTTGCTACAAATTGATTAAACATTGTCTCGGATTCTTTAACAGTTCAGTTGCTAGCCAACTCTTTGGGGCTTAAACAATGCATTCCCACCCCAATCTGTAATGCCTGAGGAATGTTTATTGCACTAAATGAAGTGATGGCAGGGCTGGTTAACTGTGGGATTCATCAGGAAATAAACCAGATACTCAAGATGAGAGTAAACCCTGAAAGGAGAGGTATTTGCTTATTCTGCAGATGCATTCTGCTTTTCTCGAGATGATACGCTGCTGCTGCAGCATCCAACCAATTGCAGGCATCAGCCCCCGAGGATTCAAGTCCTCAGAGAGAATTCCTTACTACAGACCTATGCAGTAAAGTTCTCTTGCTCTACAATGTCCGCAAAGCATACTGGGCACTAACTCAGATTATCCAAAAATCTGTTTAAACTGCTTTTTCTTTATTTGTATTTCATAGGCTGCCCTACGAGTCTATGGGAATAGGCATGTCTCATCATCTTCAGCATCTTGTCTGAAGGAGACCTCTCTTACATCCAGCCCAGCTGACCTATCACAGGGCTGGCATGCCGCTTTATGAAACCCAGAGCACGGAATGGGAAGACAAATCTGGCAGAAAAAGCCACTGTTTTCTTTTCAAAAGGGAGAGATCCAATGTAGGGGATCCTCTGCCAGGACAGCAGCCGCTCTCCAGATCCTCTCCAGCAGTTTTAACATTTCAAGCACATTTTGACACACACACATACACACACAAACCCTGCCAAGGGAAGTGGTGATCCTTAACAGAGTCACCTAGAATGCTGGATGGTCAACAGAGTCCTGCCTTTGTAAAATATTGAAAAAAGAAAGGGGAAAAGGGGGGGAAAAATCCCCCACCAGGCAGCAGTAAGAACTTCCTGCTTGGCTCGTTACGAAGTTGCAGCATAGGCACAGGCAAAATGCTCCAATTACAATATTCACGGAGTAGAAATCTAGCCGAGAAAGGAAGGGACCACACAGAAGTTGCAAAAGGGTGGGGAGAGAGACCCTTCAGCGGGCCCTTTCTCCAAGCTGGTGCCCTTCCAGATGCGCTGGACTGCAATTCCATCATCCTCAGTCAGGAGAGCCATCTGGCAGCCTCTCTTGCCAGTTTAGCCTCCCTCCGCCCCCTCCCCCCCGGCCTGCCCATTGCCCATAGGGAGAGAGAATCCTTGTCTAAGAGCTCCGATCCAGAGGGAGCTTTTGCATTTGAAAAGCAGGAACGGGCCCGATCCTGGCCGTCTCCACCCTGCCTCCCACCCACCCACCCACCCGGAGTTCCCCAGACTCACATAATGCTTGTTGGGGATTCGTCTCTTCTGCACGTCCAGCACCTTCACCTCCGCGATACTCTTCCGGGGCATAGCGTTGGTCGTTTGCAACGCGAACCCCAGAAAACGGGGCAAACCTCGGGCTGAAAGGCAGGGGGAAATCGGGGTGTGGGGGGGAGAACAGAGAGAGAGAGAGGGAGAGGGAGAGGCGGGCGAAAGAGCCCCCTTCTTCGGGAGGGTGGTGGAATCACGGCTGCTACAGAAACGTACACCACAAACTTTTAGGCGCAGCTCGCGGGCAACTTGGATAGGCAGGAGTGAGCCACACCACCCTCGGCGTCTGCTTCCTCTTCCTCCTCCTCTTCCTCCTCCCCCTCTCGGTCTACCTCCTCCAGTCTGCCTCTGTCCAGAGTTTGCAGCTGCGGGAGGGGACTCCTCCCCGGCCAGGGCCGCTCAGACAATGTGGTTATGTGCTCCAATCCACCAGGGCTCTTAAAGGGACACGAGCCCCCGCAGGAGAAGGGAAGCCGGCTAACCCAACGGCAAGGCAAGCAAAATCAATGCAAAGCAACCAGAAAAGCCGCTGGGGTTTCTCTCTGCCACCCTCACCCCCGCCCCATCTATCTGCGCGCCCCACCGGGGAGAAGCGATCGTTGAAAATGAAGGGGAAGAATGAGAGCGCTCGGGAAGTTGTAGGTCTCAGGGAGAGGGATATATGGGGATATATGGGAGTAGGTCTTTTTCAGACCTTCTTCCAAGGTTTTAACCTCCGCTTGACCTCCTCCGCCTCCTCCCACCCCCTCTAAGTGAGCGAAGGAACAGAGATTGATTAGCAGCAGTTTTGTCTCAGATCCAATATCACGCCTTACCTCCCACGAGGGAAAAAAACACGCATGAAAGGTTGGAATCGGAAATCTCCGAAAAGACCAACCAACCAACTAAACTAAACTCAGGAATCTGTTGCAAAAAAGAGGCCACGTGAGTGATTTCTGAGCTGGGACACAGGCCACCTTCGTGCCAGCAGCGAAATATCAATAGGGTCTCAGGGACTCTGAGCGAATAGCATAGACATTTTAAAATAAAATGGTTGCCCTTATAAAAAGTTGAATGTATTAGAGAGAAATCAACTAAGAGAGCTATCCCTTTCGATATTACATTTTTATTAATGCCCCCAAACAAGTGGGAAACGATGGCATGGGATAACCTTTTTTGTAGGTGTCATTTTCAGCATCAAGAGTGTGCCATTCCCAGAAGTTCTGCACACACACACACACACACACACATATATATAGATAGATAGATAGATAGATAGATAGATAGTGTGTGTGTGTGTGTGTGTGTGTGTGTGTGTGTGTGTGTTACATGGAATTTTAAATTGATGTATTCTTTTTATGCTGTATGCTGCCCTGCTGTCCATACTGATGAGTTAGATGAACTTACGCACCTTATAAATACATTATATTTAAAATGGCTTTACTTATGAACATTACTTCTTCAGATGCTTAAAGTTAAGACACTGGTCACCTATGCTGAGTAGAAGCTATTGCATGTCATTCAAGTACAGTGATGCTTTAAGCACTCCTCTTTGGTTGGAAATTTATTCTATTTTTCTATTTATGGAGAGCTGATTGGTGTTTGTAACTGCAAATAGCATCTCGGAGTGACATGCCCTATCTGGACAATCTGATGACATTTCCTATTTTTTTGTTTTGGCATTTTAATCTTTGTACACACTCCAATCTATTCCTCCTACCACCTTTGTCCCTTATCCAAACCTTAGTATTCCATACAACTGAATTCTAAAAGGTCACTTTCTGGATTTTTGTCCACCAAAATCTTCTTGAGCATCTGCAGAAATGGACATATTTGGATGAACTGAATATGAGAAAATTGGCTTCTAGGTAGGTAGGGAGAGCCAGTTTGGTTTACTGGTTAAGGCATCAGGCTAGAAAGCAAGAGAGCCAGGGTTTAAGTCCTGCCTTGGCCATTAAAGCTAACTGGATGACCGTGAGCCAGTCATTCTCTCTCAGCCTGACCCACCTCAAAGAGTTATCGTTATGGGGAAAATGGGAGGAAGAATGTCTGTTGGATATGTTCCCCACCTTGAGTTATTTGTAAAAATAATAAGGGTGTGATATAACAATAACAGAGTTAGAAGGGACCTTGGAGGTCTTCTAGTCCAACCCTCTGCTTAGGCAGGGAATCTACACCATTTCAGACAAATGGTTATCCAATCTCTTCTTAAAAATTTCCAGTGTTGGAGCACTTACAACTTCTGGAAGAAAGTTGTTCCACTGATTAGTTGTTCTAACTGTCAGGAAATTTCTCCTTAGTTCTAAGTTGCTTCTCTCCATCATTAGTTTCCACCCATTGCTTCTTGTCCTACCCTCAGGTGCTTTGGAGAATAGGTTGACTCCTTCTTCTTTGTGGCAGCCCCTGAGGTATTGGAACACTGCTATCATGTCTCCTCAGTCCTTCTTTTCATTAAACTAGACATACCCAGTTCCAGCAACCATTCTTTATATGTTTTAGCCTCCAATCCCCTAATCATCTTTGTTAGTCTTCTCTGCACTCTTTCTAGAGTCTCAACATCTTTTTTACATCGTGGTGACCAAAACTGGATTCAGTATTCCAAGTGTGGCCTTATAAAATGGTATTAACACTGCACGTGATCTTGATTCTATCCCTCTGTTTATGCAGCTTAGAATTGTGTTGGCTTTTTTGGCAGCTGCTGCACACTGCTGGCTCATATTTAAATGGTTGTCCACTCCAAGATCCCTCTCACAGTTACTACTATTGAGCAAGGTACTACATATACTATATCTGTGTATTTTGTTTTTCTTGCCCAAATGTAGAACCTTACTTTAAATAAATAGAAGGAATTATTGTGAAATCTGAATGCCTAAAGATAAAGAAGCATTTGCTTAATTTATTTTTTAGATTAATTTATATGGCTGTCCTTCTTGCTAAATAGGACTCGAGGCAGATAACGAAGATTAAAAACAATACAATAAATAAGAAACAAACGACAACAAAGAACATAACATAGCTGTAGGGAAACCACGCAGCTAACAAACATGGGCTCAATTCCATGACCCCAGAGCCCAGGGAAGGAGTTGTTCTGTGTTAGACTGATAACTGCAGAAGAATGAGACTAATTGACATATGCAGCATTTGTAATTGTTCTGTTTTGTTAACTTTTAACGAGGTTCCACAACTTCTCAATATATTAGATTTTCTGGATTTGCCTTCCAACTGGATGATTCCTTTCTTACATTTCAGCCTCCCTCCACTACAAAATGACAGATTGACATTTTGGTAAGGATCTACGTGGAGTTTCTTAAATCTGTAGACTTGTTCTCCAGGTCAGTGAAAGCTCTACTTTTGTTTTCAGCAGGAATCAAATTATCTTTTGGGACTTGATTACTTCACTTATGTGGGAGAAGGCCTCCGTCTGCCAGGCCACAGAAGGAAAATAACCCAAGATGAGGAATCTCAGCATACGAAAGCAGGAAAAACACTTCCTTGTTCCTGTGGCCTAAGAATTAGCTAATATTCTTGAAAATATATGATGAAATCGCAGTAGAACAGCACTTTTTAACCAGGAGAGCTATTTATTGTCACGTATCAGAGCAGTTCATGAGTCAGATCTCCCATTTTGTTTCATTTTATCTAAAATCATGGGCCTTAGCAAGAGACGACTAAAGAAGTTGCTATGCCAACCCAAATACATGTCCAAGATGAGCATTTTCTCCATATTGATGGTGTTTTAGGTTCCTGCCTAAAACAGATAAGATATTCTTAATCTATCTCAAAGAGTGTATCCAAGGTTTGTCAAATGTACTGCCTCACTTGAGCATTACTTGAGTATTTCTTAGAGTCCTTGCAGAAGAAGAAAAGGGGGAGAAAATGGCAGAGAACTTTGACGCTGCCTATGATCAACCATCCTTTGTCTCCCTGAAGGGGCACTAGCCATCACTTGAACAAGCCTACTTGCCTAGAGACATAACAGATAGGCAAGATGGTATTGTGGTATCCCCTAAAATGGCAGAAGGGCCCAGGGAAAAAGACATTGGGGGAGGCACTTACTGAAACTGCCAGAGGAAAGGTGGGTGCAGGAAAAGCCTCCTGCAAGGCAATCTGGATTCCTAGTAATGTTGAGTCAATTAAATATTGGAGGTAGGAAAGAATTGCCATTATGGAAGCAGTTGGAACTGTGTAAATTACTGGATGCTTGCAAGCCATTTTCCTTTCATTTTGCTTATTCCTAATAAAAATGCATGAGTTTGGTACATAGCATAGACTAATGTGAGTATGATTGCTTTCTATATTGGCTGTCAAGAGGGGAAACCCATTCTTTCTTCTTCTTCCACATTCAATAATAGATGGACTGATTTTTTTTAAAAAAAATCATGCTGATTGAATAGCTTTTATTTATTTCTCAGGAGGTATTTTTTAAAAATTACTCTCAAGTAAAATTTGCCATAATTTGTAAAATATATTCAATTCTATTTTAAAATGATTAATTCTCTTCAATGGAATACATATGCCTATTTTGCCAATGGGGAATAGGCACAGATAATCTGAATACCACCACTGACAATTTATACTGATACGAATTTTTTTCCCCATGGTGTTGCATTTCATCTTCAAACAATACTTTCTTGATTTTGGTTTCCCGCTCGGTTCATAAAATATCCTTAAGCAGATTGCAAAACAGAGGCTCAAAACAGAAGCAAACTGCAGTTGAGATATCAAAGTCCAGCAATTCTTCTTTGTTTAGTTAGGCTACAGGGAATACGTTATCCCACAACCAAACAGTTCTCATATGTTAAGTCTCACTTCTGAGACATGCTGCATTCCAGGTAACTGCAACTGACAATCTTATCTTCTCTAGCTAATAGCAGAACCTTCTCTAGGTACCTGGACAGAGCATTATGGTGGACCTTGTGTTTCTCTGACGCAGCATGGATGTTATAGACATGATAAGTTTGGCAGAGCTGATTTGTTCACCTTCCACAAATTTCACATCACATCATAAAGAACATTTAGCTGTCATTTTGTGCTCTGTTATCTCATCCCTCCAGATTTAGAAAAGTGGACTTGATTTTCCATTTTTGAGATATTCAAAAGAGCAACAGGAATTATGGAGAAACAAGGAAATTGGATCATAGGAAGTAGACTTCATTTATGTAATTGCTGAGTTGCATTTTAAAATGAATTTATATTTAGTGCTGGCATACCGCCGTCTTTCAAATTGATCGACTTTTCTCACAAGCACCTCATCTATAGACATCCATTTAATCATAACCTTCCTTACATTCAGCAGCAGAGGGGCTGGGTGCAAAATAACTTATGTTCTAATGTATGGATGATTTTTCCTCCATTTATAAAGCTGATCTTTGTCAGCATTGTAAGATTCCACTTATATTTTAGAACAGTGTGTCTGTCAGCTCTGTGGTCGCTTCTAAACATGATAATGTTCTTTGAAAATAACACGATCATATATTTGTGTATACATGTGTAAGTATATTTGTGGAACTACTGTAGTCCTATGAGATAGATCAAGCTCTGAAAACACTCCATATCATTTTTTAAAAAAGATTTGACTGCCATCATTCTTATTCCAAACACACAAAACCCAGTTGTATAGACATTATGTGTTCATGAAGGGAACAAATTTTTCCTTTTGCAGCATGAGTATCAGCGGTGGGTTGCTACCGGTTCGCCCCGGATTGAATGAACTGCGAGCGGCAGTGGCGGGAGGCTCCACCCACCCGCTCAGACACTTCTGCGCATGCACAGAAGCATCATGCGCACACACAAGCAAACCGCTAGCAAACTAAGTTGAAACCTACTACTGATGAGTATCCAACCTTTGGGCTTACCTTGAGCAAAGAGGAATTGTTTTGGGCCATAAACTAGTTAATATTATATAGTTAATATAGTTAAATATCATTTAAAAATCATACAATAATGTTAAAAGATCACAATCTTGTGAGGCTGCATTACTAGCTGTCCAGGATTGCAGGTGGCCCATGGGTCACAGGTTGGACATGCCTGTTTTATAGCTTTCTTTGATCCAGCAAGAGCTGTAAGGGAGGTCCAAACTGGATAAGATAGCATTGCAATGGAAGCTTCCCCTTTTGCCATGTGTGTTGATGTCACATGTATGTACAAAGGTGGAGGGTTTCAATTCTAATGCTGCAACTGCAATTTGGCCTGTTTTTACCATAGGCAAACCTGCCCCCCAAGTTTCTACTTTGGTCTCATTAAAAACCAAGGAAATATATGTGGAAAGCAACCTGGCATACAAAGAGGGCCATACACAAGCAAGCAAGGGACGAAATAGATTCCAGTTAATTCAGCAATTGCTACTTTCCTTGGAAATGATACAAATCACAATAAAATATTATCTAGATAATTCTATCTGGAACTTTACTTTAGGAATAGTTCACTAGTGGAGGTTATTGGGAGGTCAGCCTGTGACAAGATCGGATCTTGAGATTTTGTCTGGTAGATGAAGCCAAGAAAGATTCCACCAAGTAGTTACCCGAAAATTTGGCAAGTAGGACTGGAAATGTCCAAAATGGATTGGAAATTCAATCTAACCAGTCATCAGTCGTTTTAATTTTGCTTTGTATAGTGGAAACCAACTTTTAATAGTCTATTAATTTCTACAAAATCATTTCTGGAAATAAAGCCAGTAGGATTTAGATGGAGACGCTGCAGCATCTTCAGGTAACTTATTCTGTTTCGTGCTGTTTATAACCATTAAAAAAAATAAAATACTACTTCAAAAGTAACCTGTGTTTGTTTCTTTATGTGTACTTGAATATTTCTGAATGTTAATATCACATGCACACAATTTTGGTGCCCTTTCAGTAACCGCTGTGTATTGAGTTCTTCTGTTTATTCTGATAATTGAAATTAATCTCACAGAGGCTCCCAGCAGTTTGTTATTCCCCTGCACCCAATAATTGGCTCCATCATTAAGACACTCCAGTGTATCATTTACAAGAAAATTGTCAGGAGTCTAAGAGAAAGGCAACCAGCAACAGAGAAGCTGTAAGAAAAAGACTGGTTCACCATACCGATACTATTTGAATGAGATGGGCTGCGTCAGATGGACTGTTGTCTACAGCACTGCCAATCCACAATTTCTTAACTTGGTGTGAACCCTTGCTTGTGAAGGCCTGTAAGCAGGGGTGAAATGTTCCCGGTTCAGACCGAATCGCCCGATCTGGTAGCGATGGAGGTGGATGGTTCAGAGAACCGGTAGCAAAAATCCCTGCCCCAGCCCCCCATGCCCAGCTGAGCTGCACAATCATCAGAGGCTTTTTTTTTTAATTTTTAAAAGCATTTTTTCTACAATCTCTTCAGCCAAAAAAAATTCTTTTAAAAGTAAAAAAAAAGCCTCTGATGATCGCGCGGCTCAGCTGGGATCATCAAAGGCTTTTTTTCTTTTAAATGCCTCTGACGATCAGGCAACTCAGCTGGGATCGTCAGAGCCTTTTGAAAACATTTTTTTACAACCTTTTCGTCGGAGAGGTTGTAGAAAAAATGGTTTTAAAAGTGAAAAATAAAATTGACCACGCCCACCCAGTCACATTACCCCAAGCCACGCCCACAGAACAAATTAGTAACAAATTTTAGATTTCACCATTGCCCATAAGACATAACATGGAGTGGATTATTATCATCTCTGGAATGTCATAGGATTAAAAAAAACATTCCGTATCTCCATAAAGACCTTTTCTATTTTTTTTGTTGTTGTTAGTTGCGAAGTTGTGTCTGACCCATTGCGACCCCACAGAAAAACATTCTTCCAGGCCTTCCTGTCCTCTACCATCCTCTGGAGTCCCTTTAAGCTCACACATACTGCTTCAGTGACTCCATCCAGCCACCTTGTTCTCTGCCGTCCTCTTCTTCTTTTGCCCTCAATCTTTCCCAGCATTAGGCTCTTCTCTAGTGAGTCCTTCTCATTAGGTGACCAAAGTATTTGAGTTTCATCTTCAGGATCTGGCCTTCTAAAGAGCAGTCAGGGTTGATCTCCTCTAGGACTGACCGGTTTGATTGCCTTGCAGTCCAAGAGATTCGCAGGCTCCCATAGTTCAAAGGCCTCAATTCTTTGGCGTTCAGTCTTTCTTATGGTTCAACTTTCACAGCCATACATTGCAACTGGGAAAACCATAGCCTTGATTATACGTACTTCAGGGTGATGTCTCTGCTTTTTAGTATGCTGTCTAGATTTGCCCTAGCTTTCCACCCCAGGAGCAAGCGTCTTTTAATTTCTTGGCTGGAGTCCCCATCTGTGATGATCTTGGAGCCCAGGAAAATAAAATCTGTCACTACCTCCATTTCTTCCCCATCTATTTGCCACGACCTTTTCTATTAGGCACTACCATTTTAAACAATAGGAGAAGTCATAATAGAAACTTCTGTTTAGTCAGATGCATAATGAAGTCTCACATTTCTTAATCAGTGTCTTGGTTACACAGATGCTTCATCATAAGGAGCATGGGAACTTACACTTACTTGGATTCACATGGCCTTCCCTAAAGTCTTACATTTCCTGAATTCTCTTGATTAATGTTGACTTCTAAACTGTCTCCTTTTTCCCCTCCCCCACCCCATCCCGTGTATCTATGATCGGACATTTTAACCTACATATCTATAATCATTGGTGAAATATAGATAACAGAAAGCAAAGAAATGCTATAGTTGATAAAATGCAATATTCTATATGAATATATAGTTCTTATTTTTTTTGTTAAGTTTATTTTAGTTAGTTAGTTTATTTTAATCAAAATTAATAGGTGTGACCATACCATTGATTCCAAACTCCTGGGAATTCAGGGCTTGTAGGGATATCACAATATGGAGTTGCATTTAAAAATTCCACGGAAAAACATATTTAAGCAAAATAAATTTAGTCTTAATACAATTTCACTAGTGAATTTGTCATTTCAGACCATGCTACCTAATCAAATTCCTCAAAACATCATTCTTATCTTTAGTTTATAACATCTTGATAAAAACACACACACCAAAAACTCAATCATTATTTTAATATAGTACCATCTAGTGGACTTTCTGGGGACTGCATCATAATGGTCAGAAATTAAAAACTATGTTCAATCTGATTTTAGAAATCAATTTTTTATCTCACTTTAGTGTTATCTTCAAGCCAGTTTTCCGTTAATTTATATTGTGTTTAAATTGTTGGGCCAAATTGTTTAATATATTTTAAATTGCTTTTAAATCTTTGTATTTTTATGTTTTTACCTTTGGCTGTTCACCGCCCTGAATCCTTCGGGAGAAGGGCAGTATATAAATTTAAATATAAATAAATAAATAAATAAAAATTAATATTATTTTTCAAAGAAATTTTAAAAATCTATAAAAATTAATCAGAGTATTTTAAATGCACAAAATGATCAAGATTTCTTTCAACTTTATTTTACCCTTATTTTACCCTTACAATAGCTTGACATACTTCAGTAATGGTAGACTCCTGACTGAAAAACTTGGAATGATTTTGCATCTTTTGTTGTATGTTTAAAATGCAATATTATTTTTTAAAATGATAACAATATAAACACAGCAGTAAAATACAGAATGACAATGATGAAAAGGGAAATGTTTGTACTTTGAACATTTTCATACTTCTGCTCAAAATATCAAAATTTCTTGCAAGAACTTCTAGGTGTGCAGATTGATAACACTCATACAAAGTTGGTCAAAGAATCCTGAACTTTTAAAATGTGGGGATTTACTGGAGAGCGATGTTGCTGTGAAAATGCTAACAGTAACTTGGGGACTCCTCACACATTCCTAGAATCATAGAATCACGCCCTTGGGACACACCTTAAAGAGCAGCCCAACTCTCTGCTCAGTGCAGGAATCACTAGACCAGGGGTCCCCAACCCCCAGATCCATGGATCGGCACTGGTTCATGGCATGCCACTAATTGGGCCGTGCAAACAAGCAAAGCCCCATCGGTGTGATGCAGGCACCACATGAAACAAAGCCCCCTCATCTGCAAAAAAAACTCACTTCACAGAACTGGTCCCTGGTGTCCAAAAGGTTGAGGGCCGTTGTACTAGACCATAGGTTTGCCATCACGGTACTAGACTATCTCAGGTGGAACCTATTGTTCCTTCAATAGTAACATGAATTTGCAAAGTAATATTGAACTAACAGCTTGCTTACTGCATTATTTAAGTAACTACTTTTATCACAGCAGTATTGCATCTGCATGACACCTGCATAGCAACCTACTAGAGGTGAAAGATTTTAGGAAAGAAATATTATTATAAATTAAGAGCTGAGCAGGCATTGGAATAAAGTTGCTTTGATCTGCTTATAGAATGCCAGCAATGTTAGGGCTTTATTCCAGTGGTGGGATTCAAATAATTTAACAACCGTTTCGCTCAGGGTCAGGTTGTCTGTCATGGGAGGCATGGCCCATCCCTGTCCTCCAGCTCTGCCACATATATGGGATAAGCCTCCCACGACAGCCAACCTGACCCTGGGCGAAGCAGTTGTTAAATTAAATCAAGTGGATCCTGGGTAATTTAACCACCGGTTCACTTGAACCAGTACGAACCGGCTGAATCCCACCACTGCTTTATTCACAGATAATGAATAAATAAGTTACCCTCTTCATTCTCTTTCCCAGAGCCATTGCTGCAGCCTAGAAGCAGAAAAGTATCTTTAAGAGTAGGCATCTATAAAGGGGAAGGTTGATGGCTTGTGCAATGAACATTTGAAGTCCAGGTACAGATACAGGTACAATTAAAGGATCTGACCTTCGCTGTGCAAGCTGCCAAATTTTTGGCAGCTGATTATACCAAAAGCAAGATTTATAGACCTCTGTATTTAAACAAATTTTGATATCTTGAGCAGAAGATATTACACAAAATTTAGCAAGTGAGTATCTAAATTGTCTCAAAGGTGGCTTAGGGTGGAAATGTCTTCCCATCCTTGTTAATGGACAGGAAGGGAACTAGCAGCTTTCTTGATGATAATGGAATGATGTAAGAGTTCCAAGCTTGTGATAATACAAGTTGAACAAACAAACAAACAAACAAACAAACAATGGTTTCTAAACTACCATCTTCTTTTCCACACTCTGAAAATATCATAAAAACCACTTTCCCACTCAATTTGCACCCCCCCCCCGTTGTAATAGCATAATGAAAGAACAGAAATTGCAGAAGATGCATTGATAATGGCTATAACTGGCTTGTCCACATTGCTGCATCACCTGAGGAACATCAGTAGTCAATTGACTAATTTGTGAATCTAGCTATTGCTAATGTTGAACTGGAATGGGACTTTTCGGCTTTGTATCCTTGGCCGTGCCTATTTCTCCTCCAGGGTTTCGCTTCCGCGTTATTATCCACAAGCTTTTCTCCTCGGCTGGCCCTCCCCCATCCTTTCACCCAGTGGTGAAATCCAAATTTTTTTACTACTGGTTCTGTGGGCGTCACTTGGTGGGTGGAGTGTGGCTTGGTGGGTGTGACAGGGGAAGGATACTGCAAAATCCCCATCCAGAAGTGGTATTTGCCAGTTCTCCAAACTACTCAAAATTTCCACTACCGGTTCTCCAGTACCTGTTAGAATCTGCTGGATTTCACCCCTGCTTTCACCCCGGCACATGGGCCATAGGCCCTCCATCCCAGTCCCTTCGCCGCAGAGTCCTAGACCCTGTTGAAGTGAGGTTCTGGTGACCTGTTCTGTGTTCCCTTCTGTTCCCAGTCATTTGCATGGTCCAGGTCAAGAACAAGAATATAGCTTTCGTTGTAAGAGGACTAGAAGAGTCACCAGGATCAATCTCAAGCTTTTGACAGGTAAAGCAAATTTATCAGAAGTTTTTTCAATCAGATTTATCGGAAAGGAAAGGCGGTTATAGAAATCTTAGCAAAGAGATTAATTTCATTTTCAAATTTATCTCTGTTTATTGTGTCAGAGACTTCTTCACATTCTTGTTAATATAGTAACCCTTTGAGTATGTGCAGATGGTCTGAATTTGTGAATTCACAAATCATTGTGACAGTTCACAGCACAGAGAATCACCAAATTAATGCCCTTGATAGGGAAAGTGAAATAGTGACCCTGGAATTGTACAATATGTGCCAGTCTGACTGACATCACAAATAGCTGGAAATATAAGGTGGAATTAGTGATCTGTGAAGATTAAATGCCACAGAGAGAGGAAAAAAATCAGTCATCAAATTTTGTAAACTAGACATTAACTGATATTGCTGAAGACCTACGTAGTAAAAATATATATCTACAGGAATGGTAAAAGTTGATATAGAAACATGAAAGTAGCAAATGTCAGTCAGAGTTATATGTCATTAAGAGTTAAGATCCAGCACTCAGTAGGAAAGCATGGCAAACCAAAGGGTGAAGGTACTACCCTTGACCCTTGACCTGTTATTGTTGTTCATGTTCAACAAATTGCTGTGGAAGAAATCTGGTAAGGAAATATTACAAGGCATTAAAAGAAGCAACGGAAGAGTTCAAGGAAGGAACTGGAACCTTGAAATGTATCAAGTGAAAATAGAATCAGATGAAAATGCACAACCTGAGTCCCACAAAATAAGGCTTGTTCATCATGGCATTGTGAACACTGAAGTGGATTGCTTGAAAAAGGACAGCACGTTTTCAAAAGTTACTTAGAGATCATGGACAACTCCTATCATCCTGATTATAAAAACAAACCGAACAGGGAGATTAGATCAGAATGGTTATTGTAATTTGTGACTTGTTTACATATGGTCTATCAAGCACAGAAGACATGCATGCAAATATTAGGCATGGTGGAGCATATACAGCAATTGGAACACTTAAACCTTTTGGTTCCCTATTTATTAAGGGCTCAGATTTTCTGAACTGTTCAAGCTGACCCTTTAAAAAGGATTTGGCTTTAGTGCTGATGAGAGAAAACAACATTACAAGAAGAGCAAAGAAAGGAAGGACCGTGGAGAAAGCTGAAGATTGCTGGCAGTGGCAATAAGGCCTAAGCAGTGATGCTGAATGGCGCTGAAGACAACAGAATAGGCAGAAATGGGGCAGTGGCTGAGGTGAGCTTAAAGAGAAGCTGAATAAATCAAGTGTTACAGATCCAGTGTGGAGCAGCAAATTACAAGTGGACCAGGCACTTGGAAACCAGTATAAGTCAAAGGTAACCAGTAGGCCCAGGGACTAGCATCTTGACAGCCCGGATTCTAAAGGTTCAGAAGAAAGTTAAAGCAAAACATTTACCACTCCCTTCAGCAACCATCTAAATGACCCAGGATGACCACTAGAACCTTCCAATAGCTAAGGAAAAATACCCTCAACCTTATCCACCAGGCCCAGTTGTTCTCAAGTGACTGTGAAGAAGGGTGAGGGGGGAAGACAGAATCCAGGAAAGAGAAAACAAATAGTATATCAATTTCAGAAATATAGAATCATCTATTGATGGTAGAATTATTGATTAGGAAAAAAAGTAGTAACAACTTCTTTCCTAAAAAAAAATAATTTGTAAAAAGTTTGCAATAGAATTTCCATTTCGAAGGAATTGTGTACCTCCCTGCCTCTGACTGTTGCTGTCTTGCAAATAAAACCAATGGTATAAACAATATGGAATGGAACAACTCACTGGAGCCGAGTTGCTGGACCTAGCCGGTTGTCGTGTGGGACAATTCATCACAGGAAAATGCCAGAGGTGAAGGCAACCTCCTCCTCCTTCTCCCTCCAAAATACCCCTTGAACTCTGAGGCAGAAACTCCTGGGCATAGAAAAATATGTGTCTCTCTCCCTCTTTCCCTCCCCACTTTGTCATCCCAATTTTTTTCCCCAGTCTGAGCTACAGGGGAGGAAGTTTCCCTCATCCTGCAGTGAGTTACCTCTTAGTGAGGCAGCTGGAGCAAGGCAGCACTGGGGTGAGGTGGCAGTGGTGAGTTGTCCTAGATCCTTCGCTTACATGGCAAATGCATTACAGCTCACTAGAATGAAGGCATTTGCAATGATGCCTTGTTAGGAGACTGCTTCTCAGGGCAGGAAGAGTTCTCCAGTGGTTGTGGTGTTTTTTTCTTCTATTTTTTTTTAGTTGTTTATTCATTACATTAAGTGTCTACGATATAGTTGGGTGAAAGAAAAGAGAGGGAAATGAAATGGATCTTATCAGTGATTTAAATTCTACAGGCGCATATTTGTGTACGTTCATTGCAATAACTTTGTATGTATATATGTAAAGAATTGGTTTTTAAAAATGGAAATAAACTTACTATTAAAAAAAAGTGTCTATGAAAGATGCAGATCTTCCTTGCTATCAAAGTCAAGCTTTTTAAAAAAATAATCAGTGATGGAGTCTTGTACATAGTTCAAACTAATCACGGTTTGCTTCAAGAATTAATAGTTTAATATTGACACATTCCAATACAGTACAGATATTTTCAAGTAAGACCATCTATATTTTAAAAACACTTTGTACAGGACCAGCAAGCTGTGGATTTGGGTTTTTTTTTAATGCCAATCAACAGAGTTATGAAACACAATTCCACTGTAGCCAAGCCAAGATCATGTATAAATACAGCTCAGCACTGCTGACCTAAAGAGACACGCAGCAGGAATGCAATTCTGGATCGCTATGCAAAGGCTTAGTGCAGGGGTCTCCAAACTTGGCAACTTTAAGACTTGTGGACTTCAACTCCCAGAATTCCTCAGCCAGCAAAGCTAAAAACAACTCAGCAAAGCTGGCTGAGGAATTCTGGGAGTTGAAGTCCACAAGTCTTAAAGTTGCCAAGTTTGGAGACCCCTGGCTTGGTGGTTTGTATTTTATTAGATTATTTACATCATCATGGTAACCCAAAGAGAGAAAATCCTTGAGATTTTTTTTTCAAAAAAACAAAACAAAAACCCTTACCCTTATAAAAATACAAAATAGCTTCTCTCTCCCCTAATGAAACCAAAATATTTTCCCCCCTAGGTTAACAAGTGTTTAAAGTAGGAAAGGGATATTTTTTCTTTCAATAACCTTCCTGGAAAAACTAGAAAATGCATATTGCACTGAGGGAAGTTCCAGCCCCTTTGGGAACAGCCAGGATCAATTTGGCAAGGGAAGGGAAGAGAGAAAAATCAATTGTGAGTGTATCTTTTTCTTGGTCAAGAGAGCAAAAAGCAGGAATGTGCATACAAACCAATGTACCCAAGACACAATGATTATAAAGCAGGGGTCTCCAACCTTGGCAACTTTAAGACTCGTGGACTGCAACTCCCAGAATTCCTCAGCTTTTGCTGGCTCAGGAATTCTGGGAGTTGAAGTCCACGAGTCTTAAAATTGCCAAGGTTGGAGGCCCCTGTTATAAAGCATTCATCATTTTCAACACGAAGCTAACACTGTTCATTTAAAGAAAATTTGCCTTTACTTTCAACATTCATGTGCAGGCTTTGTTCCCTTTTCTCTCTCTCTCTCTCCTCACACATTATCTTAACACACAAAGATCTAAAACAGTGTGAAGAGGGATTAAAGTGCTTTGCGAACATACACTTCTTAAAAAACTTGTAATATCCAGTATCCTTTCGGCAGACATATCTTTCAGATTGGACTTTCACCTTGCCACCTTTAATATAACGCTTGACACATTGTGGCTGGCTCTGTCAGCAGCCACTAGTTTACTAAACTTCAATTGACATTCCGACAAATTAGCTGTCAGCACAGTAATCAGGTCATTAGCAACAGTGCTCCGAAGAACAGTGCATAAGAAAACAGAACCATTTTTCCTACTGAGAGGGCAATGAGCTATACTTAGAATGACCCTATACTGCACACCAAAAGAAACACTGGACCATGTTCTCTCCAAAAATGCATATTGTTCTGAGATTGTGAAAATGAATTGTATCAGTTTTCTGTTTGGACTTATAGCTAAACAAGTACTAAACAATGCATTTAGCACATATAGCTGGTTGCTCAAATTGAAATCTGTGTGAATTATATTTCATCAATGTGAAAACAACAATTTAAATATAACTCATAGGGAAATGCAAACTGGCAAAGAGGAAATTTATATTAAATAAATAAAAAACATGGGGGAGGGAAAGAAAAGAGATCTCTTTGGTCAAAAATAGCATTTGTAAAAGTTTGAAATAACTGAACTGCTTAAGCATTTCAAATATATAATAATATATTCTACAACCTGTGGCTTCTCTTAGGTGGCCCTTTCTATTGATTCAGAAAAACTGCAAAGACTGGAATTACTCATAGCAACCGAGCATTGCTTTATTTCAAAATTGTGCCTTCAATTCTGAGCACACCCATCATTTAGCACGAGAAAATCCCTAAGCTAGCAGTTGCTGCTCTATGAAAACTTGAAAATCATATACAATTTGATACAAAGCAAAGTGCCTTCAATCTTAATCCAGCAACAAATTTGTTGCCATAGACATCTGGGGTTGCTCTTCTTTAATTTACCTAAAGAGTAAACGCTAGCTCTTTCCATAACTTCAGCAGAAGCTTCATCCTTGACTGTGGAAAGAAAGGGAACCACAGAATTCTGGTTCACTAGCACACAGGTAAACCAAAGGTGCAATGCTGCATCTGAAAAGAGAAGCTACTGGGATCACAGATGATTGACAAAGAGGAGAAAAATCATTCTTCCTTACTGTACATTTACAACCATTTAGCTTGGGCAAGTCTGTTTATTTAAACATAGCCCAGGTTGGAAGCATTTTCCAAAGTCTCTACTCAACCTTCACCATGATAGAAATTCATTCCTCTGGCTACCCTGTTTGTTTTAAGACTGCTTTGCTTTTAAATTTCAGGCTATTCTATATCAAAGAAAAAATGCAAATTATGTCACAAGCTGTTTGGAAGATGCAAATCAATTCCAAAAGGGAAGCATAGAACAAAAAGCAGTCTTGCTTAATTTACAAGGGTAGAGACCATGTTAAACACAGGTGATGGTTTACTGTCATCTTAAAGGCTATCACAGGTAAACATCATCTACTATTGAGTCTCAAAGTTATACTGTTGAGTAAAACCACCTACTCATTAAGATCAGATACACAGGAAAACTAACTTGGAAAATTAAACCAATACTGTAATTAATCTCCTCTTAGATCTTTTCCACTATCTCATTAGGAAATGGTAAAACTGGCTGGGGAAGGATTCAGCAAGCAATGTAGATTCTGCAGTCAACCCCATCAGGTGGTCCCCTTGACGCTTGCTTCTAACCTATATGTGAACCTGCCTCACCGCTAGTGGATCAGATTGCTAGCCACATTGACTATCTGGCACACAACTGAACAGGAAACTCTGATCAGCGTTGACAAAGAGAGGAAGGAGCCCTGTCTGTTGATTTCCCTCCAACAGGCAAAGGCAAGTATTACCAAGCCTTGCCTTCTTAACCCAAGTATTATGAAGCCTCTGCAGAGCTGAATGGGACAAATTTAGCAGGTTTGTTTGGTGACATAGGAGACAGGCCATCAGTTTCTTCACTGAGTTTGAAAAACATCTCTTGTTCTCGCTTTTTCTGATTCAGTTCATCTTCTAGTGCCTGAAACACAAAGACAGAAGAGGTGAAAAGATGATGTTTTTGCTAGTAATAACCTTGGCTTCTCTCTGGATTCCTGCCAGCTTACATGCAGCTGCAGTTTGAAATGAATATGACATTAGAATAAGGAGAATAAAACAGAATATACAATGCAAACCTGCTCACAAACATTCAAAGTCCTCCCTATTTGTTTTCCTCGAAATTATAGGTCTTGTGGAAATTAACATTTTAATCCTTATTTTGACCAACAGATCTGAAATTAAAAATGTCACAATTTAATTCTGATACGAGTGCAAATTTTGAATCACCCTTTTTCTTGGCCTAAGTTTATCTCGCCAATCCTTGAGGGTCAGGTTGTGGTTTTCGTCCAGGGCTTTCAGTTTTTGGGTCTCATGTTCAACCAGAAGGTGGCACTTTTCATTCTACATAGATTGAAACAAGCAAGAGAGAGAGAGAGAGAGAGAGAGAGAGAGAGAAATATGAGAAGATATTTTGCAAGGAATAAACAGCACCAGGCCTACCATCTCTTCGACCTAATTTGAGATTGCATGACCAGCAGCAAATAATATGAAGTTATTGTTCTAATATCTTTCTGACTATTAGGTAGAAAGAAGTCTCATTCCACCTAATATTGCAGATTCAATGTGCCTGCTTAACTTGGAGTTAGCAAATATAGCATGGTTAGCATATTGCGCTCTAGTCATAAAGACTTGAGATCTATGGTAATCCATGGAGTTTAACTTGATGGCTTTGAGAAAAACTATTCTCTTTCAAAACTAGCATAACTCACCAAGGTTATGTTAGGATTCAAATGAATTAAATGAACCCACATTTAATTATCCATATTTTACCCCTTGGGTAAAGCTTCAGATATAAATACAATTAGATGCCAGCATTAAAAAAAAATCCCTGATATTATTTATCTCTTCTGTTTTAAGGACCGACTGTGACCAGCATTAACAAATCTTTCAGAACAGGGTAACAGATAGCTCAAAGATTTCATACGTCTGTACTTCTGAAGATTTAACATAAGCATAAATAAAACTGAACCACTGATATTAAGTTACCTGCAACTGCTGGAGTTCATTCATGTTGCTCTCACACTGAGCCAACATCTCCTTCATCTGCATTTCATGCTTCTGCTGCTGTTGCATTCGCTCAGCTTTTTGTCTCTTATCTTCCTGCTGTGCAAACTGTAATGGGGAGAGCACCAATAATCAGGCAAGGTTTGGATGGCTTCCCACAACAGTTATATACTTGAACTTTGATATGCTACAGAAGGTAAGTGAAGATTACCATTGTGATTAATTATTTATTGTCAGTGAAACTGTTTTAAATCAACTTCTCGGATAGTTACAGGATTTCTGGATCTTGTCCAATATGTGCTTGGATGATGAATGCTTTATTAATATTATTTGATTTCATTTTTCCTTACATACATTTTACACCAAAAATAAGAGGGATGGGTGATCATAATTATGATCTCTCCATCCTTTCATAAAATCAGAGTATGTGACATAGTAGATAACTTGAATTATTTCTATTTTGAAACTCATTTAATATTGAAGCCTAAATGTCAGTGATATGACATGCGGCTAGACAAATACCACATTTTTTGGAGTATAAGATGCACCAGAGTATAAGAGGCACCTACCTTTTTTGGTGAGGAAAAGAAGAAAAAGGAATCTCCCTCTGCCTCTGCGCAATTTTGCCTCCTTGCAGCAAAAAAGCAAACAGCCTGCTTTACTTTCATTTTTGTTTTCAGCATAGCTTGATTATGCAGAAAAAAAAATCTGCTCCAGCAATTTACCTCTTTGCAGCAAGCAGCAGAGCCCTGCACGGATCCAATCAACTTGTGATAATTAGAATGTGCTGAATCTGAAAGGAGCTGTTTTTTCTTGCTGTTTGCTTGCAAGGAGGTAACTGCTGTGAGGCAGAGACCAAAGGGTGGGGCCCAGTGGGTGGGCGGAGCTACATTTGGTGTATAAGATGCACCTAAATTTTCACCCCCTTTTAGAGGGGGAAAAGGTGCATCTTATACTCTGAAAAATACGGTAATTCCCAGTAGGCTATCTCTAGCAGATTTTTACAGTATAATACATTTATTGGGTTCATTTGCATGACAAATGTAAGGCCAAAATACAATTTAGCAATTAATTGGCAGTGCATTGGTCCATACAGTGTTACTGTGGCAGTACCTATGGCTCCTCCTGTCAGCTGGCACAGCTAAACAACCTTGGATGATTCTATCTATAGATAATTCATCGTATTATTCAAAGGAGGGTTCCTGGTTTGTTCTTCTCAGTCTCGGAATCCTCCATAATTTGTTAGCTGGGCCCACTAATGGATGTGGTAGCAGATACAATCAGGGAAAGTATAGAATAGCATATTCATTTACCATTACCATCTTTTTTTATTTAAAATATGCCTATTCCTTACTCTCTTTGTTAAAAAAAATGTTTTATTGTTACAATCCTGTAATATGCCTAAACAGGTTATATGAAATGACTCATCGACAAAAGAATCCTCAGCTTATTTTCCATCCATAGTCATGGAATCATAGGATTGGAAGGGATCTTAAAGACAGGAGTCGTCCTATCATCTTGGACAAATGATTGTCCAAACTCTTCTTGAAAACCTCCAGTAATGAAACACCACCCCACTCTGGGAGGCAAACTGTTCTACTGCTTGAAAATTGTCATTGTCAGGAAATTCCTCCTTAGTTCCAGATTGGATCACTCTCTGATGAGCTTCCACCCCTTGCTTCTTGTCCTATCCTTTATCCTACCCTATCCTATTTATTCTAGGGAGAATAAATCAAGACCTTCTTCTCTATATTGGACATACAAATATTGAAATATTGCTATTATGTCTTCCCTGAGACTTCTCTTTGTTAAGCTAAAGATATCTAGTTACTTTAGCCGTTCTTCATAGGATTAGTCTTCAGACCCCTTATCATCTTTGTTTCTCTTCTCTGTATTTTTTCTATAATCTTTCAGCATCTTTTTTGTAATGTGGTGCCCAGAACTGGATGTAGCATTCCAAATACAGCCTTATCAATGTGGTATAGAGTAGTACTATTACTTCCCTTTATCTTGATGCTATCCCTCTATTATGCAGCTCTGGACTAAATTGGCTTTGATGACTGATGACTCACACTTAAGCTTGGCCTCTGACTGGGTAAGTTCAGACAGGATGACTGTGGCAGGTCTTGAGAATGTTACCTGGGAGGAGTTTGATCCTGTGGCTCTCGAGGACGTGGACAGGATTCTGGGATGGCTGAACGCGACCACATGTTTATTGGACCCGTGTCCCTCCTGGTTGGTGCTGGCTTCCTGGGAGGTTACACGAGGCTGGCTCCAGAGGATTATTAACGCTTCTTTGAGTGAGGGTGTCCTTCCGGCCACTTTGAAAGAAGTGGTGGTGAGGCCCCTCCTCAAGAAGCCCTCTCTGGACCTGGCTATTTTGGCAAACTATTGTCCAGTCTCCAACCTTCGTTTTATCGTGAAGGTTGTCGACAGTATGGTGGCGTGTACCTGGATGAAGCTGTCTATCTAGACCCGCTCCATTCCGGCTTCAGGCCTGGGCACAGCATGGAAACGGCACTGGTCGCGTTGGTGGATGATCTCTGGAGGGCTCAGGATAGGGATTGCTCCTCTATCCTGGTCCTATTAGATCTCTCAGCGGCTTTTGATACCATCGACCATGGTATCATGTTGCGCCGGTTGGAGGGGCTGGGGGTGGGAGGCACTGTTTTGCGGGGGTTCTCCTCCTACCTCTCTGACCTGATGCAATCTGTGTTGGCAGGGGGGCAGCGGTCGGCCCTGAGGCACCTTGTTTGTGGGGTACCGCAAGGGTCGGTCCTCTCGCCCCTCCTGTTCAACATTTATGTAAAGCCGCTGGGTGAGATCATCCGTGGCTTTGGGGTGGAGTTCCATCAGTACGCTGATGACACTCAGCTGTACATCTCCACCCCAGGCCACCCCAACAATGCCCTTGAAGTGATGTCCTGGTGCCTGGAGGCCGTGCGGGCCTGGATGGGGAGAAACAGGCTCCGACTCAACCCTTCCAAGACCGAGTGGCTGTGGGCTTCCGGCGTCCCGATGTAGCCAGCTGGTGCCATCGCTGGCTATTGGGGGCGAATCACTGGCCTCCATGGAGAGGGCTCGCAACTTGGGCGTCCTCCTGGATGCAAGGCTGTCTTTAGAAGAGCATATGATGGCCGTGGCCAGGGGGGCTTTCTATCAGGTTCGCCTGATACGCCTGTTGCATCCCTTTCTGGATCGGGACTCCTTACGCACGGTCACTCAAGCTCTCGTCACTACTCGTCTGGACTATTGTAACGCTCTCTACATGGGGCTCCCCTTGGGGTGGATCTGGAGGCTCCAGCTTGTCCAGAATGCAGCCGCACAGGGGATTATGGGAGCAACAGGGCGCTCCCATGTGACACCTCTCCTGCGCAAGCTGCACTGACTCCCAGTGGTCTTCCGGGTGCGCTTCAAGGTGTTGGTGACCACCTTTAAAGCGCTCCATGGCTTAGGGCTGGGGTATTTACGAGACCGCCTGCTGCTACCAATAGCCTCCCACCAGCCAATACCTTCACACAGAGAGGGCCTCCTCAGGGTGCCGTCCGCCAGACCATGTTGGCTGGTGACCCCCAGGGGGAGAGCCTTCTCTGTGGCGGCACCCACCCTGTTTTGGTTTTTAATTGGAACTTAGTTTTAATGGGTTTTTAAATTAGGCTGAAAATTATTTAATTATCTTAAATTGTTTTTTAAATTTTGTAATGTTCTGTTTTATCCCGGCTGTTCACTGCCCTGAGTCCTGCCAGGAGAAGGGCGGTATACAAATTTAATAAAATGAAAAATGAAATGAAATGAAGCAGTGGTCCACCAGGGCACCTTGATCCCTCTCATAGGCACTACTGCCTATCCTGTACTAGTGCATCTGATTTTTCCTGCCCAAGTGCAGCAACTTACTTTTCTCACTGCTGAACTGCATCTGATTGGATAGGACCCAATGCTCAACTCTGCCAAGATGCCTGACTAGGTGGCTCAGTGGTTAAGACACTGAGCTTGTCGATCAGAAAGGTTGGCAGTTTGGCAGTTCGGCAGTTCGAATCCCTAGTACAGGTCTCCTGTGTGAGCAGGGGGTTGGACTAGATGACTTCCAAGGTTCCTTCCAACTCTGTTACCTGTTACCTTCTGAATCTTGAATCTATCTTCTGAAGTGTTAGCAACCCCTCAATCACAAATTTGATGAGTGCCCTTCAATCTCTTCATCTAGGTCAGGGGTCCCTGACCCCCAGTTCATGGCCTGGTGGTGGGCCACAGCCCATTCGGAACCAAGCCATGGAAGTGGTGAACGAACACATGCATGCAAGTGTGTGAAGCTGCATTTGTGAAACTGGCGTGTGCATCAAAACCATCCTTACCAAGGGTGGGTTCTACTTACCTTTACTACCGGTTTGTAACAGGGCCGCGCGCGCACACAAGCTCTGATGACGTCGGGGTTGGTGGGTGGAGCCTCTCTCCGGTTTTACTACCGGTTCTATAGAATTGGTCCGAACCGGGGGCAACCCACCAGTGATCCTTACTCCCCCCCGCCCCCTGCACTGCTGCTGCTACTGCTGGTCCGCCAAGCCGGAATGTAGCTAATTTATGAAGAAGTTGAAGAGCACTGGTCCCAAGATATCTCTATATCTAATGAATGTTCTCAGGCAAATCCCTTCAGCAAGGTGACTACCCAGCTCTGACAGCAAACTTCACCTGTTTTATCTTCTCTCTCTGTTCTGAGGCACTTCCACTGGAGTTGATATGGAGACTCTTTTTATACATGGCCATGCGGGTTTTCCCTTCACTCCTCTGAATTTTGGGGAGACGGGCCCTCTCTTGCTGCTGCCGAACTTTCAGCTGTTCTATCATGCGCTGGTTATATCGTTGCATTTGCTCACGTTCCTGCAATATGAATTACCACAGTGGTGGGAGCCAGTGTAAGAGAATACCCCACATTACATTCAGAGACATCAATGGCAAGGAGCCGCAAGTTATGGAACAAAAAAACAAGAGAGGGGAGAGAGAGAAGTAAGATCAAACTGGAAGATGCAGAGGAGGGTAGTACAGTTTTTTCTCCTGAAGGAAATAACATCAATGCCTCCAGCTCCTATGAATGCATCCCAAGTGTAAGCTATTGGGAACTATCACAGACAACAATGCTAATTAAGCCAGCTGAAACATAAAAGCTATCATAGAAAGCTGCCAAATTACAGATCTACCCAGTGGGATTTCTTAATGGAAATCATAATCAGTATGCTATTTATGTGTGGAAAGACTGTTCAATGCAATGTGTAGTGATGTGTAATAAACTATGCACATAATAAGCAATATATGAATATTAGTGATCATCCAGACCTACAGTACAGGTGCCAATAAATCAGAGGTACAATATATACTCGTGTACTATTAGTACAATATTATTGTATATATTAGTATTCTCCACATAGAGAAGGAACATTAGAATCATCTCTAATGGAAATGAAAGACATCTTGCTCCATAATGTAAAATAAGCAGTTTTGCCAAAGGTTCAATACAATTTCTACCACAGCAAAAGGTGGAAATAGAACATTTGATCTAATGTTGTTGTTTCTTTCTCTGAAATCAGAGTTTAATCTGGTGTGAAGAAATTTTCTTTAGCAAACGTGATTATAATCACAGTGGATATTGGAACTACAACCCAACACATTGAGAGAATCCTAATTTAGGAGAGACTAACTCTAAGCGTGTGTCCTCCTCCTAATAATTCTAGATGGTTGTATTATAATCAGAGTACTCCTTTCCAGGAGCTCTTAGGAGCCCACATTTACTATATAATTTTAAATCTTCCTCATTATGATGCTCTACCAAATAACCTTTCCCATATCTCCATGCTCTGATTCTTCTACACGCTTGATTTGTATATCTGCAATTTTAGATCCCACCTATCATTCAAAAGAACCGAGAACGGAAAATGCTGCTACCTTCTCGTGTTTCCGGAGCAGCTCGTGTCTCTGGAGGAAATACTGATCTTTTAGTTGCTGTTTCAAAGTCTGGTGCTTCTCCTGCAGATGGTGTTCTTCAAGATCCCACATAGTAGCTTCTCGGTCTACAGGATTAAAAAAACAAAAACAAACTAAATATATATATACAGTATGGTCCTTCAAAACTTGAACAGAGAAGGGAAGAGCAACCGTTTCAATCTCAAGGTGTCTACCCACATGCTCAGTTTCTGTCCCCCTCAACCTTCTCTTTATATTATGACATTAAAAGGTGAATGAATGACAAGAGCAGCTGTTTTTCTTTGCATGGGAGTTCCCAAAGCAAGAGAAGAGGAAGAATATGTGTGTGTGGGAGGGAATTGATTGCAAAATCTTTGCTAGAGACAGAAAAGCTGTGAACCTTTACATTAGTGGTTAGTGATATCACAAATAATCATTTCCCAATCTGTGTTCCTATAATTGTATTCCAATCCAGAGATTGCTGTGTTAATACCATTTTTAAAAATAATTTACAAAAATTGGTGCTACCATGAAGCATCTCCTAATGTATGAAACTTTTGCATGCACCTTTCCTAATTCACATTTAAAAGAAAAATGATAAGCCTCCCTAATGTATAATTTTGCATATGAATTCTATTTTAAAATAGAATTCTCTGCTTTCTTTCTTAACTTTTTTGTAGATGATCAGGCTGAGCCTGAGAAGAAGGTCAAATGCATCATAAATTTGGAGTCACTATGACCCCCCAAGAGACCTAAATCCAGCCCCACCCCCATCCAGGGTTAGGGTTAGGATTAGGTTTAGGGCTAGGTTTAGGGTTAAGGTTACCCTATTGACTCTTTATCTGGTACCAATTTGCCTTGACTGTTAGTAGATCAGGTTCTTGTATATAGGTTGCAGGGAATAAACTCACAATGCTTTTGAACTCTATACTGTCTCCCGGTTTCCTGAACTTGACACTTTTTTCACTTTGCATATCTATTCCGCATATGTACTTTTAAAAAAAAATGCAAATATTTTATGTACATAAAATATGGCTTTGTGACAGATGAGATCTCTTCCCATCATATCTTTTACAAATAGTTCTTCAGAGGAGATCTTTTATTAAAGAAAGACGAACAACCAGATACTATAATCAGGGAAAAATTCATACTATGGTGGCTTTTGCTTCCTTAGAAATCTGTAGCAAAGGTTTACTTTTACATTTCTATTTCTGTTTTAATTTTTGATTCCAACTCTCACCAGCACCAGCCAGGAAGCTGAAAGCTGTATATCAGAATATCTCGAATATCACAAGTTTTCCCATCCCCGTGTTATACGTAAACTCTATTTTTGATGTTTTATTGTTGGTTTTCAAGCTAGCACTGTGACAAAAAATAGCTTGGAAACTTATAACTTCAGATTAATTGACTACTTTTCCCAAAACAACTCTCTCTCTTAAAACATTATTTTAAAAGCTTAAAATATTATTCAATAATATAAATACTGATGAGCACTCAAGACAATCTAAGGCATGCTTCTCATTCAGTGGTGAAATGTAAAATTTGTTACTACCGGTTCTGTGGGCGTGGCTTGGTGGTGGTGGGAGTAATGTGACTGGGTGGGCATGGCCAACTTTTTTTTTTTTTACTTTTAAAAGCATTTTTTAAAAGGCAACTAGGCTGGGATTGTCAGAGGCTTTTAAAGGCATTTTTTTTTCTACAATCTCTTCGGCCGAAGAGGTTGTAGAAAAAATGCTTTTAAAAGCCTCTGACGATCTCAGCTGAGCTGCGCGAACATCAGAGCCTTTT
>WNWU01000012.1:13736836-13763208 GCA_012654045.1 Ptyas mucosa | reverse complement strand
GGGGGGGGGGGCAGGGATTTTGCTACTGGTTCTCCGAACCACCACCTGCCATCACTACTGGATTGGGCGATCCGGTCCAAATCGGGAGCATTTCACCCGTTCTCATTACAGTAAAGGATTTGCATTCTTCCTGTTTACAGCTTTGCTAATGCTTTCCTACAGGTTGCATTGCCTTTAAACAAAAGCATATTCTTCTTAGTCCGACTTATAATCCATTCTAACTGGTTCATTTAAGGAAAAAAAGCACCTCTCATAAGTTGCTGCTTTTTATTGAGGCAATCTCGTTCTTTGTCACAGATCTCTTTCCGATTCTGAGCTGTAATGTTTTTCATAGCCTGCTCCAGATCCTCAGATTGCTTCGCTATAAAGTCTTGTTCCTGGAATGAGAGAGGAGATGTATGAATGCTCGTCCTGGCAGGCCAGAGCTTTCCCAAATCTGCCAACTTTTAGATACATTGGAACGGTAATTCTCAAACTAATTAGAAACTAGAATTCCAGGCTCTCTGAAGGTCTTTGAGATAATCCATAGTGTTTCTGGTTGGGAATCTATGCTGCTGTAAGATTTTGTGCTACAATGTCAATTAAATCTCTCTTGTGCCTTACCATGACTTGCTTTTTTTGTACAAATTCATCCATCTTCACTTTCATGCTGCTCTTGCGTTGTTGCCGCGGGAGTTTTTCAATGTCATTCTTGAGCTTCATAACAAGGAAAAAGACAAACAGTCAAACTTTTGAGATATTCAGAACCACTGGGGAGCCCTTTGCAGTTTAGAAGGATCTATAATAAGATTTCATACATTTAGCAGAAAACTGAAGAGTGCAGTCAGTTTTTTGTTTCTCTTCTGCCTCTCCTTCCTACTGTCTTGCTGTTGCTCATTCTTTTATTATTGGCCATTTTTAAATTGGCATTGTCCCCCAAATTCCTGCCTCAATACCTTTTTATTCAGCAGCCACACCTAGGTCAATAGAATGTATTTCTAATGTGTTTATAGAGAAATATTAGAATGTGTCTAATGTGTCTATAGAGAAAGAGTCCTGGTGGCGCAGTGGACTAATTCACTGTTATTAAGATCAGCTGCTTGCAATTACTGCAAGTTCAAATCCCACCAGGCTCAAGGTTGACTCAGCCTTCCATCCTTTCTAAGGTAGGTAAAATGAGGACCCAGATTGTGGGGGCAATAAGCTGACTTTGTATAAACATACAAAAGTATGAAGGCTCTTGCTTAGTGCACTGTAAGCCGCCCTGAGTCTCTGGAGAAGGGCGGCATATAAATCAAAATTTAAATTTTTTTTTTAAAAAAAATGTCTAAAGATGTTGAAAAAGTTCGTGGAAGAAGTAAGATTCGAACCAGGAACTTCATAATTTACAGCTCAATCATTAAGCAACTTTGTTAGCTCTTCAGGTTTTCCTCCCTTCTCTCTCACCTCACTTTTTCATTCTTCTTTCTCTTATGCCTTTCTCTGCATTCCTGTATATTTTTTTCTTCCTTGGACTACTTTCTTCATTGTCCTGGATTTCACCTTCCAACCCCCTTGAGCTGCTTTGTTTATGACAAAGACTTTAACTGAGAGCTGGGTTGGCATCCTAACATTATCCTAGCATGTAAGAATTCAAAGCTTTACCTCTTTCTTTTTTTGTTTCAGCAGTTCTTGAAATTTAACCAGATCCCGTTCTTGCTCAGCACGGATACGTTTAGCTTCATCTCGCCTGTTCAGTGCGTGATCTTGCTCCATTTTTTCAATTTGTTGCTTCTGTTGCCGTTCTAGATTTTCTAGTTCTGTGTCATAAAACTTCTTCTTTGACTACACAACAAATGTCAAGATAGAACCTTAAATAAATTGATATTTTTCTTAATTCAGTAATAAAAACAAATTTTTTTTGGGGGGGAAACAAGCTTAGGTACCTAAGTTTGGTTTCAGATAAGGATCATTAGTTAATTTCATATTAAATCTAAAACATCCTCACACTACCTTGGCTGTGAACATTAAATGAGAGTCCATTGCTTGAGCTGTAACTGAGAAGTAACTCTTATTATTTCACCTTGGATTCAGTAAAAGAATCAGAATCTTACTTTCAGAGAAAGTAAGACCACTCACTTCATCAAGCTTGCCATCTTTATTTTTTTAATGTTTTAGTTTAATGTAATTTCTTTGTTGTGAGTCACCCAAAGTTGCTGAGAGTCAGGCAGTATGCAGGTTTTAACAACAATAGTAGCTCTGATGAGAAACCTCTGAACTAGTGCAGAAAGGATGGACAATATTTTGGGACTAGTGGCTTCACTGATCTTAATGCAACCCTTTTGGGGATTCATGTTGCTGATGATTGATTCAGTAATGACAGCCTGGACAACAACCATTAGGATCTGACTGTGGCATCCTTGTCCATAGGCTGTGTGGGTGGGTGGGTGTGTTACAGTAGATCAGGAAAAAGCTGTTCAAGCTTCCTTCTATGTATAAGATTGGATGATGCAAGGAAAAAATAATGGGAAAAATTGCTCAAGTACAGGAATAATTTCAAATGATCAAAGAATGAGAAATTCCTATTAAGCCTGATTGAAAACTGGGAATGTATACCCCTGAGCAAACTTGAGGATGGTAACTGTTAATTGTTCAAATATAGTATTTGAAACATTATTGCCAATTTTTTTTGAAGATTTAACAATAGAGAAAATGAGAAGGATTCAGCAATGCTGATACTGGCAGATGAAATGATTACATCTGTTTACATAACTCTTCTTCAATCTTGCATTCTCCAGATGTGTTGGAGTACAGCTCCAACAAACCCATATTACTATAATCATGATGTCTGCATGCCATTAGTTGTGGGATAACACCTGCAGAAGATGCTGAATTAGAGGTGGCATACTATGAGACATAAGAAAAGTGATTGGAAGGGATTTCTTCTCCCAGAATGTTTAACTAAATATGCTGCTTCCTGGCATTCTGAACATGCAGGAGAATCTGGAACAGAAATGCATACCAAAATTTTACAATGCAACAATGCATAACTAAAAATTAGTTATGTTTGGATGGGAGATTCCTGCAATTTTTTAGTAGTATGAGAAATTATTAGGGATAGAAGGAAGAATAGCCCTTGTTTTGTATGTGCTAAGACAGGAATATCAAACTTTGTATGCTCCAGATGTTTTGAACTGCAGCTTCAAAAAATCAGCATGAGAATTTCTTGGAGTTCAAAACATTTGGAATTTTGCTACTTGATATGATTTTAGCAAGGATTTTCCAAAGTATCTTCAACATTTGAAGACACTAAAATATAAACATAGGAAAATTATTCTGAACAATAAAAGATTACAAACCTCTCAGACCTAACATCCACAATCTATAGTAAAGAATGTTACGTTTTATGTTTTATGTATGTTTTATGTTTTACGTTTTACGTTTTACGTTTTATGTTTTACATTTTGTTATATTTTGTTAGTTACAATACGATATACAATATATAATGTCTTAATATTGATACATTTACACAGGCAAGATTGCCGTTCTATCCATAATTCTTCAGAGAACTGACACTACTTTTAGTGCCAGGGTTAAGGTTTCTTTCTAACCTAATTAATACTACTTATGGCTTGTTAATTTTTCTTTTCTCCATTTTCAGCCAACTTCTGAGATGGCAATTCCTTTTCCCACTTACATTCATTTCTTGTTCAAAACGTTTTAACATTTGTTCCACGAGCAGCTGATGTTTGTTTGTTAATTGTGTCTGATTCCGATGTTCCTCTTTCTGAAGTAAACGTAGCTCCCGCAGCTCCTGGCGCCTGCAGAATAGAACAGAAGTCAGAACAGAAGTAAAGTAGAACAGAAGTTTAGAAACAAAGGAGAAGCTTTCCCTTTAAAACTAAAGCTACACAGAAGCACCATTTAGGTTAAAATAATCATAATGAAGACTAGCCAAGATGGGTTGCCTGCTGTCATCTGCATTCTAAGGATCTAGGAATCTCCTTGAGGGGAGAACTGACTGTTTCAATCACTGTCATGAACACATAACACTTTTGGCCTGCAGGCAGAATATTTTGAAGAGGCTGGTTTTTTTCAGCTCTTTCTTGTTTATATTTGCACTTCTGGCCTTGAATTATTCAGATTACATCATGCAAACGTTTTGAATAAATGCAGTTTAATACAATTGGCATGCAAGATTATATCTCGGTCTGAAACTTAGCAAACTGAAAGGAATATAATGAGCAATTCAGGTAAGTTTGTGGTGTTGACCTCTATTGAACTGAGTTTTAGAAAACTTATCATATGTCACTTGTTTTGGTGTAATTTAGATTTTTACATCAAACTGTTGCCAGACATTTATTGACTACTGTGGTAATAAAAAGAGCAGGGAAAAACATTAGCAATGAATTGCTGAACTTTCATTTTTACGTTCCCCATTCTTGTTCTGTTGCATGGTTTAGTGCTTTCTAGATGTATTATTCTGCAACTGCCATAAATCCAAGCTAGCCTTTGGCCAAGCTGGATGGAATACTGGATGATAATTCTCAATATCTGGTTCCATAAGATAATTTCTAATCTCTAGTGAATAGAAACCTCATAGATATGCTTCTATGTGCTGTACTTGAACAAGATCTAAAATGATCTACTATGTTCATAGATTCTCTGATCCAAGGTTGAATCTTATTACCATCAAAAAATTCTTCCTAATATTTAACTTTTCACTGATTACCTAAACAGTCAGGCCTGTACAAATCCTTACAAACAAAATACAGTTTTAGCTTGCCTGAGGAATCTCATCTCTTCGTCCTTCTTTTCATCTTCACTGATGATTTTTGAAGTGGTAACACTCACTTCCACTCCATCTACTACAAATCTTCTTGTTCGTTTCAGTGTCATGTTCTGCAATTTTGCATTCTACACATATAACAAAAGAAACAGTGTAAAAAGACAATAAGACATTCTGAATATGAAATAATTATTTACTGTAACTAAACAAAATGTGTTTTCTAAAACCTTCACAGGAATCATAATCACCATGGGGAAAAAAGGAAGGATGGCTATTTTTCTAGCAAGGAAATTCAGATTCCAAAACAATATTAAGAAATTAAAACAACAGATCCCACAGATATTCTTGATTTGTATGATTCACTTTGCTTTTAGTATTTGTATTAGGGGGAGTTTGGGGAAAGGAAGACACCCTGTCCAACTCAAAGACTTTGACAAAGACCAGGAGGAACTGACAGTTACTGAATGCCAATCATTTTTCTGAAATTTCAAAATTTGAACCCTCTCTGAAATCACAAATATTTGAGTATCTTCTCTTTTCACCAAAAAATAGGACTCATCCTCCTTCCATGCTTTAGTATTGCAGTATCTATCGCTAGGCAGGCAACATAGTATTATTTAGATTTTTCAATGACATCACTTGCAACGGTGTGTCTTCAGTCATTAAGTGGTAATGCTAATGAGAATTAAAATCCAAAACACTTGTGAAGCATTTGGTTGTTTTCCTCTGATTTCTGGACCTGAAAGTTTCTTACCTTCCTATCCACTGCAGCCCAAAACACAACCTGATTGTAGTAGAAGATGCTGCTGAATTTCCCAATCCTACAATCCAGTGATGCATTGTTGCATCAGTGCACAAAAGAGAGGTTGCCACTGCTGTGCCTTTTTGCTGATCATTCAATGGGGGCTCCTACATAACCCTCTGCCCCACCCACAATCTTCAATCCTTACCTTTAGGGAGTGGGATTCACTGCCTCTGTTCAAGGACAAATCAGTAGACAAAGAGATGTTGAGGTCCATACTCTCTGAAGCAGAGGTGCTACCAGAATCAGAATCTCTCTTAAGGCTGTCATTCTCAAACTGAGAAGAGTTCACACTCCCATTGGGGAGTTTTTCTTCAGTCGGTGTTTCAAGGAGGCTATTTACAGTATGGCTTCCCCAATTTGAATCCTCACTGTTTGCTGTCTCAGTGCTTTCCTTTTGGTGGTTGACAGCCCCATCCTCTGCTGGTTTAATGTTTTCATTGGGCTGCAATGCCTGGAGGCTGGTGCTTAACTTCTGTTTGGCACCAGGCAGGACTGAATAACTTTCAATTCCCAACATATCTGAATGCTCAGCAGTTTTGACCAGAGCTTCAGTTCTAGCTTCTTCCTCCAAAAGCCTGCTGTCCTGCCCATTTATAGCTTCCTTGATGTGCTCCAAAGGCAACTTTGGCCCATTGGCCACAAGTGATAAGCGGTTTTCTTGAAGCTTTTCTCCTTCCAAACCTAGCTGGCTTGCAAGAGAGGAATCCCTCTTCTGAATGTCATGAGGCTGAGTGAAGGAAGAGGGGAGACAAGAGGAAGATAATGAAATTATCCTTTAAAAAAATACATTTTTGCCTGAAGGAACAAGAAAGAACAATTAACAAACAGAATACTGATCACACTGAGATAAAACAGAGACTTGTTCTAAGAGGAAACAGGATCACATTCTCCTCCAGAAAAGAATTTTTGCAAACAAAACCATTGAAACTTAGGCTGAGGTAGGTAATTTGTTTCATCATTGAGTTCTCAAGGAACTTTGCATACCTAGAGAATATTCCCTCTCTCTGCCAATTTACATAGTGGAGGTGGGGAGGAAGTGGGAGTTAGAAGTAAAAGGGAGAGTTTAATTCTTTGCTAGTAATTCGGCACTGATGAAGATGCTTTCTCCTCTTCTGCTTCATCAGTTCACAGAAGGTCTCATTGCTGGTCTATAAAGTGTTCTTCTTGCTACAGAACAGCCGACAACATCCTGCCAAAATCTTCCCGAAGGCTGTGTTTTGACTTTTCTTTGACACTGCTATGAAATGTTACTTGAAGTATGTTGCCCCAGCTCACTCTTTGCCAATTTTGCTTCCTTCGGCCTGCCTTTACACTTCTCGGTTTCTGATGATCTCTCCTCCGTAAGCCTTCTGTCAGGGTTATAAAATTTATAAAATAGAAAAAGTCTGCAACCAAGAATACTGAATTTTTGTCATGCCCCGGGCATGCTATCACAAGAATAAGGGGAGCGGAATGGGATATTAGAATCTGAGAGATTGAGCTGTAGCACTACTAAGGCAGAAGCAGGGATCACCACTCCTACCTCTACAGAGCCAATCTCCTCCTCTTCGTCCATATTGTCCAATCTTCAGAATGTTACTACTATGGATGTGGAAATCCAAAGAGTGGAAATACTCTAGAATCTATCGAATCTAATCTAATCTAATCTAATCTAATCTAATCTAATCTAATCTAATCTAATCCTCTAGAACCTTTTTTTTTTTTAATTTGATTTATATGCCGCCCTTCTCCGGAGACTCAGGGCAGCTTACAATGCGCTAAGCAATAGCCTTCATACTTTTGTATATTTATACAAAGTCAGCTTATTGCCCCCACAAACTGGGTCCTCAATTTACCTACCTTAGAAAGGATGGAAGGCTGAGTCAACCTTGAGCCTTGGTGAGATTTGAACCTGCAATAATTGCAGGCAGCTGATGTTAATAACAGGGCTTTAGACCACTGTACTATCCAAGGCTCTTAACCTTGGCAGGGAGATCTACTGGGAATTAGCTCTTATACTGAACACCCTGGCTTGTGCAGCCAGCTGGCTACTGATGGCTATGTCTGAATGAATGTCGGGAACCTGGACAGAGTATAATACTAGAACAGCTTTTTCAGTACCTTAGTCTTGTGTCCTTTGTGCTTGTTTTTAAACCATACCAGCTTTCCTAGGAATGCTATTCTTTCATCTGAACTTGAAAAACACTTTTTAACTTTTCCTATGAACCTAGAATTGTAAGTCACCTAGTCACTTGGTTAAGTTGGGTGGCTATAGAAATAAACCTTAAACCTTAGCCATTGATCGTACATTTTTGCTTATCTTTATTTAGATTGGACTGGCACTTTTGGGTCCCAATTTCAACTCTGAATGCATCTACACATTCATGAACTATGAACAATTTTGCTAAAGCTCTGCAGGTTAGGAGAAGGTCTGCAGGCTAGGACAAGTAGTAACCTATCAAAATTATACAGATTTGTCTTGCATTACCATTATATTCCTTGTTTTGTGTCAATTAGATTGGCCTTATAATAGAGGGACAATGAGTTAACCTACTATATTTTTTCTGCCTTTCCTCTGGTGAATTTGGGATAATATAAATAGTAATTTCACTATCTTCCAGTTTATTCTCAGAATATCCTTGTGAAGCACACTAGGCTGAGAAACAGTGATTGGTCCAAACAATTTTCTTCTACTATGGCATTCAAACAATTATTCACCCCCTAGCAAACTGTTAAAGCAATAGTTCCTGACCACTAGAATTAGAATGAGCTAAATAGGACTGGAAGGGTGAAGATTAGTAACAATTGCATTTATAAAAACTTCAGAATTCCTGTTGCCCCAACTAGAACCAAGCATTCTTATTGGACTATGCAAGTTGCAGTTGTTCAAATCTAAACTGGAGCTGCAGTGAGGAAGGGCACATTGTTGAAAGTTCATCAGAGCCTATTAGAAAGAACTAAATTGGGACTGGATTCCCTGCCTTTCATCTGAGTAAGGAACAAAGGCAGAATCAGTTATCTATCTCCTTTAAAGTAACATGCAATTTGACTTCAGGAAACCACTCCTTTTGCTTGGAGGATTTCACCAGATAATAACTATCAAGCATTTTTCCCCACTCTTTTCACATACAAAGGAGTAGGGAAATTAGTAATGAAAATGCCGAAAGGTGGAGCTTAAGTTTTCCTGGGAGCAGAAGGCTTCAGGCTGTCCTTCTACATAATTTGTACTAATGCCTGTCCCCCCCCCCCCGCCCCATCCATTTCCCTTTCTTTTCAAACTGTGTATTGCTCACTATTGTACTGGATAAAATCTGAGTTGCTTCAAGTATTATTAATAAAATCTTGGCAGCTACTGAAGGGAGTGCTGTGCCAAAATTGTATTCTGCATTTTTAACTCTTTTCTTTCAAAAGGGATGGGGTGGCAGAATGTTTTTCATTGTTTTTTCCAATGGAAAACAACATTTCCTGAAATCTCATGGAAAAAGTGGAAGATTCTTGCAGCTCTTTTAGTTAGGAGATGGCCAAGGAATGAAGACAGATATTCTGTCTCTCACTGTGGAACTGCTGTACAGCAATCTTCATCTCTCTCGCTTCAATTACATTACAAGAGAGACAACCACAACAGAAGTTCTCACACGAGGCTTCTACTCATTGGACAGCCAGAGAAGCTGCAGAGGTGAGGACTAAAATGAAAGACAAATCGGACAGAACAATAGCATTTCTACCACCTCATTACAAAACCAGAACAAAAATACGTTCAGAAGAAAACATCAAAATGAAAAACAGAAACAGAAACTTTATTCATGAGGGAAGGAAATCTCAAGAAATGGACAGGCTTCAGCCCAGAGCAAGGGCAGAATGAGAGTCACTAAAATGGTAGTAGAGGTCTGACTAGAGATTTTGTGACTAGATTTATAGACTCTCAGTGTGAACCAGGAAAAAAAATGAAATTATGATGTAGGGTTTTGGTAACTGGAAAAAATAGACTATAGAAAAAATATATATCATGTTGTAATCCCAGACTAAGAGGTTAATTTACATGCATATTTATAACTGCTATAACGAAAATGGAAACTACTTCTTCATATTTTCTTTCCTTTTTTTCTTTCCTTCATTTGTAGATTTTTCTTCTTTCTTTTTTTCTTTTCCCCTCTGTTCTAAATAATCGTTATTGTAAGTATTTATCTTTCTTTTTCAAAATTGCAAGAAAGTTATATGAAAAAAAAATCTATAAAGGAAGTAAAGTCATTCTTCGCTGCAAACAATCCTCAGCTATATTTCCTACAAACCAGAAATCTTTGATTTCCTGTGTTGCATTTGATAAGCTTCAGTGATACTCGTATTAGAGACACAAACCTCTTACAAATCCTTTATATATGCCTTAATAAAAAAAGTGTTTGTTACAATTCACAACCTCCGTGCAATAAGGTACAAATCTGCCTGTGTACTTGACACAGAAGGAGAGCCTGAGATCATATGTGAGTATGTATGTGTATCTGTCTATGTGTGTATGTACATACCTCAGAAGGCAGGCAGGGGAAGTAACCTCAGGTTAAACAATCTCTAGGGCAAAGAGAAGGTAGAGGGGACATGCAATGCATTCTTAACTCTAACTATATTCTACTGCCTCCTTGTAACCAAGAAGCCATGAGAAGGTGCAGAGCCAATGTTTTTGAATCTATACCTCTAGCAATATGGAGAGCAAAGCTACCACGCTCTGTTCTATCCTACCACAAAACTACTGCTGAGTCACTACAATATATTCTTGGTTTTCTTGTGGTAATTCTTGTTGAAAAGTTAGTTTGTACAGGCTTCCAAATACCTCTTTCAAACGCTGTATTTATTTTATTCATGTCGGGGACAAAAGGCAGAAAGAGACAAAAAGTTGAGCTAGTTTACAAGGTATATTCTACAGAAGATTCTTCATTCTTTTTATCCAGTGAAACCATTGATGGATGGGAATATGCAGAGTCTGCCCTACCTTACCCCACTTTGAAAAAAAATTTTTTTAAAGATAATATCCTTGTTGTTGGCTAGTGACTGCAGATCTCACCTTGCTTGATGATCCTGAATCATTCAATGGACTAAATGCCTCTTCCCTACCCAAATGTCTATCCTTCTATCTGTCCCAGCTAAGCCTAAAAGCAGCCAGCACAGTCCAGGGAGCAGTTTACAGTTTTAATCCTAAACAGCTAAAGGCTACGTTCTTCATAGTTAAAGGTGCCAACAATGAAAACGTTTCCTAGGGGACATGTTTGTCCACACAGCGAGTGTATTTATTGAGAAAGTCATCTTGCAAGCGGAAAGGGAAGGCTTGGCTCCCTGCCCAAACATTGTTTGAAGGATTCCTGGCTGCTGAATGAAGAGCAGCCTCTTCCCATCCAAGGAGCCCGTTCTTCCTGCCCACCTGCATAAAGGCAACACAACTTCTTTCTTCTGCAAGTAGCTGCAGGGGTCAAAGGGGGCCAGACTTTGCTTTCAAAAATCCAGCTAGTGTAGTTTGTGGACTCTGAAGTATTTTTAATGTGCATGTATACAGTACATATGTCTGTGTCTACTAATGCATATGTGTATAAGCACACATTCAGGTATGTATAGGTCAGTAGTGAAATCCAATTTTTTTTTACTACTGGTTCTGTGGGTGTGGCATTGCTTGGTGGGCATGGCAGGGGAAGGATACTGCAAAATCTCCATTCCCACCCCATTCCAGGGGAAGGTTACTGCAAAATCCCCATTTCCTCCCCACTCCTGGGGGAAGGATATTGCAAACTATCCATTCCCATCCCACTCTGGGACCAGCCAGAGATGATATTTGCTGATTCTCCAAACTACTCAAAATTTCTGCTACCGGTTCTCCAGAACCTGTCAGAACCTGCTGGATTTCGCACCTGGTATAGGGTAAAAGTAATATTTTGCTTTGTTTCCTTAACGCAAACATCTCTTAATGCAATAAAAGGAATTCAACTTACAGAGGCAGATTCTGATGAGTCCTCTTCCTCACCTTCCTCTCTATTGTCTTCAATTTCCTCCATCACTTCAGCCTTTGCCTCTGCCACGAGCTCACGTAAGGCTTTATTACTGGTGACCTTGCTGACAAAAGGATGCTAAAAAATCAAGTTCATGATTACCAAACTAGCCTGATTCTCTTGCAAATCAAGAGCAAGACAAAGTGAATGTAGAGGCCTTGTCAGCTACTTCCCTCTTCCTTTGCTACTCAAATATTCATGTTCAATACAGATAGTCCTCTAGCCTACGGCCACAATTAAGCCCAACATTTCTGTTGTCAAGTGAGACATTTGTTAAGTGAGTTTTGACCCATTTTATGACCTTTCTTGCCACAGTTGCTGTGAATCATCGCAGTTGCTAATTTAGTAACAAGGTTGTTAAGTGAATCTGGCTTCCTCACTGGTTTTGCTTGTCAAAAGTGGCGAAAGGGTTAGGGACACAGCAATGGTCGTAAGTATGAGCTAATTGCCAAGCATCTGAATTTTGATCACGTGATCATGCGGATGCTGCAAAGGTTGTAAGTGTGAAAAATGGTCATGTCATTTTTTTCAGTGCCGTTGTAACTTTGAACAGTCATTAAATGAACTGTTGTAAGTTGAGGATTACCTGTACAATGTATTGATCATGAGTTACAGGCAATAATATTGCCATCTCTAACTTTAAAATAGTCATAAATCAGTTTCTGCATTACTGGGGCCAAAATATTTCCAAAAAATGTTAGGGGCTAGAAGTATATTTAGTAATCAGTCTTTTACATAGTCAGACTGGTTTCTTTCACAGTTGTGGCATTTGTGTGCTTCTAAGTAGCTGTTCTACACAAGCACATACTCTCTTTGACAGTGAAACACTGAAGCTGGAAAATTGCACAGATAAGGCAAAGAGAAAACAGGAAAAGACATAAGGGCTAGCTGCCTCTTACAGCTTTAGAAAAACATGTTTTCATTGCTTAATAAGTACAACTGTGAGCTGGAATTGTAAAACACTCTGCTTAAAATTGGGCACTGTTGCTATGAGGTAAGACAAAATTAGGCTCTCAGGTATGACGTTCAATCTATGGGACTTCAGTCAGTATCACTATTCCTGCCTATAGAAGCATTATGCATAAAAACTGCATTCGTAGGAGCAACTAAGGAGCTGAAATATACAAAATGTTACGTTAGATGTCCCACCATCACAGGTAAGAGGAACTACCTAAGCATGTACAGTATATACACACTTACCTGGAAAAACCCAGTGAAGACCACTTACTTTAGAATTGACATAAAAGAATTATACTTATTTACATAAAAGAATTACTCTGTTACCTTGCAATGTTGGCATAATCTTTACTCCTCTTTTAGAAGTACTTCCTCTAATCTCACAGGAAAATAACAATCTTAAACATCAAAGCAGCCTTCAAAGTTTTATTAATTTATTATTTTTAAATTTATATGGCTACCCATGTTCACTTACATGTGATTCTGAAAGGCATACCAAGTTTAAACACAACCATTAAAATCTAGTAAATATACTAAAAACAATTCAAAACTATATTTAAAGATTAAAATTTAAAAGCAATATTAAAATATTTTTAAATCATTTTTTTTAAAGATAAAAATTTAAAAATACAGTGTTTTCCACAGTAGTATTATTCCACACTTTCTTTTTTGTTAATTATGTTGACATAGTTTGGTTTTCACTGTTCTTCTGCCAATAATCAAATTAATAATAATCAAATTAAAATTCATCCCTCCACCAAAATAGGTCATTTTCCCCCCTGAAAGTTGAAGTTAGCAGTAACAAACAACAATTGCATTACTGTTCAATGCTGGACCAAAATTTAAACTGTATAGAATAGCCTTCCCCAACCTGGATGCCCCCTCCCCCATGTGTGGAATAACTGCCATAATTCTCAGTAGTGTACAATGGTTTCAGAAGTACAAGGGAGACTAGATGCCTCAGAAAGCAGAACTATGCAAATAGCAGAGTTCTTTGTCCCATGAGAGACAAAATTCCTACATAATTAGAATCTAAACTCCAGCAACCATCCAAGTTTTATCTATATTAATAACCAAGGAGGAAATCTGTACTCCAACCAGGGAATGTGTGTGGATTTATGAGCCTTTCGCAGTGTCAACGTGTGTGACTCACTTGAGATGCTATACTTACTTCCAGTAATTGTGTGGCAGTTGGCCGGGTCTCAGGGTTTTTGTCAAGTGCAGTCTTCAGAAAATCTCTGAATGCTAGAGACCTTTATGAACAAACACATGCATTTAAAAATGTTGAGGGAAAGAAAACAAGGACATCCTAGCCTGGATACACACTACACGGTTTACAAATTGAAATTGGTGCTCTTCAGTAGGAAGAAACACAAAGCAGCACAAATTTGTATATATTTAATAATATTAGTAAAAAAAAATGTGGCCTTGATTAATTGCAGGTCTACCACTGTTTTGCAACCCAGATAGCTGTTCAGAAGCAAGTTACATGCTGTCATTCTGTTCCCAATTCATGCCAAAGACCAAATGTTAGCAAGCTCACGCAGGGACAAATGTCTGCCTGAGTTTAAACTAATACAAAGCCTTCTGTCAGACAACTGATTGTACCCTCCTCCCTTCCTGCACCCCTTTTTCTGTGCCGGCTGCCATGTAAGAGTAGATAAAAACACTTACTGCCAGTTTCTACATATAACCACAGCAAATGTTTCACATATGGCTACCTCTGCCCAGTGATTTTCTAGCCAGAAAAATTATACTGTCCTATTCTTATGCAGAAGGGAACTGGTGGCTCATTGGCTAAGATGCTGAGCTTGTTGATCAAAAGATCGGCAGTTTAGCGGTTCAAATCCCTAGTGGCGTGTAACAGGGTGAGCTCCTGTTACTTGTCCCAGCTTCTGCCAACCTAGCAGTTCGAAAGCACATAAAAAAATGCAAGTACAAAAATAGGGACCACTTTTTGTGGGAAGGTAACAGTGTTCTGTGCACCTTTGGCTTTTAGTCATGCTGGCCACATGATCACGGAGATGTCTTCAGACAGTGCTGGCTCTTCAGCTTTGAAACGGAGATGAGCACTGCTCCCTAGAGTCGGGAACAACTAGCACATATGTGCAAAGGGAACCTTTACCTTTTTATTCCTATGCAAGAAATTCAGAGAGCCTATTATTCTTGTAATAGGAAGCCTAACTAGATGATTTTCTAATAAACATTTTGTGCCTATGGGACAGGCCAAAAGAAGCTTCAGAAAGTAAAAATACAAAGTTGCACTGGTTGGATATTTGCTGGGGACTGTGCTGTGCATTAAAAATATCATCATAAATCATATTTCAAATTTTCACAGAAACAGAGAAAGCTACATTGCACCAGTCAAGCTACAGGTAGACCTCAGTCAAGAGCAGCGATTGGGACTGGATTTGCTGTTGCTAAGCAATGCGGTCATACAGTGTGATGTCACATGACTATGCTGTTTAGTGACAATTTCTGCACTCCAGTTCTTCACTTCATTAAGTGAGGGCATCACACAATTACCATTTGTGACTTCCTGCTGGTTTCCCGCATTGACTTTCCTTGTTTGAAGCCACCAATGAAAGTTGCAAATAATAACCACATGATCACAAGATGCTGCTATCCATAACTGTTGAAGTTGCACCAAGTGCTCAGATAGCAATCGTGTGACTATGGGGATGCTGTGATGGCCAGAACTGTGAGGACCAGTCATAAGTACTACTTGTTCAGTGCCATCACAGGTTTGAACAGTTGCTGAACAAGTAGTTGTTATGCAAGGACACCTGCATTTGTCTTAGAATGGAGGGGATTTTTCCTCTCCCTTATTATCAATACCTATTTTAAATGAGGAAGTCAGGGAGAGAACCTGGTATCTTCTTATTACAACGAATGTACTTGGGTACTAAGCTATTATCTTTGTTCATATCTCGGATGCTGCAGAAAAATGTGGAATTATATAGTCCTAAGGGAGGAAAGACTGTATTTTAAGAGTTTGGAAAATGAAATATTCTGGAAAACAGCACACTGAAATACCATATAAATAAGAAATGGAAAATAATGACTGAAAAAACTAAGGACAATGATAGTGGGAGTTGTAGTCCAAAACATCTAGAGAACGTCAGGTTGAGAAAGGCCGCTCTAAGGAATTCAAGGTATACTTTTTGTATGTGTCAGCCCTCTGAGGTAGCCTAGAGTCAGACACCAAAATCATGAATACTAAAACAGCTTTTATTATAGGGTTACAATAACGGAATCTTGCAAATTTCTCAAATTCCATTCCTGCTTTGGGTGGAGATCTATCTGACTATTGCCTTGGCTGGAACTCTTCTTCCCTCAAGGTTATTTTCACAGCCCACTCTATCAAGTAACACCTTTATATACACGTTTTAGGAACATACGCTAAGAAGACAAAGCTCTTTGCCCAACATTACCTAGTTTTGAGGGATAAGCAGAGATTTGTGTATAAACAAATTACAATTTAGTACTAACAGTCACCAAGATGAGCGATATCTCCATGTTACGCTTGCTAGACATTGCTGGAATAATACTTTCCATCAGCTGCAAAACTCATGGTCAAAAGTGAAAGGGGCAAAAGTTATAGCTAACCTGGAGATCACCATAGGGGAATCTTAATCAAAACCAGGGATACATAATCCTTTTGTTGGAAACATTTCAAGTGATGCCCCAAGGGCTGCACTTGACAAACTGAGAAGAACAAAATCTAATTAAAATTACTTTAATTGACTTAATTAAATGCAGTTAAGGTGATTACTCAGCATGTTTTTAATTATTTCCCTTTTCTGTCAGATTAAATATTACAATTTAGTGGCAAGTTATAGAGTAGTCCTGAGGGATGCATTTAAGGCATTACAGCTTCGAGTAAGGGCTTGGTGCCTTAGGCGGTGTGTTTTTGAACTAGTCCAAGGTTATTAAAATAATAAGAAAAATATTTCTTTTCCTCTGGTTATTCCTCAAGAACTTTTTTATTAAATGGGTCCCCATTGGCAATGGCAATATTTTATAGCAGCTGGGAAACCCTAATAATTAGCCATGCTGGCTGAGGCTGATGGTAGGTCGAATTCAGCAACAGCTGGAAGTTCCGCTTTTCAAATTCAACGTCTCAGATCTTTTCTACCATGATTGTTCCAATTGCTACAGACTTATTTTGTCTGCTTACAAAGTAAGGTGATTAATGTAGTAAAATATTTCCTATTAATATAATGGTATGTGAAAATGATGGGACATCGTGGCTCAGTGGCTAAGACTGCTGAGTTTGTCGATTGAAAGGTCAGCAGTTCAGCGGTTCGAATCCCTAGTGCCGCGTAACGGGGTGAGTTCCCGTTACTTGTCCCAGCTTCTGCCAACCTGGCAGTTCAAAAGCACATAAAAATGCAAGTAGAAAAATAGGGACCACTTTGGTGGGAAGGTAACTGTGTTCCATGCGCCTTTGGCGTTTAGTCATGCCAGCCACATGACCACAGAGACGTCTTCGGACAGCGCTGGCTCTTCAGCTTTGAAATGAAGATGAGCACCGCCTCCTAGAGTTGGGAATGACTAGCACATATGTGCGAAGGGAACCTTTACCTTTACCTATGTGAAAACGACCTTGAAGGAGAACAGAAGAGATTCTGCTTAGGAAATGATTAGAGAAGAGTAGAAATCCCCAGTGGTTTAATAGTCAGAGGAAGAAATTTAGGAAAGACCTGCCCTAATTGATTGGGCAGTTAAAAGTAGTGATAGGAGATTTATATCTTCACCCTTGCAAGATTCTATAAATGTAGCCTTACAATAATGTACAATTAGCTCATCCAGTCATATTTCCTGTTTTGTTTACCAGGAAATGTTGACAATTGTTGTTAGTAAAGGTGGGAGGGAGAGAAGACTAAGACACTTCTTGTAGGTATTCATGATTATTATTGAACAAGAAACAACAAAACTTCTCACCATTTTGATGGATAATTAAGAGTCGGAGGATCAGATTTGGCTATTTTCAGTAAGACTCTCATAGGGTTCAGCTCATGGTGAGGTGGCTCTATTTGTGCCATTTCTATGAGTGTTATGCCCAAGGACCAGATGTCAGCCTTATAATCATAAGGGGTGTCTTTCATAGTCTCACACATCACTACTTCAGGAGCCATCCTAAAAAAACAAACAAAGAAAGAAGAGTGAAATTCTACTACAAATTCATTTTCGCTGAAAGTGGTTCTAAGAACCAGATCTTGTTTTCAAGCTAAACTATATATATATTCAACTAGTCTAGGCTTAGTATAACAAGTATAATTTTGCAACTAAACTATGAATGAAATATGAAAATTCATCCCTTCTGTACTCAGAATGAACTAGCCAGCTTTACAAACTCCTTGAATCCTGTTGTCTTTCGTAATACCATTGAATATAACATAGAAATGCATTCTCTACTGAAATTAATAGATAACAAAGATGGTTAACCTCTTTAGGCCATATCCAGCCCACATATACACTCCCGGTCATTCATCTCTCCATTCTCAATTGGCCACAGAAGGCAAGCAGTCAGCTAATGACATCTGGCCTAGATACTGTTTGAAATGGCAAATTAAATGTACACTGATTGTGTCCCTTTAATGATGATGTAGCTGATTTAGCGATTAAATTCTTGGAATGAATAGTTGTTTTTATATCCTTGGAATTGCTTCAAAAGGACATTCCACCAAAAAATTTTTTTTGGGGGGGGGGGGGTTTGAGAAGAAGACAGAACAGCCCAAATTCCATCAATATCTCATTCCAGATACAAGCTGTACTTTCTTTACTGCCCTAAGAGAGGCAGTGATTCAAATGACAGAATATTGTTGCAGCTGACAGTTTTTATTCCTTCCATATTTTCCCCTCCACCTCCAAGGATAAAATCCTTGAAACACACAAACTCATTAAATAAAAACCCCACAAATATTAAATACAGCACTGCCTTCTAGGGTGACAGACTCATTTTATATTTTACATTCATTTAAAATACATACAAATGGGACTAATTAAGATCAAGATATCAGTCACACAGCACAGAGACAAATATATCTGAACACGCAAGGCATACTTTAAAATGCAGCCCCATAATAAGTAACTACAACACCTTATGTTGATTAGGACACAACATCTCCCCTTCCCTCCCAATGAAATTTGGCAGCGACTTCTTTAAAGGTCATGCTACTGAAATAATCCTCTTACCAGTATGGTGTGCCAATGAAAGAATCCCTCTTCTGCACAGTCTTCATGTTTTTGGCTGATACTCCAAAATCGGCTGAAAAGAGTTGAAATCACATTCAATTCTTTAATGAATGTTTTGGGTTGCAATGAAAAGGGCAACCTTTAATTATATCACTCCTTGGTTTATTTCTCAAAGCAAGCATACAGAGGACCAATAGAAACTTTAACCTGGATGGACACCAAGGAGACTCTGCATCTTATTATACTACAATCCCCAAATTTGGGAATTGGCTCTACCCATGTCTAGCCTATACTAATGATCTGAAACATGTTAAAAATATAAAAACAATGATAGTCAAATGATGGAATCTATACCCACAAACATATTATTGCCAAATATTTTTCTCTTAAGACAGACTATTTCAACGTGGGTGAGTATTTGAGAAGGATGTGAAAAGTAACTTAGGATTCTGATTAACTTGCTTTTTTTAGATAACCACAATTACAGGAGTGGTAAAGAATACACTTTTACATCTATCATCAAGTTAGAGCAGAATTTTGCTTTACTCTAAGAGGGAAACAATTCACTGTCAGGGACTTTACCCCCATCCTACAATTCATGGCTTTGCTATTTAAATTCAATTTCCTACAGTAATTTACAGTTCAATTTTACATAAGTATTATTTCCACCTCTTCCCAGAAATTTCTACTAGAAAGACGGTACAAAGCAAGACATGTGAGCCTTCTCATCTCTCCACATCAACAAATAATTTTATTTGTTGTTTATATCCACTGATATAGAAATGATGCCAATTCTCATGAAACTCAAAAAGAATAGCAAGCATTGATTTATACACAAGCCCTCACAGAACAATAAGAAAAATGCTGAATTCATAAGTAGCTTTCAGTGTCTCCTTACATTCCTACACCTACTACTTCTGCTTTTATTAGTCTTTTTAATGAGCCTAATTTCTTTATCGACTTGTATGCAGGACATTTCATTGTGCAATTTTGGATTTTATAACTGCTGTTCCAGAGAATTCTCATGCTGTTAAATTATGTTCTTGGCAGAACTGGACCTCTCATAATTCTACCCTGAATAGACTTAAGATGGGACAAGCATGAAGATGAATATATGGTGACGATGGGAAGACAACTTGAGAAGGAAGGTCACAATTAAAGGTAATGAAAGGGCACCATGCTTAATGCAAAATTTAAACTTCTGTTATGCTCCTGAAAAGATAAATGCTGACTTATTGAGATATATGATTATTTAGCATTGTCTTCTAAACAGGTTTCCATTTAGAGTTAATCAATTATCAAAAACTTCTGCTTATAAAGGAGAAGGAGTTCTAAACAAAAGCATCCAATCCCAAGGAACCATTACTAGACAATTAAGAGTTTGGGATAGTGAGTAAAAATCCTAAGAGTCTAACAAGAACATTAGAACAACAGCTATCCTTATGTGGCAGCATGGAAAAGGTTGGCCTTTTGGACAAAGAAATACTGTCTAAGCCAGTAAGAGAAGAAAATTCTTTGGTGGTTGTGTCTTTCTCACTGTAGCCAATGTTACATTCCACAAAGTTCACAAAATGACAAAGTTGCTGAACTGACTCCCCCCCTACACACACACACACACACATACACACAAACCACTTTCTGGAAGGGCAGCAAGCACTAAAGTTCTGAAGATGAAGCTAAGAACCTAGCAACCTAGCAACTAAGAACCTGCGCTACCAGGAGCCCTGGTAGCGCAGCAGACTAAAGCACTGTTATTAAGATCAGATGCCTGAAATTACTGCAAGTTCAAATCTCATCAGGCTCAAGGTTGATTCAGCCTTCCATCCTTTCTAAGGTAGGTAAAATGAGGACCCAGATTGTGGGGGCAATAAGATGACTTTGTATAAATATACAAAAGTATGAAGGCTATTGCTTAACGCCTTGTAAGCCGCCTTGAGTCTTCGGAGAAGGGCGGCATATAAATCAAATTAAAAAAAAAACTATGACTATGTCTCTCTCCCATATAAAACCTCAGTTAAAAAAACAATCATTTTCTTTTACAAAATGTTTATTGATTTATATCCACTTACACTAACCTACATCTCTGCTGACTCTCTCTACACCATTTATGAACATGCTTAAAAGCATACAATCCATAGAGAGTTCTGTTCAGAAATCACCTTTCAATTGTGGTCCATTTATTCTTATGCCATGATTTATGTTCTTAAATAAAGCCTCTATCCTTTTTCCCTGAGACATCCTCAAATGTAATCTTAAAACTCTGCCTTTCTTCCTTTCCTAGAAGATTTGTAATTTCAATATAAATTCTTTAAAAAAAAAAAGCTCTGTATGGATACCATCTGGTGCCAGAGAACAGTTCCATGTTCATTTTGCTCATGAAGTCTGAACTCACTGTAAATTTCATTTACATTATCTGTGTTATATGGATTATAAAAAGCTGTAAATCCCCAAGAGGCAACTAATCTATACTCTTAAGTCTGAAGTAGGAACAAGAATTTTATTTGCATTGTTTCTGACTTCATGGGGCCTCTCTCTGGCAGCTTTTGGCCCCATGACTGAATATATTTAGTCTTCTTTGTTGGAGAAATACATTTCCAGTTAAAATATTTTCACATTTTGTCATGGCTAAATAACATGACAAAAGCCCACCAAGGCTGTAATCCAATGCATGTTTTTTAAGGAGGGAATTCCTCTAAATAGTGGGACTTCTTTCTAAATACAAGATTGTACATTAAGAACTTATTGAAAGGAAATTCAGAAATCTGGTCAATAATAAAAACTGCTGGATTACATTCAGCAAATTCTTCTTTTCCAATCCAAAAAATTTTGATTGGTGAAAAAGGCTGGAGGAAGACCAATCTAACAAAAGACTATTATCTAACAGCTAAATGTGCCTAGTTGTCTGATTGCTATTTTCACAACAAAATAGTCCTAACTGTTAAATACAAATCCTTCCCTACTTGCTGAATACAAGAACCAATCTTTTGGCATAACAACTATTTCTCACTGAAGAGCTAAGTATATGTCTCACCAAGTTTAATATCTCCATCTAGGGTTAGCAACACATTGCCTGCCTTCAAGTCTCGATGGATAATCTTCTTGCCATGCAGATAGTTGAGGGCCTCCAGCATCTGGCGACAAATCACCTGGATTTGGGATTCAGTCAGGCCTCGATCCAGCTCTATAAAACAGTTGTAAAGACTCTTTCAGTTATTCTTTAGTTTTATTCAGTTTATTTATTCAGTTATTCTTTATCCATGGGGTCGCGATGGGTCGGACACGACTTTGCAACTAAAAGCAACATGACTTAGGACCACAACTGAACCCAACATTTCTGTTGCTAGGTGAGAAATTTGTTAAGCGAGTTTTGCCCTATTTTATGACCTTCCTTGCCAAAGTTGTTAGGTGAATCCCTGCAGTTGTTAAGTTAGTAACACGGTTGTTAAGTGAAGCTGGCTTCCCCATTAACTTTGCTTGTCAGATGTTCACAAGAGGTCATCACATGACCCAAGACACTTTAACCATCATAAATATGAGTCAGTTGCCAAGTATCTGAATTCTGATCATGTGACCAGGGGAATGCTGCAACAGTCATAAGTATGAAAAATGGTCATAAGTCACTTTTTCCAGTATTGTTGTAACTTCAAACAGTCACTAAACAACCTGTTGTAAGTCGAGAACTACCTGTAAATGTTTTGGGTACCATGGCCTGTTTCCTCTTAAATATAGATAACTCATGTTAATATGTAAAATCTATCACCGATACTAAATTCAGCTTTAAAAAATTCAATTTCATTTTCAGAATCTGGAGTTTACAATATTCAGACCTAAACTAATTAGAGCAAAATCAGGTTTAAAGTGTAAAAATTCAAATGCCATTGTTACCGAAAAAATTAAGATACTGTATAAAAGTGGGCACTGTCTCTTTCATTTGTCACACACATTAACAGCTTTCCCCTTTTTCCTCACTGGAAAACTGGAGGGATGCTGAATCCAGCCCAATTATTAAATCCTGGCTGAGGCTATCATGAGGCAATTCAAAAGGATATCTGGTCCCATATAGCAAGAACAACATTTTTTAAAATCTGTTTTACCTCAGGTAAAAACAAGAGATAAAAAAACTCACACCTCATCTTTCGTTTTTACTTCAAAGCAAGAAAACGGTGATCTGAATATGGAAGGGACAGTATAGATCTAAATGATTTTCTGGTTGCTCTAGCGAAATTTCTCTTCACTTCTAGCAAAACTTCCATTAGTGTCTGGAACAGGGAAATCAGTTGGGAAACAGATGCAGTCTCCCTGATCGTCTGGCAACAAAATAGGTTAAAGTTTTAGTGTCATGGAGGAATAGTTTGGAAAATCCGTTGGAGGATTATTCTGTATTGTGGTATGTGTTTGTGTGTTGACTGTTTTGTGATTCTTAGCTTGGAGTAGAGGTGGGTTTCAGCAGATTCTGACTAGTTCTGGAGAACCGGAAGCGGAAATTTTGAGTAGTTTGGAGAACCGGTAAATACCACCTCTGACTGGCTCTGCCCCCATCTATTCTCTGCCTCCCGAGTTCCAACTGATCAGGAGGAAATGGTGATTTTGCAGTATCCTTCCCCTGCCACACCCACCAAGCCACACCCACCAAGCCATGCCACGCTCACCAAGCCACATCCACAGAACCGGTAGTAAAAAAATTTGAAACCCACCACTGGCTTGGAGGATAGCCTGCAGCCCATGTTAAGGCCTATGGAATGACAAGGATAACAAACAAATAAGTGCTTAGCCATCCATTAGCATCCAAAAAGAGTTAGGCTGTGCAGCTATTTCAAGCTGAAAGAAATCTATTCTGTCAAGGGCCTCCTAAAAGTGATTGTCTATTCAATCCTTTGGTCAAATTCATAACCATAAATCTTGCTGGTCTTCTGAACCATCACAGCAGGAATGGGTATAAGAGGTACTAAGTGAAAGTCAGTTTTCAGAAAAGCATTCTTTCTACAGGCAACATAAACTTTAGAAGATGCAATTTCCTGCTGACTTGATATATTTTTTGTAATTGATTTTAGAGCGCTGCTGTTTTTTTCAAACATTTGTACCGACTTTATTTCTTTAAAAGATTCATATGGCTGCCCAACATGCAAACACCAACTTTTTCTTTCTTAAAGGTAAAGGTTCCCCTTGCACATATGTGCTAGTTGTTCCCGACTCTAGGGGGTGGTGCTCATCTCTGTTTCAAAGCCGAAGAGCCAGTGCTGTCTGAAGATGTCTCCATGGTCACGTGGCCAGAATGACTAAACGCCAAAGGTGCATGGAATGCTGTTACCTTCCCACCAAAGGTGGTCCCTATTTTTCTACTTGCATTTTTTATGTGCTTTCGAACTGCTAGGTTGGCAGAAGCTGGGACAAGTAACGGGCACTCACCCTGTTATGCGGCACTAGGGATTAGAACCGCTGAACTGCTGACCCTTCGATCAACAAGCTCAGCATCTTAGCCACTTTCTTACATGGGTTAAAAACATAGAATCTAAGAATCACAAAACAGTCAACACACAAACACATACCACAATACAGAATAATCAAGGCCAACCACATATATGCCAAATTCCAAAAGCTTTGTAGGACAGGCCCATCCAAAACTCTGGCCCACTGCCCAGGAAGGGGAAATAAAACCCTGGCCTTAAGGCTGAAAGCCAACAGGGCTGTTTAGCATACCAAGAGATGCCTGTTCATTGGAGGAAGAGATAAGGATATTTATATACATAAATATATAATTCTCCAAGGCACAATTATTACAGATGACTAATAATAAAGACTTGACTCACAGTTATTGTAGTAGAAATTAGTTTCCTTATTTTTTATTTTTGCTAAAACTTAATAGATAAGACATTTAAGAATATTCCCTATCTTTTGCATTAAGTAGCATGGCCCATATGAATGTCAAATCAGGCTAATCCCAGAGGGAGCTGTTAAATAGGACAGCCATTCTTTCAGCAGCAAAACATTTTAAACAAAGGAAAAAAAGCTCCCATTTCAGTGCTGGTTTCTTTTTGCCCACTTCCAGTAGAGATGTTGGATTCATTTTAAGGGCAGACATGGTTGAAGGGATAGGGGGAATGTTCCCTTTGTCAGCATTATAGTTCTTCAAAATGTTTCCAGAGATAGCAACATTTGGCTCTGAGAGAGTTTTTCGGGATTTCAAGTCCTCTCCAAGCTGACGTTGTCTACAAGGTTTGCAATGACCAAAGGATAGGCTCATCATGAAACTAAAGGGCACAGTTGGGATTCATTGCCCGGGATCAGAATCAGTGCTGTATAATGATTAATTGCATATTAAAGTTTCCCCCTCTTTCTTTAGATCTGGGGTCCTCAAACTTTTTAAACAGGGGGCCAATTCACAGTGCCTCAGACTGTTGGGGGCCCAGACCGGCTGGGTGTGTGTGTGTGTGGCTAGGTGGTCATGTGACTGGGTGGGTGTGGCTAGGTCATGTGACTATGTGGGCGTGGTCAATTTAACAGTCCATTAAACAATGCACACAAATTAAACTTTAATTTGTTTTGCTCCTGGGGGTGTTTTATTTGCTTTTGTTTGCATGTTGCTCTTTTGGTTGACTTTTCTTTTTACTATATCATTTTTTCAGTTGTTTAGAAGTCTAGTGGTCCACTTCAGGAAACTCAGTTTTACAGCAATTGTTCTCAGCCCCAAGGAGCTTACAATCAACAAGTCTCTCTCTCTCCCTCTCTCTCTCTCTCTCTCTCTCTCTCTCTCTCTCTCTTTCTCTGTCTATCTTGTGGAGGTGGGGGAGCTGGAAAACGGGCCTGATTTTCACCTCCCCCACCTCCAGAAGCATTCTGCAGGCCAAAACCAGGCTAAAATGACCTGTTTTTGGCCTCCCGGGATGTCTATGTGCCCCATTTTTTACTTCCCTACCTCCAGAAGGATTCTGCAGGCCAAAACCAGGCTAAAATGGCCCATTTTTTGGCCCAAAACAAGCTAAAATAGGCCCATTTTTCACCTCCCCGCCTCCAAAACATCTCTGCAGGCCAAAATTGTTGGCCTTACTTTCCAGTTCCAGCCTGCGGGGCTTGCAAAGGTAAGTCATACACTCATCTGAAGGATGGGGGCTGGTGGGTGGGCAGGGAGATGTGGGCAGGGCAGCTTTGTGGTCCTGCATGGGCTGGATCAATGGCTTCAGCGGTCCGCATGCGGCCTGGGGCCCGTAGGTTGAGGACCCTTGCTTTAAATCTTTAGATCTGCAACTTCTATGTCAAGTTACCCACAAGCAGGCAGAACTTCATTACTCCCTGCCTTAAGGGCGGCAGCTGAACTTTTAGTTTTAATTTGAAATATTGCTTGATTCTTTCACTTGGCTTTCTTCTAAAAGCATCTTTTCAGTCCTGGAAATGATTTGGGGGGGGGGGGAATAAACTTGTGCAATTAAAATTCTGAAGAACACAAAATTCTTTCTTTCCTATCAGGAATATTATCACTATAGGTCACTTTGAAATATCAGCTGTAGCAAATTAAACCTCATCACTAGAAGAACCTTTTTTTTTAAATAAATAGATTTGCTCTATCTTTTTTCACCACTGGCCACCTCTCACTCTGCATGATGATGATGATAATATTATTATTATTATTATTATTATTATTATTATTATTATTATTATTATT